>CM070610.1:78144145-78744145 GCA_036346395.1 Hsuehochloa calcarea | reverse complement strand
CTGCGCTCGAGCGGGACACTGCATCTGCTTCTTCGTCTTCCGTGCAATAAGCGAACCACCAAGAAAAACACGATGCGAGATAGACCGCGATCGGAGGATCGGCCCAAGTAGCATCCGAATAAGCTGAAGTCATGAACGAGCCGGAGCGTGGAAAGAAGAGACGGCGAGAGATAGTCCCACGAAGGTATCGCAAAACTCGAAGAAGGTGGTCAGAGTGGACTGAGTGGGAGCGTAAACAAACCGACTCGAATGTGAATGGATAAGTGATATCCGGACGAGTAACAAAGAAGGTAGACAAGACTCCCAACAAGATGGCGATAGCGAGTCGGATCGTAAAGAGGCTCGCTATCGAGGGTTTGAGGTGAACATTGAGCTCCATAGGAGTCTCAACAGACGCCGATCGATGAGGGAGGCGCGATCAAGAAGATCTGAATATACTTCTCTTGGGACATAAAGAAACCATCCGGAGTGGAAGTAACCTCAATCCCAAGGAAGTAACGAAGAGGACCAAGATCCGACATAAGGAATCGCCACTAAGACGAGCCTTGACAAAGGCAATGTACTCGAGTCATCTCCTGAATGATCATATCATCAACGTCTGAAGAAGAAGAGTCCGACCACGAGACGCGAAGTGTGGACAAAGAGCGCAGATCATGATCACTTGTCAAAAAAAAAGGCAGCGTGACCACGAGAGGAGAAGCGCTCAAACCATGCACGAGGGCTTGCTTAAGGCCATAGAGAGCGGCGAAGGCGATGCACCATGCCCTCGAGAATGAATACCCGGAGGCGGATGCATGTAGACCTCCTCACGCAACTCGCCATTAAGAAAGGCATTCTTGACATCAAGTTGAGAATGCACCCGATGGCGAGCAATGACGCCACCGAAAGAAGAGCGCGGACGGTGGTCATGTGGGCCACAGAGCAAAAGTCTCGTCGTAGTCACGACCATGCTCTCTTGGAAGCCACGAGCAACAAGACGCGCCTTATAGCGCTCAAGAGAGCCATCGAGCGAGTCTTAATCTTATAGACCCACTTACATGTGATGGGGCGAGTGAGATGGAAAAGGAACAAGATCCCAAGTACCAAGACGCTCGAGGCGACAATCTCTCGGCCATGGCATCCGCCACTCGGGATGAGTAACAACATCCGGTAGGAGGCGAGCTCACAAGTAGCTGCGCCAAAGAAAGGCAAAGCAGGCGGGGCGAATCGATCGCGATCGCGGAGGCGTAGCGAGGAGAAGACGGCCCATCGGGGAAGATGAAGCATCAGAAGAAGATGAAACATCAGGAGAAGTGGGCTCACTGGAAGATCCTCAATACGAGGTCGACGAGTGTAGACGAGTGTAGTGGGGGGAGCCTGAGAAGCCGCAGGAGATGAAACAGGCGGCGACAATGGCGGAGAGGCCACGGGAGAAATATGTGGAGACGAGATAGGTGTATCCGGAAAGGTCAAAAGACGAGACTCCACAGAGGAAGTCGAAGGAGAGACAGGGCGTGGGTAGAAGGGACGAGACTCGTCGAAAGTCACATCCCGAGAAATCCGCATCCGTCGACCAACAGGATCCCAGCACCGATAGCCCTTGTGCTCGGCACTGTACCCCAGAAATACACACTCAATGGACTGAGCAGTCAGTTTGGTGCGTTCTCGAGGGGCAAGGAGAACGAGCAAACGCACCAAACGCACGAAGGGCGAGTAGTCGGGAAGGAGACCACGAGACGCTCAATAGGGATTGCGCCAAGAGCGAGAAGAAGGCCGGATGTTGACGAGATAGGTGGCGGTGGAAACGACCTCGCCCAAAAGTGAGGTGGAATAGAGCGGCAATCATCGCGCGAGAGCCGACTTAAGGAGGTGACGATGCTTTCGCCAAGAACACCATTCGAGCATGAGCACCGTGACAAGAGAATCGAAGGAGAGTGCCTCGCCAAAGAAGGAAATCGCGCAGTGATGAGAGAGTACTAGCCGCAGAGTCGGCCACGAAAGACACGAATAGGAGTGGAGAATCGTATGCGAACCATAGTAGCAAACTGTTTATAGATAGACAAGACCTCACTACGAGAAGACATGAAATATATCCAAGTGTGGCGAGAGAAATCATCTATAAATATGATATAGTATCGATGACCCCTTTCAAACGAAGGAGCCGACCCCAAACATCCGAATGAACAAGATCAAATGGACGTTGAGACACCGACTCACTATGAGGATAAGGAAGTCAAGTCGTTTGCCTAACTTACGACTCGATAATGTAGAGACACGTCTCTGAGATGCACCCGAAGACCACGACGAACTAAAGACGACAGACGAGAGCCACAGATGGCCAAGACGGTGATGCCATTGTTGGAAAGAGCCGGAGACGGAGTGGCGAGGCGAGAGATCGGCGGCGGCGGTGGCGGCGGAAGGAAGGTGAAGCCACCAAGCTCCCGAGACGCCGCGAGTCAAGGCGCCGAGGCGAGAACCAACCGAGCTCCGTGTGGCGGTCCCGAACACAACAAGAGTCGAGTCGAGAATGATCCGATAACCAAGGTCGATGAATCATCCAAAGAAAGAAGTCGCATGGTTAGGCGAGGAACATGAGCAATGAAGGAACATGAAAAGATGAGTTGCTAAGAGGTCCTCGACTGCAGACGAAAGAGAGGTACCATCGCCAGTAATAACACCGACGGGGAATCAAGAGGTGTAACAAAAGATAGAGTGGAAGAATCGAAAGTCATGTGGAAGGATGCTCGGAATCAAGGATCCACGGGAGGTACTGCCGGTGTAGGAGGTGGTTTCTCGTGCGAAGAGTCGGTCGCAGAACTTGCGTAACTCCGCCGAGGAAGACCACGGCGCAGCGATCGTCGAAGTCGGCTATCTCCCGCTCGGAGAGAAAACGCGAAGTAGTCGATCGCGCACGTCGATGTAGAAGTACCGCGGTGCGGTGCTAGGAGAAGAACGGCGTGAAATATGCCGCTTTCTTGTAGCACCGAGACTCAATATGGCCGATCTTGTCGCAATAGGGAGCGGCGAGGACGACCACCGCCAGATGGAGGCGGCCACCACCACTGTGGCGGCCACGGAGGAGGCAACGTCTCAAGCGTGAAGCGCGGTAGCAGTGTACGGGCGGCGAGCACGGAGGAGTGGCATCGACCGGCATCACCCGACGAGTCTCCTCTGCACGTATCTCGGTAAGGGCCTCGGAAGAGTGACACGAGGTGGCGTGCAAGTAGCCGGGCACGCCTCGCTCGAACTCGGGGCGGCGGCGAGTAAGGAACTCGTGACACGCGCCGAAACTCCAGTCGGCCGCGGACGACCAAGCAAAGATGAACAGAACGAGCGGCCAGAAGTGCGAAGAGAGTCCATTGACGCCTGCATCGCAGAACTCGAGCGTAGAAGGCGCCAACGAGAGCTTCACCTCGCCAAGAGAGTGCTCTGACGAACTCTTGACAAGTAGAGGCATCTCCGGAGGGTTCGTGCGCTGTCGAAGATGAGTCCACATCCGACACCGATGAAAATCCCACAATCTCGTAAGAAAATCGAGGTCAACACTGGCGATGAAGACAAGCAGCTCGAAAGGTCGTCGTCACACCACCGAGTGTAGGTAGTCAAGCGATCCATGTAGGAGTCGAGCCTCTTGGTAGGCGAGGCGCCTTCTCATCGCAAGCGCCACCAGACTCAATAGCGATCTTGTCACCGTCGGGAAGCGCAACGACGAGGTCTCCGTCGGAGGAGTAGGGCATGGCGGCGGTGACATCGCGCAGAGGCGCCCAAAGACGAAGACCACGCATGTGGATGTGCATGTGGGACACGGTCGGTGTAGTTAACACCGTCGAAGAACACCGGCAATGAGGAAGGAAACGGTACCCATTGGTAGGCGGCCGATCGCCGCGGCGACCAAGGTAACGTGGTCTAATAGGCGTACCGGGCGGCGCGCGATCGACCGACGCGTTTTTTCTTTTTCTCTCTTTTCTTTTAAACCGGCCGAACCGCCCGCCCAAGTACCGGGCGGCGAGGGAGTCTAGGGTTCCTCACGCGCGCTCGCGACAAAGCGGCAGAGCCGGAGGCCTGGCGCGGCGGCAGACGGCGGCGGCGGCGGCGATAAGCTGCTCGCGGCTTCCGCGGCGGCGCCAGCGGCGCGGCGGCGGCGACGCGGCGACGGGCGGCGGCGGCGGCAGCGCTGGCTGCTCGCGGCGGCGGCTTCTGAGGAGCGCGCGGCTCGCGGCGGCGGCGGCGAAGTCGACGGAGGCGGCGGCGAGCGGTACGGCCGAGGAGTTGGAGTTGGAGTCGGGCAGCGGCGAGGTAGGAGGAGTTGCGGTCCCGGTTCCGGCGGTAGCCCGGGTTGGAGACGGCGAGGAAGCGGCCGTCGGGGGAGAAGACGAAGGCCGACGGAGCGGCAGCGGAGTTGCACGAGCGGCTAGGAAGAGGTAACCCTAATGCTCTGATACCATGTTGGAATATGCAACTTGTATTATCAGGGGCCAATTGGCCAGTATATATACACAATACATGTTACAGATAAGGAAACCAAATCAAATCTAGAGTCCTACTCTAACACAAATATATCTCTTAACTATATCTCTAACAGTTGTGTATGACTCATATATAACAAGGTGAAAGGAAGACGATACTATCCCATATATTCCCCAAACCTATGAGTCTGAGTTAAACATGTAGTCGGGGTATAAATATATACCGCCGGCCTCTTGTAACCCTAATCAGAAGAAAAGAAAGAAACTCCTCATACGGACAGAGCCACCGCGATTCGACTCCCGAGGACATAGGCTTTGCCGAACCTCGTAAACAAGTTATTGTGTCTCTTGTGTGCTTGCTGTGATTGTTCTCTCGTGTGAAGGGTTGTCACCGGTTCCAACACACTTCAATGCAATAAACTAACAGCAACCAAGCAAATAAGAGAGAGCAGTTACATGCCTATGATTACAGAACATCACACTATTTCAATTACAAAAAAGGTATACGTTTTGAATTGCAAGTATCATATATACATGTATGCTTTGTACAGGGTAACAGAAAAACAAAACAAGAAACATAATCACCTCAGGATGCCTGCAGCCATGCGCAATCCCATAAGTGTTGTCAAACCAGCCCAAACTCCAGCCAGGCCAAAAACAGATGGAGCATATAACAAAACTAACGATGACATTACCCCAACCATAATCTATGTAGTCAAAACAAAATCAAGAAATCAATGAATAATAGGGTGAAAAGGACATATACAAGCTAGCGAGGACTAGTTCCCATACCGTAGCTTGAGCGACGTAGTCAAAATCTGAGACACCGTAATGGAGACCATCAAAGATGAATGCCAGGGCATTGATTGGTTGACTGGCACAGACAAACTGAAACGAAAAGCAACATTAGAAAAAGCCTAGAAATGACGTAACAACTAAATGGTAAAGTAGGAAGGTGTACCAATGCACAAGAGTTGACAACCATTAGAACCTCAGGGTCGCTGGTAAATAGTCTTGCTATGTTACCAAATGAGGTATACAGGCCAGCAGCTAAAGCTAATCCACTAAAAACTCCTATCTGCAAGAGACACTAACTTATGTTTTATTTTTAAAAAGAGACAAGAAGTGCATCTCTGAATACATAAAATGGGCAAAAAAGTGTATCCGTTTTGATAAATTGAACTTTACAATACAAAGCAAATGAAGTACATATCACCTGCAAAGCAAACATTGCTATCTTTTGGACCCTTTTGTAGTCCAATATTGCATAAGAGCTTGCTATCAGCGCCTAATAAATGCAAGCAAAGTTAGTTTGGACTTTTGGAACAGACAAATCATGATGAGATCCCCAAGCTAGAGAAACAATATTTGTATTTACTAGTGTGCCCTAGAAGTTGGTAGTTTGTCCTAGAAGTTTGTAGCTCTGTACAAATTGTAATACACAATGACAGCTGTGAAAGGAAGCTGATTTAAAAGTAAGGGTGGTTTCTAAAATCGAAAATACATACCTGGGAAGAAATAGCTAAAGCATCTGCAAGCAAAGATACAGCAAGCCATACTTGTAAACAAATCTGATGAGCAGCCATAGCTGTTGGGCCTTGTCGAGCAGCCATTGATGTACCAATGGTCATAGTTAAAAGAATTGAGAGAGTTCTTCCCAATAGCATGCCACCTAAGCATTTCAAATATATAGATAATACTATAATAGAATTAAAGCTGCGGGCAAATAAAGACAATAAGAAGGAAATAGGGAAATATAGCATGAGTGTGTTAGTGCAGGGAAAGATGGCATGAGATCTCCAAAGACTGCATCTCGTAGACCTGTATTTTTTCCGCTAACCAGTTTACGACAACCTATGGTCTTAGGACTCTTAGCACATGTTGGCTCTTGTATTCCTAGTACTGAACACATGACTGCATATTTAAAATGGCATCAAAGTAACAACAATAAGGACAAAAAGATCTTTTGTTACAATGCTCATTGGTTAGCTCACATATTATGTGTCACAGAGAAGATATGAAGTGGCCCGGAAATGAGAGCTTTGTCATTTTATCAATGACAAGTTGGCAGTCTTATCTGACAAATATACCAAATCAGTGGCTATCTCTTTTTTTCCCTTTGAATAAACTTAGAGTCGAGTTGGACCAAATTAAATGCATCATGGAGTCAGAAATGGAATGTTCAGCGTGCAAATTTCTACAAATTAACCAAAATAGCTCAAAGCTCCCTGAAAAAAATCCAGACTCCGGTAAACTGCAGTGTGGAATGAACAAAATCCATTTTCTGAAGGCCAATAAAAATGTGTATAAAGAACTTTGATTTAGCATGCACCACAAACTGAATATAATGAAGGAATAGGACAGTAGCATCAAAGACTCACCACATTTTAGATACCCACTAAAATCTAACTGGTCCATCTTTGGAGGAAGTAGAACAGCTCTTTTACTTAGAGAACGAAGAAGTAAAATTGTAATAATGTACCTACATCGTGAATAGAAATGAAGTTAGGACATGTGGAAGAGACAAACTCACATTGTAACTATAAAAAGGATGAGGCTCCCAACAGCCCAAAATTATGAGAATTACACTGTATCTTTTGATTGTAAATCTGACAAGGGTACAGATATAATGAATAAACTGCATAGCACAGTAGCAAAGGATGTGCCAACAAGTAACAACAAATACTATCATAGTACCTCCAAAACCAGAATCACAAATGTTTTTTGCAATTTAAATGTATGCTGATCAGGAAAAATGAAGTTTAAAAACAAATAATTGTTGCCTTTGATTATTTCAGCAACATGCCTATAACAAATGACTGGTATGTTGGAACCAAACAGAGACATTTGCTGGTATGTTCATATGAAATGTGTCTTATTATCTTTCGTAATTATTGCTCTACTCAGATTACATGGAGCTGGGTATTAATAGAAAACTTACTGGGATGCAACTGTAGAAATTGCGGCTCCAGTTATGCCAAGCCGAAAACCGTATATAAGTAAAGGAAGAAGGACTACAGCTGAAAGATTCCCCAAACCTACAGGTGTTTTAAAAGAAAATGATACAGGCATCATGAAGTGGAAGAAGAGAGATATTTGATATCAGACACGGGTCTGGAATGTCACAATTCAAATGAAACTTGCTTGCAAACAGTATTTACATGTGAAGCGTGAATGATTAATCGTTCATGACATTTGATATGGAAAATGGAACGTTACAATATATTCCACAAACAAAAAGGCAGTATTAGTGTATTACTGCAAAATATTTGCTAGTAACACAAAAAGGAATATATGGTATATCACCAAAAACTAAGGAACAGTACACCATTATTTGCATCAAAAGGTACTTTGCACACTCTCACAACTTGTGCAAACCAATGAAATTATGCCAAAGATGAGTATTACTTTGTAGTTACCTATACAAAATACGGGAGTCCTGGTATCCTTGAATCCACGAAAGATACCCTGGATTGCTAACATAATCACATTTGCAGGTGCTCCCAAGGCTCTCAACGAAAGAAAGAGATGTGCAGGTTTATGCATTGGAGATGCCTGTATAAGAACTAAGCTGAGATATTCTGCTGATTGCAACAAGTGGAAATTAATTGTTTTGAATCCAATTAAAGATCTGTTACCCATAATGCGCATAATAAGGGAAAACAAAGGAAAATTAGTACTTCCTACAAAGCAAAACTCGAAGATGAGAACAGTCATCACAATATAAACATACAGGTGACACGCCCATTAGTTTAAGAAACAATCTTGATCCTAGGAGCAATCCCAATGCTTCGATTATACCGATTCCAGCAGCTAAGATCAAGGCAGAGGATACAGATGACAGCTCCAATTTGCCTGCAATGTTATCAGAAGTCAAGTTTCATTGCCTGAATAATAAAGCAGGTGTACAATCGATATACAGCTATAAAAGAACTTAAATTGGTATTTATATGATGATCGTTCTACCTGAACTAGAATGCTTGCTAGCATTCTTGGAAATGTCCTCTGCCACAAATGAGGTTGCAATGCTCAACAATGGAATGTTGAAAATCTTGGACACAATGTTAAAAATCGACACACCAATACCAGCCGATGCTAGCTCCAGAGCACCTTCAGAACATATGCTAAAAATGAGCTGGAAAAGAAGTAACAGCTTGTTTTCACGCAGCAAAGATGGCTACAAGACATTACTCTAAGAGGGCAAGCAGACGCTGGGTTCATGCAGTAACATACCTAAGGCTCCACATATTTCAATATGTGTGCTGTAGTATTTCACAAAAAACACAGCCTCATACCGAATAAATAAGTTTAACATTTCTCAGAAAATTCACATGATACTGTCATGTGTAACTTTTTTTAAGGGTTGTGATGTGTAACTTTAACTGCCACACTCACACCAAAAGACTGTTGTTTCTGCTATGAATAATATGTGTATTCAATAGGGCCCAATGAGCAATATATATAGGGATTACAGATAAGGAAATCAAAACAAAATCTATTCTAGAGTCCTATTCTAACACCCCCCCCCCCTCAAACTCAAACTCATGGCACAAATCAGAAACAAGTACTCCTCCTGAGGATTGAAAACCGAACCGGCCGGAATCCTCGGCGGCGGCCGTAACGGAATCGTTTGGGTTACGGTTTTCTCGGAGAAAACTCGGTCGAATTTCGTTTAAATTTGCTTAAAAATCAACCAAAATTCAAAATTCAAATTTTGAATTTGTAAACTCGGGAAAACCCGGCCGGGATTTCAAATCCCGGCCGCCACCGGTAAACCGGTTACCGGCCGGGATTTCTATCCTTGCTCCCTCCTGCACCTGTAAGCGAGTGTATAAAGCATCCACACCAATATGTTTGGTGAGCTCATACTTCACTGGGTCTCGGGCAATACTGATAGCACCTGTACTGTCAGACAAAAGAGTCGTAGGTCTCACCACAGGTACTCCAAAATATGCAGGTAGCCACCTCAACCAAGTAACCTCTGTTGTCACTGCTGCCATAGCTCTCAACTCAGCCTCTGCACTTGAACGGGAAACTGCAGTCTGCTTCTTAGTCTTCTAGGCAATCAGGGAAGAGCCAAGAAAAAAACAGTAAGTAGAAAGAGAACGACGATCAGAAGGATCACTAGCCCAGGTCACATCGGAGTACGCCTGAAGTTGTAGTGAGGTGGAGCTAGGGAAAAACAAACGACAAGAGATAGTCCCACGCAAGTAGCGAAGAATACAAAGAAGGTGACTGTAGTGGATATGGGTAGGATGGGCCTTGAACTGACTCAAGATATGAACAACATAAGCAATATCAGGACGAGTACTCACAAGATACACCAAACTCCCAACAAGATGGCGATATCGAGTAGGATCCTAAAGAAGATCGCCATCAGTGGCATGAAGCTGGAGGGGTAGCTCCATGGGACTCTCAGTAGTGCGAGTATCAGTCAGACCAGACCGATCAAAAAGATCTTGGACATACTTCTGCTGGGAGAGGTAGTTGCCCTCAGGCATGGAAGAGACCTCAATCCTAAGAAAGTATGTAAGAGAACCAAGATCAGTCATCAAAAACTGCTCACTGAGATGCTGCTTCACATATGTGACGAAGGAGGAATCATCACCAGTGATGAGCATGTCATCAACATACAGAAGAAGCAGTGTCCTACTCCGAGATGAGACATGGACAAAAAGAGCAGGATCGTGGGAACTGACAGTGAAACCAACAGCATTAATCACTGAGGTAAAACGTGCAAACCAAGCACGAGGAGCCTGTTTGAGGCCATAAAGAGCACGACGAAGACGACAGACATGCCCATCAGGAACAGAATACCCAGGTGGTGGCTGCATGTAGAGCTCCTCATGCAAAACACCATTAAGAAAAGCATTCTTAACATCCAGCTGAGAAATAGACCACCGACGAATAGAAGCAACCGCAACAAGAGTGCGAACAGTGGTAATATGGGCAACAGGAGCAAAAGTCTCATCGCAGTTCCGACCACACTCCTGCTGAAAACCGTGAGCCACAAGACGAGCCTTGTAGCGCTCAATAGTACCATCAGACCGGGTCTTAATCTTGTACACCCACTTGCACGTGATCAGACGAGCATGCACAGGGGTCGGTACAATATCCCAAGTCTCCGTACGTCGAAGAGCATCAAGTTCTTCTGCCATAGCGAGCTGCCACTCAGAATAAGGAGCAGCCTCACGATAAGAACTAGGCTCAGTGACAGAGAGCATGGGCTATTGGAGCAAATCCAAGACGATCAGGAGGTCGAAGGGATGTCCGATCACAAAGGATGTAAGGGGCATCATCAGGAGAATCAGATGTGAGTGTCGGCAAGATACCAGAAGAGGAGACTGGTGAAAGACAAGAACGTCTGGAGTAGTGAACACCAGAGAAACGAGACGATGGTGCTGTAGGAACCAGAGGTGGTGTTGTAGGAGACACCACCGAAGGCGAAGGTGGTACAGAAGGAACCACTGGAGGCTGACTAGGGGACGACTGAGATAGTGGAGAAACAGGTAAGGAGTCTGAAAGAGACAACCATGAAATCGATTCAACAGTGGAAACAGGAGAAGAGGCCGAATCTCGATAGAAGAAAAGTCGAGATTCGTCAAAAACAACGTCTCGTGAAATCCTGATCCGTCGAGCGGAAGGATTCCAGCAGCGATAACCCTTATGCTCAACTATAACCAAGAAACACACACTCAACTGACTGGACCGATAGTTTAGTGCGCTCACGAGGCTGCAGCAGAACAAAACAAATACAACCAAAAACATGAAGGTGAGTATACTGGGGGGCTCAAGAGTAGAGACGCTCTATAGGGCTGACACCCTTAAGAGCAGTAGAAGGCTGCATATTGATGAGATATGCAGCCGTGGAAACAGCCTCAACCCAGAACTGTGGTGGAACATGAGAGGCAAGAAGAAGAGTGCGGGCAGTCTCAATCAGATGATGATGTTTGCGCTCAGCAACCCCATTCTGAGCATGAGCACCAGGACAAGACTGGTAAAGAGTGCCTTGCTCAGAAAGAAACTGTCAAAAGCGCGAATCAAGACTCGCCAAACAGAATGACAAATAAAAATACGAATGACAGAATCAAACTGAGTACGAACCATCGTTGCAAAACTACGATAGATCGCAAGAAACTGACCACGATTAGAGATAGGGAAAATCCATGTAAAACGAGAATAATCATCAATAAAGATAACATAAAATTTATGCCCGCCTTTAGAGCCAATAGGGGCAAATCCCCATACATCAGAATGAACTAAGTCAAAAGGACGAGAAGACAAGGACTCACTAGAATGATAAGGAAGTTGTAGCTGCTTGCCCAGCTTACAACCCTGACAAAACATGTTTGTGTCAACAGTAACACGTCCAAGAACACGCTGACGAACTAATGAAGAAATGCGGGAACCACACAAGTGACCTAAACGGTGATGCCACTGCGCAAAGACGCCAGAGGTGGCGGCAGCAGTGGCGGAGGAAGTAGACGCGGGGTGACAGGAGCAACTTAAGTGGACGAAAGATGGAGGCGATCAAGAATGTAGAGACCCTGACGATCGCTACAGCGTCGGCCAGTTCCAAGTACCATCCCTGTCTGTCGATCCTGAATGAAACAGGTGTGAGAGTCAAAACCAACCCTACAGCCGAGATCGGTGAGCTGACCTACCGAGAGAAGCTACATGGTAAGCTGGAGAACATGGGAAACAGCTGAAACAGAAAAATTAGTGGACAAAAGAGTGTCCTGACAGCTGACATACAAAGGAGTACCGTCAGCTGTCTGAACAGAGTGGGAAAAACAGGAGGTCCTACTGAAGTGAGAGATGTGGAATCCAGTATCATGTGAAAAGAGGGACCAGAATCGAGAACCCAAGAGTTACCTGGAGGAGACGTCTGAGCTAGACTGGCAGAACCTGCTGAGTTGTGAGAGAGCTGCTGAAGTAGAGCCTGATAGAGCTGCTGAACAGAGTCACCTCGCTGAGAAGGTCCTGACGTGCTGGTATGTCCTCCAGAGGAGGAAGGGCCTCCCTACCCTCCCTTGGAGCGTGGACCTCCACGTGCCTTGTTCTGTTTTTTTCGCACCGCACAATGCTGATAGTCGCGCCCGAAGTTCTTGCAACAATTGCACTGAACCCCAGTTGGTGAAAAAACAGGAGCAGAAACAGACACCTGAGGAGGACCTGTAGTCGAAGAAGAAAAGGTAGCAAGCACAGCCGGAACAAACTGTGCTGCTAACCCGCGGCGAATCTCCTCAGCACGAAGCGTCGAAAGAGCCTCGGTGACTGTCGGTCGTGGTGAACGGCTCAGCAGTTGAGCCCTGACAGGCTCAAACTCTAGGCGAAGACGGCAGACGAAATCATAAAGACGAAGGCGATCACGATCCGCCTTCTGCACTTTATGACACGCCTGGCAGAGCGGAAAAGCCAACTCATCCAGTTGGCGCCAGAGACTGGCCAAGGCTTAGAAGAAATCGTCGACGAAGGAGTCATCCTGGCGAAGCGTCTCCAACTCACGCTGAAGCGAAAAGAACTGAGCATCGCTACTCTGCTGGTAGCGCTCACGCAAGTACTCCCAGATCTGACGAGTGGCATGCATACCAACAATATCTGGCTGGATGATGTCGTCGACGCTGACCACCAGGATGGCTCGAACACGGGCCTCATCAGCACACCAGCGCTCAAAAGCATCTATGGCATACTAATAAGCCTCATCAGCAGCATCAGAAGCAGCAGTGGTGTCTGCCTCCTTCTTGGTGGCCTCATCATCTGTAGGAGATGTAGAAGTAGGTTGTCTAAGAGGAGGCTGAACCGGCGACGGCGGACAAGGTCGGGTACCAGTAACATGTCCCCAGAGACGAAGACCATCTAGCGTGATCTCCATGAGTGAAAACCACAACATATAGTTTGTTCCATTAAGCTTTGTTCCCGAGAATGGAATCGCAGCAGATGGAACTGGCCACCCAGAGGCGTACCGACTGCCAGCCGCTAGAGCGACATGCTCTCTTTGTCTATGTCTCCTTTTTTTCTTTTTTTTACACCGGCCCATCAGTCAGGCCGATCTCTTTTAAAAAGGTCGGGCGAAACCGCCCGGCCTGTTACCGCAATGACGCGCGCGGGGGGAACTAGGGTTCCCCCCTGCTACTACTCGTCCGGCGACGGCGGCGGTGAGAGCGACGGCGACGGCGGCGGTGAGAGCGACGGCGACAAAGAACCTTCGGCGACGGGCGGCGGCTGTCCTTGGCCTTGTGCTTCCAATGAGAGCGGCGGCTTCAGCCGGAGAGCGGTGGCGGCGGCTTCCATGGAGAGGTCGCGGCTCGGCGGCGGCGGCTTCGGATAACAACAAATTGGAGGCAACCGGATGAGCAATGACGGTCAAGGATTTACGAGGGTCAGAATCGGGATGAGCGGCGACGGCGACGCGACCTTCTACGACAAGCGGCTCGGCAAGGGCGGCGGCAGCGACGACGGGGATTAGTGGCCACGAAGCCGGATGTGACGGCGACTGCCGGGGGTGGAAGCGGCGGCCGGATGGCAGCGGAGGGAGAGTTAGGTTAGAACCTTAAGCTCTGATACTATGTTATGAATAATGTGTGTATATTCAATAGGGCTCAATAGGCAATATATATAGGGATTACAAAGGGGTTACAGATAAGGAAACCAAAATCTATTCTAAAGTCCTATTCTAACAGTTTCAAGTAACCATGCAGGAAAATATATGGCAATATGTTAGCCCATATATGAGTTCAAGCATTAGCATGGCCCCATTTCCCATAAATCAATAGAAAGCAGTAAAAGGTGCAATGTGGGGTCGATATACAACATAATTGTCATGTTTGAAATAGTTATTGACATACAAGAAACAAGATTGACTTCGATCATAGAGTAGACAACGGTGCAGGTGCAGTTTCTACCAGATTATTTTACGGAAGCCACAACACCCATTTTCCAACCCAAAAAAAAGTACTAACAAATAAGAACACAGGATGGGCTATATTCATCAAACTTAGAGCAATGAACTAACAATTTAGCACTCTGTGCAAAGAAGTACAGGATATAGCAGCACAAAGGAGGTACCTAATCTACCGATATGCGCAGTCTCCATCAGTTGCGCCAATGGATCAATAGCTTGACCAAAAACTGCTGGTAGAGCTAGAAGAATTAGCTCACTTCTGACACCCCCAGGATGCAGCCCACTGTTTATTTCCTCCGATTGTTATGAAAGGTATAAACATATCATGCAGAAATGTAAAGATTATAATGAATGTTCACAGTAAAGGAAATCAGACACAAGCATGTTGGTCAAAATTAGTAGCAATTTTTTGTTCTTTTTACTTGAGCTGGACGATTTGGGGGTGTGGGGTGGGGGGGCTGTATGATACATAGCTAGAGCTAAATTCCTAGTATGGTTTACGCATTTGGAGGGGTTTCGCCAAGAATGTCATCCCAGCTATGCAATGCAGCCTGGATGGAGAGGTAGTGTCATGGATAGATAGACCATAGTATGGAACAGTGTGCTTCAGTTCCGAAAATACATAAATTTAAGTCCAAGGTAAACATCTCGGCTCACAGGAACTGTATGTTGCAAACTTGGAATCCTATATGAAGTGACAGATTTCAACATACAAACAAGATTCTGATGCCTGAAAGTTCCACGGGGTCATGAATATCATCAATACTATGAGCATCTAGGGGAAGTGCTCCAAGGCATTATAATTCAGTGGTGCAGTTTGTATTAGGAAAGGTGTTCCATTGATGGCAGGGAACGCTCCAACAAACAAGGAAGTGAACAAAAGCGCTGCTCTAGCTCTCTGATATCCAATTGCACATTCATTCTTAGATGATAGGACTATGTATATAGGAACCAACAAGAAACACGACTAAGCAGTCTAAACTAAGAGCAAGCTATATAATAATACATAGAAAGAAAGACAGAAAGAAAGTGGAAACAGGTAATAATATGTAACTGGATTTTTGCATATAAAGGAAGGGATCCAGAATCTTACAATAGAGCCTCCTTTGCAGAAGCAAAAGAGATGTTATCAGTCGGTTTAAGGCCATCATCATCGTCATGAGCGTCATTGGTAGTATATCCCGATAGCGACTGAGCATTGGCAACAGGGATGGTGCGTCGCCTTGTAAAAGCCCCCAGTCCCAGGGGAAGCAACTTTGCGAGGTTGGCTGATGGAGAAGAGAAGCGGCTGCTGCTGATGCTTATGCTGTTTGGTTTGTTACCTAGGGCTAGGGCTAGGTCTAGGGAAGAAGAAGAAGCAAACCTGGCAGTAGTGCGTGTTGTCCTGGTCCTTAGGCGCGGCGCAGGCTGTCTCGAGACAAGCGCATGATGGTTCATGTCGACTTAATCGAATCGCTCGGATGCCAAGGCAAGGTAGGCAGGCTAGCTGCACATGCTTGGACCGGATTTTGACAGCCGAATTTGCAGGCTTTGGGTTGCGCCGCCCGCAGCCGCAGGAAGAAATAGAACAATTCCTCCTCCTCCTCCTCCTCCTCCTGCTGCTCTTTTCTTGTCTTGGCTGCACAGCGACAGGACAGCGCAGACTGGACGAGGTGCTCGCTTGGTTTGGGGTGCTGGTGGTGGGCAGGGCAAGGGATCGATCCTGTCCTGTCCTGTTCTGTCCTGCGCGCGGATAAGGAGGAAGGGGAGAGCAAGAAGCGGCAGCAATGGCAATCGATGGCCGCTGGGAGGAAGAAGAAAAAGTAATATTTCGGCAAAGGATAGCGACGGAATGGATGGACACTGGGCTTTGAATCTTACAAAAGAGGCCTGCCTTGTGTCTCTCTGCTCCGGAATTCTCTTCATTAAATTACAACACAATATTCCAATTCTTATTTATTGTTGGAACCAAGTAGTAATGAGTTATTCAACACGGACTACTCGTGTTCGGTTGGGTGAATATGGACGAGATGGTACAGGATGGATGTGACGATTTCAGATGATATGGTACCACTTATGTGTTTGATCAGTGGGATGAAATAATTTAATATTTTGTTTGGTTGCATGAATTTGATGGTACCGAATGGTTCAAAATGGTGTTTGATTTGAGAGATAAAGTTAAATGAGTCGCATACACAAGGGAGTATTAGCACAATTAATTATTGTAATATTAACACGGTTGTTAAATTTTTCTTAATTACAGAAGGAGTATTTTAAGGTTGTGTTTGGTTCGTTGAATGGAGTGGTCCTGAACTATTCGGTACGAGAAATGAGCTCGTTCAGGTGTTTGGTTGGTTGAATAGAACCAAACCATTCGGGGTAAGATGGTTCAAGAAAAATGAATATCCCATGTTTATGTTGTATCATTCCATTCCGGAAAAAATCCCGAACCACACCGTTCACTCGAATTCCAAGGCGCTTGGTGACGTGGCAGCTTGATTTACGAGCTTCAAATGATCATATTTCCTAAACCGAGTATCCGATTTGCGATCCGATTGAACCGTTGTGTTCCTTGTCATTTAATCAAGGTGTAGAGGTGCCGCCGATGGTTTACGTGCCTAATGACCCCTTTTCCCTCTGTCACAAGGCTAGGAGGAGGAGGCGGGAGGTCTACCAGCCACCGAGCAAGGTACAGTAAATGGATATCCCCAACAACGTAAAACGACATTCTATATGCAATAAATGGCTACCTAAACATAGTAAAATGACAATCAATGTACAGTAAATTTATCCTGTATTTTACTGCTTATGCAGGCCAGCAGGACCTGGACGACATCGTGGCGAGCATCAACAACATAATCGACATGCTCAAAGCCAACTCAATCCCGGGGCTGTACCCCAACAACGTTGCCCCCAGGTAAACACTGAGCCACAGTCTGTGGCGAGACCTGGCTCCTGCCCACTATTCCAGAGCAAACGGTGGTACTGGATACAGTAATATCCACAAAGGGATAAAGTAAATTTGCTTACGTTTGCTAGTAATTTGACTTTTTTCGTGTAGCGGCTAGTAACAAAAGGTGCAAAGGATGCCCCAGAAGAGGTTTTGCCTGTCAAGGAGCTAGCCAAGGTGTCCACCTCCACTAGCAAAGATAAGTGGCGCAGGCAGATAGCACCGACGAGGATAGGGTGAATAGGACTTCTAGCATTAATGTTTATGCACACATCTAGTAATTCTATTTATGCGTAACAATAAAATATTATACTTGTTTGTAGGAAGCCATCGTGCCCGTAAAGTCCAGTCTCTGGCCTGCAGGTGGCAGGCAAACAATGCAGCCAGTAACCACCTCGACCGGGAAGGCAGTGGCTAACAAGAAGACCATGACAGGGAAGAGCGTGGTACCCACAGACCCAGCGCAAGGTGTTGGCGATGTTGTCTTCGGGAAGAGGATGATCAAAGTCCCCAACAGTCTAGTGTCCCCCTTCAAGTGTCGTGTCGCACGGTCTAAGGCGACGATTGCCACAACCATGGAGGTAAGAGAGTGTAAGATCGAGGAGGCCGACTAGGGGGGAGTGAATAGGCGGTTTCAAAAATTCTTTCGGCTAAAACCAATTAATAATGCGGAAGCTAATAACAAATTGGTTCTGCACAATTAAAACCTAAATCAACTAGGCTCCACTAATTGCACCAACAATATGAATACAATACAACGAGAGCAATCATACAAAGATATATAAACTATTAAAGCATGTAATATAAATTGCTCAAAGTAAAGCACAAGCACAAACCAAGATGACACAATTATGTTTTACCATAGTGTTCGGAGACTTGCCGGTCTTCCCTAATCCACGTTGAGGTAAGCCCAACCACGTTGGACCGGCTCCACTAATTAAGCCAACACCTCCGAGGTAAGTCCAACCACTTGGACCGGTTCCAACACGAACCAACACATCGCTCCACTAAGGTTGCTCTTCCTCCACTCCGGAGATGGCGAGCACCAAACCACTCACAACACGTCGGGCCTTCTCACAAGCTTCTTGAGAAAATCACCGGGCACGACCCCTTCATGTCGTCTAGGTGTCGGCAAACACCAAGAGTAACAAGACTCAACTTTCCCTTGAACTAATCAAGTGTCTAAGCTCAATGGATACACAATCCACTACCTAAGGCAACATATGCACTTAGGGTTTGCTCTCAAATCTAACTAAGTGCAACACATGCACAAAAGAGAAGAGATGGCTTTCTCTTAGCTCAAAAGAATGTCTCACAGCACTAGAACACTTTGCAATTGTAGCAACAACCTCCTCCAACCAGCCAAGTTGGCTATTTATAGCCCACACCCAAAAACTAGCCGTTGGAGGAAAGATTCTCTCGAATCAGTGCAAGGCCGGTCTGACCGCCAACTAATGACCGGTCGGACCGCCCATGCGCCAATGGATATAAAACTAGCTGTTGGACTCACGGTCGGTCGGACCGCCAACTAATGGCCGGTCTGACCGCCGCTAAATCGGTCAGACCGCCCAAGGAATTTTTGTAGCAACCGAAATGGTGCATCTCTGGAAAAATCGTACCGCGAGAACTTCGGTACTTCCGCTCCCCGGTAGTACCGTATATCAATGGCGGTACTTTCACACACAATTTCAATTCAAGGAGAAATCGGTCGGACCGCCCAACACATGGTGGTCTGACCGCCAGACTACAGAAGCAAAGCACTTTCACTTCGCTCAAATGGCAAAACACATTCACCCATTTGAGCGTAATTCAAACAAGGTTTTAAAGATGATATTCTCAACAGGTTACAAAACACATTTGCCAACCTTTAGAATACTCACCACAAGGAATAAGGTACATGGACTTACGCCATTTGCAAAATGCATTTGCAAACTTAAGTCACATGCTACAAGGGTTATGCATGAGCTTCGACTATTTGCAAAACACATTCGCAAATAATAGCATCATGCCTAGATGAGCTAGAGCAACCACAATGAGCTATCAACACATGACTAACTCAAACTACTAGTTAAGACCCCTCTTAATAGTACGGCAATCTATACTAGCAATCTGGTCTTCCAACCAAACACGAAGACCGGTAAAAAAAACTAGAAACACATCCTTAGCCCTAGCTAGTCATGCCTTTGCCTAGCATCTTCTTGAAGCTTGATGACGCACATCATCACTTCAAGTTTGGATCATTAACTTGATAATCATCAACACATGATGATCCTTTGCTTGACCTCCATCAACACATGATGGGTCTTCTCTTGTCTTGACGATCAACTCATGATCATCTCCTCTTCTTGATAAGCATCAACTCATGACGCATCTTTTACTCCAAGCTCTTGACTTTAATGTCATTAACACATGATGACATCCAAAATCTTCATTATCCTGGAACATAACCTATTTATCCAACTCATGGGAAAATATTAGTTCCACAGTGTGATTACCATTAGTTACCACAACAAATCATTATCACATAATGGTGGGACAAGATACTTCAATCTTTCTTTCATTGGTAATTAATGATAATCACTTCAATTACACAAAAATTGAATGTAGATAATGTAACACAACGTGAGTATATATGAACTACACAAGTTTCATATACTCACGACATGAGTATGTAAGAACTACACAAGTTCTATATGCTCAAAACATGAGTATACAAAAGCTACACAAGTTCTATATACTCAAACAGATATGTTTCAAAGTAAAGATCACAAATATATGTGAAAAACGGAATATAGATCAATACTGATGAAACCACAAAATATAGAATAAACTTCCTCTAAATGTGTGCATACACAAATGTGTAATAAGATCATATGAACATATTCAAGTTAAACTTATGGTTGAGTTCATCCTATATTTTGGATTCGATGAATGCAACAATATATATATAATTAAGATGTTGATTGCATACCTCGTTGAATTTTACCTTTATATCCAAATGAGACTACACAAGATAATACTTGACAAGAGAGTTAGTCTCATATTTGGATTTGTCATTAATCACTAAAACATTCCATTAACTCACAATGGCGGGTCTAGATCCTTCAGAGAGATTATGCAAAGACGAGAGCCTTAAAAGGTAAGAGGCTCCCCTTTTTTACCTCCCATACAAATGTGATTTACTGCTATCACCAGCGTCCTTTACTATGACTCCCCTCGCCCCCTTTTTTGTTCTCCATTGGACTGCAGCGAGTATTTTCTCGTCCCAAGTCCATTTTACTTCCTATCCAAACATAATTTACTGCTATCATTAGCTTCTTTTACTTTGACTCCCCTCGCCTCCTTTTTTTGTTCTCCAATGGACTGAAGCGAGTATTTGCTCCAGTCCCGGATCCCTTTTACTTTTCATACAAAATGTGATTTATTGCTAACCCCCCTTTTGTTCTCCACCGGACTGCAGCTAGTATTTGCTCCAGAGACTCTTTTACTCCCCATACAAACGTCATTTACTGCATTCATCAGCGTCTTTTACCATGACTCACCCTCGCCCCCCTCCTTGTCGACGATCGAGTCGTCGATCTTACGAAATAAAATAGAGAAAAATGGCAAAGAGTTTCTTAAGAGATGATGGGACTGCTCTTTATTGCTATGAACGGGATCCTTTAAGGGGTGTTCTTGACTAGGCAGTGGACTCATCCTAATTACACTCAGCGTAGAACTTGCTATGCTAATACTTCAGATGAAATTCAATCGTCTATTGGTCTTCCAAATTGGCTTCGATCCCCTTTCCGTCGTTCGTGTCCTTCCTTAAATAGTTGACGAAGTGGCGGCAGTTAATCCTGGTATAGGCTCCTGTTGGGAGTGTCGCGACTGGTCGGAGTAAGGCGACGGTTGATGAAGTATCAACCATTTGGTGCTTTAATGTCTGTGAGACACTAAACCGCACGGTAGTTTATCGCTAGTGTCTTAAGATCATGAAACTCGCGTGGTATGGAGCCAATACAATATGTGTTATACTCATCACACGGTAAAGGATATGCTTAGAGCCGAATCAGATGCCAGTTCATTGCATGTACGAGTAATCATCTGGTCGGGGACTAGGTACAAGACATCATCTGACCAGTGTACCTATAAGTAACCCCTGAAATTCTAACGACCATAGAGGTCGTAGGTTCAGAGGTTATGACTCTTACGACCACGGGGGTCGTTAGCCTTAGGGTTTACGACTCTTACGACCACGGGGGTCATTAGTCTTAAGGTTTACGACCATGAAGACATATGGTCTTTTTTTATGTATTTAAAGTAATACATAGAGATTTTTAATCCTCGTCAGCTAGCCCGCGAACTTTAAATGAATTGGGCGTGTGAATACTTTTTTCGATGAAGTCATATCGGGCAAACCCTCATGTAATGTTGTGACATTCGATGTGGCCTGTATTCATTTTAAAGTTTAAGAAACTGTCTTGGAAACTGAAGAGTTTTTTTTGTCTGTTGAACTTTTGGGTAATTCCCTGGTGCAGTTAGGGAATTACGGCTATAAAATCCCCTCGGCGCAAGGTTTTAGGGTTTTTACATCTCCTACTTTCCATTTTAATCTTCTAAGAGAAGAAAATCATGTGACCTTTTTTGCTTTCAACATTCCACGACCTCCTTTCTTTCTTTGATTCAATACATAACCATGTCAGACTTGATTACCAACTAGTCGGTTTCTGTCCTGAATGGAAAGAAGCTTGAGGCATTGGAGAAGATTGGGATGCTTATAGATAAGAGTCTGATTTCTTGGAGATCGACAGCTGGAGAGCACTCTCCGAGCGGCGAAGATGGGAAAATCCATGTTTTTCTCGCATATATCGAATGTGAATTCAGGCTCCTGGTTCATTCATTCCTCCCCCACGATCCTGGAGCATTATGGAAGTGAATTGATGAACCTTTCTCCCAATGTGATTGCTAACCTCATCGTCTTTGTCTACCTCTGTGAAGTGTACTTAGGAATTCCCGCACACATGGAGCTCTTCAAGTACTTCTACAGGATGGCGAAGTCGGGGAAGACGATGGGGACGCCTGGGGAATGCACCTTGCGCCTCCACGAAGGAAAAGCTGATGAGTACATTCGTATGTACTCAAAATCTTCATAGTCGTCATGGAAAAATAGCTGGTTCAACATGACGGTTACCCAAAAGGACAGCCTCTACTATACCAGTAAGAAAGCGGTCGAGAACCTGGAATGACGCTCCTCTGTGAAGAAGGAAAGGTGGAGAGATTGGTTGAAGCCATCCAACAACTTAGTACCAGGGGTTTAACTTCTTAGCACGTAGTGAGAGATTTCTCTATGCGTCGGATTAGCCCCCTGAAATACCGAACACATTCAATGGTATGGTATATTGGTCGTGATGACGCGACCAAAGATTCCAAAGATGGTAAGTCCCAAAAGATTTCGACCGGTTTGTTTATCTTGACTGATTACTTTTATAACCCTAAAGTCTCTCGTTCATTCCTGCAGCCCTTTCTCCTGACGAGGTTAGAACCCGAATCAGAATTATCTGCGCAGGGGAGCCCGATGAAAAGGTTGATTTCCCCCGGATTTTGGCGATTGTTTTTGCAATAGAGAGAGCTGAGAGGCTTAAGGTAAAGATATCAACTATATTTCACCATTTATGTGTTTTCCGATCGATTTACCGTAACTCTTCTTTGATGTGTAGTCGGTCGGATTGAAGATCAATGAGGCCACCGAGAGTTGTGAGCCTATTGATACTCCGACTGCTCCTACGACCACCCGAGAATGTGATTTTAAAAGA
Source organism: Hsuehochloa calcarea (assembly GCA_036346395.1). Taxonomy (NCBI): domain Eukaryota; kingdom Viridiplantae; phylum Streptophyta; class Magnoliopsida; order Poales; family Poaceae; genus Hsuehochloa; species Hsuehochloa calcarea. The sequence continues at coordinate 78,721,072 of CM070610.1, read as the reverse complement.
AGTAGGTAACCGATCAGAAATGTATATTCTAGGTGAATATTTTTTGTCACCTAACTAACTTTGATTGTTAATTAGGCGGTTGTTGTCGAATCCCAAGTGGTTGCTTACGACCCATCAGTTGGTACTGAAGCAACCGCTCTGGAGGTCGACAAGACTACATAATCCGACCCTATGGTCAAGGATCTTATTCTTGACTAGCTAGTCGAGGATATTACTTCCGACCTCTTGTTGGTGGATGTGAGGGGTCTAACCGACCCTACCGATTTGGAATCGGTGAAGTCGGCTGTAAAGAAAAGAAAAGCGGTGTGTCGGATTTTGCTTCAGCGCGCTTCAAGTTCAAGTCTAAGAAAACAAGGTATGTATACATGAAAAGAAAATATATGTAAATACTTACCTTTAGTATTTCTAGAGTCTTGAGCTTCTTTCCTTCTTTCCTTATAGATCTTCTGGTGTTCCGGTCGCTTCCGACCAGTGCATCCCTCAGGAGAAGGCCTCTGAGGAGAAAGAGGTCGAGTCAGCCCCTGAGCAGGTGACAGAACCAATGTCTGTTCTGGAACTCGTGGCTGCTCCAACCACACCTATGGAGGTGGTGATATCTAAGGAATTCCAGCAGGTTCTGACCTCTACTGGAAAGCCTCCTCTTCCTACTATTTTCCCTTGTCCTTTTCGAGTCTTCGACAATAAAGAACTTGATGAGGCATGGGGAAGAATATCGAATCGTCACTCAAAGATGAGTCCTGATTCTATTTTTGCGGAATATAATAACATGGCAATACAGGTAAACTTCCACGACCACTTTTAATAGCATTTTCCTTTAAACTTTGTCAAAAACTCAAAGAGTCTGCTATTTTTGTAGCATTTAGTGGAGAATTTTGCTGTGGTCGGAGGACTAACCCAGCGAATAAAAGTTTTAGAGGAAAAAAACTCTGAATTAGAAACTAACAACTTTTTCATGCCTTCTCCTCTCCTTCTTTACCATTTAGCTCCTTCTCTGTTGATTCACTTCTCTCTTTATCATACACGATAGATTCAGAGAAGCTTAAAGAAGAGGTTATGGCAAAAGAAGCCATAATAGTTAAGCTTAAAGAGGATGCCAAAATAAGGACTGGTCGATCGAATATTTGACGACCAGACACAAGGAAGTCCTTCAGGCTATCGAGAAGAAAGTTGAAGGTAATAGGTCGTAAACTCGACCAGCGTACTATCTTTAATTATATGTATTTATATTTTGGTCTATTCGTGCATAGCAGACTCAATATTAAAGAGAGCAGAAAAAGCTCTTGAGTTTGAACGTGGTAAGGCGGTAGCTTTTTGGCATAATCTTGAAGAGAAGGTCAGAGGCTTCAACAAGATGCTCTTCGATATGGGATTGGAAACGCAACTGCCCAGCTTAGGAGATCCCATAGAAAAGATCAACTTCCTTAGCCAACAATTCGAAGATCTCATAAGCTTGCCCAAAACTACTCGGGAGAACCATGCGCATACTTTATTTGAAGTTGTCAAAAATAAAGTTAGTTTTATTTTGGCAAAGCTGAAGGCCTCCGACCCAACCATAAATCTCTAAGCTGTTGAGGAAGACTTCAATTGCTTGAAAGACGATACAACCAAACTTTTCGAGGAAATGGTGCCTCTCGAAAATAAGGTTACGGAAGAAATAGAGGTCGGATCTCCGATACGCAGCGACCAGTATGGTGGTCCTAAGGAGTAGGTTATTGTAATATAGGAAGTACAAATGTAAAAACTCACATTTCTTTCATCAATAAAGTCTTTTGTTTATCCTTTTGACTTATGAAGTACTCACATATTTTCTAGCCTCCGACTGCTTGTATAGTAGAAGATCTTTACTAAAGAAGCAGTAAGCCAAGAATAAGAGTAAAAGTCACGACCACTGTTGATAGTATGTGCTGATTATATCATAAAAAATGATCGTATTAATACTAGAAAATTAATTGTGGTCAGAACCAGTGTGTGACTTCAACTAGTTATAGATCTGTTTTCCATAATCAAAGTACCAAATGACAGGTTACATGGTAGGAAGATAAGACTTGTCGTGAGGGAAAAGAAAATATGTAAGGATGTATGCAATAAACGATAAGTGATCCTATTTATATGCAGTATCCAAACTGACCGTAATGATTGCTAAGAACTGAAGACATGAGAAACACTCCACGAAACGTGCTTATGCTCAAGTCTGACTGGCAGCGAAGATCATAGGAAAAAAACAGTCGCTAGGAAGCTCCTTCCAGTGGCCAGGACCACGTGCGGAGGGGAGAGACTTCGATTAGGAGGCTTTCCGTGTCTCGAACAGTAGCCAAACAAGAGTAAAACAAAATGTTGAAGTGAAAAAAATGTAGTCTTCGAAATCTTAAGCATGTAAAGCACTATATGTAGTTGTTTGTGTTAAGCTCCTTGTACTCGCATGTTTCTTTAAGAAAAGAGTGTGATCGCGCGTGAGAACCATTGACGTAATGGCCACGACTAGGACTCTTGTGGCTTTTAACTTAGATGTCGGACCAGAGAGTAACAGAGATCTTTTTAAAGTATATCATAGAGAAGTTGGTCGTCTCCGATCATTGTAAACAACAATAGTAGGCTACCAGAATTTGGTTATAAACATATAAACAATATCACTCATCGAAGAAAATAAAGAAATGATAAAATTTATTGAAATATGACAAAATGTAAAAGTTAAATTATACAAAGAACTTACGCAATTGATCAATATTATAAGAAATTTACAAAATACGACTGTCTGACATAACTAGCCGTACCGAACCAGGTCTCGTGACTTCGACCACAGTGTATGGACCTTCCCATTTGGGAGAAAGTTTGTTGCAATTATCCTGGCTCTGAAATTTTCTAAGAACCAGATCACCTACATCTAAGCTGTGAGGTTGCACCTTACGACTGTGATACCTTCGCATGGCTTGTTGGTAAACCGCCGATCGTATTATGGCTTGGTTTCGTCGTTCCTCAAGAACATTGATGTTGTCGAGTCATCGTTCTTCTTGATCGTTTTCGTTGTAACAATTAGTTCGAGCAGAGCCTGTTTTTAGTTATGGAGAAAGCATGGTTTCAGCACCATAAATAAGAAAAAAAAATGGTGTTTCACCGTCGCATGACTGGTCGTGGTTTGAACATCCCATAATACATAATGAAGTTCTTGAACCCAAGATCCTAACCGTTGTGTTAACTGGTCGAACACTCGGCGTTTCACTCATTGGCTCTTTCGACTGCTCCGTTGCTCTGGGGGTGAACGACAGAAGCAAAATGTATCTTGATACCTAGATCCTTGCAGAATTCCTGAAAAATTTCACTGGAGAACTGGACACCGTTATCTGTGATTATACAACTGAGTACACCAAATTGTGTGATCATATTTTTTTGTGAGAAACCTCTTAGCAGCCTCAGTTGTTATTTTAACAACTGGCTCGACTTCTATCCATTTTGTAAACGCGCCAATCATGATGAAAAAGAATTCGAAACCCCCGGGCGCTCTTGGGATAGCCATGTGTTGGTTACACAGAAGAGGGAAACAACCCCACGAGCCTCCACCTGAATCGGACTCTTGTTGAGGACGTGTGCAAGTGGAGGCGAGCTGGCTGTGCTAGCTGAACACGTGAGCCAAAGAAGTAGCGCCAGAAACTGAAGCGGTTGCACTATTCATAGTCCAGCAAAGGTGAGGTCTTTGACAGCCCCCCTCAGTCTGCACGTCTGTTGCAGGGACATGAAGACTGCTTTTGAACTCGTTGAACAGAGATGCCAGGAGACCTTTGGTGAAGACATCAGTGTACTGTGAAGCAGATGGAACATGAAGAACTTTCACCTCGCCAAGAGAAACCTTATCACGAACAAAATGCAAATCGATTTTCACATGCTTTGTATGTTGATGTTGCACAAGATTTGTTAACAGGTACGTGGCGCTCACATTGTCGCAGAAGACAACAGTAGCATGATCAGGAGGGTGATGCAGTTCTTGGAGAAGATGATGCAACCAACATGATTCAGCAACAATGTTCGCAACACCGCCATATTCGTCTTTCGCGCTGGACCGAGATACCGTTGCTTGCCGTTTGGGGGACCAGGTGACCAAGTTGGAGCCGTAGAAAACACAGTAACCCGAAGTGGATCGTCGTGTGTCAAGGCAGCCAGCCCAGTTGGCGTCGGAGTAGGCAACTAGATCGTTCGACGAGGAACGGAAGAGTTGAGTAGCCGCATCCCATGCGGTGGTGGCCTGGCATGTTTCCTCGAGCAGCATGTACCCACGCGCTTGGAGAAACATGGGAAACGGTTGCTACATATGCAGGATGGTCTTCAGCGTGGCTAATTTGGGGTTGAGGCCGCAGATGAGCTGGAGAACGAGAGCCTTATCGGTGACACACTGATCGCAGTCGACAAGTGCATCGGCAAGCGTCTTAAGACAATGGTAGTAAGCGGAAAGATCACCTTGCGTAAGACCGTTGAATTCCGCCACGAGATGAACAGCACGACTATTCTTATTGTCGCAAAAAAGTTGCGCGAGTGTGCTCCAAACACCGAAGGCGGTGCTGTCATCCGACATCATGATGTCAAGTAATTCCTCCAAGATGGTGGCATAAAGCCATCCAAGCACATGCAGGTCAACCTTGACCGAGTCGGGGTCATCGTGCTGCAGATCGGTTCCATCGACATGGTAGCAGAGGTTGAACTTGCCGAGGGCGAGCATCAACAAATTGCGCCATTTGGTGTAATTGTTGGCTTGGACATCAAGTGTATATGGGACGATAGTTTTGATGTTGACTGAATGGATGCCTTGGAGGAGGGGGGACGCCGCTGGAAGGGACGGAGCGAGAGTAGTAGCGCCAACAACGCCATCACTCAAAGTAGGAAGGGTGGCTAAGGAGGCGGCAGCCATGGTTGAGCTCATGTCGTAGGCAGGAAAGGGTGGAAGGTGGGAGAAGAAAGGTTAGTTGGTAGCAGGCTCTGATACCATGAGAATTTGGGGGAAACTCTTCGTGTGCATTTCGATGTAGCTAAGCCTATTAATAGGCATGATACAGAACGCTGGGGATGGCCATGCGTTGGTTACACAGAAGAGGGAAACAACCCCACGAGCCTCCACCTGAACCGGACTCCTGTTGAGGACATGCGCATGTGGAGCGCGAGCTGGTCGTGCTAGCTGAAGACGTGAGCCGGAGAAGTAGTGCCAGAAACTGAAGTGGTTGCACTATTCACGGTCCGACAAAGATGAGTTCTTTGACAGCGTGGCCCGTATTACGGCCAGAGCTTAAAATAATTTATTCTGCACTCGGACGCTGAATACTACAATAAATGTATTGTGATCTCGTTGCGCCTTTTACTGCAATCACGTTGTGCTTTTACTGCAGCATTATAAGAGATTTACTACGACTCTATTATGTCTTTTACTGCAGTACTATAAGAGATTTAATGCAACCTCATTATGACTTATATTGCAATACTACAAGATATTTACTGCCACGTTGAGTGTAGAGGGGCGGGTGGGGGGGGGGATAAGCGTGGGTTGATTGCAAACTTTGAACGACAATATCAACTAAACCATTTATCCTATTTACAGTCTGTTTGAAGCGTTTTGCTGAGAGAGAGAAAAAGAAATATGCTTAACAAAAAGATAGCTACGATGAATATGTTTTAACACGGTAAAAAACAATTACTACACCAGTAAGTAACTAGACAGTGGTAAGGAATTGCAGCAGTGATAATGGCTGACGCATGTGCCAGTGTAGGAGTCGTAGCATGGAGTAAACCTGGGCTCTATGCGGGTGCGATCCATCCCAGGAAACGAACCTGTGGGACTCCCGGCCTGCATACACCAGGCTGTGCCCGCTTGTCACCTTCACCCCTTTCTCCTTCATCAGCCACCGCATCCGTGCCGTCTCCGCCGCCGCGCCGCCGCTCGTTGCGTACATGCTCATGGACAGCAGGTACCCCGCCGAGTTGCCCGGCTCCAGCTCAAGGATACGGCGCGCTGCACCCCGCCCAACCTCGCGGTCGCCGCCGTGGCTTCTGCACGCGCTCAGCAGTGCGCTCCAGGCTGCTGGGCTGCCGCTGGGTATCCTCTCCTCGATGATCTTCGCCGCCCCGTCGAGGTCCCCCCTGCGCGCTAGCATGTCGACGACGCACGACAGGTGCTCCGCCTGAGGCTGCAGCGAGTACATGTGTGCCATCCTCTGGAAGCAGGCGATGCCCTCCTGAACCAGCCCTCCATGAGCACACGCCGACAGCACGGCGAGCATGGTGACGCTGTTTGGCTTGACGGCATCTTCGGCCTCCATCCTGTCAAGGAGGGCAAGGGCGCCCGACGCACGGCCGTTCATCCCCAGCGCACCGATCATGGAGTTCCAGGTGAGGACGTCCTTGGCAGGCATCGCGTCAAACACCCTCGTGGAGGCAGCCAGGTCTCCGCACTTGCCGTACATGCCAACGAGAGCGTTGCTGACGCCCTGCTCCGAGGCTAGCCCGCTCCTGACTGCCGCGCCATGAGCGCACTTGGACGCCCTCATCTCCGCGGAATCGGCGCACGCTTCCAAGAGGCTCAGCATGGTGATCGAGTTGGGCCTCTCCCCAGCCTCTCGCATTTCAACAAAGCACGCAATCGCCTCGTGCGGCATGCCGTTGTGGGCGCAAGCGGCGATGGCGGTGCTCCAGGTGACGACGCTCCTCTCGCGCATCCCTTGGAAGAGCCTGAGCGCGTGCTCGACGAGGCCACACTTGCCGTAGGCGTCCAGCAACGCGTCCAGCAGCGGCGTGCTCGACGAGAGCAGCAGCCTCCTGACGGCGGCGGCATGGACAGACCTGCACCACATAGCCTGGCCCCCGAGCTTCTTGCACAGCTGCAGCAGCACCACAAGCGTCGTCTCATCAGCAACGACCTCGCCGTTACGCGTCGGCGAGGAAGAAGAGGCGAACAATTCGAGTGCCTCGGGGCAGCGGTCAGCGTGCACGAGCCCTGAGAGCATGGTGTTCCAGGACACCACGTTCTTGTTGGTGGTCAGGTCGAACAGCTTTCTCGCGGAGCCCAAATCGAGGCACTTGGCGTACATGTCGACGAGGGAGTTGGCGACAAAGACGTCATCCCCTTGCAAGCCGCGGCGCGCCGCGACAGCATGCACGGAGCTTCCGACCCCGAGGTGCTGGAGCATGGCGCAGGCGCGAAGGGCCACGACGAGCACGACCCCGTCCACCTCCAGCGTGGCGTCGGCGAGCATCTGGCTGAAGAGGCGCAGGGCGTGAGGCGCGCCGCCTGCTGCTAGGCAGGCCCCGATCATGGAGGTCCAGGAGACGACGTCCCGAAGGGGCATTTCGTCGAACACCTTGGCTGCGGCGAGAGGATCCCCGAAGGCGGCGTACATGGCGAGCAGGGAGTTTGGGACGGCGTTGCGGGTGTGGATGTAAGCCGTCTTGAGGAGATAGGCGTGCACGACGAGGCCGTGGCGAGGAGGCAGGGCATGAGAAGCGCGGAGAAGGGCGAGGAGCCTGGCAACGTTGGGGCGGAAGCGGCAGGAGGAGGAGGAGGAGGCTGTTGGTGGGAGGTGGTTGAGGAGGGCGTTGTAGGTGACGGGGTCCCTTGGGGCGGAGGCCGGGCAGCCGAGATGGGCGAGGGCGAGGTCGGGGCGGGCGGAGCGGAGGGAGTTGGAGGCGCAAAGCTGCGAGGCCAAACCAAATGCTCGCCCTCTCTGACTCTGAGGGAGGCGGCTGCAAAGGTTGAGCAGCGCCGGGGGCTTGCCGGCGTGGAGGGAGCGCCGGACCGCGGCCTCCATTATTGGTTGAGCTGGAGCTCCACGGAAGCCATTCGCGATATTCCAACTTGGATTTGGTGCTGCTGGATTTCCGTTTGGACGTCCATGGAGGAGGAGTCATCTGAGTCGCGTCGGTGTGGACTAGAAATAGCAAATCTCTTGGGATGATTCGCATAGATTTGCGCGCGGGGTCGTCGGTGGCCGCTAATTAACTACATATATAGTACGTACATTCATTACAGTGATTTGCTAGCTAGCTTGCCCGTCGACGTCGCTAGAGCCCGAGGAAGCCGTCCTGGTTCGCCGAGACGACGATCGTTGCCCGCCGTCCCATGGCTGGGAGGCCACGTGCTCCAGGGCTTGGGTCACGTCGCTCATGGTGGGCCGGAGGTTGGGCTTGTCGTGCAGGCACAGCGACGCCACCACGGCCAGCTGGTACAAGGCGCGCCGAGGGTAGCGCCCCTGCAGCGCCGGGTCAGCCAGCCCCGAGTACTTCCTGCCGTCCGACAGGTAGGGCCGCGCCCATACCAGCAGCCGCTGCTCCTCCGGGGTGGGCCTGCCGGCGTCGAACGCCCTGCGCCCCGTGATGAGCTCCAAGAGGACGACGCCGAAGCTGTACACGTCCGACTTGACGTTCAGCTTGCCGCTCATGGCGTAATCGGGCGCGCAGTAGCCGTAGGTGCCCATTACGCGCGTGGAGACGTGGGTGTCGTCGCCGACTGGGCCCAGCTTGGCCAGCCCCAGGTCCGACAGCTTGGGGCTCAGGTCGTCGCCGAGCAGGATGTTGGACGACTTGAGGTCGCGGTAGATCACCGGCGGCGTCACCACCTCGTGCAGGTACCGGAGGCCCTTGGCCGAGCCGTGCGCGATCCTGACGCGCGTGTTCCAGTCCAGCAGGACACCCTTCTTTTTCTTCTTCGTCTTGTCGTCGTCGAGGAAGAGGTGGGCGTCGAGGCTGCCGCGGGGCATGAACTCGTAGACGAGTAGGCGCTCGTGGGCGTCGGCGCAGTAGCCGATGAGGGACACCAGGTTGGGGTGGTGCAGCATCATGAGCATCATGCACTCCACGAGGAACTCGTGGGTCCCCTGCGCGCCGCCGCGGCAGAGCTGCTTGATGGCCACCGGCCGCATGCCAGCGGCGTCCAAGTCGAGGCGGCCCCTGTAGACCCTGCCGAAGCCGCCCTCGCCTACCAGATTGGACTCGTGGAAGCCGTCCGTGGCCGCCGAGAGCTGCGCCAGCATGAACTTGTGCGTCGTGCCTCCCACCACCGTGGTCGCCTGTGCACTGCCGCCGTCGGAATGGCGGCGTATGCTCATGGAGCTCTGAGCGGCGTAGCTGGAGGGGCTGCACGGCCCGCGGTCCTGCGGCTTGTCACGGCGCGAGCTCCATGGGAGGCGGGGGCTCCAGGAGAAGCAGTTCATGACGATGGAGGGACTAGGTGTGCGGGCGGCGGCGTCTGAGCGGGAGGAGGAGGAGGAAGAGGAGCGAGGAGAGGAGGTGAGGGGCTGCCTCGGCCTTGTCCCTTGTGTGCGATCGAGCTAGCGTTGCGTTGCTAAAAAATGGGAGGACGTAACGGCCATTAGAGCTGGAAGCCTACACTATATATGTAATGTATGCAGTATATATGCTCTCTCTCTCTCTCTCTCTCTCTCTCTCTCTCATGCATCTGCATTTTGCACATCACTTTTTGTCACCGGACACATGCAGGCATAATAATAGCATGCGGGGAAGGCGCATCTTGCAGAGTGCAAATCAAGGGGATACAAATCCTCTCACATTCTGTAGTAATATCACGAGTGAATAGTATTATAACACTGTATATGAACTGTTAGATCGAAAACGAGAGATCAGATTAAGTTCTGTCAAAAGATTGTAGCAAAACACTGTAGATAAATATTGTTTATGAACATGGTGGTTTTTCTATCCAACAGCTCAATTCTTAGAAATGATCGACATTCCCAGTGATGATGCAATCCCAATCAAGGGGATCGAGGGGTGATCCTTTTAACCAAAGGAAGGAGGGCTTTGCCCAAGTACTGCCAGTCATATGGCATACACTTAACCAAAGGAAGGAGGGTTGATGGAAACGCCTCAGCTATCCTTGCACATGCCCGTCTTTGCAACCTCAGCTGTTGGGAACTCTACGTGGGCTTCGCCGCTGGAACATTAATCCTCTGTCAGCTCCTACTCCACAAAGAACTTCTGTCGTGGCAGAATATGGTTAATTTTTTTATAATAAATTATAAGGTAAAAAACTTATAAAACTAGAGGTGCAGAAAGTGATACTAACAGCATGCAATTCATTTTCTTCTTAATATACACAAATAATACAATTATAACAAAATATTTTGGCAGCACAACCAACTTACAGAAGAATAGGAAGCAGCGCAGACTCGAAGCAGTGCAGAATGTAGATGATGCAACGCAGCGAGCGGCCGCGCAGATACGCTGTCCAGAAACCTTATTGTCGTCCCGTGCAGGTGAACTCTGCCACAATGGTTTAGAGATGTTGGAAATGTTTTGGAATTTTAGAAATGATTGGACCTTTACATATATAAGACTAATTCTAACAGGGGATGCCCGCTCACCCTCCTTCCCAGTGCACGCCGAGGAGAAGGGACGACTTGGTTCGACGGCACAACCCTCCAGCACAGTAGAACAGTGAGGACGAAGAAGAAAAGTAGAAGTGAATCAATCATCCCAGGTATAAACGTCTCTAGATCTTTTAAAGGCGGAGATAATTACTCTCTAGTAACTGCATAAAGCACATATTAAACCACTGATAAATGTTAATTCAAAATCAATTAATGATAATGAAGCAATGTTTATCAGATTCTGATGACACACTAGTCTACAGTTTCGATCACCGATCTACAGCTTCGACTAGTTTATTTCGATTACTCTAGTCTTCAAAGGCGGTCCGCTACGTCCAGCCCCACAACCACAAAGAACTTGCAGATGTCAAATCGAGGAAGCCCTCGGTAGTCGTAGACGGACCCCTGGAAAGTTTTGGATTCCATCATTCAAAACTTCCTCTTGAGAGCAAGTAGATGCTGTCTTGATTGATCTCATCCATGCAAACCTGATTCCTCCTTTTTGTTTTCCTCTTTCTTTCTTGCGCAAACAAACCGGATATATATATATATATATATATATATATATATATAGGTAGGAAGGAAGGAAGGATTCTTCTTCTTCTTCTTCTTCTTCTTCTTCTTCTTCTTCTTCTTCTTCTTCTTCTTAAAAATTCAATTAAACGCAACAGGCGCTAACAGCAAATTAGCCTCCGTAGCATAGTGGTAGTGCGTTCGCTTCGTAAGCGAAAGGTCGCGAGTTCGATCCTCGCCGGGGGCTGTTACAATGCAAATGTTTTTTTTCATGTTTGTTGTTCTTTTCCTAATAATATTTACTTATTTTTTTTTTCTCTCCCTTAGTTGATGGAATAGACTGAAAATTTATTGTAGCTCCCTAACTCGTGAGGTGGTCAAATGTCCTCCTTGCAAGAGAACATTCTGTCGAATTAATCCAAGTAGCTAGCTAGGCACTACAAATATCTGAAAACTGTCCATATGTCATGTTCTCATCAAAAGATCTGAACGTAGGCACTACGAATATCTTTTCCTTTTTTTGGGTGGTGGTGTTCTTGTGCTGAATTGGTCGTTGGGGTGTTAATGTTAACCCCATGAAAATCTAAGTATCCGTGTTTGATCTTTGATGTTGAATGCAGTATTGATTTTGGTTTGAACTAGTCCATGTTAAAATCAAGGGAGACAATCAATCAGACTTAGCATAATTATGTGACTCGTGACTGAAAGAATCAGTGACTAGCAGCAAAGCCAAGTCAACATTTTCTTTCGTTTCTCCCTTCTCCCTTCCTTGTCTTTTAAAAATGCTAGTAGTAGGTAGAGCGATCAGACTCTGTCCTTTGCTGCTGCTGCTGCTGCTGCTGCTGGCCACTCCCTCCTCAGCTGCTTGCTGATGCTAATAATAATGGAGTAAACAACATCAACAACAACAAGTCGTCGCCGCTTCTTTCCCTCCTCCTCCGTAGCTAGGTCTCTCCGTCTCCATTAATTCCTTCGCTACGCACGTCCTCCTCCTCCTTGCTGCCTGCAAAGCAAAGTCCGGCGCGTCGCGGATCCGATTCCGATTCCGATTCCGATCCCAATTAAGCAGCAGCAACTGCTTAATCTCTTGAGTTCAGGTTTGTTAATTTGATCCCCTCCCCTCCCCTCCCCTCCGACTGACTGCAACCAACCAAGGTTGACTTAGGAGAATTTAACATCGATGATGATTACTTGTAGCGCTTCTCTTGGATTCTCATCCTAATTGGGCTCCATTCCATCTCTTCATCCTTCCTTCCTTCCTTCCTTCTAGTTAATTTCTCCAATCCCTCCCTGTTTCTAACAACAACAACAACAAAAAAAAAGCCTCCCTGATCACTGTAATGGTTAACTATCCGATTTTCCCCATACTACATTAGGATTTCGTCATCCGTAGGCTTTGCATAATGTATTACCGACCGACCGAACGAACGAACGCTCACGGAACCTCTAATTGTGTAAACTTCATTTCATTTGATGCTGCTGGCATGACTGACCGCTATCGACAAGATGTATGTATATCATTCGAACAAATACCTGCTTTGTTGTCTGCAAGATATAGCTAGCCACAGCACATTCGTAAGTTTGGTGACAAATCCAAGTGCTTAATTTATGTACAGCTAGCTAGCCCCACGGTGACACCTACTCTCTATGATTTTAATTTTCTTTGTGTTTCGTGATCCCAAACATGATTCCAAGCTGAACAAAACGTACTAATTGCGCTATGTATTTCTGGTCATCGTGAAGATACTGCTGCTGCTGTATCCAATATCCTAAGTACACCCAACCCAAATACATATATGTTATGTAGGCATACATATACATGAAAAAGAGGACCAAAACTTGTGCTTTCGCGAAGGGAAGGGAGGTAATATCTAGTCTCATCTGACCACTCATTGTCGCAAGATTTGCAGAGCAGAAGAGATGGCGGCACACAATTTAGAGGGCGATAGCGAGTTTGAGGACCAATCAAACGATGGGTACCAAGAGCCCGCGTTCGAGGCGTTCATGTGCCCCCTGACTAGGCAGGTGATGCAGGATCCTGTCACCATCGAGACAGGCCAGACATTCGAGCGAGAGGCCATCCTGAAATGGTTCAAGGAATGCAGGGATAATGGGAGGAAGGCAACATGCCCATTGACACAGAGAGAGCTCCGCAGCACAGAGATAAGCCCAAGCATGGCTCTGCGCAACGTCATCGAGGAATGGAGGACTAGGAACGAGGAGAAAGAGCTCGAGAAAGCCTGCAATTCCCTCAGCCTGCACTCCGAGGAGGACGACACCCTGCATGCTCTGGTGTATATCTCACAGCTGTGCCAAAGAAGCAGCGCAAAGAAGAGCCTTGTGCGCAACAGGGGCATCATACCAACGATTGCTGAGATGTTGAAGAGCAGCAGCAGAAGCGTTCGGCTCAAGTCTCTGGAAGTCCTTCGCGTTGTTGTCGAGGGCAATGATGAGAATAAGGTACACTGCTCTTGATCGGTACGATGAGAGAATGAATGAATGCATGTTATTCAACATATGATCCTTTTCGCAGGAAGAGCTGGGGAAAGGTGACACCATACGCACGATTATAAAGTTCTTGTCCAATGAGCATTTCCAAGAGAGGGAACTTGCGGTTTCATTGTTGTATGAGCTTTCAAAGTACGAACCTATATGCGAAAGGATCGGTGCGGTCTATGGGGCTATACTCCTGTTGGTTGGGATGGGAAGTAGCAAGTCAGAGAACATGGTGGCTGTGGAGAAAGCGGAGAACACGCTCAGGAATCTGGAGAAGTACGAGACCAACATCAAGCAAATGGCTGAAAACGGCAGGCTTCAACCTCTCCTAAACAAACTCGTTGAAGGTGCGATCTACATTCCAACCTCCTGCATTATCTTTCGATTTTTACGACTTGACCATCTATCTGTACAGCTCTGCTAATTCTCAAGAGATTTTTTTTTGTTTTGTTTTTGCAATATGGTGCTTAACAACTTGTTTTGAACTAGAAGTTTACAATTTTCAAAAGAAAATTGTAAACTATTAGACTAAGGCTGAGGCTAAACATGATCTAACTATATTAACCCTATCTCAATCATTGAACACGCAACACAAAACATTAGTGCGGAAACGTGAGCTCTTACCCGATCCTGAAGATGCCATCGTGACTGATAGTTGGCCGGGGTCGGTGAAGATGTGAGGGTGCACAGATGCGTCGGCCTGAGACGGTGTGTAGTCGAAAGTGGCGACGGTCTTCGATCTTCGCCCACCAAAACGCTCTTTTAGATCGGATCTGTTTTTGGACTTGAATAGCCTAGCGTGATTGCCTCGGCTTGCCGAGTCCAACTCGTTCATTTATATAGCGCTGGTGGACGGGACCGAAACCAATTACGTTGGTTTCGCCCCCGATCAGAGCGCGTAACGGGCATAGCCCCTGATTTCTCGGAGGTTGTTACCGAGATCAACCCAACATTCTCCCTTTTGATCAAAAGGCTAACAACATAAGCCCATCCTCAATAAAATAACATACCAAGATAATGTGTCGCATGGCCAATGAAGTGTCATACGACCCCAGTACCTATAGTGTACCATCTCATCTTTGAAATAGATATTCATTATACTTAATGGGAGTTGGTTTGTTTTAAGGTCCTTTTATCCAGAATCAAAGGCTTTCCAATAAACCCATGCCGGCAATATGATCACGAAAGATATTGGGTGGTAAGCCTTTAGTGAGCGGATTCGAAAGCACTGACTTAGTACTAATATACTTGATACTAATTGTTTGATCCTGGATTCTATCTTTCACAATATGATACTTAATGTCAATGTGTTTGGTAGCACCACTTGACTTGTTGTTACTCGCATAAAAGACTGCGGGTTCGTTATCGCAGTATAAGGTAAGTGGTTTAGAGATGCTGTCTACCACTCTAAGACCCGGAATAAAGTTCTTAAGCCATGCAGCCTGCCCGGTAGCCTCATAACATGCCACAAACCCAGCTTGCATCGTTGAAGATGCCGTAAGGGTTTGTTTGAAGCTTTTCCACGAGATAGCTCCTCCAGCGAGTGTGAAGATATAACCTGACGTGGATTTCTTAGTATCAACACATCCCGCAAAATCTGAATAACCAATAACTTCAAGGTTATCAGAATTCTTATATGTGAGTATGAGATGCTTAGTAGCTTGCATATAACGCAAGACTTTCTTAACGGCCTTCCAGTGGTCCGGTCCTGGATTTGACGGATACCTGCCAAGCATTCCGGTTACAAAAGCTAAATCAGGGCGTGTGCTTACTTGAGCATACATAATGCTTCCGACAGCTGAAGCATAAGGAACCGACTTCATCTGATCAGTCTCATATTGGTTCCTTGGACATTGAAATGTCCCAAACTTATCGCCCTTAACAATAGGAGCAGGTGAGCCAGAGCACTTATGCATATTGTATCTATTTAGTACTCTGTCAATGTATGCCTTTTGAGATAAACCTAATACTCCTTTGGACCTGTCTCGGTGAATTTCAATGCCAAGAACGTAAGAGGCATCACCGAGATCCTTCATATCAAAATTGGATGAAAGAAATCTTTTGGTCTCAAACAGCATATCCTTATCGCTGCTAGCCAATAAGATGTTATCCACATAAAGCACTAAAATAGTAAATTTACTCCCCTTGAACTTGACATATATGCTGTTATCAACTTCATTTTCCTTAAAACCAAAATTTCTTATAACTTTATCGAATTTGAGGTACCACTGTCTCGATGCTTGTTTTAAGCCATAAATAGATTTCTTAAGTCGACATCCCATATGCTCCTTGCCCTCCACGACAAAACCTTCCGGTTGAGTCATGAAAATATTTTCTTGCAAATCGCCATTAAGGAATGCCGTCTTAACATCCATCTGATGTAGCTCTAAATCATAATGAGCTACAAGTGCCATAACGATTCTGAACGAATCCTTAGTTGAGACAGGAGAAAAAGTGTCATTATAATCAATCCTCTCTCTTTGTGAGAAGCCTTTTGCTACGAGTCTTGCTTTGAACCTTTCGATATTTCCCTTAGAGTCATGCTTGGTTTTGTAGACCCATTTACACCTCTCTGCTTTTGACTCACAGAATTTCTACTAAGTCCCATACATCATTAGTGCTCATAGACTTTAGTTCATCCTTCATGGCATCAAGCCACTTAGGAGAATGTTCACTCATCATTGCTTCCTTATAAGAGGTGGGATCATCTACCTTCCCTATATCATTAATATCCTCATTCATGTAAACAACATAATCATTTGGGATGGCAGATCTTCTCTCCCGTTGTGATCTTCTAATAGGTTCAGGAACTATTACAGGAGGCTGCTGAGGCCCATCGTTAGGTATGACATTAGGAGTTTCTGAGACCTCAACAGTGGGTGCATCAACAATACTTGGTACTGGAGGTGCAACTACCTGAAGCGCATGAATAAAAGTCTATGGGATAAGCGGTGAAGGAACGTAAACCCGTTTCTCTTCAAGATCTATTTTCCTAGGTTCCAGGTCCTCGTTATTTTCTAAGAACACAGCGTGTCTTGTTTCTACAAACTTAGTTATCCTATCAGGACAATAAAACCGATACCCTTTAGATCTTTCAGGGTACCCAATAAAATGGCAACTTATTGTTTTAGGATCTAATTTTCCAATATGTGGATTAAATATCTTAGCTTCAACATGACAACCCCATACTCTTAAATATTTCAAGCTTGGTTTCCTCCCAGTCCATAATTCATAAGGTGTCTTAGGTACTGATTTACTGGGAACCCGATTAAGTATATGTGCGGCTGTCTTTAGTGCCTCCATCCACAAACCAGTTGATAAACTAGAATAGCTAAGCATGCTCCGTACCATATCCATAAGTGTACGGTTGCGTCTCTCAGCTACCCCATTCTGCTGAGGTTCACCTGGTGTAGAATATTGGGTAACAATGCCATTTTCCTGAAGAAACTTAGCGAAAGGGCCAGGAATTTGGCCATAAGGGGTATGTCTCCCATAATATTCTCCCCCACGGTCTCCAAAAACGCGTGAGTATTCCGCCGCTATTGTCTCCGATCTGAGTTTTTGAGAGATCGCACCTTAGGGTTCCGATTTAGGGTTCTGATTTGGGGATTGGGAGTTTCGGGATTTCATTAGGGTTTTTTTCGCTTAAGGATTTCAAATCCCCTCCTTCTAAGTTCTAAGCCGAGCCGATTGAACGTCAGATCCGAGCGGGGCAAGATAGATCTGGGGCTCTGGGGCTAATAGGGTTCAAGATGAGTCTAGGGGCGGCTATGATACCAAATATTAGACTAAGACTGAGGCTAAACATGATCTAACAATATTAACCCTATCTCAATCATTGAACACGGAATACAAAACATTAGTGCAGAAACGTGAGCTCTTACCCGATCCTGAAGATGCCATCGTGACTGATAGTTGGCCGGGGTCGGTGAAGATGTGAGGGTGCACAGATGCGTCGGCCTGAGACGGTGTGTAATCGAAAGTGGCGACGGTCTTCGATCTTCGCCCACCAAAACGCTATTTTAGATCGGATCTGTTTTTGGACTTGAATAGCCTAGCGTGATTGCCTCGGCTTGCCGAGTCCAACTCATTCATTTATATAGCGCTGGTGGACGGGACCGAAACCAATTACGTTGGTTTCGCCCCCGATCAGGGCGCGTAACGGGCATAGCCCCTGATTTCTCGGAGGTTGTTACCGAGATCAACCCAACATAAACTACTGCAGTGCCCAAACTCAAAGTGCATATGTTATTTATTTTTTTTAAAAAAAAGGTTACTGGCTGGGGTGTTTCTTAAGTACGCAGTCTTCAGATTTTAGGCTGAGAGCTAAAATTTGATTTTACACGCTATTAAGGGGTACAGGTAACAATAAACGGGTACCTGATTTTAGAAAACTGGCAGCCAAATCAGCACGTCAACATTTTCAATGCAATGCAATGCAATGCAATGCAATCTCCCTAATTACATGATGATTATGGAAACCATACTGCTAATGCAGTTAAGCTCTGGTGTGCTGTGATGGTGTATCAGCTTCCTGTGCCCAATTATTATTATTTTCTTTTTGGAACGATGCTTCTTGTGCCCATTTTGATCTCCTTTTGAATGGTATAACTGAAACGATGAAATGCAGGAACGCCTGAGGTGCAGGTTGCCATGGCTGAATACCTTGGTGAGCTCGCGCTAGCGAATGACGTGAAGGTTGTGGTGGCGGACCAGGTCGGGGCGTTGTTGGTGAGCATCATGAAGACGACAGGCAGCCTGCCGGCGAGAGAAGCTACCCTGAAAGCGCTGAGGGAGATCTCGTCGAACGAATCCAGCGCCAAGGTGCTGCTGCAAGCGGGCATCCTGCCCCCGCTCGTCAAGCTTCTCTTCTCCGTCGGCGTCGGCAGCCTGCACCTCCCGATGAGGCTCAAGGAGGTGTCTGCCACGATCCTGGCCAACCTCGTCGCTTCCGGCGCCGGCTTCCACTCCATCCCGCTCGACGACGACGAGGACGACCAGAGCAGCAAGCGGACGCTCCTGTCGGAGGACGTCGTGCACAACCTGCTCTACCTGATCAGCAACACCGGCCCCGCCATCGAGTGCAAGCTCCTCAACGTCCTTGTCGGGCTCACCAGCTCCCCGGACATAGCCCCCGACATCGTGGGGGCGATCAAGAGCTCCGGCGCGACCATCAGCCTGATCCAGTTCGTGGAGGCCGCGCACCGGGAGATCCGCGTGGAGTCCCTGAAGCTTCTGCGCAACGTCTCGCCGTACATGGGCGGCGAGCTCGCGGACGCCCTCGGGGGCCACCTGAGCAGCTTGGTGAGGGTGATCACTGACAGCACTACTCCAGGCGTGACGGAGGAGGAGACCGCCGCCGTCGGACTGCTGGGCGAGCTCCCCGAGAGGGACTGGAGCCTGACCCGGCAGCTGTTCGAGCTCGGGGCGTTCAGGACGCTGAGCTCGAAGCTGGCGGAGCTCCGGCGGGGCGGCATCCGCGGGAACCGGCACGTGACGCCGCTGACGGAGGGCATGGTGAAGGTGATGTACCGGATCACGTGCGCGCTGCAGGAGGGCGCCGAGTACGTGCAGTTCGCGCGGGAGGCGGGCCTCGCGCCGCTCTTCGTCGACCTGCTTCAGATGAACGGCCTGGACACGGTGCAGCTCTACTCGGCGATGGCGCTCGAGAAGATGTCGGACATGTCGAGGAGCCTCACGGCCGTCCCGCCGCCGAGCCCAGCGCCGCTCTGCGTGTGCTTCGGGACCAAGAAGCCTGCGGCAGGTCGTGCGCCGGGGGTGTGCCGCGTGCACGGCGGGTTCTGCTCGCTCAGGGAGACGTTCTGCCTGGCGCAGCCTGGGGCGAAGGCGGTGGAGCGGCTGGTGGCGTGCCTGGACCACCTGAACGCGAGGGTGGTGGAGGCGGCGCTGTCGGCGGTGTCGACGCTGGTGGGCGATGGGGTGGAGGATGCGGCGGAGGGGGTGGTGGTGTTGGGGGAGGCGGAGGGGCTGCGGCCGGTGGTGGAGATCCTGGTGGAGAGCCGGACGGAGGGGCTGCAGCGGCGGGCGGTGTGGGTGGTGGAGCGCATCCTGCGGGTGGAGGAGATCGCGCTGGAGGTGGCGGTGGACCAGACGGTGGCGTCGGCGCTGGTGGAGGCCTACCGCAACGGCGACCCGCGCACGCGACACATGGCGGAGCGCGCCCTCAGGCACCTCGACAGGATCCCAAACTTCTCCACTACCGCCACCACATTCCACACCGCCGCCCCCTCCGCCCGCCAATAACCATCATCCTCATCCTCGTGCCATTGCCATTTCCATTTTCTGTTTCCAACCCGGCCTGATACCATCTGGTCTTCTTTCCTGTGCTGTGCTCCGTTTCAAAAAGGTTTGTGGAAAAAAAAAACTATTACATTTTGAAAGTTCATTTACAACTCTATTATACATAAATTATAGTAAATTATTTATATAATTTTAATTTTTGATCACTGTAATTATTCTTGAAAGTATTAATAACTCATATTTTCATCGCAATGGTCCAGAATCTAACATGTACTTTTAGAGGTTGTGCAAAAATAAAGATTTAAAAAAATTATATACCAATAAAATACGACAATGTGGTGAATTCATTATATTCTTCACACGTACTTTGAGAGGTTATGTAAAAATAAAGATAGTAAATAAAATTAAATAAAAACAAAATACGATAATGTGGTGAACCCGTTATGTTATGAAGGGAAAAAATCATAATAAATTCGGACCTAATTCATCATATTGGAAAAGGTACAAATCTCGAAGCATAGCCGAATGATAATTCGACTATAATAATAATAATAATAATAATAATTTTTACGGCACATCAACAACACGAATCTTATAGCACATCTAATGAATAAAAAAAGACAACAATTTTAACTTCAAAAAACTGTCGAAATCTCTATAAGAATTCTTGTATCTGAAACCCGGCCGCTACGTATGCATGGCATGGCTTACATAGGGGAGTAGGAGATTGATTGATTCTGTCGATTTGTTACTATCTTGTATACACAAGCCAGGCCAGGCTCCCGACTCAGCAACTCGAACCTTCCAAACGCCGCCTTCTCCCGGAGGACACACTCGCATCGGAAGCTGATAATACACTTGTTCATGTTGTAACATTGTCAAATACTCAGAATTAATTCTACTAGTATTAATCATAACTAAAACATATATTTCCAATAATATTTAAATGACAGTATTAACGTATAAACATTTAAATCTTTCATGTCATTTAACACATGATAATATGCTCAAAAACATAGAATATACGGACAATTAAAATTAGCATAGTACTCGAATTTAATATTTTGTTGATTGTTCTAGTTGCACGAGACGAACTCTTAGCCCTCGTGTTGCTTATGTCAATATTCTTCGTTAATTGACTTTGAGCTCAATTAATACTTTACTAATACGTCAAGTATACTTTCAGTGAAGAGAGAAGCATGTGATTAACAGTGCAACAGGAATCACTATATCAACACGTTAGATTTTCGGCATACAATCATCTGCCCAGTGTAAAGAGATTAACAATTTCAGCAATTAAGCCAATCGGCGGGTACCAGTAGATAGATCAACAACGAAAACAGGAAGTATCGGGACACAAGAAGAGATACAGGAGCACAAAAACAACCGAGAAACACCCGAGGAACAGCACAGCCGCAACCTTCTCTCCCAAATCGCCCACGCCTCCTCCCCTTTCTTCTTGCCCCGTCACTAGCGCTGCCCACCCCCAGCCAAATCGCCCTCGAGTACCTCTTAATCGGGACATACAGCCGTCAGCCGCCGTTGCGTAGATTTCTCCGTGACCCTGCTCAATCCGGGGATGGATTCAGCGGCCAAAGGTACCCCGCCGCGCCCAGTGCTGGGGTCCGTGTTTGCACGATGCTAGTGAGTCCCGTCCTCCTCTGCTCCTTTCCTTCTCTTGCAGCTAAAAGCTGATGTTTTTAGGTCGGATTAACTAGTTCATGGGCGGCTACGTGAGACCGAGCCCGGGGAGGTGTAGTGGTGGCTGATGGAGGCGTTGCTGCACGACCTAAAGGGGGACCTCGCTGAGGCTGAGCGGCGGCTCTTCAAGGAGGTCTTGGCAGAAATGCCCCTCCTCGTCCGGGCTCTCCACGTGGGTACTTTCTCGTCTGTGCAACAACTGTCGTTGTTCTTGTCGATATGACGATTACATTATTCACATGCTATGGCTATTGGCTTCTGTCTGTCTGTCTGTCTGTCTTGGTGGCGATCGTACATGTGGAAGAATTGACAAATCAAATTGGTAGTGGTAGTAGCAATTGCAAAGGCAACATCGGTGATTGATGGAGGAATATTTGTGCCATGAACATTGTTGCAATTTGCTGTAGCTGTTTCTAATCTATTCAAGGCTTGTGCTTGGAAGTCCTGATGAAAATTCTCAATAAGAATAAAACAGTTGGGATTTATAACACTTGCCTTAGGTAACCGACTCAGATGCTAGCATTTTCAAATGTAGGAGGATTTGTGAGAGTCCTTCTATACAATGGTTTTTGGTGGCAATGTGTAGGTTTCCATTGATTTAAGAGAGAACAAAAACTATGTATTTGTGTTTCAGGCTTTTGCGGCGTGCAGCGCTGCAACTAGCCATTCTGATTTCATAAGAAGAATACATTATGCATGCTATCATTCATTATCAAAACTGAAGTCTTTTAGACTTAAACTCACTATTTATTACTATAGTCCCTTTTTTATGTGATATTACAAACATCGTTGATGTTTTCTTGTCTCTTCACATTTGACATTCTTGTAGGGACTCTCACTTTGTATGCACAAAAGACTTGAAGACCCCACTGTTTCTGAGATGCTGGAGAAAGCTTTGCAACTTGCAATTTTTGAGGAAAAGGTCCCAATGGAACGCAGCATAAAGCTTTCTATTGCACAGATGCATGTTGTCATGGTAACAACTGACATACAAGTTCTGATTCCATGGTGGCTTTATGATTTCTAAATGAAAGTTTCAACATACAGGATTAGTTGGATGTTGCATCAGAGAAACTGCAAGATCTTATCAATGTGGATCCTCAAGATTTTTGGGCTCATCTTTGTCAGGTATTCTCGAGTCTTGAATTGTTTTCAAGTCCCTTTTATGCTGGTCCAGGTTGTGAACTCTTTGTTTACGGTGTTCCTTTTTGCATGGCATTGTTTATGCACTTTTTTATGAGGATATCTCTAGTACCACTACATCTTCCACTCCAAGTGTACATAAGGATGTTTACGAAGCACCAAAAGGTCCAATGACTAGAGCAAGAGCTAAACTCCTAAATCAACAGGTGAATTTGTTCATTCATAAATTTTCTTGTATTAATGAGAACAGTATACTACCTCATACAACTTCCTTGTGTATTTTCAGATTTGAATCCAAGGTGTGAGAAACTTCGGCCAAGCCAAGTGGTCACGGTCCAACATGCAAGACCAAGGCCAACATGCAAGTTACGTCAAGCCATATATGCGTCCATGGTCAAATAGCATCCAATAGGCCAAGTGATTAGTGCATGTATTGATTGCCATGTGATTAGTGCATGTACCGTGAGTAGTGGATTAGTTCCAAAAAGTGTCGGTCAATTAATGCATGTACGTGAGTACTGGATTAACTCCAAAATGTCGGTCAGTTAATTTGTGGAGTCCGAACCGAGTACATTTATGTTTTAGTCACCTAGCCGATCTCAGCGTTATGTCCGACTCGAAGTACCGTCGGCCCAAAGCCTGCTACTGCATGGGGTGGAAGGTTATAAGTAGCAGCCGCCGATGTCATGTACGGGGGACAAGTTATTTGATAAGAGAAAAAAAACAGAACAATATGTTTTGATAATAGATTGATTGCTTGAGAGTTTTCTGTGGAGACCAATTCCTGAGGGAAAATTGAGAGTTCGTCCAAATCAAGATCGTTCAACCTTTCCGCTGGGAATTAGGAGCGCGATAGGGCTTCGCTTGGTGGTCGTGAAGTCCGGCGCGTGTGTTCTCGCGAATTAAAGAGTGTTCGTTCTTGCAGTGGCAACGGGGGATCACTACGATTCGAGAGATACACGTGAGTACCTTGATCCTACGTCGAGAAGATCGAGCGACCCCGTATTGAGCTCCACAAACAAATGAATGTGTTGCGTACGAGCATCGTGACTGATGTTGTGCGGGCACTTCGTCAGCAGCAAGAAGAAGATAGTGTGCATCTACCAGCTCACATACCTCCACGAGAAGAGGAGGTCGCTGCACGAGTCGCCCAGGATGCTCGACAACGGCGAGACCGTGTAGTGGCACAAGCCATACGGCCACCTTCACCTGGGAGAGGAGGTGGGGGAGGTGCCCAAGGACCCGGGAGGGGCCGTGGGCATGGTGGCCGGGGTGGGGAACCGCCTCACTTTGACGACGACGACTTGTACCACTACGATGATGGACACTACCGCCGACACCGCTACGGCAATGAACGACCTAATGAAGAGAAATTTGGTAAGCTTAAATTTACTATGCCAACATTTTCAGGTACACATGATCCCGAAGATTACCTCACTTGGGAGCTCAAGGTGGACAAGGTGTTCCGTGTGCACAATTATTCTGAAGAAAAGAAAATACACATGGCTGCACTTGAATTTGACAAATATGCGCTCATATGGTGGGAACAAGTTCAAAATCAAAGGAGAGAGTACAACGAACCTCCTATCACTACGTGGGACGAGATGAAGTATCACATGAGAGCGAGGTTTGTTCCTAAACATTACAAACGTGATTTATTTGATAAATTGCAGCAAATGAAGCAAGGAACTCTCACGGTGGAGGACTATTATAAAGAGATGGAGATAGCCATGATTCGAGCTAATATATTTGAGCAAGAAGAACAAACAATGGCTCGCTTCCTTGCTGGCTTGCACCCTCCCATCAAGCGCATCACCGAATTTCAGCCATACAACAACATGGTGGAGTTGGTGCATCAAGCAACCAAGGCTGAAAGGCAAGTGCAACAAGATATGAGAGCAACAAGATCATCATCATATACACCCCGTTCAGCACCTACAGAAGGTAAACCTACATCCCGTTTCAATTCTTTTAAAACTAATCAATCTAGTGGAAGCTTTGCTCCTAGTACCAGTGCTGCACCAGGCGGGAAAAATGCAACAACACCCATTGCCAAGAAAAATCCAGCACCTTCTACCTCGTCTTCCGTGGGTTCTACAGCAAGAAGTAGTGCCATCCAATGCTTCAAATGCCTTGGACGAGGTCACATACAAAGGGATTGTCCAAATAACAAGGTTATGTTGTTAATGGAGAATGGAGAGTATGACTCTACTAGCGAAGGGGAAGGTGAGGCCCTTGCTGATTTTAGAAGCTGTGGAGATGTACATGAGACAAGACAAGGGGAGGAGGCACATGAAGATGATTATTGTGACCCCGAGGCTGGTCCTAGCCTTGTGTGTGCACCGACGGTGTTGAGTGTGCAAGCAAAACCCACTCATGTGCAAATTGCAATCTTTTCCAAACACGGGCCCAGGTGAGTAAGGATGGTAAGTGTTGCAAAGTTATTATTGATGGTGGTAGTTGCCACAATTTAGCTAGTAAAGAACTTTGCACTAAACTTGGGTTGAAATACAAAAAACATCCACATCCATATCAAATTCAATGGTTGAATAATGATGGTTCTATGAATGTTGGATACACTGTTGATGTTAGTTTTTAGATTGGGAATTACCGCGATACTGTAGAGTGTGATGTTGTTTCCATGGATGTTTGTCATTTACTTTTAGGAAGACCAAGGCAATATGATCGATCTGTAATTCATGATGGTAGAACAAATCATTATAAGTTCATGTGGAATAACAAAGAAATAACATTGCGACCTTTGACTCCTTCTCAAATTGTGAATGATAACATGCAAAAGATTGAGGTGAACGTAGAGAATGAGAGAGGGAAGGAGCAAAAGAGTGTGATTCCACAAAAGGCAAATGAGAGCCACAAGTTAAAACCGAGTGGAAAAAGAAAGGATGAGGAGAGAAAAGTTAGTCATGGTAGCCACTAAATCTGATTTGAGAGAGATACAAGATGATCCCACTTTGATGCACTTTGTATTCTTTGTACAAAGATGTTTTGCTTTCTACTAATGACTTAACCTCCCTTCCTAGTGTGGTTTCTCAAGTTTTGCGAGCTTATGAGGATGTCTTTCCGAGGACGTACCGGGTCTACCACCCATTCGAGGCATTGAACATCAAATTGACTTGGTACCAGGAGCGCCACTTCCCAACCGGCCACCGTACCGCACAAACCCGGAGGAGACAAAAGAAATTCAGCGGCAAGTGCAAGCGCTCATGGAAAAAGGGTATGTACGCGAAAGTCTTAGTCCTTGTGCCGTTCCTGTCATTCTTGTTCCAAAGAAAGATGGTACATGGAGAATGTGCGTGAGCGTAGAGCTATCAACAATATTACCATTCGTTATCGTCATCCTATTCCTAGGTTAGATGATATGCTTGATGAATTGAGTGGCTCTACTATCTTTTCTAAGATTGATTTGCGTAGTGGGTACCATCAAATTAGAATGAAACATGGTGATGAGTGGAAGACAGCTTTTAAAACAAAATTTGGCTTGTATGAATGGTTAGTGATGCCTTTTGGTTTATCTAATGCTCCTAGTACATTCATGCGATTAATGAACCATATTTTGAGACATTTCATTGGCAAATTTGTGGTAGTCTATTTTGATGACATTTTGATATATAGCCGCTCTTTAGAAGAACATGTTGAACACGTTAGGCAAGTGCTAGAAGTGCTAAGAACTGAACAATTGTATGCTAATCTTGAGAAGTGTACGTTTTGCACAAACAAAGTGGTGTTCTTAGGCTATGTTGTTTCAGCTCATGGAATTGAAGTAGATGACTCTAAAGTTGAGGCTATTCGAAATTGGCCTACTCCTGTCAATGTTAGTTAAATTCGTAGTTTTCATGGGCTTGCTGGTTTTTATCGACGTTTTGTGAAAGATTTTAGCACCATTGCTGCCCCATTAAATGAATTAACTAAAAAAGGCATTGCTTTTGCATGGGGAGCATCACAGGATAAAGCCTTTACTGAACTAAAGAAGTGTTTGACTGAAGCACCATTGCTTGTTTTACCTGATTTCACTAAAACTTTTGAGATTGAATGTGATGCTAGTGGAATAGGTATTGGTGGTGTTTTGATGCAAGACAGAAAACCTGTTGCATACTTTAGTGAGAAACTTAGCGGTGCACAATTGAATTATCCTATTTATGACAAAGAATTATATGCTCTTGTGCGTGCTTTAGAGACTTGGCAACATTATCTTTGGCCTAAGGAATTCATCATTCATTCTGATCATGAAGCTTTGAAATACTTGAAAGGTCAAGCTAAACTGAATCGTAGACATGCTAAGTGGGTTGAATTCATTGAGACTTTTCCCTACATTATTAAATACAAGAAAGGCAAAGAAAATGTAGTCGCTGATGCATTGTCTAGAAAGAATGTGCTTTTAACTCAGTTGGAAGTAAAGGTACCTGGATTAGAAAGTTTGAAAGATTTATATGCTTCCGACCAAGAATTTTTCGTACCATATTCTAAATGCCAAGATGGAAAAGGATGGGATAAATACCATATTCATGATGGGTTTCTCTTTCGTGCTAACAAACTATGCGTTCCAGGTTCGTCTGTGCGTTTGTTATTGTTGCAGGAATCTCATGCAGGTGGATTGATGGGACATTTTGGAAGAGAGAAAACATACATGATGCTGGCCGATCACTTCTATTGGCCCAGGATGCGACGTGACGTCGAGAGGTTTGTTCAACGATGTATCACATGCCATAAAGCTAAATCGAAACTTAATCCACATGGTTTGTATACTCCACTTCCAGTTCCTAGTGCACTTTGGGAAGATATTAGCATGGATTTTGTGTTAGGATTGCCACGGACTAAGAGGGGGAGGGATTCTGTTTTTGTAGTTGTGGATAGATTTTTTAAGATGGCACACTTTATTCCTTGTCATAAGAGCGACGATGCGTCGCATGTAGCTGACTTGTTTTTCAGGGAAATTGTGAGATTGCATGGTGTGCCTCGCACCATTGTTTCCGATCGTGATGTGAAGTTTATGAGCTATTTCTGGAAGACTTTGTGGGCTAAGATTGGAACAAAGTTACTTTTTTTGACAACTTGTCACCCACAAACTGATGGACAAACGGAGGTGGTGAACCGTACACTCTCCATGTTGCTGCGGACAATGATTAAAAAGAACCTAAAAGAGTGGGAGGACTGTCTGCCGCATGTGGAATTTGCTTATAATCGGGCGGTGCATTCTACTACTCAATTGTGTCCATTCGAGGTAGTGTATGGCTTCAAACCAATCACACCACTTGATTTACTACCACTTCCATTACAAGAACGTGCTAATATGGAGGCATCCACGCGTGCTGATTTTGTAAAGAAACTTCATGAAAAGACTAAAGAGGTAATTGAGGCGAAGGTACGTTCTTATGCTTCCAAAGCTAACAAAACTAGAAAGAAAATGATATTCGAACCAGGTGATTTAGTATGGGTTCATCTTCGCAAAGAACGCTTTCCAGAGAGGCGTAAATAAAAATTGATGCCCCGTGGTGATGATCCTTTTAAAGTGCTTGCCAAGATTAACGATAATGCTTACAAGATTGAGCTTCCAGGAGACGACTATGCAGTAAGTACCACTTTTAATGTTGCTGATTTATCACCATTTTTTGGGCAAGACAATATAGAGTCGAGGACGACTCCTTTTCAAGAGGGGGAGGATGATGAGGATATCTCTAGCACCACTACATCTTCCACTCCAAGTGTACATAAGGATGTTTACGAAGCACCAAAAGGTCCAATGACTAGAGCAAGAGCTAAACTCCTAAATCAACAGGTGAATTTGTTCATTCATAAATTTTCTTGTATTAATGAGAACAGTATACTACCTCATACAACTTCTTTGTGTATTTTCAGATTTGAATCCAAGGTGTGAGAAACTTCGGCCAAGCCAAGTGGTCACGGTCCAACATGCAAGACCAAGGCCAACATGCAAGTTACGTCAAGCCATATATGCGTCCATGGTCAAATAGCATCCAATAGGCCAAGTGATTAGTGCATGTATTGATTGCCATGTGATTAGTGCATGTACCGTGAGTAGTGGATTAGTTCCAAAAAGTGCCGGTCAATTAATGCATGTACGTGAGTACTGGATTAACTCCAAAATGTCGGTCAGTTAATTTGTGGAGTCCGAACCGAGTACATTTATGTTTTAGTCACCTAGCCGATCTCGGCGTCATGTCCGGCTGGCAAGTAATCGTCGCCCAAAGCCTCCTACTGCATGGGGTGGAAGGTTATAAGTAGCAGCCGCCGATGTCATGTACGGGGGACAAGTTATTTGATAAGAGAAAAAAAAACAGAACAATATGTTTTGATAATAGATTGATTGCTTGAGAGTTTTCTGTGGAGACCAATTCCTGAGGGAAAATTGAGAGTTCGTCCAAATCAAGATCGTTCAACCTTTCCGCTGGGAATTGGGAGCGCGATAGGGCTTCGCTTGGTGGTCGTGAAGTCCGGCGCGTGTGTTCTCGCGAATTAAAGAGTGTTCGTTCTTGCAGTGGCAACGGGGGATCACTACGATTCGAGAGATACACGTGAGTACCTTGATCCTACGTCGAGAAGATCGGGCGACCCCGTATCACTTTTACACACAAAAAAGGAAGCAAACGATCAATTCGATACATATAGAAGCATTGTGCCGGATGAATTACCGGATACGAGTTTTTATTAATGATGTTATGCTAGCTGCCGTGATTTTGAAAGGTTGATTTTTTTTTTTTACTTTTCTGTTATTCTGTCTCATAGCATAGTAAGCCATCGAAAGATTTTAAAAGCGCACTGCAAAATATTTTTTCGTTTATATAGACATTGTAAGAGAGTGTCGAGTCGCCGTTATTTTGAAAGGTTGAATATTATTTAAAACTTTTCAGCTATTCTGTTCTGTCTCATATCATAGTAAGCCATGAAAAGATTTAAAAAGCGCATTGCAAAATATTTTGTCGTTTATATAGACATTGGAAGAGAGTGTCAACGGATGGCAAGGAACAGCATCTCACCAGGTTTTCCTCCAGATAAAACTGCACTTTCTGTCGGTTCCACGCCATAGATCTTTAAGACAAAATTTATACCATAACTAAGTCACCGTTGCAAATACATGAAACCATAAAACCATGCAACTCATGTACATTAGTAAAGTCAGGCAAACCTTGATCTGAGGGTTCTGCTCCTTGAGGCGTGACACAGAACATGCTTTAAAACATTTAGGCTTTTCCAACCAAGGAAAATCATATATTAGCAACAGATGAGCTATTGCTAGCACTATGTCTATTTATTGTAGAACTCTCTACTTCCATGTAAAGTTTTTCTTCCCTATTTAGAGTTGAATAAATGTTTGAATAAGTACATTGCTGAAATTATGTGATAAATATTGCTATGTAGATGTGCATTAGCTATCTAGCATGATGTGTCTGATCTGTTTTCACATATTGCAGACTGAACACGAGGAGGGCAAGCACAATGTTGCAGAGAGTCCGGGGGGAGGGGGGAGAGATCGGACTGTACTGTTTGCACGAATAAGCAGTATGATTTGGATGGTGAGGTCAGCCAGGATGGGTAGGGTAAGATGTAGGGTTCTTACGATGAGCCAGTCGTATTTGTGTGCTAACTGTTTACTCCAATTCATGTAGATGACCTCAAGGCATATGTATATGTTTATTACTGTAGACATATAGATGTTTATTACTGTTTGTTTAGATATACTCAAGTCATATTTATTGAAAAGATATATCTTCAGGAGAGTTTCACTCCAAGCCCAAGCGCGCGCGCGCGCACAGAGATTGTCGACTTGTCCACCTCGAGAGAGAGAGAGAGATTGTCGGCTTGTCCACCTCCGACAGATTTTCTTCAGATGAAACGGAAACGGAAACGGAACTAGAACAGTGTAGGATTTTCTTCAGGAGGCACATGAACTAGCTTGTGTGTCATATTCATTAAGAAAGAAAAGGAGTTAAGAAGAGTAGGAGCAGGGAACAAAAGCCACAGAGGGAACTAGGAAGGGAACACGCTGTTAGTAATCTCGCATTGCGCTATCAATCATTCCACGCCAACAAGATTAGCAACACCGCCGCACTAATTAATTAATGACGTGACAACTGTCGTCTGAAGCAGCAGCACTAGTACATACAACCTACAGGGCAAGCCTGAAGCTGCCGCTTCATTCATTTCATGTGCAAATAAAGCGAAAAGTGGAGCAGTGCAGCTCAGCACAAACCCTAAGTAATACACACTGATCCTCCTTCCCGGCAGCTCAGGCTGAGCAGCTGCCTCAAGTGCGCAAACTAGTGGTGGTATAACAAACGCGTAACAGCTCCAAGAATAATTTTGTTCCCCGTAATCCATTCCACTGTAGGTCAAAAAGGACATCGGAATCTGCAACTACGAGCGGTCTTGTTCGGTTTGGATGATCAGGTCCTGTATGCCCAGATCCTGATATAATCCATGCACATATTCAAACACCGAAGACACATCATCACCATCATTCTTCACCTACACAAACAACCAACGCCCCAATTCAGTCATTTCAGTAATAGCCTCTTTGGGTAGCTTGGCGGCAGGCAAAATAATATTTACCCGAATGGAGAGTGAACCAACAGCATGACCAGGTACAAGCTCCCAAAATCGACCTTGGCATACCTCAGAAACATCCTCGCAAGCTGTTATCTGGAGAATAATAGCCATCACAAGTGTCTAACTGCCGTTTTCAAGTCCCTAAATGAATAGACTATGCAAACCATGTTTACCTACCTGTCTGCAGCACTTGATGAAGGCTGAAGGAGGTACATTGCCAGGTGCGATTTGCAGTAGGATATTACCAGTAGCTTTAAACAGTGGCAAAACAAGCATGAACACTGCCACTGAAACAATTCCCAGGCACAACACTTCTGCATTCTCGACCCTGACAGTAGCAGCAGAAAGTTTTAAAAATATGTTTAGCCAAAAGTCTCATGGTACATAAAGAGCACAGGAAAACTCCCAAAATAGATTTACCCCAATGAAAGAAACCAAGAAGCTAGTATCAACCCTGCACTGAGAGAGAATTGGCAAATGTCAATTAAAATAAAAATGGGTAGCAAGACAAAGATGCAAAAAATATTCCAAGGGAACATCCATAACAACAGTTGTGTACGTTTGTACCTCCGTACTGAATCTGCCAGAACATGCAAACAGACAGAGTGATAATTCATATCCTCTGCTTTCCTGTAAACTGGCATAATAAACAACAATGTGTTCACTGATCAGTCCATGTTTCAATTCTGCTGCTTAGTGGGGAAATATGTATACACTAGCATTTGTACCAGAAGCAGCTAGGATATCATTTACTTCCATACCTATGTTAACACGAGCGTAGCTCCGAAAGAACCAAACACCAAGTAAATTAACCAAAAGGTTTGTGACAGCAGAAACAATGAGGTAATGCCTGAAAGATATTTTTTAGGGCGAAATTAGCACAAACTAATCAGATAGATAGCTCTTTGAACAAAAAGGTGAGGTACATGAAAAAACAACAACGTTTACTGGTTCAACTCTCATTTTCTCACGCAAATAATGTAAGAGGTCATGAGAGCTGGAGGACAGATCATCAATTATGGTGTATTATGGACTACAAATTGTACATGCAATGATGGTTTCTTCAAGAGCCTCGATCAATATGACATTTTCCCCTTAAAAAACTTACAGACAGTTCAGTTACTCACACTGATAAAACGAACCAACCTAATCCATATCATACTAATACAATGAGATGCAGTACAGTACAGGATTTGCAAGAAATGCAAGATGACCAGTTCACACTAGACCATCGGTTTTCCAAGATAAACACAATAAACGAACAAAAACACAGAAAACAATGGGATAGAGTCACATGTCAACAAATCAACATAAATTGTGCTTACTTGTGCTCAGATTCATCTTGCATAAATGCGTGTAGTGCTTCAACAGCCAAGGAGAAAGAAAGGAACAGCAGAAATAGCTGTCTACACAAAGAACCACACGGAGGCGGTCAAAATGTTAGCACAAAAGATAGAAGTCCAGAAGATGTCCAAACTAACCGAAAAGCAATTAGAATACTCCAAAGAGTCACTTAGTATGTAAGCCCATCAACAAACAGACTGTTCCAGTTTTCATTTGTAAACAAATCTAGCTTCTGTTCTTGACCAACGGGAGGGGCAGTGTGGTGCTACCAAAGTATTCGAAATGAAAAGGCAAGCAGAGATAAAGAAACAAGGGATGAATTTCTGCCTTGTGACAAAAAAAAATAATATTAAATATGTTTACCATACTATCATGTCTTATTCTATTCTTTATATTTGATGTCTGCGTGCTATGGAGAATACGATGGAAGTTAGTTTAAGATTGTCGAGACAAGAGGAAGAAGACTGTGACTTGTCGCCGTTAATGTTACTTTGAAGGGTTAGGCGGTTAGCTAGATTATTTGTACAAGTGTGCACACCAATTCCTAAAGTGGCAGGTTGAGAAGCTTACCGCATTTGTAAAGGCAGCCAGGACCTCCAATCTTTTATAGCTGAAAGAAGGCAGGTAAAAGAAGCCCTCATTAGTACATAGATCAATAGAACTAGTAGCTCAAAGCAAACCAAAGTTTAGGACCAAACAAGGCAGAGTTAGGCATTCAGGGTAAACAAAAAGGTCTGCTGATGTTTCCACTTTTCCGCAGCTAGAAGAATTGGCGAATCATGAATCTGGCAGCCAGCCAATAGGCGCCGGGGAAACTGACCCGTAGGTGTAGACAGTATCAGGCTTGGTCCGAGAGGCAGCCATGGCGAACAATGAGAATGTTAACAAGCCACATCCAAAAGTCAAATGGAAAGCGTCTGAAACTAGGCCTGCAAAACACGAGTCAGTGTTAGTGCCCTAGTATTTTGGTAGCTAGGCCAATTGAATTGATGGTCGGTAATAGAATGAAACTTGGAAAGAGTTTGCAAGCAGCAGCAACCCTAGCAGCAGGGTAAGAGGATTAGAGAAGAGGCCATAATCAATCAATCAATCAATCAATCAATCGTGATATACCTACGCGGCCGGTGAATAGGCCGATGGCGAGCTCCGTGGCGGAGTAGGCGACGTTGAGGGCGATCAGGAGGGCGAGGCGGCGCATGGGGCGGGTGGCGAGCCATCGGAAGGCGCGTGTAGGGGCGAGGTGCGGAGGCATCGAGATGGAAGAGTCCTTGGAGCGGGCGGGGCGGGGCGTGGTGGAAGAGGAGGAGAGGGAGAGCTGGCGGGAGAAGGCGAGGCGGCGGTCGCCGCTGCCGACGACTCCGTAGTTGGGGTTCCAGGGCTTGGGCTCCATCTCCGTCAGTCCGTCCGTCTGTCTGCCTTGGCCAGCCGGAGAGCGGAGATGAATGGCTGGTTTGCTTGCTTGGGTTGGTGGTGGCGATCCAAGGAAGGGAAAGGAGAGACGGCCGCCGGCAATGGAGAGGAGAGGAGTAGAATAGATCTGAATCTGAATCTGAATCTGATGGTATTCGAGCATGCTGACACCGTCCGATCCTAGCCTGTGTTTGGCGGGGTGAGACGAAACTGAATAGTCCCGACTTCTTTTTGAGTCCCTTGCTCGCCAGCTTCTTTTGGTGAAAATCGGTCCATTCAGTCTAATTTTAATTCTAGTCCAGTTGCTTGCTCATGTCAGACCTTACAAAATGTTTTTGTTTTTTGTTTTGTTTTGTTTTGTGATATCAGCTGCCAGTTTAGTCAAAGGGAGCTTGTTTTTACCATTATATTTAGATATCTGCTATGGCCATTGTCTTATTGTTTTTCTTCACTGTTCAGTGGTTCTTGACACACAACTTAATGCCAAGTTCCTTACAATATCATATAGCTAGAATGTACGACCAAAATTCAACTTCCAGAGGATACAGATGTGCATATCTTCCTTTCACCATTAGGGGAATTAATTCGGATGAAAAAGTGGCCTTCATTAAGAGAGAATAGAACGAAGTTCATGCAATGTCATACGCCTCCAAGAAACAAAAAAAATAAGAAGAAGATAGTTTTGATCATACATACATACATACATAAAGAAGTTTTCCCCACTCCGGTTTGATCAATTTGTTTTTTCACCTTCAAATGGTTCTTCTGGGGGGATTTTAATTATTTGGAATGGAGAGGTCTTTACTTGACAACTACTTCATAATCTGTCCTTTGCACTCACGGTAGAATTTACCTCTATACATTCATTGGAAAAGTGGAGTGCGAGTTGTGTTTATGGTCCTTGTGAAAAAAGATATCTTCATAGATTTTACTTGACAACTACTTCATAGAATTTACCTCTATACATTCTTTGGCATTCATTTAAAGATAGACTAGGGACTTCGGCCAATACTGAAATGCTTTTCAATTTATCTGAATTAATTGCCCCAGTTCAGGGATTGCATATCTTGACAGAAAGATTTACTCATGATGAGATCGACAAAATAATAAAGGAACTCCCTATTGATAAATCGCCAGTACCAGATGGCTTTAATGGACTCTTTATCAAAAAAAAAATGCTGGCATATTATCAAGAATGATTTCTACAAGCTATGTCAGGACTTCTATGAAAATAAGATCCAGCTACAGTATATCAATAATTCACACATTACTTTAGTGCAAAAAAAAATCTCCCCAGAAAGTGTAAATGATTATAGACCTATCTCACTTTTGAATTCCTCACTCAAGTTACTCACAGAGATATTGGCGGATAGACTACAACACATCATTTTGTAAATTGTTCATAAAAATAAATATTAATTTATCAAAACAAGAACGATTCAAGATTGTCTTGCTTGGGCCTATGAATATATCCATCAATGTCGGCAATCAAAAAGGAAATTATTATTCTAAAGCTGGACTTTGAGAAAGCCTTTGATATGTGGTGGAGCACAATACTATCGTCCTAATTTTACAAAATAAAGGTTTTGATAATAGATGGATTACCTGGATTAAAAAACTACTCAGTTTTGGAACATCCTCGGTTTTATTAAATGGAGTATCAGGGAAATATTTTCAATGTAAAAGAGGAGTGAGACAAAGTGATCCTTCTCGTCACTTCTCTTCGTTCTTTGTAGAGGACCTCCTGCATACAATTATAAAATGAAGCACACAGAAGGAATCTCCTCAATATACCAATCCCGTTGACAACAGATGGAGATTTTCCTATAGTTCAACATGCGGTTGATACCTTGGTCATTATGGAAGCTGATGCAAGATAATTATTTTATTTGAAGGGTCTATTAAATTCATTCGCTTCCTCCACAGGACTAAAAGTCAACTATAACAAGTCATTTTCAGTGCCCATTAATGTCACTGATGACAAAATGTCTACCCTGGCAAACACCTTTGGAAGTCAACTTAGTACTCTTCCTTTCACTTATTTGTGTTTACCGCTGGGAACAACACGACCAAGAGTACATGATTTTTTGCCACTGATTGATCGAGTAGAGAGAAGACTATCTAGTTGCGCAGCTTATCTCTTTTATGGATGGCGATTGACAATAATCAACTCATCACTCCCCCACCTCCCAGCTTTTTACATGTGCTCACTCAAGATTCCAGTGACAGTCATTAATAATATTGACCGAGCTTGAAGGCACCGTCTTTGGAGGGGATCGACTTGATCGACTTTAAATGCAAAAGGTGGAAATCCAGCCGCATGGAATTTGTATGCAAAAAAAAAACAAAAACAAAAACTAATGGGGTCTTGGAGTTCTTAATTTACAAACACAAAATGATGCTCTCCTAAATCTACTCCAAAATCCAGGTATAAGAGGATAGTTCCACGTGTCTTTGCCTATAGAAGCATTTGAGGAATATAATATGCTTAAGGAAGACATTAGGCGTTTTCTTCCTATTAATAATTGCCAAGAGTCGGACATATATATAGGGCTCAGCACAATATTCATCTCAAAGATACTACAAGTTCTCTTTTAAAACTCTCGTACTATCTCGGTCACTCAAATGGATTTGGAAAAGCAAACGCGTTATACAACATAACTCTCCATGATGAGATTGAGAGGAGCACCTGACGTTTAGAATCACGCACGGGCAACGAAAGCAACATCGATCCCCGCCTGACCCGTAGCCGCAACGAAAGCAACATCGATACAACTCTCCATGATCGGTCGAACAAGCAGCAGGGAACTACAGTAGCTACAAATCGATGCGTCTCTATATAACTCCATAGAGATTACTTGGCAATTGAGGCCGTGTGTGTAATACAAACACTTATACGACGGCTTCTAGAATACTAGTAACTACGTGTACATGCAGGGGACATACCAGTTTGGTTTGGCACCAATGTAACGTGTGTGGGGATGATAATAATGTGTACGTGTAGCAGCAACATGAGGCACATATTCGATATTCCTTGGTTCATTTACTATCTTTAAAGGACTGACACTATCATCAGTGAGTAGGAATCGTCCCCAGACCAGATGCTGCTGCTACTCCAACCATCAACATGACGCTACACTAACTGTAAAAAGCAGAGGCAACAGTTACACACAGACACTGTTCATGGACACCAAGGAACGACAAAACAACTCATTCGAGGGCCAACAAGAAACAAGCATTTCAACATTATGTTTCTTTCGTCTGCTGCATCTAGTTTAAATTCACACTTGCAGCTAGCTGATGGGAGTTTCACCACAAATGAGGGTATCAGTCATCCGCCAAGTATCCACTAGTCAAGCGTTTTGAGAGATCATTCCACCTTGCTAGCAAAGACCGCCCAAACAAAGTTTTCATCATTTCTGATCAGCACACAACAACAGGTCACAAGTGTTTTTTTTAACCAAGCGCTCACCTTGTACCACCAACAGATCGATCAGCATGAGGTCGGAAAACTCCTCCCTAGTCACTACAGGTGATGGATGACCTGAAAACAACCATCATACTGCGAGATGAAAG
The DNA here is from genome assembly GCA_036346395.1 of Hsuehochloa calcarea. Taxonomy (NCBI): domain Eukaryota; kingdom Viridiplantae; phylum Streptophyta; class Magnoliopsida; order Poales; family Poaceae; genus Hsuehochloa; species Hsuehochloa calcarea. Next base: position 78,683,693 of record CM070610.1, on the reverse strand, counting down.
AAACGCCACACCATTGGATACAGTAATAATGACAACGCCAGTTAAGATAACAGATTCATGAACTCAGTTCGCCCTCCGTATCTACCACTTTCAGCAGCAGCTAAGCACCGCAGGTTCTGCAGCAATATCATCATAACAAATATAGAAGGAAAACTCAAAATGGCACGAAGCTGTTTCCTGTCTCCAGAAAACATATTACATTGTCAACACGAACATCCACTGTTATGCAACAACGCTAGTCTCCAAAACAAGTCCGCGTCGCATGGCTTCAATCCGTCATCGACAAGTATGTACAGTACCGACAACCACTATTGCATTCCACTGTCCATCTTCCATCAGTCCCTTGAGCAAGCCTCAAGCATGCTCTCTTCACTATTGTCCTCGCCACTCTTCTCTGACCCAGCATCACCCCTCTCTGCATTGTTCTCGGCACTCTTCTCTGGACCCAGAGCACCCCTCTCCACATTGTTTTCTCCACTCTTCTCTGACCCATTGGCATCACCCCTCTCCTCATTGTCCTCGCTGCTCTTCTCTAACCCATTAGCATCACCCCTCTCCGTGTCATTCTCCAGAGCCTCCTCAACTGCATTCTCAGCACCGCCGCAGCCGCCAGCACCATCAGTCCCTGAAAAGCGTGCCTCAAGCGCCTCCAGCCGGCGCCTCATGTCGCCGACCTCCTGCTCCATCAAGAAGAGCCTCTCCTTTAAGGTCAGGTTCTCCTCCTCCAGGCGAGCCACATGTGCGTCCTCGTCATACTCATCCTCCTCCTCAAACACATAGCCCCCAGCATCCTCACCCCTCCCAGGGTACACCATCTCAAACCGGCTGAGATCGTGGTCAAGGCGCCGCTCCACCTCAACGTGCTCCTCGACGTCACTGTCGCTGGAGTTTCCGTCGTCATCATCATCGGAGGCGGCTGCGTTGGGGTTGGTGTGGTGAGGGGAGCGGCGAAGGCGGATGAGACCCTTCATGGAGCCGTATCCATCAACGCCCCACTGCGCCTGAGCCATGTCAGCGAGGCCCTCGCGGGAGGGGGAGAGGCGTGGGGTGGGGAGCACGGCGGGCGTGACAGGGCACGGAGACACGAGCGAGGCAATGCCGCCGGCGCGCTTGGCCCGGATGATGAAGGAGGTGGTGTTGCGTGGGGCGGCGGCCTTGGGCTTGCGGAAGAAGTACTTGCGGTTGTTGGGGTTGGGGTTGTGATTCTTGAACCAGCGGCGAGCCTTGGCGCGGTTCTGCACCTGGAGGTCGCCGAGGGCGGGGGGCTGGTAGCCGACGCCACCTGGGTTGGGGTTCTTGCGCTTCCAGCCACGGTTGGGGGCGAGCTGGGCGTTGGGCGGAGGGAGGAAGGGCTGCTGCTGCGCGGCGGAGGGGTCGTCGGAGGGAGCGGCCGGCGGTGGGGCCCACATGGGAAAGCTTCGGGCCATCATCTGGCTGGGATCCATGCCCCTCCGCTGCTGCTGCTGCTGCTGCAAGGATCTGGAGGAAGGGAAGGCCTAGGGTTAGGTTACAAGAGTGATACGGAAATCAACCAATCAATCTCTTGTTAATCAACTTGGTGAGATTGGGATCGATCGATCTTTCCGGTGCGGTGCGGGGTGGGGGATGTATTAACAATCGATCTGCGCCGCGCCCGAAAAATTGGTCGAATCGGATCGATGGATGGAGCCCCGCGCGGTTGGGGATCGAAAATTCGGCGCGGTCCGGACCACCGATTCGATCAATTTTCGCACGCAAACCCTAACCCTAGCCACCAGCCAGACGGTACAACGGAGGAAGAGGAAATAAAGAAAGAAGGATGAAGGGGAAGGGGTATGCTATTTCACCTTTATTATCGATCGAGTTTGTTTTTGCCACAGCTTACAGGTTGGTTTGATAATCTGCCGCACTTTTCCTTGCCTCCTCCTTGTTTTGCTAATTTTGAGTATTTAAAGCTTTTTTTTTTGTCTTGTTGGCCCTAGCCCACGTGGACACGACCGATTTTGCCCTCCTGGTCGGGTTCGGGATAGCTATGTGGCTGGGTCGAGCCATCCCGGACCAGACCACCTCGCGGTTGGTGTACTCGGGCTGCCCTTCCTCTCTGTCCTCTCGGCCAGCGGCGACCCCAAGGACCTTCGCTTTGACCTCTACACTGCCTCCCCCTCCGGCCTGACGCTCCACCTTTCATACCACCCCTATCGACCCACTCCAGACCTTTGCCCTCTTCGTCCGCACGGTCTCGGCTCACTTGGGTCCCCCGCGCATGCGCCCTTCGCGCTCTCCGCCGAGTTCAAAATCCTCTCCTTTAACCCGCCCGCCTTCTCCCTCCTTTTCAAGCCCTGCATCGACAACTTCTCTCTTGCCAACTCAATCCGCTCCCCGACTATCGTCGCGTCCCCCGCCCCAACGCGACGACCACGATCACGAAGGCCCCAAGGCGTTCTCGTTCAGCGGGTACGGGTTCGTGACAAATGTCGCAACAGTGGGGAGGAGCAGTAGCGGGGGTGGGGCGCTGTTGTTTGAGATGCACCTCACCACCAAGAGCGTCATGCTGCTATGGAACAAGGCAATCCTGTTGTTCTAGTGGGGGCTACGCGTGCCTCCTGAGCTGAAGGCTGCGCTCGCCGATGATGGATACGTGCGGAAGGCGAGGAGCCTTGCACTGTCGCGCGAGAGAGGAGGGAGCAAGGTGCAGGTGGTCTGATCCGGGATGGCTCGACCCAGCTACATAGCTGTCTTGGACCCGATCAACGGGCAAAATCGTCAGCAGCCATGTGCGGGCCAACAAGACCAAAAAAAAGGATTTAAATACTCCAAAATGGCAAAATAACAGGAAGCAAGAAAATGTGTGGCAAATGATTAATTGCAACGAATATAATGACAAATTATCAAAACCACCGGTGAGCTGTGGCAAAAAGTCAATTCTCCTTTTTCTTTTTGACTGGGGAAATCGAGAGAGGATTAGGGAAAACACTACCGGTAAGAAAATTTTATCGGAGGGAAGCGATACAACCGATTTTCGCCTGTTGCCGGAAATTTTGGAAGAAATTTTTTGATTGAAATGTGAATTTGTCAGTTGTAAAGACAAAAAATAATATAAATTTTGAATTTAGATGAAAATTAAATAAATCCACCTTTTTTTTTTGCTCAGTATAAAAATTTATCTGCGCCTACCGATAACACAGGCAAAAGATTTTCCACGGGAGAAGATGCGATGCGACTAGACTACTCGAGACGAGACGGGAGGGCGGGATTTATAGGCCGTGATGGGAGGATGGAAGGGCACCGTTCGATCCAACAATGCCACCAGTGATAGAGATACATGACGCATCCATACCGATGGATGGCGACGGCGACGACGACGACGATGGATGGATGGCATTGAGGTCTCCATTGGCACGATGCGAATGGCAGTATCACTCGGTGTTATAACAAGTAACGGTGAGGCAAACGTGCTTGCTTTTTCTCTTCCAATTTGCGTCCAGGGGCCAATCAGCGTCAGTAGTACTTCTTAGTGTGGCAGGTACACATACTTGACATCAATAGCACAAAAAACCATTCCTCCGCTGCAGGTGCAGGTGCAGGTCTCTCTGGGGGTGGAGAGGAAAGTAGCCAGGGCGAGAATCTACTCCTTGTTCCGCGTTGCTCGGTCTCTCTTGTGGCCGCCAAGGATACGGGAGATCTGCAGGCCTCTGCTGAAGGCCTGGTTGAAGAGCATCCTCGTCTGGAACTCGGAAACAAAGGGGAACCAGGCGAGGAACGCGATGGGGGTGAAGAGCAGGAGTCCCATGATGACTTCGTAGCCCCGTGCAAGCGCCCTGACCGACCCCCACAGCCCCATCCTAACCACCGCTGGCTTGATAGCCTGCGCAACCTGAAAGTGAAAAGCAAGACATCAGGTATGCTGCTGCACTGCACTGCACGCGCGTGCGTGTAAATGGGGGGCAAGGCAACCCGAACCTTACCAAAAGCAAACCCCATCCAGTCGGCATGAAGGCAAGGACGCACACAAACATGTCTTGAACTGTCATATGGGGGATCGCTATTAAGATTATAACCATGGCGATAAATGTTATAAATATGAGCCCCTTGATCAACCGGAACACAAGCTGGAATTCCGCGCTGAATTTCCGCCTCCCGACTGATACGGTCTGTAAAGGAGAGACAAGTAAGTAGCCAACAGACAACAGTTACCGCAATAGGATAGGATATTATGCCCAGTCTCTACCCTACAGCCACAGGCTCGAGCAAACAGCCTAAGCAACTTGGTGCAGGTGGAAATTTAGTGAGGATCCTCAGACAAACTAGGGAAAATTTACAGCCATAAATATAATTATGAATATAGTGAGAAAACTAGGATATTCCACACAATTAAAAATGATAACCAGTATAATAAAAACACTGCCCGTGCTATAGCCACAATACTACTCATGGGCATACCTTCATCACGAGCAAGATTACAAAGATGACAACCCATGACAGGCAATAAACCTGGAAGGAGCATTAAACAATGTTGAAGTTTATTAACAGACTGTAAAGCACAAGTTGATAAGCGTTAATCAGATGTTGGACATCGAGCAATATTAAATGAGATTAGCAGATTACCAGCACGCTCCTTGTGTGTTTGGTTATGTTCAAATGATAAACAAGACCATATTGGTAGATAAAGAAGCGCAACGCAAGCACTATTTCAAGAACAATGCCACGCTTTCCGGAATGTTGAACAGGCTCCCGCTCTTTCTCCCACCATGACTCCCAACTTTTCTCTGGCGATACACCAATACCCCCGCGGTTGCTAATCCACTTATTCCAATCAGTCCAGTCATCCACAATCTTCTGCCACTCGAACCCAGAAGGATTAAATAGGAATGGTGCAAAGAGCCAGGTGACAACCAAAAACCACATGGAAATTGTGATGAAGATGTATGCGATAGCTCCTCGATATGACTGCCCAAAGATTTCATACACAACAAGCAAAATCATCAACTCAATGCCCTTGACAAAATGGCTGCGTGAGTACAATCGATAGTTCTCGGCGAATTTGGCATGGAACACCACAAATCCACGACCAGTAGCCCTATACTCGGCTCCTCCATGGAGCAGCGTCGTTCCATAGTAGTGAGTTTTGGTCCCAACAGAGAATGTGAAGAAAACAGATGCTAACTGCAGCTGCATAAGTAAAAAGTCACTCAATGCAGTTCTGAATCCTCTCTCTAGACCAATTTCCATCATCATAGGCAGTGCCATCAAGAACCCAAGCTGCACAAAAGACTGTGAAGCAAGAGCGACCTGGAGAGGTTCATTGTGTATAAACCTTTTTCCAGTGGCTAGTGCTTCATCAAGGCCACTGAGGACAAGGTACAGACGCCCATATAGGAATACATATACAGTCCATACCGTAATCTGGAAAGGAACAGAAAAACTAGAGAGGTTAGGATTAACCAATGGTTCAGAAAGTTAAAAAGTCCAGGGCAAAGCCAGTACCATTGTGCTGAAGTAAAAACCAATAGTAGTATAGTAGCAGGACAACATTCTGAAGAAATCAAAACGATGTCCAAGTCGGTAAACGTCACGGCTCAGTGTCTGTTCCCCATTACCATTTGCAATTTTAGCCTCAAATAGTGAAATTTGGTTGAGACCGACATCTCTTCCCTTGCCAACTTGCATGTATTCATGATGTGTAACATTTCCTTCACGCAATGTTGAATTGAATCCTGTCATAAAGAGACAGACAGGCAGACAGATATCAGCATAATATCTCCAAATTTCGCAGAACCAAGTAACAATGGCAAAAGGTTAATACCATACCAGCAAATATGTCCTCACTAAGATTGATAATATTAGATGCTTTGCTTACACCACCCCTAGTGAGGTGGAAAAGTCGATCAAAGATATCAGGATGCCCATAATGAAATCGAACTCTGCACATAAAGATGTTCAGGAAAGTGTATCAAAAAAGGACATTCTTTAAATTAATTTAAAGACGGTAAAAGTACCAAGGAATGGCGAACAGTACTGTTGAAAGAAAAACTAAGCAACCAACTCAAACTGAATAAACAGACAAATAAGCATTAAACTAAAAAATCCCAATAATCTTTAGTTCATTGCAGAATTAAGGAATTATAAACATATGAATTTGTAGAAAGAAACATACCAAAAACTAGTAAAATAAATCCATAGAAATATGAAATGCTATAGGCCATATAGTGATAAAGTCATACGAGATATGACTATAGTAAGATGAATCACCTCAAAGGATTGGCAAGTACACGTTGTCCAATAGTTACAAAACTTGTCTCTTGGTTTGACATGAACCAGGCAAGAGAAGAAACACTGCAAAAGCAACCATGTGATCATAGGGTAATTTATCCAGGTAAATAGCACCGCCACACAAAGTCACAAAAGAACCACAAATTTAGGGAGGAAGGGCAAGTCAACAACATATACCTGCCCGTGAATATATGTTCTCTTACACCAAGTATTGATGGATACCTCACACCATCATGTTTCTTCAGAAACTCTTGCAACAGATTTCTCATTTTCAAAGTCTCCTCCATATAATGTTCCTGTTATGATAGCATGATATAACCAAATGGCCCAAAAATCCTTGCAGAAAAAGAAGCACCAATGATGCATACCTGATTCATGTCTATAGTTTGCAGGCCTTCACCTCGAGTGAAAATTATGGCATGGTTCTGATTTTCTGGTTTCCCTTCACCTAGCATTGCATTACCTGGAAGTTTGATCCTGTATATGTCCTACACAGCAAATGATGCAAGGTAAATAAGTTTATATCATTAGGCACCACTGAGGTCAGGAAATGCACCCGATCCAAATAGGAATGATTAGCGCATTTCTATGCACGCCTGAAGAGTTTTAATGAAATACCATAGATTCATTTCAAAAGCAAATACATAATCGTTCAAATCCGTTAGACCATTTCCTCTGCATACCCCTCATTTTAACAAACGTTGCCCCCATGGTTACTGTTAGGAATAGCACCTTGTATTCTCAGGGGGCCAAAGCGTCAGTATATATAGACAAGTACAATAGGTGAATATGCAACTAACCTCTCATAATAATGGGGAATAACACAACTATGCATATATCTCTAACCCCCCCCCCTCAAACTCATGGTGGATCAATAACACTGAGTTTGGAGAGGTAGAAGCTGTGTTGTGCTCGAGTCTGGGCCTTCGTGAAGAAATCCGCTATCTGAAGCTCGGAAAGCACACACTGAAGAGCAATCACCTGATCATGCACACAAGACCTCATGAAGGAAGCATCAACACCAATATGCTTGATGAGCTCATACTTCACAGGGTCACGGGCAATATTGATAGTGTTATGAATTGTGTGTATATTGAAGAGGCCCCAAAGGGCAATATATATAGGAGTACAGGGTACAAATAAGGATATGATCTCTAACACCCCCTCTCAAATGCAAGACGTATACAATAGTATTGCATTTGGAAAGAGTTGACACTAAAAAATGGAAAATCCAAAATCCAAGTCTTGATAATGTCGTCGTAGCATGCAACTCTTGGAAAATATGTCGAGTATCAAAAGATCTTCTCCCATCTAAGGTCGTGCGACAGCTCATAAGGCACAAGGTGCGGGAGCAAAGTTGACCGCGACAACAGGACGAAGAAGATGATAAAATCGACATGAATAGATAGAGCTGTCAAATCAAGTCGAATAGGAATAGGTGGAAGCATAGCAGCGCAGATCGAAGCCCAAGACGCGGCAGCACGAAAGAAGCGCGGCGGCCTTAAAAGCTCGGGGCGGCGGCTAAGAAAGCGACGGCATCATAACGACTTCTACGATCTGCACGTGGCTCAGAAAGAAGAGCGGGAGCGGCAGCTGCTGCTATGCATAAGGCAATTCCTATGCTTCTATGACTGACAATAAATTTGTGGACTCGCATGGCTTAGACGAACTCAAAAATTGAGTGCTACAGATTTGGATGGACGCAACGAAAGAAACGACACAAAAGAGAAAATAAATTAAATATAACTAGCCGAACTAGCAGCAGTAGAAGACTCATCTCCTCCTCCAACAGCAAGAACCAATGCATCTCCAATAACCAGCGAGCATCAGTGCAGCTCAGCATAAAGAAACACCATCAGCAACCCAAAAACGACGGTTCGGTTGGTGTGCTCATAGCCTCATACCAATGGACAACCTTCTAGGCTGTGATCAGGCTGAGCTGTCTCCTATGCACGAAGGCGACACTTCTGGTCTCCACGTGATGCTTTGCCTCCCTATTCTTCCTTTCCACCGACAGCCCAACATCACGTGATGGCTCAATCTCACGTACCGTCTCACTTTCTTCCTCATACTTCCCCTCACGATTGAAGCCCAAGACCGTCGCCGGGTTGGGCGACCTTTCCGAGCCAAAGCCGCGTCCCATCTCATGGGAAGAGCAGCACACACACGCGAGCCCGCATCGAGGCGACCCACTCCGCGTTCATCTGTGGCGCAGCGACGAGGCGGCGGGTGAAGACGCCGAAGAAGAGGCGGTAGCGACGAGGCGGCGTCGAGGCAAGCCGAGGCGGATGCCGGCAGCCATGGAGTCGAAGGCGACGGCGAATCCGGATCCGGGCGGGAGTCGCAAGCTCCCGGCGGCGGCGGCCGGCCGCCGTGGCCGTGGCCGAGGCGATCTGATCGTCGGCGGTGCATCAAGGCGGCCGACGGTGGATCTCGGCCGGCGACGACGGTGTGGGAGAGATGCGGAGGAAGCGAGAGGTGGCGCGATGGCGGCGGCTCGGCTCGCCCGCTATTTCATCCTCTGTCCGCACCGACCGGGCTGGCACAAAGAAAAGCCCCCGGAGTGAAGATGGCTCCTCCCGGGGGCGGCGGCGGCGACGCCTGTCGGACGCTAGGAGGCGGCACAGGTAAGGAACCCTAACCCTAACCTGTGCTCTGATACCATGTTATGAATTGTGTGTATATTGAAGAGGCCCCAAAGGGCAATATATATAGGAGTACATGGTACAGATAAGGATATGTTAGAGATAGATTATATCTCTAACATATCTCTAACACCCTATCTCTAACATATCTCTAACAGATAGCACCTGTACTGTCTGACAAGAGAGGAGTTGGTGTAGTGACAGAAACACCAAAATCCTCAAGTAACCATCGTAGCCAAGTAACCTCTGCTGTCAAGAGAGCCATAGCTCGAACGGGATACTGCAGTCTGTTTCTTCGCCTTCCAGGCAATGAGAGAACCACCAAGAAAAACACAGTAAGCAGAGATGGACTGGAGATCAGAGGGATCGCTGGCCTAAGTAACATCCGAATAAGCCTGAAGCTGTAAGGAGTTGGAGTGTGGGAAGAAGAGACGGCAAGAGATAGTTCCACGAAGGTATCGCAGAACTCGAAGAAGGTGGTTGTAGTGGACCTGAGCGGGAGCAGCGACGAACTGACTCAAAATGTGGACTGGATAAGTGATATCCGGACGAGTAACAGCAAGGTAGACAAGACTCCCAACAAGATGACGATAGCGAGTCGGATTAGAAAGAGGCTCGCCATCAGAGGGCCGGAGATGAACGTTGAGCTCCATGGGAGTCTCAACAGTACGCTGATCAGTGAGGCGCGATCAAGAAGATCCTGAATATACTTCTCTTGGGACATAAAAAAATCATCTGGAGTAGAAGTAACCTCAATCTCAAGGAAGTAACGAAGAGGACCAAGATCCGACATAAGGAACTGCTCACTCAGACGAGCCTTGACAAAGACAATGTACTCAGAATCATCTCCGGTGATGATCATATCATCAACATACAGAAGAAGAAGAGTCCGACCACGAGACGGAGTGTGGACAAAAAGGGCAGGATCAAGATCACTAGCTGAGAAGCCAGCAGTAGTGACAACAGAGGAGAAACGCTCAAACCAAGCACGAGGGGCTTGTTTAAGGCCATAGAGAGAGTGTTGAATACGACAGACCATGCCCTCAGGAACCGAATACCCAGGTGGCGGATGCATGTAGACCTCCTCACGCAACTCGCCATTAAGAAAGGCATTCTTGACATCAAGCTGAGAAACAGCCCAGTGGCGAACAGACGCCACCGAAAGGAGTGCAGACAGTGGTCAGGTGGGCCACAGGGGCAAAAGTCTCGTCGTAGTCACGACCATGCTTCTACTGGAAGCCACGAGCAACAAGACGCGCCTTATAGCGCTCAAGAGAGCCATCAGAGCGAGTCTTAATCTTATAGACCCACTTAACGTGATGGGACGAGAGTGAGATGGAAAAGGAACAAGATCTCAAGTACCATGCGCTCGAGGCGACAATCTCTCGGCCATGGCATGCGCCACTCGGGGTGGAAATGACATCCCTGTGGGAGAGCAGGCTCATGGGTAGCCGCACCACCAAAACCAAAACAGGCAGGAGGCCGAATCGACTGATGATCGTGGAGAGCGTAGCGAGGAGATGATGACCCATCAGAGAAAGATAGAGCATCAGGGGAAGATGGCTCTTCTGGAAGATCCTCAATACGAGGTCAACGAGTGTAGAAGAGAGGAGTCTGAGGAGCCGCAGGAGACGAAGCAGGTGGCGACAACAGTGGAGAGGCCTCAGGAGGTATATGTGGAGACTCAGTGGGACGGGCGGACGAGGGAAAGACAGAGATGGGTGTATCTAGAAAAGTCAAAAAAGACAGTACTCCACAGAGGAAACCGAAGGAGAGGCAGGACGTGGGTAGAAGGGATGAGACTCGTCGAAAGTCACATCCCGAGAAATCCGCATCCGTCGACCAACAGGGTCCCAGCACCGATAGCCCTTGTGCTCAGCACTGTATCCTACAAAAACACACTTAACAGACTGAGCAGTCAGTTTAGTGCGTTCTCGAGGTGCGAGGATAACGTAGCAAACGCAACCAAACAGACGAAAGGCGGATTAGTCTGGAAGAAGACCACAGAGACGCTCAACAGGGATCTCACCCTGAAGAGCAGAAGAGGGCTGAATATTGACGAGATAGGTGGCAGTGGAAACAGCCTCGACCCAAAAGTGAGGTGGAATAGAGGCGACAATCAGCAGGGTACGAGCCATCTCAAGGAGGTGACGATGCTTGCGCTCAGCGACACCATTCTGAGCATGAGCACCAGGACAAGAGAATTGAGCAAGGGTGCCATGCTCAGCAAGGAAGCTACACAGGTAACGAGAGATGTATTCGCCAGCAGAGTCAGCACAAAAGACACGAATAGGAGTGAAAAACTGTGTGCGAACCATAGTGACAAATTGTTATAGATAGACAAGGCCTCACTACGAGAAGACATAAAATATATCCAAATGTGGCGAGAGAAGTCATCTATAAAAATGATATAATATCGATGGCCCCCTTTCGCAAAGAAGGGAGCCGGACCCCAAACATCTGAATGAATAAGATCAAATGGACGCTGAGACACTGACTCACTATGAGAATAGGGAAGCTGAATCAGTTTCCCTAACTTACAACCCTGACAATCTAAAGACACGTCTCCTGAGACAGACCCCAGAAGACCACGACGAACTAAAGATGACAGACGAGATCCACACAGATGACCAAGACAGTGATGGCACTTCTTTGAAAAAGAGCCGGTAGACGCGAGTGGCGAAGCGGAGACCGGCGGCGGCGGTGGCGATGGAAGGAAGGTGAAGCGATCAAGCTCCCGAGAGGTCATGAGTCAAGGCGCCGAGGGCCAAAACCAACCAAAGCCCCCGTGTGGCGGTCTTGAACACAACAAGAGTCAGAGTCAAGAATGACCTGACAACCAAGGTCGATGTCGCCCGATGAAAAGAAGTTTGCATGGTTAGGCGGGGAACATGAGCAACAAAAGGAACATGAAAGGATGAGTTACTAAGAGATCCTCGACCAGAGACAGAAAGAGAGGTACCATCGGTAAGAAGAACACCGGCGGGGAATCAACAGTGTAATGAAAGACAGTGGAAGAATCGAAGTCATGTGAAAGGATGCTCCGAATCAAGAATCCATGGGAGGTACTGATCGTGTAGGAGGTGGTTTCTCATTTCAAAGAGTCGATGAGCGTAACTCGCAGAACTCGCCGAGGAGAACACAGGCGGCAAGCGAGCATCAAGTCCGGCTATCTCCCTTTCGGTGAGAAAAGCTGCTGAAGGAGTCTATGCAGATATCGATGTAGAAGCACCGGTGCCAGTGCTAGGAGAAGAACGGCGTGAAAGATGCCGCTGCTTCTTATAGTACTGGGACTCAATGTGGCCGACCTTGTCGCAGTAGGAGCAGCGAGGACGGCCACCGCCAGATGGAGGCGCCACCGCCACTGTGGCGGCCATTGGAGGAGGCGATGTCTTGAAGCGTGGAAGCGATTGGTGTAGCGGTGGGCGAGTGGCGAGCACGGAGGAGTGGCATCGGACCGGCTCCGCTCGGCGAGTCTCTCTACGTATCTCGGTAAGAGCCTCGGAAGAGTGACACGAGGTGGCGTGCAAGAAGCTCGGCGCGCCTCGCTCGAACTTCGAGCGAAGCGAGTAAGGAACTCGTGACACGCTGAAACTCCGGTCGACGTACAACGGCGGCATGAGCGAAGCGGCGGTACCAATAGTGCGAAGAGAGTCCGGTGGCGCGGACAACGAAAAGCGTGAAAGCGTCAACAGTAGTATCACCCTGCTGAAGAGAGTGCTCCTAGCGAACCACGGACAGGTAGAGGGCATCTCCAGAGGGTTCGTAGCGCTGACGAAGGTGAGTCCACATCTGAACAGCCAAAGGGAGTCCCAAAACCTCAAATGAGGCGAGGTGGACATCGGCGATGAAGACAAAGAAGACTCGAAGGCCGTCGTCGTCGCACTACTGAGTGTAGGCGGTCAATCGATCCGTGTAGGAATCCAGAGCCTCTTGGTAGGCAGAGTCAGCTTATCATTAGCAAGGCCAGCAACCTTGTCAGCTGTCGAGGGCAGCGCAACAGGCGTAGGCTCCGTCGGAGGAGTAGGGCAAGGCAGGCAGGTGACATCGCCAGAGAGGACGCCCCAGAGACGAAGACTACGCATGTGAGACACGAAGTCGGTGTAATTAACACCATCGAAAATCACCGGGCAGCGAGAGAGGGAAACGGTGCCCATTGGTAGGCGGCGCTGGATGGCGCGGCGACCAAGGCAACGAAGTCTAACAGCGCGCAAGTTAGAACAACGTTTTTGGCCACCGCCACGCGGTCGCGCTTTTTCTTTTAACTGGCGGCCCGATTCGATCGCGCCGCAGCACGCGCGCGGGAAACCTAACACCTGTTGGCTGCGGTGGCGGCGGCGGCATGGAGGCGGCGGCGGCGGCTCATGGCGAGATGATGGCCCTCACTTGTTTGCTTATGAAGCAGAGCGGGCCTAGTCATGGCCAGAGGAGAGGCCCCCCTCGTGGACGGCGGCGGCGACCCTTGCAATCGGCGAGCAATGGGGTGGCGGCGCGTTCTGGCGGCGATGTGCCAGCGGTGGCGTCGTCTTCGCCGACGCCTCTCCTCGGCTCCTCTCGGCTCGGCGTCGGCGAGGAGGTGCGGTGGCCCGAGTAGGAGAGGCGCTAGAGGCACTGGAGGCGCGATACCAATCCGGTCGGCGACGCTAGGAGAAGCTCAAATCCGGCCGGCGACGACCACGGGAGGCGCTGGAGGCACGGTGGCCTGAGTGGATCCGTGGCCTTCGGGACAACGTCGAGCCGAGAAGCGCAGCGGACGAAGGAAGCCGTGGCAAAGCAAAGAAGGGACAAGGAAGGGAAGCGCCGTGGCGCTAGGGTAGGGAAGGACGAGTTGCGCGTCCAGGCGAGGTAACCCTAATGGGCTCTGATACCATGTTAGGAATAACAACTTGTATTCTCAGGGGGCCAAAGGGCCAATATATATAGACAAGTGCAGGAGGTGAATATGCAACTAACCCACAACTATACATATATCTCTAACAATTACTTCCCTCAATGCACCTTTAAGTGCCTAACATATATATATACCTCATGAAACATATGCAATGCAAATTGGCGCAAATGCGTGGCAATGAAATTTAGCTCCAGGACCCAAAAGTATAAACAAGCAAGAAATTCGTTTGGACTTTGGATACAATTTCGTAACAAACATATGGGTATTGCATAACAACAAACTATTCACTATTGGCATGGCTACAATACCCAGAGAAACAAATTCTGCAGGAAACTAAAAGAAGTGGATAGAAACATATTATATAATTAGATTGTATCAGGCATAATCGACATTGAATTAAAAACAATTTCACAGTACCTGATCAAGTTTCTGACCAGGATCATCAGGTTTTGTTACAGCTGCCTTCACCAATGCTGAGTAGTAAGCCTTCTCTATTTTCTTGTTCCTATCTTTGCTTGGCTCCTCAACTTCATCAATATAGGCAACCCGAAGTGATGGATAACTGCCAAAGAAAATTTCTTTTAACAATTATTTGATGAAGTGCATAGTTTGAATACCACTATATTAATAAAATCAGAATGTATTGCAATGGTCAATATCGACAACAGTAATAAGGTAAAAAAAATGGAATGTCATAGAACACCAGTGGCAGTATGTCAAAACTAGATTAGAACCCAGTGCACTGATGCAGCACATCACAAAAAACATAGCTCTTGTATACACTCACGGAAGACAGGAATGATATCAGAACTGCCAAACATATGTGTGCAATACTTCTATCCTGAGACAATCCCACAACCGTAACCCGATTTTCTACAGTTTGACTACAGATCTTAATTAATTTTCCTGTGGGGTACACTGCAAAAATATTGTATTCCAGTTGTGAAATAAAGGGGAAATGTCCATTATCTCAATAAGAGAAAGGAAATGAACCACAACCAACATATTCAGGATGAATAAAAAAATTAAGTGGGGAAAATTAATGCCTTAATGGAAGGATTGGGCGATTGGCAAGGAACTCTTATCCTAATACCCACGTAACCCACTACACTTAAATCAAGACTTACGTTGTCATCAGTCTCAGAATATCCTGAGCACGGGGATCGCCAGAACGTTTCTGGATACCGTATTGCTGACATGATACAACGTATGTAAACTTCATGTCAGCTATAGCTTTGCATTGGGTCAACAATGGTGATTCATCGGATAATATGGCAGCTGCTCTGAAGCCTTCCATAAGGTCTGAGGAAAGCAAGTAAGATCAACGAATTAGTCATACAGTGTTCAGACTTCAGAATCAGGAAACAGGCTCAACGACTACAAAATACCATCCTCTCTTGCCATATCGAGAAAAGCCTGAAGCACCAAAGCTTGTCTGTAGTACATCATCCCTCTTACTGTGAGATAGTGCAAATATTGTTAAAGGCAAGGCAATAAAACTACCGATCACAATACCATGCACAATATGTTTGTTGAGAGAAGAAAGTATAGCCAGCCATGACAGGTGTGTGTGGTGTGTGTGTTGGGGGTGCAGGGAATACCAGTTCTCGTCAAAGTTTGGCCCCTATATGATGCCCAAAGGCGAAGCTCATCTTCCAATTGTTCAGTCTCACGGAGTTCCTCTTCGTTCTTGCACTGCACCCTTTCAAGAAAATTTTTCCATTCATCTGCAAGGAGATAGGAGAAACAAAACATTGTTTTGATGTTTATAATACTTATGGAATTATTGAGACATCTCAATGCAGAAAATTTGACATAAAATACCTGGGTAGATTTTTTGCAAGTAGAAAAGGATAGAAACCCCATCCTCGTTCTGGTCCTCAAGTGCTTGTGAAGAGAAAAGAACGTCTTCTTTGTAATAAGGAGTCAAGACACTGCGGTACACAAGTTGTCCAAATAAAGAGGCAACAAGCCAAGTATTAACTAGAACATCATTGTTACTCACTCCAATTAATGAAATCTTTTTCTTTTTCCTTTTTTTTCTTTTTTTTTTTTTTTGCAAAGGCAGCACTGCATTGGAAGCAGTCTGGTGGATAAAATATAGCTAGCAATAAGCAAAAGGGGCAGAGGTAAAAGAGAAGGGAAACTCTCCAAACAAGCACACATACACACGCTTGCATGATTTTGTTCAGGGAGAAACAGAAGTATAATTATTTAAATGATATAGAAATATTTAAAGTGGGAGCAGACAACTGAAATGTTTACAATCAAAATAAGGATATACCATGGTTATTAAGGCGGTAAGGCGAGGCGAGGCGACTCACCCCCCTCACACCTTTTAAGCGGTAAGGCGCGAGGCGAGGCGACGCCTTACACATCCTAAGGCGACAGTGCATAGCAGTGGGTTAGAAGCATAAGCCAGCAGCCAGCAGGCTGGAAGACCGCAAAATATCACGACGGCAGCAGGTTAGAAGGTCGCAGAAGATCCGACTGCCCGCTGCCCGGCTGCCCGGCCGCCCCGCCTGCCCTCTATTTCCCCACGCCCGGCTGCCTTCTTTCCCCACGCCCGGCTGCCTTCTTTCCCCACGCCCGGCCGAGCGCGCCGCCTCCTCCCTGCTGCTCTTCTCCCACGACGCCGAGCCGCGCCGCCTCCTCCCTGCTGCTCCTCTCCCACAACGCCACCTCCTCCTTGCTCCTCCTCTTCCACTGCGCCACCAACAACTAGGAGCCCCAGATCTCGCGGCGAAGCAGTGATGAAGAGGTGTGACGACGACGGCTTCGGCAAGCAGCAACCACGGTGGCGGCGATTGTAACGACGGGAAGCAAGACGGCGGCTTAGGTTAGCTCTCCCTCTCCCCTTTGATCCAGATCTGGGTTTGGTTGTGGTTGCTGGAGACGGGGACGGGCGACATGCGACGGCAAGGCGACGGGCGACGGCAAGGCGGGGCGACGCCTCAACCCTGAGCTACACCTTACCGTTAAGCGACGCCTTAATAAGCATGGGATATACGATCCTAATATCCAACTGAATGCTAAATCTGAGACATTATTCTTTTGCAGGAGTTATTAACTGTTTTCTTGGAGTTGCTAAGAGAAGAAGAGCTTCCTTGTTCGGAAATCGGAACCGACAGAAGAGAAATAACACATTTATTTATCAACTGGCAATTGCCATTAAAAGGCAACTAGAAGCAAAGCTCCATGGACAACAAATGATGATCTGTTACCAGTAAAACACACAAGAAAGCTAATCCAGTACACAATGAATCAAGAATAGTACAGTACAGCATAAATTTTTGAGAATAAAAACTTACGAGAAGGGCAACATGTGCCGCACTTTTGGAGCACTTGGCATCTCCATAAAAAGAGAATTAGCAAAGAAAGATATCCGCCTTCTAGCATCCAGGTTTGTAGGAACATCCATAGCAGATTCCTTCACTGTGAGCAGAAGGTGTAACCTTTTTATCTGAAACCAATAGAACAGGCATAATCACAACACAAGAAGAACATAAACATCAATGTTAGAAGCTTGGCTTTATTACAAAATATTCAAACATGTGCCTCCAAAAAAACGCAGGTCGAAAAATATAACCTTTTCAGTCCATGCATGTGATTCCTTAACAGGAAAATCAATAGCTTTAGTGAACAACTGATCTTGCTGATCAAGTGGTGTAATTCCTTCGTGCCTTCTATTATTTCCACCATGTACTGATTCCAGTAGTCTGCCCAAGAGATAATGATAAATATAACAAAAGACAACACATACAACAACCAAGAATCTAAAGCACATGATTTCCAAAGAAATTGATGCAAAAACCAGGCATGTGGGTGATGGTAAATCATGCTTAAAATATAAATTTACTGTTTTGCCTATCAAGAACACTATGCTGTCTTAATCTTAGTACATAAAAAACAACTGGTGAAATTAGGCCCACCATGTTAATTCTAAAGGATTACAAATTCTCACAAAAATCAAGAAAAGGAAACAACTCTTATCACACCCCCATCACCCAAACTTTAATAACCATTTGATTTATATGGCAAATAATAACCATCAGATTTCCCAAGTCCCAATTTCCATCCATCGGTTTATTGCAAGTGAAAGTAAATTGTGTAGGAAACTCTCCATTAATTGGAAAGGAAACAGATTGTATAGGAAACAAACTCTAATCGTTAATGCTGCTCTGCTAGTTTCTACAGTAGAGTGATAATTAAGTCTCTTACCCACTGAGTTGCTCGTCCATTATGTCCCTTGTAACCACTTCGAGCATATCCTGGAAGAAAATGATGACCTGACCCTGGTCTTCTTTGTTATTTTTTTGCTGCATTGAAGGAATGATAATTAGGCAGTATCCACATTCAACATGACCAGAACCATGATGACTAATTTTATACCAGTAAATCAAGCAGCTCAACAAACTTCTTGCTCAGGGTAGGAAGGTTACTCATGTTCAGCTCCTTTATCAGATTGTCTTGTGTGATATGGTCATCCACCACTGTAAAAATCTTTTGTATGACCCTGAAATATTTGTCATAAAGTTTGTTCAGAATAAAAAACTTTAGAATTGAGATTGAATCTGATCTTTAGAACATACTCTCTCTCTCGTTGACCAACCACTAAAGTATATATGATGCTTTTGAATAAAGCATAGCATTCCTTGATAGCAAAAGTAAAATATGGATCCGACTTCATCCTCTTCTTTAGATCACGATCTTTTCCTCCACTGTCTGCTGCCATATCCAATGCTATTGGAATCTGAAATCCATCCAATAAAAGAAGATGAAACATGCCTCATTTCACCAAAATAACAAGCAAGGAAAATAGGAGTTGAATGAGAATATATACCTTGCTAGCAAGCAGGAATGGTGGCCATTGTATTATATCCATTTCACGATCTTTGCAGTATGGAACAAGTAACAAGTCCTTCTCTCTGCCAAAAAAGACAGTAAACAACAGCCCGACAAGAAGGCAAAATAAGGCAGTCCATATATAAGGGTAGATATCAGATGTCACACCTGTTATCTATCAGATCTTCCTCACGGAAGCTTGTGATAATTAGATTCCAAATCTGAGCAAATCTTGCTGCTATTTTTTCTTCTTCTTTGCCATCCTCTGGTGCCTAAAGTAGTTTTAAATGTGCCAGATAAGAGGACAAAAGTTAAATGTGACAAATACTTTATCACGGCAAGAATCTACATCTAGTGTGGTGTCAAATAAGAGGTGTAAGGCAAGAAATCCACACCTTAGAAGGTTTACTGGAGAAAGCAGAGCGGAATCCTCTCCTCTTGTTTGAGTCAGATGGAATCAAGCGTTGATTGAAAGCTTTAGGCAAAGATTCGAAGCGGGACCTTAACATTCCTAAGGTGCGTATCTGATTTAATGGAACCAACAACAATGCGTCAATGCCTACGGTAATTTACTTTGTTCCCTTATAATAAACATCAATTCGCAACCATAGAGGAGCAGAATAGAATCCAAAACACCGTACATATGAAACAAGGTTCATTCACAGAAAAAAGAAAAGAAACTGCGGCAGGGTATTAACAAGAAAACAACTTCACGACCCAAGCCTTCAAGTCTACTGAACAACGAAATATGATATTGGTCAGATTTACTAACCTCACCAAGACGGCGACATGCCCCATAAATACCACCAATTAATGTTGAGAAAATTGCGTACCAAATTTGGGTATCCATGAAATAGACCTGAACCATTCAACTGAGGAAAGTCAAAATAGGAACAACGACGTCTTCTGTGAAGGATAATAAAAATGACAGAAAGCATACAAGAATGATAGGAGCCCAAAGTGCAATGACAACACCGATGTTGTTGTTTGCTGCAGATAGTAAAACAAAATATAAGAACATGTTCAAAATACAGATTAAAAGAATCACCATTTCAAGAGAGATACCATGTGGGAAAAACTCATGCCACTGAAATGTCCGTATTGGCTCCTTCATTATATCCTTTGTTGGTTGCACAAGTGGCTTGATCTGCAGGTCAGGCATAGCACAAGATGAGTAACCAAATTTTGACGTGTTAATAAAGAAAGGAAGTAGTCATGGTAATTTCCTCAGTGACCTTTTGCAGCAAGAGTTTTCCTATAACTATAAGTAATGGGGAATGGTACGGGTTTTTCTTATTCTTAGACCTCGGGACTTTAATGGGACAAAACTTCCCTTGAATTGGCTAGCAGCCAATATAGAATACTTTTGATGGGAAATTATTGGTTGTTGAACTGGACCAACTGGCTGCTTCTTTTGCTGTGTTTTTTTTAGAATTACTTTTGTTGTGGGTTTAGCGTGTTGAGTTAGCCTGTGTGCTACTCTTTTCTGTTAGTTACAGCATCTGTGCCTGTCATTTTGGCCCTGCTTTATATTTTGGTTGAACCTTATGGAGATTGTAATATTCTGGTTTCAATAGTTGAAGCCGGGGAGTGACCCTTCTTGCTCTAAAAAAAGAGGCAATGAGAATAGAGTAAATTGCACATGTCCTAAAACCCACATTGATCTCCCATGAACTTAAGAACTCGAATTTGGGTGCCTTAACTTGCATAAGTGACTCACTTAGGACTGTTTACACAAGTTTAATGACATTATGCAACTTTTGAGTTGAATCACTCATGGAAGTTTGGGGACCTAAACGTTGATTCGCTTATTTATTGCCCTTCAACATGCATATATCTGACCTAAATATGTGACTTACGGAAGACCGAAACGTGGGGCTCTCAGGTTCATGGACCTAGGTAGAAAATATTTACAAGCTTTAAGGGTCTACAATACAATTTACTCTTTCGAATATATGTGTGTGGCATGTGGAATCTTAGTTATGGTAATTTTCTCAGATTGTCAGTGCTACAGTATCAACCTTAGATCTATGAAATTGCCAATATATCTCACCCTACTCCACACCTAAGAATGCAGAAATATACTAAGATGTCATGTCTAACAAAAAATGATGGAATTAGTTAAGAATAATACCTCCACGTAGAAGCTCACTATTAATTTTGCAGCTAAAAGAAGGACCCAGAACATCGTATACCTAAAAGGACAACAACGCTCAGCAAGAGAATTTGCAACAGTAAACAGCAACAAATGCTTAGATGGGCAAACATACTTGAAAAGGGAGAATGCGCCTTCATGCATTCCTCTGCCAACAAATAAGCGAGGCTGTAGACAAAGAATGTTTTGCATCTTAGCACATAAAGGATATCAAGAATCAATAACTGGAATAAAACTTCCAAATGGAAAACTACCTGTGACCACCACATCATGAATGTTATGACTTTAAGATTTGATCTCTCAAGAGCTCTCCTGAGGACAGGGAAAAGAAATAATGTAGCCGCCAGCATGTTTGGTGCCAAATATACCACAACAGCCAAGATGTATAATGACGGCTGGTTCCGGCCATCACCGAGCCAACTTTTGATTGTTCTTGCAAGACCAGTAGGATTCTCCGAGGTGTATGCGTAAGTTACTGGTAAGATTATAACCCATGCAGCAGCTGATAGTAACTTCAAGATGTACCGTAGTTTAACAGCAAGAGACATGCTTCTTCTTGCTTTCCAGCTCAAGACAATGTCCAGAATTGCTGCATTGGAATGTACTTTAGAACCAATGATAAACAACATCTACTCTGTACAAAAAGACTCTGCATCCTAAACAAACACCAAGCTCCTCTCATTTCATGCTAAGTAAACTATGTTGAGTAAAATTAAATATATTGAGAAACTAAATTGAACAAAAAGTATCTTTTTGAACTTTGGCACAGAGTCTAGGGCATATCCTTTGGTTCTAATATCACTGCCGTGGGTCAGTAAAAGCTCCTGCTGTCCAGAACTTAAGCTAATTGTGGTCATATAGGTATAGGGTATATGGAGAAGAGAACCATTCAAACTATCATGATCAATTCCTACATAGTTTGTACATGTTGGTGTAGTAGAGGGTCGCTTTTTTGGTACTGATCACGATTCATGACATGCATATCTAGCACCTTGGTAACGGATGAATTTGACAAATGGCACCATTGCTATGAAATGCAAAGTTACAAACATTGTTTGCTCACTCTGACTTCAAGACTCAATTGACCCAAATGGAAGTTGCATACAAGGAGGACTGGACTACTGGAGTACTGTATAACTACTGCAATTCATCTTATGATTTTGCTGAAAGAGGGGACTTGAGATGACTTGGCCACCATGGGTATGCTCTCTGCTGTTTCCAGTACTGCAGTCATTCATTAAAAATCCTGGGATGACAATCCTAACAAAAACAATTATGTGTGATGCTTAACATCTATAATGTTGTAAGGTGAACCAAGCTGGCTATTAAGAGCTTCCATAAAACACAATAATCCTAATGTAAACATCATGTTAGTGTCACCTGCCAACCGAAACCACCAACATAGGATTGGAAAAAAACTATAGCTCATTCACCGACATGGTAAGCAAAGAGGCAAACTGTTGCCCCTTGTCAGCAAATCATAAGTAAAGAGAACAAAAGTAACCAAAATAGAACCCAGGCAATTTCTCCAAGTGAGCAAAACTTGACATGCAACTATGCACTTCATCAATAAAAGCACTGCAAAAGGAAGTACAGCTAACCAGGGTTTTGATTACCAGTTTTTAATCTTTACCGGGGGGTCACTGATAGAACCGATTTTACCACTTATCGGAAAATTTCGGCCGAAAAATTCAAATCAAAATTTGCATTTTTTAAAAGTTAAAACGAGAAAGATAAAAAAGATAGCAGTTTTGAGGGTTCGAACCCACGACCTTCCTTCTCCAAGGTTAGGGACGTTACCACCAGGGCACATGCACACATGTGCTTTGATTAGATTATGAATTTCTTTTATATTTGGCAAAATTCAAGCAGATCCGACTTTTTTCAGCAGGTATGAAATATAACCGATATTTCCGATTTTCGGTCGATTTTTTGAACCCTGCAGCTGACTCTATCTGCACATCCGAGTTTTTTTTTCTATCGAATAACGAAGTCACTAGCCAAAAAAGCACTATGATGTGCATGCAATCATATTCAGAGAGGGGGTTGCCAACGTACCTTGACCCAATTTCAGTATTGCAGCAGTTATAAATATGCTCAAAACCTGTTTAAATACTCCTGCATCAGATATATCACTTGGTGTGCCACCATTCCAAGCAATTATAATCATGGCCTGTGTGAAAGATAAAAACAACAGAAATATCTTCATCTCAAGAGACAGTAAGGATAAGGAAACAAAAGGCATCCAAAAGTGTAACCAAAAGAACCCTAGCAACACGAAGGTATGAAATCGCAATCAACCTGTAAAGATAAAATTAAGAAGCTCCACATCCTGTCAAAGCTACGGAAGATGTGCCAAAATGACCGTATCTCAACAAAGTTGACTTTTCCCATCCAATGGTTACTGCCAGCTGGTCTGTTCTCCTGGACCACAATAAGAAATCAGTACCAAGAGGACCCTATGAAGACATAAACTGCAAAATTTATCTGGCTTTGTTGCAAGACAAATCTATAGACCTGTTTAACCTACTGAGGTTTGTTCTCTATGCCAGGCTAAAGACTAGAAACACATAAGCCAGCTAAATCTTTTCATTTGTGCTGCAAAAAAAGACCTCCCCCTAACCTTGACTTAAATTTGTTTGGATGAGAACTCAAGCTTAACATAAGGTAAGAATCTTTGAAGGTTGAAAAGTAACTAAAAGGGCTACAAAATAGGCAGCTTACATCTATCCACATACTCATTGCTGCATACTCAACAACATTTTGCATTACCTCAAAAAATGTACTAAGTAGTATTAGATGAATCAAGTTCCACTGCTGCACAATCAAGAACATTTCATATTATCTAAAAAAACCTGAAGTGTCAGATGATATTTTTTTCTTACAGATAGTTAAATACATGCATATTTGTCAAATTATTATAGTGAAAGGTTTACTAAAAATAAAAAAATGGTACATGATTTTTATAAATTCTCTTATTCTGAAATGCTAACAGCTAGATAGTACTAAGCTGAATCTACTCGTTTGCTTGAAGGTAATGTAAGTAAGTGCATCGTAATATCGTATCACAACAGACTTACTCCATTATTGTGATCACGAGGAGCATCATCTGGAGTCTTGAAAAAATCTGCGTCGGCTCTCATAGGCCATCCTAATCGGAAACAATCTCTTGACCTGAGAAGCAATTTAGAAATAATTGCATGGGTTTTCTTTATATAAAAAACTGGCTCACAAAATTGTAAGGAAAATAACAAATTAGGTTAGTATTTACCAAAAGTACTCATTTAGATCATCGTAATTTCTCCAATGTGAGTGCTTTGATTTTATTGTCTTGCTCCTTTCAGCTTCCTATGTAAAAATCTCAAAGGATATAAGTTGAGTGTGCTTGAAATCAAAACATGAGAATGGAAATAAAGAAACTGTACCTTCTCTATAACTTTGTATATTGGAATGACAACTTTCTTCAAGAAGGCTTCTTCTTCGCCACCATATGCTGGTTTAACATTTTCACCGGTTGTTGGGCTCACGTTTCCAGCCAACATACCATATAGTTCAAAAGCCATCTGCAATGGAACAAAATAACATTATCATCACTATCCAATAATCGTCTAACCAAAACAGTTATGATCTACAAATTCAGTAATGTCCCAAAGCCAATCAATCATGATCAACAAACAGCCTTGATAATCAAGCATCTTATACAACATATTCATGAACACAGACTTCAAAATTGCTAAAGGCAAAGAAGTATGCAAGGTTTTCAAAATCATACATGGTATGGATAACTTTTTTCACACAAAAATATAATGTATTAACCTCACATTTCGCCCATTTACGATGGTCTAAAGTACTCAGGCATTAAAATACAGTAAACCCTAAATTGGTAGAAGAAAAGGATGAAGACAAATATGTGGATTGTTTAAAACTTTCTTCATCAGTTACCAGATCACCTTGGGAGGAACTAATCTCTGCACAAACGATTGTGCGCACAACATAGGTTGATGCTGTAGTGCTTACAACATGCAGCCAAGTTATCAAGGCCTTTTCACGTTGCTAATGGGTGCAAGTGTGCAACCATGCAAGTATATACTACCTTTACCGATTAATAATGTTGTACTGACATATTCTCTAGATTAAGGTAGGTTTAATTGGAGAGGGATGATCGACTTTATTTGAAAATTTTGCAGATTAGTCCTCAATTCCTTAAGATAAATTACATCCAACATATAATTTCCCACACCATGGAAGTGAACAGAATGGGATTCCTCATAAGATGCCAACAGCTTTGTGCAAGTCAAGGTCAGATAAGACAAATAATATACTATTTTTGCATAATTTTTATTGTAACCAGACAATCATGTCAGGAGTTTGAACTCCTTTAAGATCCAGTATTCCAGTTCACTAGTTCAGTAAATATAAGTATATAACATACGCTTAATTTGAGGAACAAGGAAGGAATTGGCCATACATGATGATAGATGTAGCAAAGACACTCCGGCATAAATCTCAGGTTAGCCGCCTCACCCCAGATGAGCAGATAAAGGCCCATATAGAGAAGCTTACGCTGCTGTACTTCCTGTTGGATAGTTGGCAACCTAGAAAGGAAATGATCAACTAATTAGTCAACCAAGGGATTAAGAAAATCACATAATTGCGGCACTGGGTAAATCACAGAATCATGATTACATCTAAATTTTCCATCGAAGATTGAACATCATACCGTAAGCTGCTTTTGCGGCCAAGGTACTTGCACCATTTCTTGTAGTTCTTAAAAAGCCTCTTCATTACCGCATCCAACGCACGGTCATCCAACTGAAAATATTAGCCAAAAGGAAATGAGTAGATGCCATCATGGCTCAGGTATCCATGTGCCCAGTGCTCCACACCTCACGCATGTGTATGTTGGAAAAGGGGACACCTTTGGTTGTTGGTCAGGTTTGGGAATCTGCCTTATGTGCACGTTGGCAAGCAAGAGTATGAGGTGTTCCCTTTGGTTGGATACATTATCTTTCTACAGAGTGATAGATGAAGTTAGAGAGCATGTATTCAGAGTTCACAAACAAATCATCGACATGAAAACATGTCTGTTGTGAAAACAAAAGGTAAATAGCCACCACGGTGTGATAACCTGAAATCCAAACAAAGCCTGAAGCCAACCAAGAAGATCTGCATCAGGCTTCTTTTCATGTTCCTTGGGCCATGGCAGACCTCTGGTATTACGAAGAGCGTGAAAAGCAGCTTGAATCTACATAATGATGAAAACCAGCATAAGCCCTACTATAATAATCTCATCAAAGTATGATAAGCTCCTCGGAAATTCGTTATGGAACTCGGAATAGATAGTAACCTCAGGATATCGCATGATAGCCTGATTAGCGCTATCAGGGTCGAGTGGGAGGATATTATAAGGAAGATACAACTTTTTCTTCTCCTCGACTTGGTTGTGTGTCTCCAAAATCTGCAACGATTACAGCGGGAAGTGAATTGAAGGACACACACAATTATTTTGTAAATGACAGAGTTACAGCGTGACAGGAAAGAAAAAAAAAACTACAAGGTTGAACAAGCTAGAATCCACCATAGGAGCAACACAGCAATGAGGCTAGACCTTACCGCTTGGTCAACTTCAAGTTTCTGCGAGACATTGACAGCTTTTAGGACCTCAAACAGGACAGCTGCAGTTTGATACGCTTTCGTGAGTTGAGCACTGCGCAGTTATTAGAAAAGAAAAGCAGTGTTAGGGAAGAAGTAGATGAGTCAGCATGAGGGCGGCACAAAGCAAACTTGCTCACCGGTCAGCTTTATCAGCAGCATTTTGAAGCGCTTGGATGTACTTCTTATAGTAGTTCTGGTAGAAACTCTGCATTTCTCGAGCATCACTCTGTTTGACCCTTCCCTTCAACGTGGGGTCATTTTCCTAAGGAAGTGGATGGTTACAAAGTCAAGAGCATATGGAACGTATATTTATAATTTTCAGTGGGGTGAACCACCAAGCTTTCCTTCATTTAATGTAGCTACTTGGATGTGTTCATCCCTTGAGTCCGTGAAAAGAATTCAAGGCAATAGATGCTGTGCAAATGTCTTGTTCAAGTAAAACAGCTTACATAGCTCCATGATTTTCAGGTAGCAAGTAGCATGCAAGGAATCTTATGTTAACATACGACATTACATATATGATGAGAACTCCTTGAAGAGGTTCAAGGTTGCACAGTCAATGCATGGTTTTGATATGGTGTAAGTGTCACCCGAGAAGGCGGAGAATGTATTGCACCAAATCACAATGGACGGGCGTGGTGGATAATAATAGAAATAGGGAAATGACGGTATTATGCGAGAACACAGCACAGAACAGCATACCCTTTCTAGCCTCTGCAGGAGGGCGGTTTTGAATTGACGAACACCTCGACCACTGGAGGTTGGGTCCAGGCGATGGGCCTTCTCGAAGGCGTAGAAGCGACCTAATTAAGACAGGACATGGCATCCCATCCATTCCAGGGAGAAAGGAAACAAGAAAGTAGGGAATTAAGCACCCAAATAATCAATTCGATCCTCACAGGAGAATTAGATGAGGAAATTCCATTCTGCTGTGGTACAAGCAGAATGCAGAGACGGAATTGAGTAGCAGTAGTAACTAGTTAACCAAACAAAACACACACGGGTACATACAGAGAGACAGACATTGGCAGGAGAGGAGAGGAGAGGAGAGGAGAGGGTACAGTATACTAGTAGTAGAGGCAGTGGGTAGGAGGAGGAGACGAGGCAGCGAGTGAAGGCACGCACATAGGTAGGCGACGCGTGGGTTGCTGGCCTCGACCTCGTTTGCGACACGAAGGATGGGGGCGACCTCAACGAGCGAGGAGGGCACGACCTCACTGTCGAAGCTGGACTCCCCCAGGTTGCCGGCGGTCTGCGTGCGGAGGATCCTCCTGCCGGCGGCGGCGGACGCGGGCGAGGCGGAGGAGTCCCCGGGGCCCAGCCTCCTCCCCGAGGACGACGCCATCTTCCTCTTGGCAAGGGAACCAGATCGATCTGCTGTGCACCGAGAAGAAAGAAGAGAGACGATGGAAAAAAGCAATATTAGAGCGGGAAAGGAAGGGGATCGTGAGATGGGGTGGGCTTGCCTCAGGAGGGACGCATGGAGGAGGAAGACGATCCGAGCAAGGAAGGAAACCCTAGATTCGGGCTATGGAGGGGGAGGTGGGTGCAGCAGAGCAGAGCAGAGCAGAGAGCCAGAGAGCAGAGAGCAGCAGCAGTGGGGAGAGACGTACTCTATCTCTCTCTCTCTCAGAAACAGTGGGGAGAGACGTACTCTATCTCTCTCTCTCTCAGAAAGAAAGAAGGAGAAAGGACTCCGCACCACCACCGAATTCAAAATAATATAATGCGTACCCGTCTTTTCGGGAATAGAATAAAGTCGAATACTACTACTAACTAGTATATATTTCGGATTGTTCCTTTTACCCATGGTTCAGCACTATACTATACTATATACTAACACCGATCAGTTCTGCTGCACGCAAAACACGCACACACAATGATGGCCCATAACACCCAACCCAAGCCCAATCGGGGAGACACTAGAGGAAGCAGCAGAGCTGGGGCTTGTGACTAAACCCTAGCAGAGCGGACTCCAGCCCATCCCATCGGATATCCCATGGAGACCTCTCTGCGGCTGCGCGCCGGCGACTCCAACTCCAACGCCAACGCCAACGCCAGCGGCGGCCTCCGCCTCCACGCCAAGGAGAAGCTCCCCCTCGGCTCCAACGCCCTCCTCCAGGTTCAAGTCCAACCAAATCACCATCCTCTATTCGTTTCTTCCCTTCATCTCAATCTCCATCTTCCTCATCTCATCGCCATTCATATTCATTCATCGATTGCGATTGCGATTGCGATACGCGCGCAGGCTCATGCGGAGATCGACACCACCACCGGAGCCCCAAGCTATCTCGCTATCTTTGTAAGGCACTTCAATCCCCAGGTAGCTAGCTTCCTTCCTTCCTTCCCCCGTCCGTCTGTCCATCCATCCTTTCCATTTTCCCTTTACCATATCGTCATCGTCTTCATAGATCATACCTTACAGCCTACCTAGTCTCCACATATGATAGCAACATAGTATGTATATACATGGCACTATCATCCACTCATTCATGGTTGCTAACAAGGGGAGAAATTAAGAAACACATACTGACCATTATTATTTCCCTTCTCCCCTCACCCACCTCCAGCTATCAGCCAACATAGGAGTAGGCGTCCACCTAGACAAAGCCACCGATGATGATCTCACCTACACCCTTCGCGGCAAGAAGGCTGTCTCATTCACCTCAAACGGCTTGCTCGGGATAAACCTTAAAGGACGCCTGCTTACTGATAAACAATTCAACCCGGTAAGTCTTCTCTGCTCACTTTTCTCCCTCCCACTATACTACTACCTCCAATTCCTGGCCTCCATTCTTTCCGGCCTTTTACTATAGCACATCTAATCCACTGTATTGTGCTCTTAACAACCTTTTTCCTACTTTTAAGCCTCGACTTGTGATTCTTGCAGAGGAAACGAACTGGAGCAGTCGAATTCGCCTGGAACATACTTGACTTCAGAAAAGGTCAAGATGTCAGGTTCAAAGTTGGTTATGAACTGTATCACAAGGTAACCATTTCCATTTGAATTACCAACTCACTCTTTACGCACGAGTCGTGCAATGCCAGCCATCACCATGCAAACAACTTAACTAGCTGCTTGACTTTAACGATGCTCTCTTTATGCACAAATGGACACCAGCTTTCCAACCCACTTTTCGCTACCAGCTTCTTTCACGCACATACTTCTATGCTGTATTTATCTACAGGACTATGTACTCACGCAAGTTTTAGTTACATGGTAAACTATTTGTGCAAATGTTTTCTCTAATGGTCTGCTGGGAGTTGCTGGTTATCTTTTTTTTTCCAGACACCATGGCACAGCTTTTATTGAAAGCTAGCTAGAGGTTCAAACAAAAGATACAAATGTTTTGCTGGGGAGACCACCTTACAGTACCGCACATTACCAAACATTTGATCCAGAAACCCCACTACCGAACAGCAACTCCACACAAATATCTAAGAAAGATAAAAGCAACCATAAAGAGCCACCACCAAAAATCTATCCAACACGGAATTAACTTCAGGTCCTCTTCATCGCGTTAGTTTGCCCTCACAGAAGACTCTGACAAATTGATCCATCTGTTGGTGTTCACAGTCTCTCCGTAGAGGCCTCCATTGCTGCAACATAAAAATAATTTTGAAAAGCACATCAGTAGGGTGTGTCATAAGCTTCCCCTTAGGATATATATTTGAAAAGCACATCAGTTGTTCCTCACCAGTCAGTCAACATATATTCGCTGAAGAAACCTTAGGAGATAGCGGTATATTGGTCCGATTACAAGTAACTTAATGTGCCTTTAATATCTGTTGGTGTCTGATATGCTGTTCTGAACCTCCATGTTGAAATATTATTTTTAGAAACAGTTTCTTGTTGAAATATGAGGTGCCCTCCCTTCCCTTTTAGCCGTGGCCATCTATTTTGCTGGTCTAGTTGAAATATATATACTCTGATGAGCATTTTTTTTCTGCACACCTGATACTACACTTGTAGGATACAATTAGTGCAAAATGATGAGCTTTCCATTCATTATCGGACAAAACATTGGCTTGAATTTTCTACCTTGTTGTAATTTTTTTAAAACGTTTGATTGCAGATGCCTTATTTCCAGCTCAGGGAAAACAATTGGACTCTTAATGCTTATATGGATGGAAAATGGGATGTTAGATTTGATATGTGATCAGAAATCCAATTGTGGAGGGGATTTCTCTGTTGATCGCTTAGTTGTACTCTCTCTCTCTCTCTCTCTTAATTCTGTTTCACTGTATTGCTTTGGAAAATGTTAATATCATTCATCAGTAAGCACCATTTTTATGGAAACAAGAAACTATTAAGTTGTTTGCATAATTATTTAGTTCTGGTCATTGATGGATCTTGTTAGGATTTACTTAGTCAACTCTGATCTCTATATATTAGTCGTGTGAGACCGTGAACAGAGCCCACAACCAACATTGTCTGAAGAACTAGACTAATTGAGCCTATCTGCAGCACAGATGGTATGCATCACCAAGTCATGTTGGTGTGTAGTTCACACCCACCAGATGACCGATAGTGTGTAGCAAGATTGATAGTACTACTAGGATCCTATGGGCCAAAAATCATGTATTGATGTATTGTTCGCCCAGTGAAACATCCCAGGCCGAACTTTTCCGGTCCTGTATTCAATAGTCCATACGGTTTCTCAAGGTTGGAGAACTAGAACATGCACTTGCCCTCTGTTTTTGGCCGGGGTTTTGAGTACTTGGCTGCTCCCTTATACTTGTGTTGTTTTGCGCGTGTGGTGTACTGGTGTGGTTGTTACTCTAGAGTTTATATAGACACTTAAGCAGTATCGCCTGTGGAATGTAGTTCCTTTGCCCAGATAGATGATGCACAGAGGTTATGGCATTTAGGCATCCTATACGGCTTGCTCGGGTTTGTATAAACCTTTTGGGGATTATTAATCGATGGAGATTATATTGTTGTCTTGAAACATGAGTGGTGAATTAAGGATGGGGGTTTGGCAATTGGCATGCTTTGATTGATATGATCGCTGTACGCACGATATAGTTTACGTGTTTGGGCGGTATTGTTGGCTTTTAGATAAGATGGAGCTTCCCTTTGCATCTTCTTTTGCTGCAATTGCAATGATAACTGGTTAGTATATCGTACTTGTTTTATTCCCGAGGATTAATCATTCTGGGATTGAAACGTAGCCAGGAGCAGAGGGGTAGCAGGCACGTTGGTGTGCATAAACATGTTTTTGCTTGGAGTGGGGGGAGTGGATGAGTTGATAACAAGAGCCATGCCACGCCATTGTACTACACACATGATGCCTCTACATGACTATATGGTTGGGCTCTTGTTTGCTGGTGCTGGTTGAGGGACCGGAGCAGCACAGCACTTTTGGTAGGGTAGAGCCAGCCAGGTCGGAGGGTCATGCATGCATCTAGTGTAAAATAGTGATCTGATGAAGCTGGTAGGTCAGGTCAACACAAGAGAAGAGCATGGATGTTGATAAAGGAAACACAGCAGTATATTTTAGGAAAGCAGCATGCAGCCATGTTGAGAGATATCTTATCTTGCTTGACGATTATGACGATGACGAGGAGGAGAAGAAGAAGAAGAAGAAAGCCAGTACTGGAGTACAAGGTTGTCACAGCGCTCTGACAAGTCGCGGCGAGTCAGGACGTCTAGGCGCCCGCTATGGCGAGACTTAGACGGTGAGAGTTAGGCGCCCGCAGTAAGAAGCAAAGCAGAGGAGAAGATGGAGTGAGCTGTAGAGGGGTGCAGTGCAGCACACCAGGAGAAGCAGAGCAAGAAGAGGCGGCAGCGCATCGCACCAGTAGAAGCAGAGCAGGAAGAGGCGGCAGCGCAGAGAGCAGAGGAGGCAGCAGCAACAAAGCAGAGTAGAGGCGGCAGCAGCGGCAAAGCAAAGAAGAGCAAGTGGGTGGCAGCAAAGCAGAGAAGAGCAGCAAAGGCGGAAGAAGAAGCGCAGAAGTGAGCAAGAGGGGCGGCGGAAGAAGCAGCAGCGCAGAGGAGACTGACTTGAGGGGTGGCGATGGCGGTGGGGAGTGGAAGACGATCAAAAGGGCGATGGTGGCAACGGAAGTGACCTCGGCGACGGCGGAACTTTTTTAGGCGCTGGGCGATGGACCTCGGTGTCCCCCCTCCTCCGAGCGACTAAACACCCAGGCGCTGTGACAACCTTGCTGGAGTAGTATGTTATCGGATAAGAGGGATTGGGATTGGGATTGGGATTGGTGTGAGGGCGATGTGATTATTATATACATATGGGGCAACTCAACTGGGATTGATGATAATTATTATATACATTGCATCAGCACTGGGCAGAGATGCATATGTGATCTGCATTTCTGCTCTCTGCTGGATACCTGGGGATGATGATATGCTAGACTGGGATCGATTGCCTCGGCTGGATTAGAGATTAATGTCTGCCTTTGCATCTTGTCCATATCAAAGCAAAGTTAAGCCCCGTCACGTGCTGCTGCTTTGCCATGGAGGAGGAAGGTAGTTACTCCAACCAAGGTGTCCACGTAGGCTGGCTGTCATTGAATTGTTAAGTGGATCGAGCTGACCATGGGTCTAAAGATGACAAGGTCTCCACGTAGGCTGTCCGTTACGGCAAAATTTGATATATGTCATTTTAAAAGATGTTATTTTGAAAAATACTACTCTAAAACATGAAATTGGAAATTTGCCGTTTCAAAACTTAGCTCTTTGGATTTTTGCTACTTTTGGATACTTTTGCCCTCCCTCCTCCCTTCTTTCTCCCGACCGGCCACATCTGGGACCTTCTCCGGCAAACTCTAGCTGCGTCGCCATGATCGACCTCTCTTCACCCCCCCTCCTCCCGAGACCGGTGGCAACCAGTGCAGCGCGTCCACCGTCATGGAGCCCAAACCCTCGCCCTCGCCACAGCTCGACGCCCCTTGCCCCGCCACTATGGCCAAGCGCAAGGCTGTCGCCGCTGCGTCCTCCTCACCATCCTCGCTGCCGAAGAGGCAAGTCCGAGAGCGCAACCCCTTCGACCTCCAGCCGCTGCAACGCCCACACAATGGATTGCTCACCAACGCCGCCTGCCAGTCTCTACTCATGCTCGTGCGGGAGGACGCGCCCTAGGTCTTCGCCATCCGGCTCGACGAGGAGGGCGAGTCGTCGCCTCACTGCAAGGTCAGGAGGAGGAAGAAGGGGGGAGAAGAGAGGTGGTGCGACTCATGGTGGTGGCTCGGTTCGCAGCGAGGAGGCGGCACAGCTAGAGCTCACCGGAGGAGGTCCTGGATGTGGCCGGCCGGAAGGAAGAAGGGAGGAGGGAGAACAAAAGTGGTAAAGGGTGGTAGAAATTCAAAGAATTAAGTTTTAAAGTGGCAAATTTTTAATTTTATATTTTTAAATAATATTTTTCAAAGTGCTATCTTTTAGAGTGGCGTATATCTGAATTGTGGAGTGGGATCGAGCCGAGCTGACTGCTGACCATGGGTCTAAACATGACCATGTCTCCGTAAGATTTTTTCTGGAGCCTGGCAGAGTGCCAGTGCCAGTGCCAGTGTCAGGTGATGTCTGTCTATAAAAACCAAGCTTAGACTTACTCCGATCCATATCAACCGCCAACAAATTAGACACCTACCGCTACTAGCTTGGACCATGGTAGCTCCGGCGATCCTCCTCCGCTCCACCACCGACCTCTCCTCCTCCGCCCCATCCTCTTCCTCTTCGCCAGGGGCAGGGGCCATCTCCATCGACTCCGACATGGTGGTCATCCTCGCCTCCCTCCTCTGCGCCCTCATCTGCGTCGCCGGCCTCGCCCTCCTCGCACGATGTGCCTGCCGCCGCGCCGCCGCATCACCCGCTGCCACTGCTTCTACCTCGTCCCCTCCCCCTCCAATCAAATCAATCAAATCAAAGGGTTTAAAGAAGAAGGCCATCGACGCGCTCCCCACCGTCGCCTTTGCTGCATCCCAAGGACAAGGGGAGTGCGCCATCTGCCTTGCCGAGTTCGCCGCGGGGGAGGAACTCCGCGTGCTGCCGCACTGCGCCCACGGCTTCCACGTCGCCTGCATCGACACCTGGCTGGGGGCCCACGCCACCTGCCCCTCCTGCCGCGCCACCATCGGCTCATCGCCGTCGCCGCCACTGCCGGGACGCTGCCAGAGGTGCGGGGTCACCTGCGACGACGACGGCGCCGGCGCCGTTGCTGGGGACGAGAGCTTCTTGCCGTAGCTAGCTACTCGATCCATCCAGCTAGTAAACATGGCTTGCATTGTATGTAGTATGTATGCACAAGTACAGCTAGCTGATGTTTTTTTCTTGGTCTAAAAAAAAACAAGAGAGAGAGAGAGAAAACAGCTGGTCTGGAGCTTCTTCCCGATTCCCATATTGTAGTTAGTACGTACGTACGTACGTGTTTCTTACTTAAATCTGCTTGCATTGCATCT
Organism: Hsuehochloa calcarea; assembly: GCA_036346395.1. Classification (NCBI taxonomy): domain Eukaryota; kingdom Viridiplantae; phylum Streptophyta; class Magnoliopsida; order Poales; family Poaceae; genus Hsuehochloa; species Hsuehochloa calcarea. Next base: position 78,648,838 of record CM070610.1, on the reverse strand, counting down.
GCATATATTATATGCTTGTCGATTTGCTAGCTTTTCACGGCAACACCAATCTTATTCTGTCTGGGCCGGCCTGCATGTAACTACGTACGTACGTACGTACACGAGTCTCGAATCTATTAAGATTAAGATTTACAAGGCATGCATGCGTGATGGTATGTATCTATCAATGTATGAAAATTAATTAGCTAGCCACCCTGAACGCAACTAACACCGGTGAGAACTTTTATGATGATATCTTTCTGGAGTAGTACTACACTACGCAGTCTATGCTCCATGCATGTTACAATCCCTCCCTCGTGTACGGCACCTAGCTTTGTCTCCCATCTTTTCTTTGTTTCAGAATAATACGGAGAAAGTCGCTCCTATTCTCGTCAGTAGATCAGGTGTATCTCTCAACCTCCCTTGAATCATGCGAATAAACGAAGAGCACCAAGTTTTGGCTTAAATGGCATTGTCCCATGTCATATTAGCAAAAATGGCTCTTCTTATGCCGTAATTGCAAAAATAATCGCCCGAACAAGCCACATGCGCAATTCCTCACGACCACAGCTCAGATTCCTCTCCTCTCCGCACGGCCACCGTCCGGATTCCCTTCTCCGCACGGCCACCACCCGGACATGAACCTCCACCACCTCCATCAAATCCATGTGCGGGCGGTGGTCGTGCGGACACGGCTATTTGTTGACACACGGTATGTCCGGACTATGGGCATGTTAATAAGGTGTTATTTTTGCAACTGTGACATGATGAGAGCCAGTGAAACAATATCATTTAGAAAGAAAGAAAAAAACTGGACCAGTCCTATATTTGTTAGGCACCTGCTCCGGTGCATTTCCATGGAGTATCGATGCATAGTGTCATTGCAGCACGCACACGATGATTATTCATCATCTAATTTCTTCTAATCTTTCTTTCTCTGGTCTTTTGCTCCTGGCCGATGCTTTTATGCCTGCCTGAATCTAGCTGCATACAATGAATTTATTTATGAATGGGTTTGACCAAGGCAAGCCACAAGGAAGGAGACGCGAGGCAGTTTTGAGCCGTTGCAGGTGCGGCCTCCATTACCAACCCAGCCAACCATTGCTAGTGCTAGCTACGCTACTTTTCCCAACAAAACGAAATGAAAAAGGGAGATCCACAATCCATCCATTATTCCCTCCGTGATCTTGAGTCCATCCGTGTATCATTGTGGACTGTCGGGTGCGAATATACGTGCCTGACTGTATATATATGGAAGGGAATAGGAGTTTAAAAAAAAGAGAAAAAAAAAGGAGCGAAGGGGAACAAAGAGAATGTCGTAGGGGTGGTCCCACCGACCCCAAGCAATCCGACGAAGACCGCAGAGCCTCCCCCGAAGACCATGCGATCAGAGACGCAGATGGGCCCCCTCCCCGAGGGTGTAAGGCACACCCTCGCAGAGGCTCCGAAGGAGAGGCAAAGGCCGCCGAAGGGTCGCTGAGCCAAAGGGCCGCAGAGGCGCTCCGAGTCCATAAGTTAGGAGTACCCCAGGCCCGGGGCCACCTCGGTGGAGCTGAAGGGTGTTCGGGGCCCCTCCGCCTGGGGACACATCGCACGCTGCGAGGGGAAGAAGAACACATGTGGGCCAAGCGCACCAACAGGATGGACATGAGCCAGGAGTGTTCACTGTGAACCGAGGACTACGAGTAGGAGTAGGAAAATCCCCTACAACCCCCTATAAGCGCAGGACCTTTCTAGGGGTAGATTTGTAATCTCATGTACTCTGCGGAAGGCTATAAATAGCCACCTTCCCCCATACAATAACTCAGACCCAGTTTTTGGGACAATTAATACATATTCACTCCTGACAACCGACCCCCTCTTCGAGGATCCCTCGGTCCCTCGCGTAGACACTGGTGGTCCACTACTACAGAAAAGCTCATCACAGACGGTTCGTAACAGTCATCACAGACGATTTTTGAACCATTTGAAATTTTATGTCTGTGATAACAGACGGTTGAAAAACCGTCTGTGATAAGTCTTATCACAGACGGTTCCAACCACGAACCATCTGTGATACTAAAGAATCACAGACGGTTCGTGGTTGGAATCATCTGTGATACTACAGAATCACAGACGGTTCCAACCATGAACCGTCTGTGATAAGTCTTTAGACCTAATTAATTTTTATCGTATTTTCAGCTAGCCTCAGAAATTGCTAGCCATGCCCTCTGAAAACTAGCAAGCAAAAACATATCACAAATAATTGTTGACAACTCAAAGTGATCATTTAACTCAAAATCAATTACAAAAGAATGTTTCAAGTATATATTGTCGCTAGAGTTACAAATTGAATTACAACCAGTCAAAGTGAATTACAATATTGAATCAATTGTTTCGAGGTCGTTCATCGGTGTCGACGGTGTGAAACTCTCCGGTGGTGTTAACTATGTCTGCATTGATGAAGCCGCAGAGCTCCCCTCGAACGTGCGTGACCTGGTCCATCTCAAGTGCATTTAACTCTATGTTCAAGCCCTGTCGCTAGCAGAAGTAAAGTAGTAAGCATATATATTTAAATTTATAATTAGGAAATAATTATTACGAGATTGACAAACCTGGGGATCGTGTGTCCTAGAAGTAATCAATAGCTGCATATGATGGCATACGTAGAATGCACATAGGTGATCTCGTTTTTGCTGGCGGCACTGCAAAATTAGAATTACATATATATGTACAGTCAGTTCGAGACGCAATATTACGGAGTATGATATATGATTATTGTGTTGTAGCGCGTACCGGAAATCGCATCCTGTGAGTCAGGGAAAGTGAACGAGGCAGAAAGTTCAGTCCACAACTGGTCTCTCTGTACATCCGTCAGAGACTTCCAGGTTGGGGTGGTGATGGGGACCCGTTCCCTTGCAAGTACCCATGGACGGTCCGGAATCTCGCAACTTTCTTGGGACTCGGCGGGATCCCGGCGTTCCTGACCTCCGTGATCGTCATGCGGCCCGAGGGCAATTTGGAGATTCCTCTGCCTTCTCGCCTGCGTACCACTTTGATCGGAGATCCAGACGCATTTGGCGACGTCGCTGACGGCGGCGAAGACGGTGCCTCTGCCATCTATATAAGTTACGTACGCAATGATTACATAATCAAATATAAGTTACCCATTGAACCTAAATATATGATGCGTAGTAAATAAAATATATGAAATTGCCCTCGATACAGGAAACTCCTGGGGATATCAGCCCTACACACTAAAACAAAAGGAAACACAACCCCCAAACCACACTAACAAATTTTACCCCTAATCAGAACATCCAAAAGAACGTTCAGCAACTAAACTCGTTTCTTCATCTACTTCTCGACGTTGTAAATATAATAATATGCATTGTAAATATAGTAATATGATGCCGTTCATATCTGTGTATCGCAGTCAGATATTACACAGCTAAGACGCATACAAGAATCCTCACAATCTTTCAAAGTAAAGAAGTCACACAAGTAATAATCATCGAACATATCAACGATAGCATATCATATCAATGGCTACCTATGTATCTGTGTTCCAAGAATCAATTGCCCAAGACAACTTCAAAAACTGCAAAGTGTAACAACTGAATGGATGTCCATGTTCATGGTTACAATGAATTATCCAAAGACTGTGAGAGACCATGTGAGAGGTCCTCCACTCTGAGTGATGAGTATTTGACAAGTGTGTTGATTAGATTGAGAGTTGAGTTTTTCGGTTTGGATTGCTTTAAATGAGTCGGAAATCGGAACTACATGTGTATGGAGCGGAAGTTCGATAAATCAGAACTCTGGCGTTGGAAATAGGATCTTCCGATTTTCTGGGTTTTGAGTTCGGTTGGCGGAAATCGGAACTTCCGCTCAAGGGTAGCGGAGTGTCCGATATCTTGATATTAAGGTTCTCGAGATGAAAATCGGATTTGAAAATGCAGGTTTACGGATGTTAGAAGATCGGAAGTTCCGCAATGGTAAGCGGAAGTTCCGATAATCTGACAAATGCGGATGTTAGGAAATCGGAACTTCATTGTGGTAAGTCGCGAACTTCCGATTGTGTCGAGCTATCGCGAGAGAAGGTTAATTTGTGGTTTTGATTTTGTATGAGTTTGAGTCTTATACAAATGTTGATGCTATGATATTGTGCAATGCTATGTGATGTGTTTTTGTCTGTGTTGACTGCAGGGCATCAAGATGGAGTCGTGGCGAGACACGTGGACCGGACTAGGCGCAGGAGGCGTTGAGGTCAGAACGGTCGGGATGTGTTGAAGACGGCGTGAATCTTGAGGTGGTTGTGAGTCAAGGACAGCAAGGTGTACGGGAGGCTTCCAGAAGGTGCGCAAGGGGCGAAAGGGTCTGTGGATTTCATGGGGATATGCTCCAGATCTTAGGATGATGTGACAATTGGCAATGGCGTTTACGGTTTGTCGTTTCACGTATTTTCGACAAAGCTACAGGCTTACTGAACACGGGCGGTCCGACCGGTCCTTGCACGGCGGTCCGACCGGTTCCAAATCGGTCGGACCGGCCATGTGGGGCGGTCGGACCGGCGGTGACCAAAGTGGTCAAAATGAGTGGGCCAAAATAGGTGTTGTAGGCAAGTGAGGGGATCCCAATGCACTTGGTCTCTTGATTTTGGAGTCTCGATAAGAAGTTCTATTGGTTTAAAGTTTCCGATGGGTTTGGATTTTCGAGGTTGAAATTCGGCTAAGTCCCAAAGGCGGTCCGACCGGCTCACGAGGAGCGGTCCGACCGGCGAGAAGCGGTCCGACCGCTCACTGGGCGGTTAGGCCGGTATTGACTTGAGCGTCGGCCAACCGTGGCGATGTTGATTGGTTAGGTCAAAGTCATTGGTATCGTGGCATATGGTTTGCATGATGCATGTTTTGACTAACATGGGTCAAGTTGTGAAGAACTTGTTCCCGAATTCGTGTTTGCTTATGCGTGGTTGTGCGGGTTGCTTGGTGGTCAACGACGGTCAGCGGCGAGGAGGATCGGGACTAGACTTGGAGAGTTGAGGTCGAGCGATCGGCGATGCGGGTGAGTTAATGACTCAAGCGTGACACAAGATGGACAAGGGTGACCTATTAGCGAATCCATGGCGCATGGTGAAGCGGTTTAGGTCAAAAGGTTAAAGACGGCGCTTTGCGAAGCGTGCGTGTGTGACCCGTTTGTTAGTGGGCCTTAACGGGAGCCCAATGGAGTCAAACCCTAGGAGTCTAGGCCTCCACTATAAATAGGGGGAGGTGGTGGCTGCACCATCTAGCTCTTTTCCCCTCTTGCCTTTTTATGTTTCAAAACCCTAATTGTCTTTAAGGGAGTTGAGGTGGAGGCAAGGGCTCTTGATGGTTTGTGGTGAATTTCGTGATCCTTGATTGTCTACTGATCCATGATGGTGTGGATGTAATCCAGCTTCAATCACGAAATCAATCTATGCAAGGTTTGCTTGAGATAAGTCTCTTTTCGTTCTTGCTTTCAATTTGGTGATTTTAGGGCTTTCTTTGATCCGCGAGTTTGTGATTGATTCTTTCACGTGAATTAGCTTGCTGTGATATGTGTGAATCTATCTAGCATCATCTTGATCATCAATCTCTCACGAACAAGCGTTAGGATCAAGTTTTCGTTCTTGCCCGGTTTTAGACCTTCTGTTAATCAATTGACAATTGCTCAAGATCGTTCCAAGAATTATCATAATATTCGATTGGAATAGGTCTTCAATAGCATATAGAAGGTGTGTGCAAAGTTTCATAAAGATTGGAGTTGAGAATCAAAAGTTTCACCTAATTGCAACTTCGTCATCGTGATTTTCTTTGTTGCGGATCGGTTCGAGTCGGCCGGTCGAATCATCGTCATCACCGGTCGACCGATTTTGGAGCGGTCCGATCACTTGACTAACGCCGGTCGATCCGCTTTGGCAATCGGTCCGACCGGTTGAGTATAACAGTCGAACCGCCCGTCTTGAGAGTCTTGGTAATCTTAGTTGATTTTGTTATATTGCTTAGGGGTTTAATTGGATTCAATACTAGTCTTCCATTTATCTTGGTATATTGATCTTCATAGCTTTCTAATAGCTCTTGGAGTTAAATTGTATTGAGTTCATAATTTGTGAAAAAGTGGCGTGCTCTATTCACCCCCTCTAGTCGCCTTTACGGTCCAACAAGTGGTATCGAGCGGTTAGTTCAATCTTGATCTTAGCAGGTCCACCGAACTTTGGCGATGGACAAGTTTTCTACTAAACCGCATATCTTCGATGGGCACGACTATGCCTATTGGAAGAATCGTATGCGCGTCTTTCTTGAGAGCGAGGACAAGCTATTTGGGATGTTGTTAGAGCCCATTGGTTATTCACGAAATTGCTACACACGCTTCGCAATTCTTTTGGCTAACAACAATAAAATTTGTGGATTTCATGGGGATATGCTCCGGATCTTAGGATGATGTGACAATTGGCAATGGCGTTTACGGTTTGTCGTTTCACGCGTTTTCGACAAAGTTCTGAGCTTCTTGCTCGGGGCGGTCCGACCGGTCCTTGCACGCGGTCCGACCGGTCCCAAATCGGTCGGACCGGCCAGGTGAAGCGGTCGGACCGACGATAACCAAAAGTGTTCAAATCAGTGGGCCAAAAATAGGTGTTGTAGACAAGTAAGGGGATCCCAATGCACTTGGTCTCATGATTTTTGGAGTCTCGGTGAAAAGTTCTATTGGTTTAAAGTTTCGAAGGTTTGGATTTTGGGAGCTTGAATTTGGCTAAGTCTAAGGGCGGTCCGGCCGCTCACGAGGAGCGGTCCGGCCGCCATGGAAGCGATCCGACCGCTCACTGGAGCGGTCGGGCCGTAACTACTTGAACGTCGGCCAACCGTGGCGATGTTGTTTTGTTAGGTCAAAGTCATTGGTTTCATGGCATATGATTTGCATGATGCATGTTTTGACTAACATGGGTCAAGTTGTGAAGAACTTGTTCCCGAATCGTGTTTTCTTATGCGTGGTTGTGCGGGTAGCTTGGTGGTCAACGACGGTCAGCGGCGAGGAGAATCGGGACTAGACTTGAAGAGTTGAGGTCGAGCGATCGGCGATGCGGGTGAGTCAACGACTCAAGCGTGACACAAGATGGACAAGGGTGACCTATTGGCGAATCCATGATGCATGGTGAAGCGGTTTAGGTCAAAAGGTTAAAAACGGCGCTTTGCGAAGCGTGCGTGTGTGACCCGTTTGTTAGTGGGCCTTAACGGAGCCCAATTAAGTCAAACCCTAAGAGTTTTAGGCCTCCACTATAAATAGGAGGAGATGGTGGTGCACCTCTCTCTCTCGCCTTTTATGTTTCAAAACCCTAATTGTCTTTAGGGAGTTGAGGTGGAGGCTAGGGCTTTTCATGGTTTGTGGTGAATTTCGTGATCCTTGATTGTCCACTGATCCATGATGGTGTGGATGTAATCCAGCAACAATCACGAAATCAATCTATGCAAGGTTTGCTTAAGATAAGTCTCTTTTCGTTCTTGCTTTCAATTTCGTGTTTTAGGGCTTTCTTTGATCCACGAGTTTGTGATTGATTCTTTCCGTGAATTAGCTTGCTGTGATATGTGTGAATCTATCTAGCATCATCTTGATCATCAATCTCTCACGAACAAGCTTTAGGATCAAGTTTTCGTTCTTGCCCGGTTTTAGACCTTCCGTTAATCAATTGGCAATTGCTCAAGATCGTTCCAAGAATTATCATAATATTCGATTGGAATAGGTCCTCAATAGCATAGAGAAGGTGTGTGCAAAGTTTCGTGAAGTTTGGAGTTGAGAATCAAAAGTTAGACCTAATTGCAACCGTCATCGGTGATTTCTTTATTTGGATCGGTTACGTAGATCTGCCGGTCCGACCGCCCGTCACCACCGGTCCGACCGATTTTGGGCGGTCCGACCGCCAACATAACAATGGTCCGACCGCCCGACAATCGGTCCGACCGGTTCCTCAATGATCGGACCGCCATGATTTGTGTTGCTTTGATTCTTGTTGATTATTGTCGCATTGCTTAGGGGTTTTATTGGATTCAATACTAGTCTTCCATTTGTCTTGGTATATTGATCTTCATAGCTTTCTAATAGCTCTTGGAGTGAAATTGTATTGAGTTCATAATTTGTTAAAAAGTGGCGTGCTCCTATTCACCCCCTCTAGTCGCCTTTACGGTCCAACAAGTGGTATCGAGCCGGTTAGTTCAATCTTGATCTTAGCAGGTCCACCGAACTTTGGCGATGGATAAGTTTTCTACTAAACCGCATATCTTGATGGGCACGATTATGCCTATTGGAAGAATCGTATCGCGTCTTTCTTGAGAGCGAGGACAAGCTATTTGGGATGTTGTTAGAGCCCATTGGTTATTCTGAAATTGCTACACCGCTTCGCAATTCTTTTGGCTAACAACAATAAGGCTAAGAATCTTTTATATGGTGCACTTGGTAGACAAGAATATGATAGAATTTGCAATCTTTCAATCTGCGCATGAAATTTGGAACACTCTCGAAACATATCATGAGGTTCGTCCCAAATCAAAAGGTGCGCCAAACTGTTTACAAGCGTGAGTACAATAAATTCGAGATGCGTCTGGAGAGAGCATCGATGACATTTTCGATCGCTTTAATAAAGTAATTAATCAAATGAAAGTTGTTGATATTGAATATTCTCAATCTGAAAATGCCACCCATCTCTTGGTGCAATCAACACCAAGGAGTGGGAGATGAAAGCTCTTGCTATAGAAGAAAATGTTGATCTTTCAAGTCTTACTTTAGAATTGCTTTATAGTAAACTCAAGACTCATGAAATTAAAAGAGTTGATCATCCTAAGAAAGATAATTTAGCTTTGGTAGCAGATCCTCTCAAAAGGCTTTTGATGACTCTTGTGAATCTTCTTACGGATTTTCATTTGCTTGTTTATCTGCTATTCATGAAGAGGAGCTTGAAAGTATTCTGAAGCGAGTTAGCTCTTCTAGCTAAGAAATTCACACGGGCCTACAATAATGTGAGAAACAAAAGAGAGGTGGTCCCAGAACATGCTATGAATGTGGTGAGCTCAATCATATCAAGACAAATTGCCCCAAGTGAAAGGTAAGAGCAATCATAAGGAAGGAAAGCCGACTTGGAAGAAGCCTCCTTTCAACAAATCAAGGTATGAGGCAAATAAGCTTGTGAAGGTGCTCACGGGTCCTTGCCGCTTTGAGGATCAATCCTTGAGCGATGTGGATACCGGGAGTGAGGAGGACAAGGAGGAGGAGATCCCTCAAGGTAAAAGAAAGGAAGGCCAAAGATTTCAACGGCATGTGCTTCATGGTGACACGGACGACATTGATGATAATGAGGTATCTTTTTCTTATGATGAGCTTTACGCTAAATATGATTCTATAGTTGAGCAATTGCTTAGTCAAGATGAAGCGCTTGAATTTGTTATGACAAAAATAAGAAATTAGAGTCAAAAATTAGCAAACCGAAAGTAGAGCTTAAAGCTGCTAAGACTCTTGAACTGATGAATGTTTATCTTGTCATGCTATGCATTAAGAAATTACCAAGTTACAATCTGCTCATAATATTTGTGTACAACAACTTGAGAATGCTAAATCTGAACTAAATGAAATTAAAAGTGCTCCTTGTGAAAAATGTTTAGAATCTAGTAAATTGATTGCTTTTGATGTTTTTGATTCTAGCCCTTGCACTTCATGCTTAGAAAAGAGCGTGAAATCAAAGATATCTTAGAAGTCGCTAGAGTCAAATATGCTAAGCTTAAGGACAATATTGAAAATACTACTTGTGCTTCATGTTCCACTCTTAAGCTTGAAATTGCTTTGTATAAGGAAAAATCTATGGATAAAACTTGTGATTCTTGTGTCAACTTGAGAAAGAAAATGCTTACCTTCATGATACATTAGAGAAATTTTCTAAAGGTAAGAAACAATTAAACATGATTCTTGACAAGTCTAAAACTCCTTATAAGAAGCAAGGTTTAGGATTCAATTCTTTTCAAGACAATTCAAACCCAAAAGTCATTCAAGTCTTGGAAAAGGTTTAATTGAATTCAAAACCCAACTTTGCAAAAACATCTTTTAAATCTGCGAGTTTTGCCCAACCTTGTATTAATTCAAATGGTGCTTCTTCTAGTGGTACCAAGTACCATTGCACTTATTGCAAAAAGGTGGACATTTGATTGAATCTTTGTTGGCGTAGGTTGAAAAATGATAGGAAAAATTTTGATAGAATTTCATTCATGCAACCTAGAGCTTCTATGAGACATGGTAACACCGAAAAGAATAAACACGGATTAGGATTTTTATCTCATGCAAATCATTATGTTTCTAGACATCCTAATTCTAATGTGTATCGATCAAGGTCGATCATTGGTGCTCACCGGTCGACCGTTTTGGTCACCGATCGACCGCCAACTACAAAGCCGGTCGACCGCCCATGGACGATTCAAGTCTCATTTTAATTTGAACATTGCTCATAACCAAATGTTAAATGAAATCAAGGATAGTACTTCGGTTTGTATACTCCTTGCGACGCGTGTGTCTCGATCTTGGATTCCTAAATCTTGTTTATCTAATCCCATGATTGAGACACATCGTTCTTTTGCTCCTTGATTTTTAGGATTACCGCGGAAAGGGAAGAACACGTGGTTCGTTGACTCGGATGTTCACGCCACATGACCGGGAACTCAAAATGGTTCACCTCTTTCACGCGAGCAACGGTGATGACTTCATCACCTTTGGAGATGATACACAAGGGCGAATTGAAGGAACAGGATCAATTAGGGTAAACAACAAATTCATTCTAAAGGATGTCGCTCTTGTGGACAAGCTTAGGTATAATCTCCTTTCGTTTCTCGACTTCTTGATGATGGGTATGAGGCTGCTTTTAAGAAAAATGCTTGTCGTGTGCTTGATTCTCTTGGTGAGCTTGTGTTTGGAATCTCTAGAGTTGGTAGAATTTTGGGTGACTTTTGAGAATCTCTTCTTTGGATCTCTTAAATGTTTGCTTACATCTTCTCTGATTTTGGCTTTGGCATCGACGTTTGGGGCACATTGGTTTTGATCATTTGACGCGAGTTAGCAACCTTGATCTCATGAGAGGTTTGCCTAAGCTCAAAGTCACAAAGATCTTTGTGTGCGCCTTGTAGGCATGGCAAACAAGTTCTTTGCCTCACACCCTTCTCATGACTATGGTTATGGTAGACGGACCGGGCGGTTGCTTCATATGGATCTTGTTGGTCTGCTAGAGTCCGTCGATTGGTGGAAAATGGTATATTCTAGTCATAGTCGATGATCTTTCAAGATATACTTGGGTGTTCTTTCTTACTTCAAAGGATGAAGCTTTTGGTTATTTTCATGATCTTGTTCTTCGTTTGGCTTGAGCTTCTGGTGCTTTGAGAGCGATTCGCGATGATAATGTACGGAGTTCAAAAATGCTTCTTTGCTTCTTTTTGTCTTGGCGTGGTATTGAGCATCGCTTCTCCTCTCCACACGTCCCTCAACAAAATGGCGTGGTGGAAAGGAAGAATAGGACCTTGGTCGAAATGGCTAGGACGATGCTAGATGAGTATAGCACACCTAGGAGATTTTGGGCCGAAGCTATTGCTACTGCTTGCCATATTGCCAATCGTGTCTTTTGAGACCTTCTTTAGGCAAGACTCCTTATGAGCTTCGTTTTGGTAGAAAACCCTCTGTTTCGCATTTTCGAGTTTTTGGATCAAAATGTTTTATTCTTAAGACAGGCAATTTAGATAAATTTGAATCAAGAACTTTTGATGGGGTATTTTTGGGTTATCCTGCTCATTCGAGGGGTTTTCGAGTTTTTAATACTGAGACTAACATTATTCAGGAGACTTGTAATGTCACTTTTGATGAGACTAGCCACAGAGCTAGATCAATTGCTCTGAGATGATTCTGGTGTGAGAGTATTTTTGTGGAGGAAGATGAGGACGAAGCTAATGTCATTCCCTCATCTGCTGCTGCCGAAGCGCCCATATTGATACAAGAACATGTGCTACGTCTACTTCACCTTGATTGAGGCTCTGTTTGCATCATCATCATCGCGATACTGCGGAGGTCGAAGAAACGACATCTCACCCGGCGCTCCACTTCGCATTGAGAGACAAAGATCCTCGGAGCGGATAATAGGTAATCTACATGAGCGAGTCACTCGCTCGGTATAATGATCCAAATCTCTACTCTCATTCGGCTTTTGTTGCTTCTTTTGAACCCGCGATATATCACATGCTTTATCTGATTCTAGCTGGGTAAATGCCATGCATGAGGAGTTAGAGAATTTTGAAAGAAACAAAGTTTGGAACCTAGTAGAACCTCCTAGTGGTCATAATGTTATAGGAACCCGTTGGGTGTTTAAGAATAAACAAGGTGAGGATGGTTACGTGGTTAGAAATAAGGCCGATTAGTAGCTCGGGGTTTGACCAAGTTGAGGGTTAGATTTTGATGAGACATTTGCTCTGTTGCTAGACTAGAAGCCATTCGCATTACCTTGCATTTCTTTGCATCAAAAGGTTTTAAATTATATCGGATGGATGTTAAAAGTGCCTTTTAAATGGTTTCATAGATGAGGAAGTGTATGTTAAGCAACCCCTGGTTTTGAGGATCCTAAATATCCAAATCGTGTTTTCAAGCTATCTAAAGCATTGTATGGTCTTAAACAAGCCCCTAGAGCACAGTATGATAGACTTAAGACCTTCTTGCTTAAAAATAATTTTGAGATGGGTAAAGTGGATAAAACCCTATTCATTCTTAGGCGTGACAATGACTTCACCTTGCTCAAATTTATGTGGATGATATTATCTTTGGTGGTTCCTCTAATGCTCTTGTTTCCACTTTTACGACACTATGTCGAGGAATTTGAGATGAGTATGATGGGAGAGCTTAATTACTTTTGGGACTTCAAATCAAGCAATGCAAGGAAGGAACTTTCATCCATCGAGACGAAGTACACTAAAGATCTACTCAAACGCTTCAACATGGGTGATCGCAAGCCAATTTCCACTCCCATGGCAACTTCGATCGCTTTGGATCCGGATGAGGAAGGAGAAGTCGTGGATCAACGCGAGTACCGCATGATCGGCTCTCTTACAGTATTTGACCTCGAGGCCGGACATTCACTTCACGGTATGTCTTTGTGCAAGATTTGAGCGTCTCGAGAACTTCCCATCGCCAAGCCGTTAAGCGCATATTCGGTATTTACACTCTACCCTCTTATATGGCATTTGGTATTCTGCTCTTGACTTTGTCCATTAGAGGTTTTGATTCGATTTTGCGGTCATCGGTTAGATAGGAAGAGTACCTCGAGCACTGTCACTTTCTAGGCACGTCTCTTGTATCTTGGTCTTCTAAGCGGTCTTACATTGCACAATCCACTCTTTGAGGCGGAGTATGTTCTTCTTTGCTAGTTCTTTGTAGTCGATTTTGTGGATGGCGTCCACTTTGAAAGATTATGGGTTAAACTTTGCTAGTGTTCCTCTTTTACGTGATAACACTACGCTATTAATATTGCTAAAAACCCATTGCAACATTCTAGGACTAAGCACATAGACATTCGCTTTCACTTCCTTAAAGATCATGTTGAAAAAGGTGATATTGTGATGCACTTTGTAGAGTCAGAAGCTCAATTGGCGATATTCTTACCAAGCCTTTAGATCAAACAGATTTTCCTCCTTAAGAAGTGAGTTAGGGTAATTTATCCTTATGGGTTGGTTTGAGGGGTTTGATCTTTTCTTATCTTTCCTTGTTCTTTTGATCTTTTATTGTTCTTTTACGAACTTAGTGATCTTTTGAACTTTTTAGATTTTTAGGCCTTTTAATTGCATCTCATTGTGTCATATTGCATTCATATGAAAAATACAACAAGTGGTATGAAAAATTAAAAAAATGCATTGTAATATAAGATTTTACCTTATCTTTTAAAATTGATGAAGCTTTGCCTATTACCCTTTAGAGCTTTTGTATTTCAATTCTTGCTCAATGTCATGTCTAGTTCTTTGACTTGCTAGAATTATCATGCTTTTACATGTGTAGCTAAGTCTTTGCTATATGAGCTAGAACCTTTTAAACAACTCAAACTAAGAAATTGCAATTTGTGGATGTTTTTAGCGAGTTGCGTAATTAGTGCTCCTCTTGTGACATTGGCCTGTCGAATTGCTTTGTTAGCTCTTTGATCTAAAATTGACCATTACTTGAGCTTTTGTGTTCTTGAGATTCTAAAAGCGCTCTTGTGAAAAATGAAAATCAAGATTGTCTTATGCTTAAATTGTGCCAAACTATTCTTACGAGGCCTTGTCAAATGACATGAACTTGGAGATAGTTTGATGAACGAACGATCTCATGGGGACCGCTTGTCGAAATGACATGAACCTCAAGATTTGTCTCCCGTAGAAGCTTAGAAAGAGTTTGTGGATGGCTCCTAGTCCGGGATCTTCTTTACTAAGATATACCTTTAATCAACTTTTGGTGAAGCTTAGGATGAGTTTGTGGATGGCTCCTAGTCCAGGATCTTGTCACTAAGTTAGATCATTAGTCAACTTCAATATTCAATGCAAATGAGAAAAATGTTGACAAATGGGCGTTTACAAAATATTGAGCAAAATGATTCAATACGGGACTTGATTGACTCTTCTGTGGTCTTTGTTAGATTTTTGATCTCACTTTGTGATTTGACATGGCCAATTTCACTTTAGGATCCTGTTGATGAACTTCTTTGAATTTGAGCGTTGCTTAAATTGATAAAATCTAATGCTTTACTTTTGAGCCTTTGTGCTTAGCTTTGATATATATGTCTTACCATGATCTTGCTAGCGTTGTCGGGCTTGATATCTTTGTTTGTGCAATATTAGAGAAACTACATTGTTCTTTTGGGTAATCTCCAAAGCTTCTTATCAAAAATTGAAAAATACAAAAATTGAAGCCACTCCATTGCACTTCATGCATATTCCTCTTTATGCTTCTTTTGTTTACGCTTCTTTCTTTATTCTCTATTTGTTATTCTGGATGAGAGGAAGGCATGATTCCTTGATGAATCCATTGTCAAAGGGGAGAAGATGTGTTAAATGAAAAGATATTTCTTTGGGAGAAGATGTGTAATATTTCTTTGCTACTCTTATTTGGAGAAGATGTGTTAATGAGAAGATTGGGGAGAAGTTTATACAAAGGGAGAAACGAAAATTTGAAATTTGATGATCATAGTGAGGGGAGTTCTTGAGTTGCATTCTTATTGTCTTATTGAATATTCGAACTTGAATTGCATTCTTTTATACTCACAATGATCATAGGTCAATTGAACAATTGTTCTTTCATATGGACCTCATGTGAGAATTTTGACCTTTTACGAAAATCAAAGTTTTATGCTTTCTTTTGCCTTGTCTCACATGCCTATACTATTACGATGCCGGCTTGGTCATGTTCATTGCTTTTTCTTGCTTATGGACCAAGTTGTGCCTTTGTCTGCTAGCTATGAGTAAACTCGTTTTCAAACCTCTTACTTACATTTTTCGGATAATTGCCAATGTGTTCATCAAGGGAGATTGTGGATTTCATGGGGATATGCTCCGGATCTTAGGATGATGTGACAATTGGCAATGGCGTTTACGGTTTGTCGTTTCACGCGTTTTCGACAAAGTTCTGAGCTTCTTGCTCGGGGCGGTCCGACCGGTCCTTGCACGGCGATCCGATCGGTCCCAAATCGGTCGGACCGGCCATGGGGCGGTCGGACCGGCGATAACCAAAAGTGTTCAAATCGAGTGGGCCAAAAATAGGTGTTGTAGACAAGTAAGGGATCCCAATGCACTTGGTCTCATGATTTTTGGAGTCTCGGTGAAAAGTTCTATTGGTTTAAAGTTTCGAAGGTTTGGATTTTGGGAGCTTGAATTTGGCTAAGTCTAAGGGCGGTCCGACCGCTCACGAGGAGCGGTCCGACCGCCATGGGGCGATCCGACCGCTCACTGGGCGGTCGGGCCGTAACTACTTGAGCGTCGACCAACCGTGGCGATGTTGTTTTGTTAGGTCAAAGTCATTGGTTTCATGGCATATGATTTGCATGATGCATGTTTTGACTAACATGGGTCAAGTTGTGAAGAACTTGTTCCCGAATCGTGTTTTCTTATGCGTGGTTGTGCGGTAGCTTGGTGGTCAACGACGGTCAGCGGCGAGGAGAATCGGGACTAGACTTGAAGAGTTGAGGTCGAGCGATCGGCGATGCGGGTGAGTCAACGACTCAAGCGTGACACAAGATGGACAAGGGTGACCTATTGGCGAATCCATGATGCATGGTGAAGCGGTTTAGGTCAAAAGGTTAAAGACGGCGCTTTGCGAAGCGTGCGTGTGTGACCCGTTTGTTAGTGGGCCTTAACGGAGCCCAATTAAGTCAAACCCTAAGAGTTTTAGGCCTCCACTATAAATAGGAGGAGATGGTGGTCTGCACCTCTCTCTCTCGCCTTTTATGTTTCAAAACCCTAATTGTCTTTAGGGAGTTGAGGTGGAGGCTAGGGCTTTTCATGGTTTGTGGTGAATTTCGTGATCCTTGATTGTCCATCGATCCATGATGGTGTGGATGTAATCCGGCAACAATCACGAAATCAATCTATGCAAGGTTTGCTTGAGATAAGTCTCTTTTCGTTCTTGCTTTCAATTTACGTGTTTTTAGGGCTTTCTTTGATCCACGAGTTTGTGATTGATTCTTTCACGTGAATTAGCTTGCTGTGATATGTGTGAATCTATCTAGCATCATCTTGATCATCAATCTCTCACGAACAAGCTTTAGGATCAAGTTTTCGTTCTTGCGGTTTTAGACCTTCCGTTAATCAATTGGCAATTGCTCAAGATCGTTCCAAGAATTATCATAATATTCGATTGGAATAGGTCCTCAATAGCATAGAGAAGGTGTGTGCAAAGTTTCGTGAAGTTTGGAGTTGAGAATCAAAAGTTAGACCTAATTGCAACCGTCATCGGTGATTTTCTTGTTTGGATCGGTTAGATCGCTGCGGTCCGATCGCCCGTCACCACCGGTCCGACCGATTTTGAGCGGTCCGACCGCCAAACATAACAATGGTCCGACCGCCCGACAATCGGTCCGACCGGTTCACTCTGACAGATCGACCGCCAAGATTTGTGTTGCTTTGATTCTTGCGATTATTGTCGCATTGCTTAGGGGTTTTATTGGATTCAATACTAGTCTTCCATTTGTCTTGGTATATTGATCTTCATAGCTTTCTAATAGCTCTTGGAGTGAAATTGTATTGAGTTCATAATTTGTTAAAAAGTGAGCGTGCTCCTATTCACCCCCCCCCCTCTAGTCGCCTTTACGGTCCAACAAAGGCTAAGAATCTTTTATATGGTGCACTTGGTAGACAAGAATATGATAGAATTTGTAATCTTTCAACTGCGCATGAAATTTGGAACACTCTCGAAACATATCATGAGGTTCGTCCCAAATCAAAAGGTGCGCCAAACTGTTTACAAGCGTGAGTACAATAAATTCGAGATGCGTCTGGAGAGAGCATCGATGACATTTTCGATCGCTTTAATAAAGTAATTAATCAAATGAAAGTTTGTTGATATTGAATATTCTCAATCTGAAAATACCACCCATCTCTTGGCTGCAATCAACACCAAGGAGTGGGAGATGAAAGCTACTGCTATAGAAGAAAATGTTGATCTTTCAAGTCTTACTTTAGAATTGCTTTATAGTAAACTCAAGACTCATGAAATTAAAAGAGTTGATCATCCTAAGAAAGATAATTTAGCTTTGGTAGCAGATCCTCTCAAAAAGGCTTTTGATGACTCTTGTGAATCTTCTTCTGGATTTTCATTTGCTTGTTTATCTGCTATTCATGAAGAGGAGCTTGAAAGTATTCCTGAAACAGAGTTAGCTCTTCTAGCTAAGAAATTCACACGGCCTACAATAATGTGAGAAATAAAAAGAGAGATGGTCCCAGAACATGCTATGAATGTGGTGAGCTCAATCATATCAAGACAAATTGCCCCAAGTCAAAAGGTAAGAGCAATCATAAGGAAGGAAAGCCAGCTTGGAAGAAGCCTCCTTTCAACAAATCAAGGTATGAGGCAAATAAGCTTGTGAAGGCTGCTCACCGGGTCCTTGCCGCTTTTGAGGATCAATCCTTGAGCGATGTGGATCTTGGGAGTGAGGAGGACAAGGAGGAGGAGATCCTCAAGGCAAAAAGAAAGGGAAGGCCAAAGACTTCACGGCATATGCTTCATGGTGACAAGCGACATTGATGATGATGAGGTATCTTTTTCTTATGATGAGCTTTACGCTAAATATGATTCTATAGTTGAGCAATTGCTTAGTCAAGATGAAGCGCTAGAATTTGTTATGACAAAAAATAAGAAATTAGAGTCAAAGATTAACAAACTAAAAGTAGAGCTTAAAAATGCTAAGACTCTTGAACCTGATGAATGTTTATCTTGTCATGCTATGCACTCAGAAATTACTAAGTTACAAACTGCTCATAATATTTCTGTACAACAACTTGAGAATGCTAGATCTGAACTAAATGAAATTAAAAGTGCTCCTTGTGAAAAATGTTTAGAATCTAGTAAATTGATTGCTTTTGATGTTTTTGATTCTAGCCCTTGCACTTCATGCTTAGAAAAAGAACGTGAAATCAAAGATATCTTAGAAGCTGCTAGAGTCAAATATGCTAAGCTCAAGGACAATATTGAAAATACTACTTGTGCTTCATGTTCCACTCTTAAGCTTAAAATTGCTTTGTATAAGGAAAAATCTATGGATAAAACTTGTGATTCTTGTGTTAACTTGAGAAAAGAAAATGCTTACCTTCATGATACATTAGAAAAATTTTCTAAAGGTAAGAAACAATTAAACATGATTCTTGACAAGTCTAAAACTCCTTATAAGAAGCAAGATTTAGGATTCAATTCTTTTCAAGACAATTCAAACCCAAAAGTCATTCAAGTCTTGGAAAAGGTTTAATTGAATTCAAAACCCAACTCGCAAAAACATCTTTTAAATCTGCGAGTTTTGCCCAACCTTGTATTAATTCAAATGGTGCGTCTTCTAGTGGTACCAAGTACCATTGCACTTATTGCAAAAAGGGTGGACATTTGATTGAATCTTCACATGAGTAGGTTGAAAAATGATAGGAAAAATGTTGATAGAATTTTATTCATGCAACCTAGAGCTTCTATGAGACATGGTAACACTGAAAAGAATAAACCTGGATTAGGATTTTTATCTCATGCAAATCATTATGTTTATAGACATCCTAATTCTAATGTGTATCGATGGCGGTCCGATCATTGAGTGGTCACCGGTCGACCGTTTTGGTCACCGGTCGACCGCCAAAGACAAAGCCTCGTCGACCGCCCATGGACGATTCAAGTCTCATCTTAATTTAAACATTGCTCATAACCGAATGTTAAATGAAATCAAGGATAGTACTTCGGTTTGTATACTCCTTGCGGGCGTGTGTCTCAAGATCTTTGGATTCCTAAATCTTGTTTATCTAATCCCGATGTTGAGACACATCGTTCTTTTGCTCCTTGATTTTTAGGATTACCGCGAAAGGGGAAGAACACGTGGTTCGTTGACTCGGATGTTCACGCCACATGACCGGGAACTCAAAATGGTTCACCTCTTTCACGCGAGCAACGGTGATGACTTCATCACTTTTGGAGATGATACACAAGGGCGAATTGAAGGAACAGGATCAATTAGGGTAAACAACAAATTCATTCTAAAAGATGTCGCTCTTGTGGACAAGCTTAGGTATAATCTTCTTTCGTTTCTCGACTTCTTGATGATGGTTATGAGACTGCTTTTTAAGAAAAATGCTTGTCGTGTGCTTGATTCTCTTGGTGAGCTTGTGTTTGGAATCTCTAGAGTTGGTAGAATTTTTGTAGTGATTTTTCGAATCTCTTCTTTGGATCTCTTAAATGTTTGCTTACATCGTCTTGATTTACGGCTTTGGCATCGGCGTTTGGGGCACATTGGTTTTGATCATCGACACGAGTTAGCAACCTTGATCTCATGAGAGGTTTGCCTAAGCTCAAAGTCATCAAAGATCTTTGTATGTGCGCTTTGTAGGCATGGCAAACAAGTTGCCGCCACCCTTCACCCATACTGTGACTATGGTTATGGTAGCGGACGGGACGGTTGCTTCATATGGATCTTGTTGGTCTGTTAGAGTCCGATCGATCGGTGGAAAATGGTATATTCTTGTTATAGTTGATGATCTTTCTAGATATACTTGGGTGTTCTTTCTTACTTCAAAAGATGAAGCTTTTGGTTATTTTCATGACCTTGTTCTTCGTTTGGCTTCGAGCTTCTGGTGCTTTGAGAGCGATTCGCAGATGATAATGGCACGGAGTTCAAAAATGCTTCTTTTGCTTCTTTTTGTCTTTGGCGTGGTATTGAGCATCGCTTCTCCTCTCCACACGTCCCTCAACAAAATGGCGTGGTGGAAAGAAAGAATAGGACCTTGGTCGAAATGGCTAGGGCGATGCTAGATGAGTATAGCACACCGAGGAGATTTTGGGCGAAGCTATTGCTCTTGCTTGCCATATTGCAAATCGTGTCTTTTGAGACCTTCTTTAGGCAAGACTCCTTATGAGCTTCGTTTTGGTAGAAAACCCTCTGCTTCGCATTTTGAGTTTTGGATCAAAATGTTTTATCCTTAAGACAGCAACTTAGATAAATTTGAATCAAGAACTTTTGATGGGGTATTTCAGGGTTATCCCGCTCATTCGAGGGTTTTGAGTTTTAATCTCGAGACTAACATTATTCAGAGACTTGTAATGTCACTTTTGATGAGACTAGCCCTGGAGCTAGATCAATTGTTACAAATGATTTACAGGTGACAGAGAGTATTTTTGTGGAGGAAGATGAGGACGAATCTAATGTCATTCCCTCATCTGCTGCTGCCGAGGCACCCATATTGATACAAGAACCTGCTACGTCTACTTCACCTTCAGTTGAGGCTCTGCACAGATCATCATCATCAAGTGATACTGCGGAGGTCGAAGAAACGACATCTCACCCGGCGCTCCGCCCGTATTCAGAGACAAAGATCCTCGGAGCAGATAATAGGTAATCTACATGGCGAGTCACTCGCTCCAGGTATAATGATCCAAATCTCTACTCTCATTCAGCTTTTGTTGCTTCTTTTGAACCCCGCGATATATCAAATGCTTTATCTGATTCTAGCTGGGTAAATGCCATGCATGAGGAGTTAGAGAATTTTAAAAGAAACAAAGTTTGGAACCTAGTAGAACCTCCTAGTGGTCATAATGTTATAGGAACCGTTGGGTGTTTAAGAATAAACAAGGTGAGGATGGTTACGTGGTTAGAAATAAGGCAGATTGGTAGCTCGGGGTTTGACCAAGTTGAGGGTTAGATTTTGATGAGACATTTGCTCTGTTGCTAGACTAGAAGCCATTCGCATTACGCTTGCATTTGCTTTGCATCAAAAGGTTTTAAATTATATCGGATGGATGTTAAAAGTGCCTTTTAAATGGTTTCATAGATGAGGAAGTGTATGTTAAGCAACCCCACGGTTTTGAGGATTCTAAATATCCAAATCGTGTTTTCAAGCTATCTAAAGCATTATATGGTCTTAAACAAGCCCCTAGAGCACAGTATGATAGACTTAAGACCTTCTTGCTTAAAAATAATTTTGAGATGGGTAAAGTGGATAAAACTCTATTTATTCTAAGGCGTGACAATGACTTCACCTTGCTCAAATTTACGTGGATGATATTATTTTTGGTGGTTCCTCTAATGCTCTTGTTTCCGACTTTTACGACACTATGTCCGAGGAATTTGAGATGAGTATGATGGGAGAGCTTAATTACTTTTGGGACTTCAAATCAAGCAATGCAAGGAAGGAACTTTCATCCATCGACGAAGTACACTAAAGATCTTCTCAAGCGCTTCAACATGGGTGATTGCAAGCCAATTTCCACTCCATGGCAACTTCATTGCTTTGAATCCGGATGAGGAAGGAGAAGTCGTGGATCAACGCAGTCTGCATGACATGATCGGCTCCTTCTATATTTGTGACCTCGAGACCGGACATTCACTTCACGGTATGCCTTTGTGCAAGATTTGAGCGTCTCAGAGAACTTCCCATCGCCAAGCCGTTAAGCGCATATTCGGTATTTACACTCTACCCTCTTATATGGCATTTGGTATTCTGCTCTTGACTTTGTCCATTAGAGGTTTTTCAGATTCGATTTTGCGGTCATCGGTTAGATAGGAAGAGTACCTCGAGCACTGTCACTTCCTAGGCACTTCTCTTGTATCTTGGTCTTCTAGGAAGCGGTCTTACATTGCACAATCCACCGTTGAAGCGGAGTTTGTAGTCTTTGCTAGTTCTTTGTAGTCGATTTTGTGGATGACGTCCACTTTGAAAGATTATGGGTTAAACTTTGCTAGTGTTCCTCTTTTACGTGATAACACTTCTTCTATTAATATTGCTAAAAACCCGATTGCAACATTCTAGGACTAAACACATAGACATTCGCTTTCACTTCCTTAAAGATCATGTTGAAAAAGGTGATATTGTGATGCACTTCGTGAGTCAGAAGCTCAATTGGCGGATATTCTTACCAAGCCTTTAGATCAAACCGATTTTCCTCCTTAAGAAGCGAGTTAGGGTAATTTATCCTTATGTGTTGGTTTGAGGGGAGTTTGATCTTTTCTTATCTTTCCTTGTTCTTTTGATCTTTTATTGTTCTTTTTACGAACTTAGTGATCTTTTTGAATTTTTAGGTTTTAGGCTTTTAATTGCATCTCATTGTGTCATATTGCATTCATATGAAAACTCCAACAAGTGGTTACAACAAATGGTATGAAAAATCCAAAAGATGCATTGTAATATAAGATTTTACCTTATCTTTTAAAATTGATGAAGCTTTGCCTATTACCCTTTTGGAGTTTTTGTATTTCAATTCTTGCTCAATGTCATGTCTAGTTCTTTGACTTGCTAGAATTATCATGCTTTTACATGTGTAGCTAAGTCTTTGCTATATGAGCTAGAATCTTTTAAACAACTCAAACTAAGAAATTGCAATTTGTGGATGTTTTAGCGAGTTGCGTAATTAGTGCTCCTCTTGTGACATTGGCCTGTCGAATTGCTTTGTTAGCTCTTTGATCTAAAATTGACCATTACTTGAGCTTTTGTGTTCTTGAGATTCTAAAACTGCTCTTGTGAGAAATAAAAATCAAGATTGTCTTATGCTTAAATTGTGCCAAACTATTCTTACGAGACTGCTTGTCAAATGACATGAACTTGGAGATAGTTTGATGAACCAGACGATCTCATGGGGATTTGCTTGTCGAAATGACATGAACCTCAAGATTTGTCGCCCGGTAGAAGCTTAGAAAGAGTTTGTGGATGGCTCCTAGTCCAGGATCTTCTTTACTAAGATATACTTTTAATCAACTTTTGGTCGAAGCTTAGGATGAGTTTGTGGATGGCTCCTAGTCCAGGATCTTGTCACTAAGTTAGATCTTTAGTCAACTTCAATATTCAATGCAAATGAGATGAAAATCGGAACTACCGGCGTTGGAAATAGGATCTTCCGATTTTCCTGGGTTTTGAGTTCGGCTGGCGGAAATCGGAACTTCCGCTC
This sequence comes from Hsuehochloa calcarea, assembly GCA_036346395.1. Lineage (NCBI taxonomy): Eukaryota > Viridiplantae > Streptophyta > Magnoliopsida > Poales > Poaceae > Hsuehochloa > Hsuehochloa calcarea. The sequence goes on along the minus strand of CM070610.1, from coordinate 78,625,219 downwards.
AAGGGGTAGCGGAGTGTCCGATAATACTGATATTAAGGTTCTCTCGAGATGAAAATCGGATTTGAAAATGCTGGTTTACTGGATGTTAGAAGATCGGAAGTTCCGCAATGGTAAGAGCGGAAGTTCCGATAATCTGACAAGTCGCGGATGTTCGAAATCGGAACTTCATTGTGGTAAGTGCGAACTTCCGATTGTGTCGAGCTAATCGCGAGAGAAGGTTAATTTGTGGTTTTGATTTTGTATGAGTTTGAGTCTTATACAAATGTTGATGCTATGATATTGTGCAATGCTATGTGATGTGTTTTTGTGCATGTGTTAATCTGCGGGCATCAAGATGGAGTCGTGGCGAGACACGTGGACCGGACTAAGCGCGGAGGCGTTGAGGTCGAAGCGGTCGGGATGTGTTGAAGACGGCGTGAATCTTGAGGTGGTTGTGAGTCAAGGCGGCAAGGTGTACGGGAGGCTTCGGAAGGTGCACAAGGCGAAAGGGTGCATGGATTTCATGGGGATATGCTCCGGATCTTAGGATGATGTGACAATTGGCAATGGCGTTTACGGTTTATCGTTTCACGTGTTTTCGACAAAGCTACGAGGCTTCTTGGACACGGGCGGTCCGACCGGTCCTTACCGCAATGTCCGACCGGTTCCAAATCGGTCGGACCGGCCATGTGGGCGATCGGACGGCGGTGACCAAAGTGGTCAAAATGAGTGGGCCAAAAATAGGTGTTGTAGGCAAGTGAGGGATCCCAATGCACTTGGTCTCTTGATTTTGGAGTCTCGGAAGAAGTTCTATTGGTTTAAAGTTTCCATGGGTTTGGATTTTGGGGTTGAAATTGGCTAAGTCCCAAGGCGGTCCGACCGCTCACGAGGAGAGGTCCGACCGCTCACCTGGAGCGGTTAGACCCGGTATTGACTTGAGCGTCGGCCAACCGTGGCGATGTTGATTGGTTAGGTCAAAGTCATTGGTATCGTGGCATATGGTTTGCATGATGCATGTTTTGACTAACATGGGTCAAGTTGTGAAGAACTTGTTCCGAATTCGTGTTTGCTTATGCGTGGTTGTGCGAGGTTGCTTGGTGGTCAACGACGGTCAGCGGCGAGGAGGATCGGGACTAGACTTGGAGAGTTGAGGTCGAGCGATCGGCGATGCGGGTGAGTTAATGACTCAAGCGTGACACAAGATGGACAAGGGTGACCTATTGGCGAATCCATGGCGCATGGTGAAGCGGTTTAGGTCAAAAGGTTAAAGACGGCGCTTTGCGAAGCGTGCGTGTGTGACCCGTTTGTTAGTGGGCCTTAACGGGAGCCCAATGGAGTCAAACCCTAGGAGTCTAGGCCTCCACTATAAATAGGGGGAGGTGGTGGCTGCACCATCTAGCTCTTTTCCCCTCTCGCCTTTTTATGTTTCAAAACCCTAATTGTCTTTAAGGGAGTTGAGGTGGAGGCAAGGGCTCTTGATGGTTTGTGGTGAATTTCGTGATCCTTGATTGTCTATTGATCCATGATGGTGTGGATGTAATCCAGCTTCAATCACGAAATCAATCTATGCAAGGTTTGCTTGAGATAAGTATCTTTTCGTTCTTGCTTTCAATTTGGTGATTTTAGGGCTTTCTTTGATCCGCGAGTTTGTGATTGATTCTTTCACGTGAATTAGCTTGCTGTGATATATGTGAATCTATCTAGCATCATCTTGATCATCAATCTCTCACGAACAAGCGTTAGGATCAAGTTTTCGTTCTTGCCCGGTTTTAGACCTTCTGTTAATCAATTGACAATTGCTCAAGATCGTTCTAAGAATTATCATAATATTCGATTGGAATAGGTCCTCAATAGCATATAGAAGGTGTGTGCAAAGTTTCATAAAGATTGGAGTTGAGAATCAAAGTTTCACCTAATTGCAACCGTCATCGGTGATTTTCTTTATGCGGATCGGTTACGAGTCGGCGGGCCGATCGCCCGTCATCACCGGTCGGACCGATTTTGAGGCGGTCCGACCGCCAAGACTACGCTGGTCGATCCGCCCGACAATCGGTCCGACCGGTTGAGTATAACGGTCGAGACGCCTGTCTTTGTGAGTCTTGGTAATCTTAGTTGATTTTGTTATATTGCTTAGGGTTTAATTGGATTCAATACTAGTCTTCCATTTGTCTTGGTATATTGATCTTCATAGCTTTCTAATAGCTCTTGGAGTTAAATTGTATTGAGTTCATAATTTGTGAAAAAGTGAGCGTGCTCTAATTCAACCCCTCTAGTCGCCTTTACGGTCCAACAGGTCTTTTATAAAGCGGCAAAAGTGGAGCGGTTACATTAGAGTGTAGCGGGCTTAATGGGTTGGAGGCCCATTAGCAAAGGCTATAAATAGGGAGAACCACGGTGTTAGGGTTAGACTTTTGAGAGAAAATTAGGGTTAGCTCTAGAAAAGGATTTGTTTTGCTTTTGAGAGCTGTTGAGAGGAGAGTATGAACTGAAATCTTTTGTAATCATTCCTCTTTGCTTTACCTCTGTGTCAGTGTTTCAATCCAATGAAATCTGAGGTTTTGATTATTTGACTTTGCAACTCTTCCTCTCTCTGTTTTCATGTTGAATATCTAGGGTTTTGACATATCTTTTGATTCGTCTTAAGAAATAGCATGAAACTTGATATCTAGAGTCGTTTGATATTGCTATTACATCCTCAAAGTTTCATGAGCTAAGAATCGAGAATCTAAACTTATCATTGGTTTTGGTCTTTCTTGCCCCTTCTTCAAGAAATCCGTTCTTGGCTTGATCATTGAATCTTTGTTTGCAATTCTTCTCCATGAGGTCAAGATGGTGTTTAGGATGATGTCTGTGAAACTTGACCGGAGAAGAGCATTCAAGATTTAGTTTTGGATTTTGAAAAGATACCCGAGCGCCTTGTTCTTGGTCGGGACAATCGAACTTCCGATTGTCCATAGCGAATTCATCGCAGCGGAACTTCCGCGATCGATTAGGAACTACCGGAGTGCGGAAGTACCACCGGGTAAAATCGAACGTCCGATATTGTGATGCAATGCATCGAACTTATGATTAGTTCTCGATTTTGTTTTACTCTTCTTGAGAGGGTTTGTAGATCTTATTTAAATACAATAAATGGGAGTTCTTAATTTTAAGGCACCATTCACCCCCTTCATTGCCATTTCGGTCCTTCAATTGGTATCGAGCGGTTAGCTCTTCTTTATAGATCTTAACGGTCGGTTGAGCCATGGCAGCGGACAAGTATTCCACCAAGCCTCCGCTTTTGATGGTGCGGATTACCCTTCGGAAGAGCCGAATGGAAACTTACATCCGTGCTCGGGGTATGCCATCCGGAGAAAGGTGAAGGTCGATTTCTTTGTTCTGCCGATGAAAACATCAATGCGGGAAACATGGCGATGTTCGAGCAAATGCTAAGGCAAGGAACATAATCATTCGTGGTTTGAGCGTATGAGTTTGATCGCATTTCTCATTTGATTTACGCTACGACATCCGGGTGACCCTCGATGCATACCATGAGGCACTACCCAGATTAAGGCGGTTCGACAAGACCAGTTCAAGCGTGAATCTGATAAATTTGAGATGCTTCTTTGGTGAATCTCTTGGCGAGTGCTTTTCGCGTTTTCACAAGATTTTGAGCAACCTCCGAGCGGTCGGTCTTACATACCCCGACTCGGATAGCGCTCGACAGATGCTTTCGCACTTGATCTTCGTGTTTGGGAGATGAAAGTGACTACCATCAAAGATAGCACGGACCTCTCGACCACGACTCTTGATGCGCTTTACTCGCGTCTCAAGACTCACGAGATTGACATTGTCTCTCGAAGGTCGAAGTCACGATCGATGGCTTTAGTCACCGATCCCACCTCTGGATCTTCTTACGAGTCGACTGCGGGTTCTCCTAGTTGCTCTCTGTGACATAACGATGATCGCTTAGAGCGACTTGAGGATGAGCGACTAGCCCTCCTAGCTCGGAAGTTTTCCCATGCTTACAAGAGGAGGAGGGATGGAAAAAGAGGAGGTCTGTGATTTGTTTCGAGTGTGGTGGCCCCAACCACATCCGAGCAAACCGTCCCAAGCTTGGGAAGGGCAAAGGTGACTATGGCGGTCCGAGCAAGAACGACTACATCGACAAGAACCGCAACACGAAGCCCTCAGCACCTGACCAAGGCAAGAAGAAGTTCCGCAACTTTGGGAAGGCAAAGAAGTCATTCCATCGCGTCCTCACCGCCTCGACGCCGGACACCGGCGAGGTGGAGGGGTGGAGTAACGATGATGGGAAGGGCGATCATGATCCCAAGGACGCGGCGGCAACTTCTCGGCATGTGCTTCATGGCCCTCGGGCGAATCGAGCGACAATGAGTCGTACTCAGACTCAGATGAGGTTAGTCCTACTTATGACCAGCTTAATGATGCTTTTCTTAAGCTAGGTAGATTCCATGCTAAGTCTAGGGCTAAGTGTGTTGGGTTGGAGAAGGAAGTAGCTAGACTATCACGGGAGCTTACTTTACTTTCATCTGCTCCCTCCCGTGATGAATGTGACACATGCTGTGCTTTGATTGATGATATGGAAAAACTAAGGACCTTACATGATAGTGTGTCCTCTGAACTTGACATGATTAAGGTAGAGAACATTAGCCTTCTTGCTGAATTAGAGATGAGTAGGGTAGCACCTCTTTCATCCACTACTGTTGAGGCTACTGCTTGCACCTCATGTGAGGTTACTGGCACTTCGACTCGCTCTTTCATAGCAGTCGGATCCAGCAACAGGCTGAGATCTTTTGACTTGTTGAGTGACAGAGAGCGTAGGGTAGATAGAGGTCAGTCTTGCTTGACTACTTCATCTGTTCGCCGTGTTACTCAGTATTGGGTGCCAAAATCTCTGTTGATTCACCCTAGTACTGAGACTTTACTCTCTGTTTGACTCAGGGTCGCCGGGCTGGGAAGGGAAAGGTCTGGATTGTAGACTCCGGTTGTTCTCGACATATGACTGGAGATTCTCGTTGGTTTTCTTCCCTAGCCCGTGCTCCAGGTGATGAGACGATCACCTTCGGAGATGCTTCATTTGGGCGCGTCATCGCTAAAGGTACTGTGAGCATTAATGATTCTTTTATTTTAAAAGATGTTGCCTTAGTAAGTAAGCTGCAGTATAATCTGCTTTCAGTCTCTCAGCTTACCGATGACGGTTTCGAGGTGAGCTTTAAGAAAAACAATTGCAAAATTCTTGATTCTTCGGGTAGTCTAGTTTGCGGGATTTCTCGATATGGGAGGATCTTTCGTGCTGATTTTTCTGGATCTTCTGGCGATCCTCTCCGATGTTTAATTGCTTCTGAATCTCGTGATTTGACTTTCTGGCATAGGAGACTTGGTCATATAGGATTTGATCATCGACCGAGTTAGCGGCCACGATCTCATTCGTGGTTTGCGAAACTCAAAATGGTCAAGGATCTTGTTTGTGCTCCTTGCCGACGCGGCAAAATGGTTCTTTACTTCACATCCTCGATTCTGATGACTATGACAGATGCACGTGTCAAGCGCTCCATATGGACCTGATGGGACCAAATAGAGTGCGATCGATGGGAGGAAATGGTATGTACTTGTCGTCGTCGATGACTTCTCGAGGTATTCTTGGGTGTTTTTCTTAGCCTCGAAGGATGAGACGTTTACTCTTTTTCGTGGTCTTTTTGGTAGGCTTTCTGTTGAGCTCCCGGTGCATTACGAGCAATTCGCCGATAATGGCACCGAGTTCAAGAATTCCTACTTTGAGAGTTTTGTGGTGAGGCAGTGTAGAGCACGGTTCTCGTCTCCATCGTCCCCCAACAAAATGGCGTTGTGGAGAGGAAGAACCGTACCTTAGTCGAGATGGCGGGCGATGCTTGATGAGTACTCTACACCTAGGAAGTTTTGGTGAGGGAATTACTCTTGCTTGTCATGTTTCTATGAGTTTTCTTGGGCACTCTTGCATCGCACCTCTTATGAGTTGAGATATGGCGAAAACCAGCGTCTCGCATTTTCGTGTGTTTGGTTGCAAGTGTTTTATTACAAGTGCAGGAACCTAGATAAGTTCGAGTCACGATCTTGTGATGGGATCTTTACGGGTTACTCGACTTCTTCTCGTGCCTATAGAGTGCAGGCTGCGAGTCTAGTAAATTGTTAGAAACTCAGTGAGGTGACCTTCGATGAGGCCATCCGAGGACTAGGCACGATATCTCGAGTTCCTTAGAGCGATCTGAGTCCATCTTTGTGGGCGATGAGGAGGATGGAGATGAGGTTGTTTACAGATCCAGTTCCTTCTCTTCCTCTTGAGGTGCCTTCTTCCACCGCACCTCGAGGAGATCACCCCTTACCTTACAGCTTCTTACGAAGCTAGTGGCTCTGTCCCTATCTCGCTCGCTAATGAGGTAGAGGCCACTTCTTCATCTCACCTGGACCTCCAAGACACATTCAAAGGACCATCCTTGAGAGCGGATAATTGGAGATCTCTTTGGCGAGTCACTCGTTCAAAAGCGGCATGTCTCTATTCTGTCTCCATTACGCCTTTGTTGCCTCGTTTGAGCCCAAAGGCGTTTGTCATGCTCTTTACGATGAGTCATGGACTAACGCCATGCACGAGGAATTGGAAAACTTTGAAAGGAACAAGGTCCGGTCCCTTGTTGAGCCCCTCAAGGTCACAATATCATTGGGACCAAATGGGTGTTCAAGAACAAGCAAAGTGAAGATGGGTTAGTCATTGAAACAAGGCTAGGTTTGGTAGCTCGGGGGTACTCTCAAGTTGAGGGTCTAGATTTGAAGAGACCTTTGCCCTGTAGCTAGACTGAAGCCATTAGAATCTCGCTTGCCTTTGCGGCTTCTAAGGGTTTCAAGCTTTACCAGATGGATGTCAAGAGTGCCTTCCTCAATGGCCTTATTGAGGAAGAAGTCTATGTGAGACTGACCTCTGGTTTCGAGAACCCCAGATACCCTAACCATGTCTGAGCTTTCCAAAGCTTTGTATGGACTCAAGCGAGCTCCCGAGCTTGGTATGAAAGGCTTAAGTCCTATCTGTTGAGCCATGGTTTTGAGATGGGTAAAATTGACAAGACCTTGTTCATCCGCCGTCTAGGCACCGATCTTCTGCTCGTCGGTTTATGTGGATGACATTATCTTTAGCGGCTCCTCGCGTGCTCGTTTCCCGTTTTCCGATGTCATGAGCTCGGAGTTTGAAATGAGCATGATGGGCGAGTTGAGCTTCTTCCTTGGCTTCCAAATCAAACAGACTCGGGAGGTACCTTTCTTCATCAAGGCAAATACACTCGAGACCTCTGAGCGTTTCGACATGAATGATGGAAAGCCAAGATCAACTCCGATGGCATCTACAACCGCTCTCGATCCGGATGAAGGCGGCGAACTGTTGACCAAAAGGAGTTCAGAGCATGATTGGCTCTCTCTTGTACCTCACGACCTCGAGACCGGACATACACTTTTACGTGTGTCTTTGTGCTCGGTTTGAGCTTCTCTCGCGTATCTCACCGTCGGCGGTGAAGCGCATCTTCGGTACCTTGAGCTACCATTGACTATGGCATCCGGTACTCTTCCTCTTCTTGTCTATCTCTTAGAGCCTTCTCGATCACGAGACTTTCTTTGTCAGAGGATAGATAGGAAGAGCACTTCCGCACTTGCCAATTCATTGGCACTTCTCTCGCCTCTCGGTCGTCGAGGAAGCAATCCGGTGTTCGCGATCCACTGCAGAGGCCGAGCACGCGTTCTTTGCGACGATTCTTTGTAGTCAAGTGCTTTGGATGGTCTCGACCTGCGAGGATTTCGGGCTATCTATCATTGCGTTCCACTCTTACGTGATAACACGTCTGCGATTTGCATTGCCAAGAACCCGTGCAACATTCTCGGACCAAGCATATAGATATCGATATCACTTTCTTGAGATCATGTAGAGAAGGGTGATATTGTGCTCCGGTTGTGGAGAGTGAGCACCGCCAGCGATATCTTCACTAAGCCTCTGGGCGACTCTCGGTTTTGACTCTGCGGGGAGAGCTTGGGGTGGTTTGTCCTTACGGATTGCTTTGTGAGGGGCGTTGTGCTACTCTCAGTATTATATTATACTATATTATATTATACGCTTACTCCTTTCTCGGTTTCATTTCTTTTAATATTTGAATTCAAGTCCTTCGGCATAGGTTAGAGTGTTTCTCTTGCCACATTGCTTTGATTGCTACTTCTTGTCTTGTGCTTCTAGCATCTTTGCTTATTAGTTGTCTCTTCCTCTCTAAGTAGAGCTTACTCACTTCTTATAGGTTCTAGCAGGGTCGGGCCTCCCTTGGGTAGACAGGGGCGATGTTTGCTCCTTAGTGTTTGTGTAGATCACTAATAGTCCTAGAATCATATGGGGTAGATAAGAATCATGCGGCGATAGTTTTCTCTATATCTTTTCTATGCTCTAAAGGACTGCCTTTTCTGTTTTACTTATCAGATTCTCGTTTTTGTTCCTTTGGTTCAGGGGGAGTTATTCTTGGTTATTCCATATTCTCAATTGTGTCATACCTCAACCTGAATTAAAAGATGCATCTCATTCTGAAGGGAATCTGGATTTTTGTGTATTTCATCAAGCATTGCATGATAATCAAATGGAGCCTTGTTTATTATCCCTTATGATCTGTTTTCACTATTTTACATCTTGCCATGATTTATGCTAAACTGCTAGATCTATCATGACTTTTTATGTGTAGTTTAGTCTTTGCCATGCTAAGGTGTTTAAAAATGCTAAACTTGAATTAAAATCTTGTCATGATAGCTCTTGAGACTAGTCTGGTTGAAACTATCCTTTTATGATTTTCGCCATGTCAAGTAGGCTTAGTTGAGTCCTGAATCTCTTTTGAACTTTTGAGTAAGCTATGTCAGTTTGTTAAGAAACATGACTTATCTCTAAACACTGGTCTAAAAACTTCAAAAGCAAAAATGATCTCTTTTGTGCGAAAAAACTGATCTCACCAAATCTTTCTCATGAGACGGCTTGCCATTGCACTAGGCATGAACTCAGGGGGAGCCTTGGATGACCTAAGATCACCTCCTTAAGTCTTTGCTTGGGTGGTCGCATAAGGCTTGGGATCTAGCACATGGCTAAAAAAATGGTTGAAGCTCAGGAGGCAGTTGTGGATGGCACCTAGTCCAGAGCTTGCTTTACTGAGATAAAACCTTAAAGAGCCTTAAAATAGAAAGTCTTCAGAAAAAGAAAAATGTGCTAAAATTGCTTATCATCAAAGAGACCAAGTTCTGGATAAAATGAGTCCTTCTTCAACTGGTAGCACTCTAAACTGTTCAGTATGAGTCTTCTTGGTTCAACTTAGATTATTTGACATGGCTTGCATCATCTTTGGATATCTTTAGCTAGACTTCAATCTTGACTTATTTGACCTGCTAAAGAACTGGATCATTAATCAGATTATGGACTTTCTGTCTTAGCTCTTCTATACATCGATTGTCATGATCTTGATAGCATTCTTCTGTGTTATGGCTTGGTGTAATACTCTAATAGTCATTTTGGATAATATACATGGCTCCTAATGCTTAAAATGAACATCATATAGTCTTTTTTTCCCTTTTCTACATATTGATGATTTTATTGCCAAAGGGGGAGAATGATTGTGAGAAAAAGCCTTCTGAAGAAAAGCCTTGAGTTTTGTGCGAAAATTGCTCTTTCATCTCATCTCAAGTCTTTTTCTTTGTGTCAACTTGGTCTTGTGCTTAATTTCTCTTTTTTAGACCTTGGTTGACTGGAATCTCAAACTCATCTTATGCTTTTTCGGTAATTGTCAATATACTCATCAAGGGGGAGATTGAGAGACCATGTGAGAGGTCCTCCACTCTGAGTGATGAGTATTTGACAAGTGTGTTGATTAGATTGAGAGTTGAGGTTTTCGGTTTGGGTATTTTTAAATTCGAGTCAGGAAATCGGAACTACTACCGTGTATGGAGCGGAAGTTCCGATTAATCGGAACTACCGGTGTTGGAAAAAGGAACTTCCGATTTACATGGGTTTTGGTTTGGGCTGAAGAGAATCGGAACTTCCGCACATGGGGTAGCGGAGTGTCCGATATCTTGTATTGAGATTCCTCCGAGGCGAAAATCGGAATAGAATTTTTGGACGTGCGGATGTTCCGAAGATCGGAAGTTCCGCAGTGGTAAGCACGGAACTTCCGATAATTCTGACAAGTGCGGATGTTCCGGAAATCGGAACTTCCGCTGTGGTAAGTGCGGAACTTCCGATTGTGTCCAGAACTGTGCAGAGAAGGTTAAATTGTGTTTTTGATTTTGTATGAGTTTGAGTCTTATACAAATATTGATGCTATGTTATTGTGCAATGCTATGTGATGTGTTTTTATGTCTGTTGTTGACGGGCATCAAGATGGAGTCGTGGCGAGACACGTGGACCGGACTAAGCGCGGAGGCGTTGAGGTCGAACGGTCGGGATGTGTCGAAGACGGCGCGAATCTTGAAGCGGTTGCGAGTCGTGCACAACAAGGTGTACGGGAGGCTTCCAAAAGGTGCGCAAGGGGCGAAATGGTCTTTTCGCAAAACAGCAAAAGTGGAGGCGGTTCCGTTCGGGTGTAGCGGGCTTAATGGGTTGGAGGCCCATTAGCAAAGGCTATAAATAGGGGAGAACTCTGGAGTTAGGGTTAGACTTTGAGAGTGAAAATTAGGGTTAGCTCTAGCAAAAGGGTTTGTTTTGCTTTTTGAGAGTTTGTTGAGTTGAGAGAGAATGAACTGAAAATCTTGTAATCATTCCTCTGTATTTCCTTTGTAATCTTTTGATTTCTATTAATGAATCTCTGAGGTTTTGATTACTTGCTTATGCCTTTCTCTATTCTCTTTCTCGTTCATATTGAATGTTTAGGGTTTTGATGTATCTTTTGATTCGTCTTATGAAACAGCATGAAACTTGATATCTAGAGTCGTTTTGCTATTACTAATGCATCCTCAAAGTTTCATGAGCTAAGAATCTGAGAATCTCTCTTATTGTGAGTTTTGGTCTTTCTTGCCCCTTCTTCAAGAAATCCGTTTTTGGCTTGATCTTTAAATCTTTGTTTGCGATTCTTCTCCATGAGGTCAAGAGGTTGTTTAGGATGATGTCCTGTGAAACTTGACCTGAGAAGAGCATTCAAGATTTAGGATTTTGAATTTTAGGAAAAACCGAAGCGACTGTTTCTTCGTCGGGACAAGCGGAACTTCCGATTGTCCACGGCGAACTACCGCAGGCGGAACTTCCGCACTGAACTTCGGAACTTCCGGAGTGCGGAACTACATCACGGTAGAATCGGAACTTCCGATTTCTACAGAACAGTCTGAAACTTCTGTTTTCGTTCTCTGATTTTGCTTCACTCTTCTTGAGATATCCAGAGGACTTGGTAGGTCTTATTTAATTACAGCAAAGGGGAGCTCCTAATTTTTAAAGCACCATTCACCCCCCCCCCCCCTCTGTTGCCATTTCGGTCCTTCAGACGGCGAGGTAGAGGAGCGAGGGGACGGAGAGGAGGCCGAGCATGAGGTGCCAGTTAGGGTGCGGCGCAAGCGTCATGGCGAAGATGAGGCAGTAGGAGAGGAACATGCCGCCGGAGCCGGTGAACTGGGGGAGCGTGTTGAGCAGGCCGCAGGTCTCGGGCGGGGCGGTCTCAGAGATGTAGACAGGGACGAGCGTGACGGCGAGGCCGATGGCGAAACCGTCGACGAGGCGCGAGAGGAGGAGGACGTACACGTTGGGGGACCAGAGCATGGCGAGGCCGGCGAGCAGGTAGAGCAGGGAGGAGGCGACGAGCATGGGGCGCCTGCCGATGGAGTCGGAGACGGAGCTGGAGAAAGTGGTGATGATGGTGGCGCCGATAAGCGACATGGCGACGACGAGGCCCTCGACGGCGGGGTGGGTCTCGAGGTGGAAGTCCCTCTTGATGTAGAGGAGGGAGCCGGCGATGGTGGCGTTGTCCCATCCCTGCAGCATGTTGCCCAGCGCGGCGGCGATCGCAACCAGCACCGCGCCTCTCACCTTGCCGCCTAACTAGCAGCTGCATGCATGCCAACAATGAATTGGGACCGATCCATCATTCAGATGGTATCTTCATCGGCTGAACTTGAAGGCAGGAGATCAATTCAAAGGGGACTAGCTATGTAATGTAATGCGGACAGAATTGATCGCAGGAACTGGATTAATGCAGAAAACTTACTTACTCGGAACTGATCTCCAGCAGTGATCAATTGAAGCAGATCGCAAGAACAGACGAAACCGGCCGGCGAACGTGTAATCTTGTATATGAATGACCTCGATCAGTGTCAGCGTGTGGCCATGCCGATCGAGATGCTCCGCCTCCGCCTGCTATGGAGAACCAGGCGAGTGTATAGATAGATGGATGGATCTTCAAGGAAGAGAAGCTAGCCAGAGATGTGAGATCGACATCAACACGCAGAATTGCAAATCTGTATGATCGATCAGTGTACTATCGAGGAGGAGGAGGATTTCGATTTCAGGGGAGAGGAAGAAAAGAAATGAAAAATCTATATGATCGATCGAGGTCGAGGAAGGAGTGAGTGACCCGATCGCCCTCACTCCATTTCTCATCTGGAATATCATCTCTCTCTCTCTCTCTCTCTGGCCTCAATTCATTGCATTGTGAATTGTGAATCCTAGCTCATCCGTGTTGAAAACTCCACGCCAACGGTACGTGCTTACCCACCACTCCTACAGTACTTGGCCTCATCGATCAGCTGCAACCTCCCTCCCTCCCTGTCTCTCTGTCTGTCACCAGCTAGCTAATATTTCAACGAGCCAGGCTGCATGCATACTAGTTTCTTTCGCTCGCTTGCTTTGCTAGTACTAAAGCTACCATCCCCAGAGAATTATATGTATGCTAGCTCACAGCTTCCACGTAACTAATCATCTAACTACATCTTGTAATTAATTTGACTTTTGGCGCCTGCTATATATGTTGTGTAAAGAGAGAGATCAATACCCTCTGAGTTTAAATTAAATTGGGCTATTTTCTCCATTCTGCATATTATTAATTTGCATGTACAATTAAAGGGGTGCTCAATCTCTTTCTTTTCCTGGCCATTTTCTTTAATTATTCCTGAAATTACTCGAATCAGCTGTCTTTTAGACACCATGATTAGTCATTTGTTCCTCTGTAATTTGAAATGTCACCTATTCCCCAGAGGTTGTACAAAAGACGATTTATTAGTCATTATAATCATCAGCATACATGCCTTGGGATTTTTCTCAATCATACATTTTTTTTTATTCTCTTTTAAACTAGTACAACTAGTGTGCAATTGACAAGGGTGAACTTCCAGAACCAAATCCTGCATTCTTTTTATTCAGATATTAATAGATATAATAACCCTTGCTACATCATATTCCCACCTTTTGATATCGCCTTTTCCTTTTCCTTTTTTGGTTACACGTTGCAAGTCTAAGTGTCCGAAAGATGTGATCTTTGAAACAATTTAAAGCATGGAAAGGAAATGAAATCGGAGCTAAGAAATCTATGAAATCAGAACAAATTAAAATGCCAAGAAAATGGCTTTTTAGCAGCCCAAAATATGCAGTTAAATAAACATCATCCAAAAATATGTGTGATGTGGAGGCAAGATCAGAATCGTACGCACTCCATATTCAAATCAGAATATATCTTTTCAAAAGTAACCATTAATTCAAAGTGTCGTGTGTGTGTATATATATATATGGGAACGTATCTAGTGCTAATAGGTAATTCAGTGCTAATGTGCTAATACCAATCTTGACCGTTGGATGTGGGAGCATGCATGATGTTTAATGAAGACGCATTAATGAAGGTGCATTGAAGGTGGGAGCATACAAAGTGATTAAATAATTTAGAGGTGGGAGCCCACACTAATCTTGGTTGTTCAATTCAGATCCAACGATCAAGATTGGTATTAGCACCTTAGCACTGAATTACCCATTAGCACTAGATACATTCCCTATATATATACATACACACACGAACCACACTGATTTCCTACATTTAGAAACTTGCACTACTACACAAAAGCTCATCACAGACAGTTCTAAACCATCATCACAGACGGTTTTTGAACCGTCTGAATTTTTGTGTATGTGATGACACGAGGTTATCACAGACGGTTTTGAACCGCTCAGAAAAAACTATCACAGACGGTTCTATTCACGAACCGCTCAGCAGCGATAGCGACTATCCTGAGCGGTTGCGTGAATAGAACTGTCGTGATAGTCTGCTTTCCTGACAGTTCTATTCACGAGCGGTTCTTGTTTAGAACCGTTTATGATAGTTTTTTCTATGGTAAAAAAAAATAAAAATGGATTTTCACTTCATCTGGAGCCTCGCGAATGAATCTGATATTGATTTTCGGATTGAACTTTTCGCTAGCTTTCCCACAATAGCCATAGCATCACAGTAGCATCAACTCAATCCATTCACAGAGCACTAAAAATAACACGGCATGCATCACCCACATCACAGTAGCATCAATTCAATACATTCACAGAGCACTAACACATCACAGTAGTAATCCACATCACAGCAAAAGGGGGGAGTAGAGAGAGTGAGGTCGTGGGAGGCTGGGGTGACGAGGTCATGGGAGGCCGGCGACGATGAGGCCGGGGCAAGGTGGAGGAGGCTGTAGGCGACGAACTCAGGGGAGGACGGGGCGACGAAGTAGAGGAGGCCAGGGGCGACGAGGTCGTGGGAGGCCGGCGACGATGAGGCTGGGGAGAGGTGGAGGAGGCCGCGGGCGACGAGCTCGGGGGAGGCCAGAGGAGAAATGGTAGAGGAGGAGAAATGGCAGAGGAGGAGATGGAGATAGCAAAGGAGGAGATGAATGACTTTGTTAATATAGAGAGATTTTCGGCAGCCCGTCATTAAGTGCAAATTTTCGTTTTCCCGCCTAACGAAACAAAAGTATCACGCATGCTTTATACAAAAATCGCTCGTGATGACATATCACGAGCGGTTCGTATCACGAACCGCTGCGTGATAAGCGTCTCATCACGAGCGGTTCTAACCACGAGCCGTCTATGATGACATATCACGAGCGGTTCGTATCACGAACCGCTGCGTGATAGCGTCTCATCACGAGCGGTTCTAACCACGAACCGTATGTGATGAGTATCTCATCACGAGCGGTTTGTGTATAAAACCATCAGTGATTTTAAGGTTTTACCATGGTAAAACCCTAAAATCACAGATGGTTTTATACACAAACCGTCTGTGATGAGATACTCATCACATACGGTTCGTGGTTAGAACCGTCTGTGATAGTGACATATCACAGACGGTTCGTCTTGGAACCGTCTGTGATTATTTTATCACAGACGATTTCAAAGAACCGTCTGTGATGAGGTGTCTTCTATGACCTGTTTTGTAGTAGTGTTGCATTAACAGCTAACAGTTTTATGCATGCTATCATGCAGGGTGGCCTGACCTAAGCACCGCCAAACTAACTGTTGGACCGGAACGGCGACCGGGGTGAATAGGAGCTTCTTCTTCTCTTTAGTAGCTATAGAAGCTAGGAAGATCATAAAAACAAACATAACGGAAGTCCTGCATTGAAACCAACGAACCACGAGGCAAAACCCCACAACTCAGCACACAACCGGTCTGACTGCTAGGAATGGCAGGGCGATTAGGCCTCTTATGCCTGGGAGCAGCACGCGAAGATCACAAACAACCTAACCTTTGATCCGGCGATTCAAATCCACTGAAATTTCACCCATAGCTCATCAAGAAGGTCAGGGGTATATTCCAATCAAAGATCGGGACAATCGATGCCAAGGCTCCACAAATTTCTTGGAAGAGATCAAGAAAGCACAAGAACCAAGGAAATTCAAAATTTGATCCAAAAACTTGCTCGTGGGTGAATGATGCTCAAAATGACCCTAGATTGATTCTCACACTTCCTAACAAGCTAGATCACAATAAAAGATCCAAGGAAACAAAAGAAACACAAAAGATCCCAAAAGGCACCAAGGAAAGAGCAAGAACTAGAAAAACTCATCTAGGAGAAAATCTTTATTGGATTGATTCAATAGATTGTTGATTTACATCCACTCCACCATGCAGGACAAAAGCTCAACACTTGAACGCTCAATCAATCCATCTCCCTCAAACACTGGCCTCCTCTACTTCACTTTTCCCAAATCACAAATTAGGGTTTCTTCTTGGTAAGGCTATCAATGGATGAGGATACAAATCTTGCACACTTCCCTTTTATAGTGGAGGGTGGGTTTAGAAAGGAAACCTTATCGGGCACCTGTTAAGTCCACACACAAACAGGTCTACACTCAGACACGCTTCTCAAAGCGGATGACGAACCGGGCATTCTGAATCCGTCTCTTCGTAAACTTCACCTTCACCTAACCTAAATTGTCTCTCCTTGCACCATCTTGCGCTGAGGTTTCACCAAAGGTCACCAAATAAGTATTTTGGTGAAGATAAAAAAAATACCCCTTCTCTATCATTCTCTGAAGATTGAGTCCAATCGTCGTGAAGCAATCCTATACTTTGCTGCGTGTAGGTTAATCTATGTATCTCTTCATGTCAGTAAGTCTCTTCCATCCGGCTCCTATCGGAACCACCATAACACTTGCACCGACCCCCGCACCACTTGATGCAACCTCGTCGCACCGAACCTCCCGTTCGGTCGTCTTTGTCCATATTGCGCCATGCTTGAGTCCAATTACTTAACCCGGCATCCTCGATTGTTTTGGACCTCAGCTCTCCTAGCCTAGTTTCGATCATTCTCGCCGTTAACCGTCGCTGACTCTAAGCCATATGTATAACAATAGTCCAATAAATCATTTCGGGTATAAATTCTTCGCAACTTGACCCATGTTATCCAAAACATGCATCATGCAACATATATACACTGAAATCCATAACTTTGGTCTAACCAACGAAGTTCACAGCCTCCCAGGCGCATGAACAGATGGCTCGCCCACCTGTCCGCCAGCAAATGGCAGGTTAGACCTCCCCTGCACTTTGCCAAATTTTCACCTTGGAAATCTGCACCCTCTATGGAATTTTCTAAGTCCATTTACTTTCGACTCGAAGCTCCAAAAATTATGAGACTAAGTGCAAACACGTCCTCTCACTTACTGCCATACACGAGTTTTGACCGATTGCCAACATTCAACTTTTCAAAATGGCTTGTCGGACCACCGTCTATGGCTGGTCTGACCGCCAGCCCCTCGACCAGTCTGATTGCCGACATAGGCCGGTCAGACCGCCACTTTGGCTAGTCTAACCTCTGAGGTCTGATAGCAGTATGAATTTTCTGAAAACGATGGTTTCGACAAACGCATCGATGCTGTTGTCAATTGTTCAGTATATTGATATTATGAGTATATCCCCGTGACGTCCACACTAACAAAATAATCAGAATATGAAAAAGTCATTTCCAATTTGCGTTGTTGTTCTTGGATCGTCCTAATTATGCTCTCGCATGCTGTGGGAGCAATCAAACAACAGCCTGGAAAATGTCTGAATCCGTTCATCCTTTGACTTCCCCCATGACAAAAAGACCAGTAGAGTACGTACTGGAGTGCTGGTACATTGATATATATCGTAGTTCATACCTATAAAGCTCTTTAAACAATTATATAAATTTTGTTTCTCACGAGTCAAGTGCCCATATGATCGATAAGAACAAGCTATAATCTTTGTGCAAACAAGAACGTGTTAAAGAGTAAGAGAGTTCATAGTTTTTAGTATATTTTGTAAATACCTTCATATTCGCACTAAAAAGGAGTATGTCTAAAAAATTATACATACCACCCCTGAAAATGTGTAAATACCACTTAAATGGTCTTATATACTCGTATACTACACATGCATACTCTCGGTTGCGCAAGATACTCCCTACGTTGTGAGATACGGAATAGGGAGTAACTACTCCCGGTAGTAGAAAAAAAGCTTCCTCTATATATATATATATATATATACACACACACACACTATCTAGTGTGGTACAGGGATCTAATTCATCAACCTTAATTGTTAAAGAAAAGGGAAACATGCACCTCTATATATACTTTAGAAGTATATATCGTTTTAGGTTTACCTAATTACGTACGAAACACTACACTAGAACTAGAATTAACTCTTTGTAAAAATGTGTCGATCGAGATAAGAGAGAAAATCTTAATTTGGATAATTTACTTGATGAATATTTATACGAACTGTACCGTACCACACATGTATAATTGATATCAGTTACAATTAATTTTGTCATCTAATCAGATGAATGAGGATTACAATGTACAGTAGAATCAATATTTGCTTAATTAAGCGCTCTTTATCCCTAGCTTGGGTTACATGGAAGCACAATAAACCATGCCATTGGTGGATCTCTGCAACTTTTATTAATTGTAAAATCAAAGTATATTTGTCTGTTTGGCGTACGCGCGTCAGCAAGAGCGAGAGCTAGAGCCGTGGAGAGCGCTGGCATCCGACGCGTTCCTCATGGTCAGCCCTCCATTCCCTATGATGCCCTTCTTCATCATCGCGACGAACTCGCCGTAGTCGATTCGACCATCCTTTGAAATACGAAGAAGGGCAGATCAGAGGTGGATTCAGTAGTAGATGCATGCATGCTAGATCAGCTAGTACTGAGCTCGTACGTACGCGGAGCAGTGGTGCATGCTTACATTGTCCTGGTCGACCTCTCTGATGATGTCGTCGATGCCGACATCGCCCATGTTATGGTCCCTGCAGGCCTGCTCCAGCTCATCGACGGTGATGTAGCCGCTGCCGTCCTTGTCGAAGTAGGCGAAGGCGGCCAGCAGGTGCTCCTCGCGCTCCAGCTTGTTCACGTGCACCGTGGCGGCGATGAACTCGTCGTAGTCAATCGTGCCGTTCTTATCCACGTCGGCCTGCACGTACATTAATTGAATTTAATTCCTTTATTTATACACGCGGCAGATCGATCATCATCCATGCATCCACCCATGCCGTGCCGTGCGTGGTAAATTGTGACTAGCGGTAGCAACTAGCTAGTGTACGTAATAGATCGATCGAGATCGTCGATGAGCTAGCTTAGCTTAGCTTACGTACGGCGTCCATGAGGTCCCTGATCTCCGATTCCTTGAGATTTGATCCGTATCTCCTCAGCCCCTCCTTGAGCTCGTCGAAGGTGATGGCGCCGCTGTTGTCGGTGTCCATGGCCTTGAACATCTCCTTGAGCCCCGCGAGCTCCTCCTCCGACAGGTTCTGGGCGATCACCCGCAGCGCCATCTTCTTGAGCTTGTTCATGGCGGAGAACTGCTTCAGCCGGGACAGCACCGCCGGGTCCAGCGGCCTGTCGGGGGCGACGCCGTTCTCGCAGATCCACGGGTGGCAGAGCACCTGGTGCGCGGTGAGCCGCTCCGACGGCATCGACCGCAGCATCCTGCGGATGAGGTCCTTGGCGCTGCCGGAGATGTTGGGCCACGGCTCCGACTCGAAGTCGACGGCGCCCTTGAGCACTGCGTCGAAGATGCCCTGCTGCGTCTCCGCCCAGAAGGGCGGCACGCCGCTGAGCAGGATGTAGATGATGACGCCGGCCGTCCAAACGTCGGCCTCGGGGCCGTAGTGCTTGCAGAGCACCTCCGGCGCCACGTAGTAGGGGCTGCCCACGACGTCGGTGAAGATCTGGCCGGGCTTGAAGAAGATGGAAAGGCCGAAGTCGATGGCCTTGAGGGAGGCGTCGTGGCCCCTGTCCTTGAGCAGGAAGTTCTCGGGCTTGAGGTCGCGGTGCATGACCCCCAGCGAGTGGCACGCCTCCACAACGCCGACGATGACGCGCGCGATCTCCGCCGCCTTGCGCTCGGAGAAGTAGCCCCTCTCGACGATGCGGTCGAAGAGCTCCCCGCCCTCGCAGAGCTCCATGACGATGTGCACGTAGAGCGGGTCCTCGTAGGCGCCCTTGATGGTGACGACGCTGGCGTGGCCTGCGAGGTGGTGCATGATCTGGATCTCGCGGCGCACGTCGTCGACGTCCTCCGGGGTGAGGAGCTTGCGCTTGGCGATGGACTTGCAGGCGAGGGACGCCCCCGTGGCGAGGTCGGTGCACAGGTAGGTGGTGCCGAACTGGCCCTGGCCGAGCTTGCGGCCGAGGGCGTAGAGGTCACGGAGCGGAGGGGTGACGTGGCCGAGGACGGCGGTGGGGGAGGAAAGGTGCTGCTGGTGGCTGCGCATGGTGCGGTGAGGGTTGGGGGGCCCGCCGGGGCCGGAGAAGGAGGAGTTGTTGGCGCTGGAGGAGAAGGAGGAGTTGTTGGCGCTGGAGGAGAAGGAGCAGGAGCAGGAGCTGCTGTCGTGGTAGTTGTAGCAGTAGTCGGAGGCAGAGGCGGCGCCTGCAGGGAAGCGGCCGTAGGTGGGTGTGGAGGAGCCGCGGCAGGAGTTGCCCATGCATCAAAGGCCGGCGGCCGGGGCCGGGGGGCTAGACCTAGAAGCGCAAGGCATGGCCGCGCGCGCGATCGATCCACCGATCGAGAATGCTTTGGCAGCTAGCCACTCCTTAATTTCGTCCTTGCTGCCTCGACCGACCGAAGGGCCGTGCGCCGGGGAGGGGTGGTTTGGGCTGTCGGGCGGTGGGGAGCAATGGTAGGGAGGAGGACGACGACGATAGTAGCATGGCCTTCCTGATTTCAGGGAGGGTCTCGTGTCTTTTTGACCAAGCAATATATCTCTCTCTCTCTCGAGGCAGGTAGCCTACGATCGAGGAGACAAGTGTAGGCATAGTTGTGGCGAGGGACAATTAATGGCGGATGACATGCATGCATGTACTAATATGGATGCTTAATTTGTTGCTTGCTAATTTTACGTGCGCGCACGTCGTTTCAACTCAGTTCCTGTTGGAGGCGGAGGCTTAAATGCAGTTGAATCAATTGCAGAAGGAAGCCGCTGCACAACGTTATACGGTTAGTAGAGACTCGCCCAACGGTACAGGTACACTATACAGGAGGTTTAAAAATTGAAACTTAAGTTTCAACAATTTTTGTATCTGAAATATAAAGTTTTAAAAAACAAGTATTATGTTCTCTTTTCAATGAGCGCAGCAGTGATAATAGTGACATCGTATCACATCAAGTTTCAACTAGTTTTATTCATATATTTTTAGGGCATATTTCATTAAGTTTCATCAAGTATCACTATTTCTCAATATTTTGTGGAACAAGTTTCACTCAGTTTCATATGTCTCATCAAGTTTCAACTAGTTTCATTCAGTTATTTTGGGACATATTTCATTAAGTTTCATCAAGTATGTTGTTCCGGCGGCACAAAATTTTTATTGTGTTCTTGTGTTCGCGTTCGAGCGTTCCATTGCGTTCGCGTGTGTTTGTCTTCGGTTTGGGCAACAATTGGTATCAGAGTTCTAGGTTCGAAACCCTAGCCGCTACCCCGGGAGGGGTGATCTCGACTCCCGGGTGGCATATACGGCGTGACGGTGGGTGCGGCGGCGTCCCAAGGCGCGTGGCGGCCGGCTGTGCCATAGCAGATGCATAGCGCTCAGCGGTGGAGCGCACGACAAGGCGCGAGGAGGCGAGGTGCGAGGAGAAGCTGTGCGGCGTGGGTGGGCAACGCGTGGCTCGGTCGGGCGACGACAGCTCTCGGCGGTTGCGGCACTACGTCTTGGACGCACGAGGTGTAGCGTGTCATGTCGTAACAGATGTTGTTCACGTAAAAATTAGTGTGATTGAGTGTGTCTCTCTGTCTCCGTAACACGGGTGGGAAGCAGTTGAGATCCGACCGATCGTGCAATTATTGGGCCTATCTTTGATTTCTAGAGTCTCATGCGCGCTGCACGCAGTTGAGATCCATCAACATCAGCTGCCATCAACCAACGTGCAATTATGCATACAGTGAGGGCGAAGGAGGCAGCTAGCTAGGCTGATTTCTTACACGATAGGAGCAAAAAAATCTCTAAATTCGAATTTCTCACATTGAGTATTTTAATCTGAAGCAAGTGGTGAAACTTTGTGATAAAATTTGATTGTGCAACTGACAACGACGTCCAGATCCAGATGGACATTTGAATTTGATTGTGCAACTCTACCGACGGTGCAGTTTACAGACGGACACTTGAGTTTGATTGCTTCTTTCAAGTGACAGTATGCACATACATGAAGCTAGCTTAATTATTGTTTCCCAACTCAGCAGCGCATGTATGGCAGTTCAACAAATGCAGCTCGATCTCGATTGACTACGACAGATTAATTAGTTATTAATCAGTACACTGTACACGTACAGATACAGCCCAGCTTCCTTGCTCTGCCAGATTAAACGACTGCGGTGCTGGGATCCGGAATCAGCACGATCTTCTTCGATATGGAGTATCTCCCTAGCTGACGCTCTCTCCTGGGCCGGTCAGCAGGACTCACCAACCACGAGGTCACGTCTCATCTGCTATCTTTTTTAAGAATAAATAGTAAAACTAGCACTTTTCAAATAAAATAACAAAAATGATCCTCTACTATACTAAATTGTCGGTCACGTATCACCCTCCCAATCATAACATGGAGCGCGGTAACTGCGGCATGTGGCTTTCCACGAACCATGTTATGGAAATTTACTCTGTGGCATGTGGCTTTCCACAAACCATAATATGGAAATTTGGGAAAATCGAGACAGGAGGAGGCTAGGGTTTGAGACATGCATTGAAAGATATGAGAGCACTTGTGTGTGTGCCGCCCTAGTGGCTTTGTCCTACCAGGGGAGTGAATGTAAATATTCGTCTCCAAGAAGAAAAAAAAAATCAAATCTTTAAATTCGCCCAAGTCTTCATGAGTATCCGGTCGCCTGGGCGTAATCCATATCGACGACGTGAGTTAAGAAGAATTTACATCCTTGTTATATTTTTTACTGTACGGTACATTTACATCATGGAATCGCAGGATATGGACGACTTCGACATACCAGCCCGACATGGAGAGCCCCGCGACAAGAGGAAGGGGAAAGCTCATGCAGTTGAGCCCAACCGCCATAGCGTATCCGGTCGCCCAGGCGTAATCCATATCGACGACGTGCATTATGAAGAATTTACATTCTTGTAACGTTTTTTTACTGTATGGTGCACATACATCATGGAATCACAGGACATGGGTGACTTTGACATACCAGCCCAACGTGGAGAGCCCCGCGACAAGGGGAAGGGAAAGGCTCATGCGGCTGAGCCCGACCGCCATAGCGCATCCGGTCGCTCAGGCATAATCCATATCGACGACGTGAGTTATGAAGAATTTACATACTTATTACGTTTTTTATTGTAAGGTGCACTTACATCATGGAATCATAAGATATGCACGACTTCGACATACCAGCCCGACATGGAGAGTCCCGCGACAAGGGGAGGCTCCTTCGACCGAGACCGGCCGACGTCGTAGTGTATCCGGTCGACCGGGCGCACTCTGTATCGAAGATGTGAGTTATATATAATTTACATCATTGTTACGTTTCTTATTGTACGATCCAGTAACATCATGGAATCGCAGGACATGAAACTACTACAAAACAGAGCATATTAGACGTCTTATCACAGACGGTTCCTTTGCAACAATCTGTGATACGTAATTATCACAAACGGTTTGTAAATATAATCGTATGTGATAATTCACATACGATTCTTAAGAATAACCGTCGGTGGTATGTCGTCATATCACACACTGTTCGTATCACGAACCGTCTGTGATAAATATTATAGCCGAGTCGAGGCGGGATACGCTGGGGCGAGGCTCCCGCCTGCTGTGGCGGCTGGTCAGCTCGGCGGTGGTGGAGCTCGTTTCCACGCCGCCTCCCACCTCCTCACCATCGACAGCAGAGACCACGACATCAAGGTCCGTCGCGTACTCGCCTCAGCCATCCCCCCTCTCTCTCTCTATATCTCCGCTTCCTCCCTTACGGACCCAACCGGAGACCTCTCAGGCCTCGGTATAGTGTTGTGCTCCTCGATTTGGCGCTCCATTTCCCCTCAATTTTGCTTGGTTTTCGAAGTCGGTGGGGTTTAGATCTAGGCATGTGTTTTGATTTCGCGCTGCGGTTGCGGATTACTGGTGCGATTTCCCTCTTCTTTTTTCTTGCCATCACTGATTCCGTGGTATTTCGATTGTTGATCTGGGTGATAGCGTCAGATGATTCGGACAAGAAGCTCCCCACTGCCTCCTACCACAGCAGCCTCTTGTCTCATAGTTCTGCCGTGAACATGAATTTTTTTTTGTAGTAGAACAACTATCATAGACGGTTCTTGTTCCAAACCGTCTGTGAAAATAGATTATCACATATTGATAATTACAATCACAGACGGTTCCCGTTCAGAACCGTCTGTGATAGATTTTTTCACAGACGGTTTGAAAACCGTCTGTGATGATGCATGTCTGTGATGACCCTTTGTGTAGTAGTGTGGTCGACTTTGACACTCGCCGCTACCGTGGGCAACCCCGAGACAAGGGCACTCGCATTGGCACCACGGAGACTAGTTGCACACATCGTTAAATAACAGCCCCGACACAAGGGGCACTTGCTATTGTACTTTATATTATGCAGCCTGTCCAACTCCAACGTGGACTGCATCAGCATTCTTGTAGATGCAACCGGAGTTTCATTTCCTAGTATTAACCTAAGTAACACTGGACTGCGTCAGCATTCATGTAGAGAAAGGAATGTGTCCAGAAAACGTGGAATATCGAAAGACAACGAAGGTGCCACTGGCTTGAAAAGACTACAAATACCAATCAACATGAATCAAAGGTGCTACTATGTGATGAGGTGGGCTCACCAAGAAAGGAGATTGACGCAGAGACTAGTTGCAGACACCTATTTTTTATGTTATAGAATGCTCTTTGCTAATTTATCAGTTTTCTGTTGATGATATTCTTTAATATTGTATTATACTATAGGCTAGGTAAGCTTGTGCATGAACTAACCGAGGGAAATGTATGGCGTGCAAATCACATAACGATGTACTGTAGCCTTCGAAACGTACACGAGTAGAAGGTTACAGTGCACCGTTATATGATCTGCATGCCACGTATTTCCCTTGGTTCATGCACAAGCTTATATAGCCTGCGGTACAATATAATATTAAATAATATCATCAACAGTAGACTGCTAAATTAACAAATAATGTTCTATTTCATCGGGTTGCATGTGATAATACCCCGTCCTCCTTCATCCCGGTTCATGCACAAACTTATCTAGACTGTAGTATATCTCGTGTTATGTCATTATGTTTGGGTATATTTATATTTATATTTTGTTTTTCTATATTTGTACGCGTATTTTGGTTGTTATGTGTGTACTCTTGCACCATATTGTATATCGACATCTCGAATGGAGTTGTAATGTAGATTTTTTTCATACATTGCAAGTCACATGAAATCATGAAACCCTAATTTCTAAAACCTAAAATCCAAACTTTCGTGACTTAAATCCTAAATTTTACAATTCCAGAACACATATCAAATTTTCCAAACATTACACATTCAAGTTCACTACGTGGGGAGCATTCAAAATAGAATTCATAATTTTTAGAGCTCAATTTCTACATTTGCAAATTCGTACAAACAGTACACTTATATGAAATAGAGAGAGAAATAATGAAGGAATAAAATTTTGAAAAATTTACACAAGAAAGTACACTATGTCGGGAGGCTCCACATAAAATTTCGTGATTTTTGGAATTCATTTGGTATATTTAAAAATTCGTACAAACTGACAAGAAACCATAATTTTAGAAACTCCAACTAAACCCTAATGAAACCATAACCGACGACATGTGGCGGTGTGTGGGGCGTTGCCGCACGGCCACCGTACGGTAATCGTTGGCGGCCGTGTGGCAACAGGGGTGATGTGGTGGCGGGGCGGGCGGAAGGGGCACGTGGCAACGGTGGTGGCGATACCGCACGGCGGACGTGCGGCAACGGAATGAGATAGTGGGTGAGAAGCGCTCTCCGCACGATAACTATATGATAACAGTATAATTAATAATGCAAATATAACTCCAAAAGTTACTAGGCTCAATTACCGGGAAACAATCGAACTAGGATGTAGTAGACGTAGCATGGACAAATGATTGATTATCTGCAGTAGAGATCCGACCGATCGTGCAATTATTGGGCCTGTCTTTGATTTCTCAGCCTCGTGCTCTCATGCGCGCTGCACATCAACATCAGCTGCCATCAACCAACGTGCAATTATGCATACAGCGAGGGCGAAGGAGGCAGCTAGCTAGGCTGATTTTACACGCTACATTGTTTGTACTCCATTTAGGAGAAGAAGAAAAAATCATTCAAATTTCTCATGTTTAGTATTTAATCTCGAGCGGGAGAGACTGATGCTCTGATATGTATAGCACACTCTGTAATATTTATATTTTATAAAAAAAATTTAAAATAAGTCTACGTATCAACTAGAGTAGATTGATGTATCTTATCTCATTTCGCGTGCATATCAGTTTCTTCAGGAAGAGACAATATGTGCTCTTTCTCGTCCACTCTATCCTCCACGTAGGATTTTATTGGCATGACATATCTAAGAGGCGATAATAAATACACTATTGGAGATACCCTTAAGCAACCCGGCCCTTAACTCGTGCCCCCGTTGTGGACATCTTCGAACCACAATTTTGACCACTAATTTGTATTATAGTACATTTATAAAACCCAGTAAAACTATAATACTATTATGAAAACACTATTATCTCGGGATACGTATGTACATATTCAATCTAAATATGTAAAGGGATACTAATAACCAAAGTTTTAAAGGTTGGCGCGCGTCTCGAAATTAACGATCCCACCACTACGCGCGCGTGCCTAGCCAGCCAGTACTCAAAACAGCACTCGAAGTTAGGGATGAAAATGGATCGGATAGTTTCCGACCGATCCGGACGAAAACGGATTCGGATTGTCTCGGATCGGATTTTTCTCGGATAATTTTCGGATCGGATACGGATTCGGATTTTTTTGTCGGAAACGGAAACGAATACGGTAGGCATGCTATCCGGCGGATACGGATACGGATACGGATTATCCGGATAAGACAAGTTCGGATATCCGGATTTCGGCCCAATAGAAGAGGATTCAGCCCAAAAGGGAAAATGAGATTTTAATTGATTTTCGAATTTCAGAAAATGCAACAAATCAAATAGCCTTTTAGAAAATAGCAAATAGAGTTAAAAAATTCTAGAAAAAATCATAAAAATTCCTTAAATTATTTTGAACTTAATAAAATTAATTCCAAGTTAAAGTTAGTTTTTATTTTTGCACATAAATTATTTTTAATTTCTGAAAAATATGAACAACCTTTTTAAAATCCAGAAAATTCAAGAAATTAATTATTATTTTTTCATTTTCACTTTAAATGCAATAAAATCCCAGAAATCTCAATAATTTTTTTGACATTGAAAACTAGGAAATTAAATAATTGACTTTATTTCATTTATTTTTTCTTTTTAACCAAGAAAACTCTTTTAAATCTCAAAAAATCCAATAAACTAATAACTTTATTAATTTTATTTTTGGTAACATACTTTGGGATGTTACAGTCATTTACGTATAGATTAACTATATAGCTTCATCAATGTTAGTGTGAACTAAGTTTTATGTATGTGATAAGCTAAGTGTGAATGTGTGATGACTTGTGACTTTGTGAGTTCTGACTTATAAGCTAAATATGGTAAACTAAGTGTTATGTTTATGATGAACTAGTTAATGCAACTTGTTAGTGCCAATGTTATGCGTGGTTGCTGAAAATATGAATAATTCATGAATGTGTTGCATTAAATGAACTAGTTATATGTTTTC
Source organism: Hsuehochloa calcarea (assembly GCA_036346395.1). Taxonomy (NCBI): domain Eukaryota; kingdom Viridiplantae; phylum Streptophyta; class Magnoliopsida; order Poales; family Poaceae; genus Hsuehochloa; species Hsuehochloa calcarea. The sequence continues at coordinate 78,597,417 of CM070610.1, read as the reverse complement.
GTTAATTTCTGGCATACAATTTAAGGGGTTTTCATGTTCCGAAAATAATCCGCGATTGTATTCGTTTCAATTCGTATTCGCACCGTATTCGTATTCGATATTATTCGTATCCGTATTCGTATCCGGAGTATCCGTATTCATATCCGGATCCGGAAAAAAATATGAAAACAAATATGACAGAACCATTATCCGTCCGTATCCGATCCGTTTTCACCCCTACTCGAAGTTGACGAATGAATGCATCCGCGACAGGGCCTAGCTATAAAGGATCGATGATGCCTGGCAGCTTCTTGGGTGAGCTGCAGCAGAGCGTTGTTGCGTTGCGTTGATCAGATCAGATTCAGCACACACACACACATATCATCCATCGATGGGCTTCTTGTCGTTGCTTGTGGTTGCATCGATGCCCGTCGTGGAGGTGCTGCTCGTCGGCCTCCTGGGCGCCTACCTCGCCTCCGGCCGCTGCAACATCCTCACGCCCACCGCCCGCGCGGACATCAACCGGGTCGTCTACGCCGTCTTCACGCCGGCGCTCATGCTGGCCAGCCTCGCCCGGACGGTCACGCTCCCAGACGCCATCTCCTGGTCTGCTGCTACCCAGCACAGCACGCATTTCTCGTGCATCATATCATGTCTGCTACATTCAGGCAGCAACTAAAGCGCAATTTGTGTGCTCGTCTTAATTAAAAGGTGGTTCATGCCGGTGAACATTGGGATCATCTTCTTGATCGGCGGGGTTCTTGGGTGGGTGGCAGTGCTCATCTTGAGGCCGCCACAGCACCTCAGGGGATTGGTCGTCGCTTCCTGCTCCGCTGGTAAACTGTTAACGACGACCTACGGCTACCTGGACTCCAGGGCCGGATTCATTGCCCAGTTGAGGCTAGTTAATACTAATCAGCGTGAATGATTCATTACTGCAGCAAACTTCGGCAACCTGCTCCTGATAGTGATTCCAGCGGTGTGCGAGGAGGACGGCAATCCATTTGGATCTGGCGATACTGCCAAGAGCATCTGCACTGACCGAGGCCTCTCCTACGCCTCATTCTCCATGGCGGTAATCCAGTTTAGTTTTAACTCAATTCTCCATTTGCTATCTATCTATCTATCTATCTAGCTCGGTAATTAAGCAGTAAGCATGGTCCGAATTGAAGGGCAGCGTAACGCCTCTGTACGTGTAGATCGGGGGCTTCTACATCTGGACGCACACCTACAGCGTGATGAAGAGGTCGAGCGAGATATACCGCGGGATGAAGAAACAGGCAAGCATTACTACTGCTGCCTCTTCTTGCGAGGTAGATCCCAAGGACTCTGCCAGGTCAGAAGAGGACCAAGAGCCCTACCCCTCCAGGAACGATGACGAGGAGGGCGTCATCTTGCAGTCGGCCAACTCTGTCCATGAAAAGGAGCAGCACCAAACTGTAAGCTCAGTTTAACTTAGCTTTAATTGTTCCAGTACATCGACAGTAATTAAGTGCTGCTGGTTCTTACTTTTAAGCTAAGCTCTGCTCTGCTCTGCTTTACATCTTGAGCATACAATATATGCGTGCAGTTACTGCTTCCGTTGCTGTCGAGCTACCATCTCAAGAGTGGTAAAATCAGCAACATGTGGGAGAAGCTGAAACAAGGCACACACCAGATAGTTGAGGAGTTAACCGCGCCCCCTACAGTCGGTGCGGTAAGTTACTTAGACACACTCTCTCTCTCTCTGCAATGCACGTTTTCTAGAACGGAGATAGCACTAGATAGATATGATATCCATCGCATCTGCAATGCCAATTATCCGTACTTCAACAATGAAAAAAATGGGCTGAGATTAATTAATTCCCCCTGCTAGCTGGTTTGTTCTAAATGTACGGCGACGTTGTCCGCAGGTTCTGGGCTTGATTGTTGGTGCGGTGCCGTGGCTGAAATCTGCATTTGTCGGCAGCAACGCTCCCCTGCGAGTTGTTGACGACTCCCTCAAACTGCTAGGGTATGCATGTGTCTCCTGTTCTCATGTCTAGTTTAGGATTGGAACACTATGTATGTATGGTGATCTCCCTTGGTTGTGAAATGTAGAGATGGCACAATCCCTTGTGTTACTCTCGTTCTAGGAGGAAACCTGACGAAAGGTACCGACTGACACTAGCAAATTACAAGAGTACTGAAATTCTATATCAACAGAAGCTCTTTGACCGAAAAGAAAAAAAATGGTCAGGTGCTCGGAGGTCGACGGTGTCACCGGCGGTTGTTGCGGCGATCATCTGCGTGCGGTACGTGATCCTGCCCATCGTCGGGGTCGTCGTCGTCAGAGCGGCGCGTGAGATTGGGCTCCTGCCGCCCGATCCACTCTACCAGTACGTGCTCATGATCCAGTTTGCTCTCCCGCCGGCGATGAGCATTGGCACCATGTCTCAGCTCTACGACGTTGGGCAGGAGGAATGCTCCGTCATCTTCCTCTGGACTTACATCGTCGCCGCCTTGGCGCTCACCATCTGGTCCTCCATCTTCATGTCCATCCTCTGACCACCCTTAGCTGCCAGCCTGGGTCCTTGCTTCCACTGTATGTGTTGTACTTGTGTGGATGGTTCGTGTATTACATAACACTGCTACACAGGCAGCACATACTTCCACTGGCGCTTCATCATTTTTTGGATTGCTATAATATATATTGAGCATATGCTTAAGCTGCTGCTTCACATGCTTAACCACTAAAATCTTAATTCAGCAATAACTCCGGTCCGGAATGCACCTTCCAACAACATGTAAAACGGACAAATTAACACTGGACAGGAAATACCTCAGATCAACTGCATTTTATTCATCGAATGAGGAAACTAACCCAAATTACAACAAGACAGGGATTTGATTTGACACACATTATTCTGCCAAGGTTCATGCCAAATGGCGGTGTCTCTGCACCTCCTAACGAGGTGATTGATGTTGCGAGCATCGCACTAACTTATTGCAATCAATGGAGGCACCAACCCAGCAGCAGTTTGGTACCCACAACCCAGGGACTAACATACTTTGTCAGCCCACAAAATACGGGAAATGGAGACAAAAGATACAGAAAAGAAGCAGCCCTGGGCTCCCACCAGTGTCCATGTGCCAACAAAGCGTTCCCAAATAGAGTTACAGCAGCAATCGTCCAAAATCTGCACACAAAATACATAGGACATGGCCATTAGTTTGTAACTCATTAGCAGTAAAAAAAAAACCCCCATTGACAAAGTCGACACGACTTAAATCTTTAGCACACGTCGGAAACAACTGCTCACAAAATAAATCAAAATGCAGCATCTTGAACTAAACCCCAGAACATACCCTTTTATATCTTAACTATTTTGGTTTCATTACAGGCAAAGAAATTCACAGCTAGGGAAAAGTTTCACCTAATATCAGAATAGGTATCACCAACAGTGATCTTGTGTGCCCACCAGGTACCAATAGCTGCTAAGTGACGCATCTAATCACTAGAGTGGTCCTAGTGTCATGATTCATGACGCTGAACCCGAGAAAAGTGCACTTGTGGCACGCATGTGAATGCTGTGAGAACAACTCAACAAGCATAAAAGCTTAACAACCTATTGTTAGCTGATACATTCTGTAGCACATACAAATCAGCATTTGATAGATGAGATCATGAGAACAAAGAAAAATGCAGTCCCTACAGAACAGTAAACAAGTTGACGCTAGCGCCTCTTGAAAAATGGAAATCTAGATCAGTAATCCAGTTGATACATGAGAGCTATAACAAGATAGTATCATCCAAAATAAAGAGCATAACAACCAAAGTGTTCGGCAAAACGATTTAATAATGTCAATCATGATGCATGCTTTTTATATCCCTACCTGTAAAAGAAAACTAGTGCCGGTTCATGTCATACAAGCACCCGAATTAGTGCCATGTGTTGACTGGACAGAACTTGCAACATAACCTCAGATATCACTAACAAATGTATCTAAATGGTTACTAAGATAAGTAAAAGGGGGAGCTATAAATTCCCCTCATTTGGATTAATAAACTTTGAACTGTCTATGGAGCAACATATGAAAAAGAAATATGCAACCTTTCAATCACAGGGATAGATACATGTTGGAATTAAACATAAGTAGCATCCATGTTACTCTGAGGCTTGTTTGGATACATTGTGATCCGACTCAATCCCTTCGGATTGAGATTGAGTTGAATTTAAACTAAAATCTCTTCCAATCCGAAGGGATTGGTTCTAATACCTCTCTATCCAAAAAAGCCCCGAAGCCGCTGTCCATGAAGTTATGCCAGTGAGTCAGTGACAGAAAAAAATTATTATCATTTCAAATTAAGTCGATTTGTCCAAAACTGTCAGTGACAGAAAAAAATTATTCTCATTTCAAATTAAGTCGATTTGTCCAAAACTGGAACGTGTACATGTTCTATCCGTGTGTTCAAGTAGCAAACATCTGCTGCATTGAATCGCCGAAAACATGTTCAATGTAACACACACAAAGAAAGAAAGAAAGAAAGGAAAGAAAGAAAGTACCTTCCTAGTCCAAAGTAGATGTGGAGATGACCCTGGCACCAGCTCTATCGAGCTGAGCGATGGTGGCTGTTGCCCTGAGCTTTCCTACGGTGAAGAATGCGTCCACCATCCTCCGGGCAACCTCCTCCCCCTTGTCCTCCCCCTCAATGACAGCCACAGCGGTTGGCCCCGCTCCACTGATGGTGCAGCCCAATGCTCCAGCTTCCAGAGCCGCCGCCTTCACCGCTGCCATGCCAGGTATGAGCGGTGCCCTGGTGGGCTCAACGATGCCGTCGGACGACATGGCCGAGCCGATGACCCCGGCGTCCCCTTGCAGCACGGCGGCCACAAGCGCCGCGGCCTGGCTGGAGTTGCGCACGTGCTGCTGGACGGTGACCTGTTTGGGCAGCGCGGCGCGCATCTTGCTGGTGGGCGCCTCGAAGTCGGGAGTGATGAGGACGAAGTGGAGGCGGAGGTCGGGCGGGGAGGCGAGTGGGATGAGGTGGAAGGGGTCGTAGCTGCGGACGAGGACGAAGCCGCCGAGGATGGCGGGGGCGATGTTGTCGGCGTGGAAGCCGCTGACGGCCTTCTCGGACTCGAGGCCCGCGAGGACGAGGTCGTCGCGGTGGAGGCGGGAGCCGAAGAGGGCATCGACGGCCTTGGCCGCGGCGGCGGCGGAGGCGGCGGAGGAGCCTAGGCCGGAGCCGAGGGGGAGACCCTTGGTGAGATGTATGGAGACGGCGTGGGAACGGACACCAAGGGCGCGGAGGGCGGCGATGGCAGCGACACCGGCGCAGTTGCGGAGGGGATCGCGGGAGAGGCGGTCGGCGAGGTGTGGGCGGGAGGGGGAGGAGACGGAGGCGATGGAGACGGTGCCAGGGGGCAGGGACTGGTCAAGGGTGGCGGTGACGATGTCTCCGAGGGAGAGGGAAGCATCGGCGACGGCGCAGCCGAGGAAGTCGAAGCCCGGGCCGAGGTTGGCGACGGTGGCGGGCGCGAAGGCCGTGACGGATTTGAAGGCCGGGGAGGGGTCGGGCCAGGAGGAGGCGGCGGCGACTCTGCCTTTCCTACATACGCGGAGGGAGACAAGCGAAGGGCGGGTCCTGTGGGTACAGGGGAAGGAGGGCGCCGTCGCCGTCGCCGCCGCCGCCATTTGGTCTCGTGGGTAGCTTGGGAATTGGTTGACCTTTGCGGGTGGTTTCTAGTAGAGCGGGCCGACGGCACGGTGACGAGTCGGCCCGACCCATTTAGGCATGGGCATTAGCTGCCCGTGTCTTATCGGTTCACGTGTTGAAAAAGTGGTTCAGGTATAATTCATCAGTCATTCGTGCTAGCACGAGCTTATTTAGCCCAACGAATCAAGTCAGGTCTTATTTAACCAGTTAGGTTGGAAAAAATAAAAAAAGAAAAATCCAAAAAAAAAAAACCAATGAAATCAGAAAAATATGTCGAATTCAGAAATAAATATGAAAATAAAAAACAAGACATCATATTGAAAATGTTCAACTGGCTACATCGTTAAAACTTTCGCCAAGTAAAAACTCAAAATGAGAAAACCTTGGAAAAGGAAAAGGAGTATAGCCTATAGATCTACATGCAACCATGTTTTACGTGCCTAAGAGCAGATTTTCGAACACCTCCGATAATTGTGGATTTTTCACAGAGTGTTGTGTTCGTGAATCAGTTTGTTCTCAGTCCTTCACAGTTAGAAGTATCTCCACCATCTCACTTGTGAGACTTGTTATTCTCTCCTCCAATATTCTTACAAAAGACTGAAAGCAGACTCGGAAGAAACCGTCAAGACAAGAACAGTTAACACATTACGTGCAAGTATGGATAACACATGATATGTCCAGTGAGTATGTGTTTGTTCTCGTGTCCGGGCGTTCGAGCGTTCGCGCGTGTAGGCACCAACGAGCAGGCAGACAGAGCACATAGCTAGCAAGCTTTTTACATACATGAAAACCATTAATTCTTTATTCATTTGTTTTATTACAGTACTCTCACAATCATCATGGACAGTTAATTCCAGTTTTATAAATTACATCGATCTCATCTTCCCAAATCCATTGGCCGGCAGTACACACATGAAGAAAGTGCAATACATTTCTGATTTCTCACTCCAACAGTACATGCAAGCATTAGTTCTGGTTTATGATAGTTGCCGGTCTTGAGGACTTCAAGCTGCATCCATAGAGGGATTGGAAGCTGGGAGTACTGGTCCCAGTAAGTTGCTCGCGATCCTGCACAAGCACACAGCAGTCAGTAGATATTCATGGATTAATCCATATACTATATATACCATGCACTAATTGTGGTTTCAACTGATGCTTCTGTTTTTGCAGTTTGACGAGCGCTGAGAACCCTCCTCACCTCTGAATCCTTATCTGCGTCCTTCTGCAGCAGCGGTCAAATAACAAACGGGTCAGTGGGTCAGTTGCTTCCCCGCTCCATCTTTCTGGAGTAAATTTCGTAAGAGTGGTGGGCACACTTGCCTTTCTCTTGGCCTTGCTGCAATCCTACCGTCAGGCACTGTAGCGTCTGTGCTTGCCGCCGTAGGTTGTGCGGCTTGTTCTCCCGGTTTTGGCACAGTATTTGCCTGAACAAAGAGAATAGAGAAAAATAAATAATGATGTATGGGAATGAAAACAATTATAGTAGTTTTAGATTCTTAATGCACAATGCATGCTATTATAGTAGTTTTAGATTCTTAATGCACAATGCATGCTAGCGCTGGTCCTCGACTCACCAGCTTCCTGAACTGAAGGTTGTAAAACATCTGCAGGTAGCGCTGTTTGGCCTGCCTCTCTTCCTTGTTCAGACTCCTCCAGAAGCCGTACATTGATCCCATATTCACAACTTTAGTTGCATAAATCTGCCACGTGTAACTGCAATCGTAGACAGGGACAGGGCCAGACAGTGATTTAAGTAGCATGATATGGTACAGCAAGTGCTGCATTGGATTTAGCTGGAAGAGATCAGATGCGTGGAGTATCGGTAGTGCATGTACCACTCGTAGATGCGCTTCAGTCCAGCAGTGGACATCTTGTTCCAGTAGATGGGGTCCTCCTTGCATTTCTGAAAGAAGTCAGCAATCCTGTCGCTCGCCTCCTTGCCATTGAGCGGGTTGATATGGAAACCCGAGACCCCGTCGACAATGATCTCGGCAGGCCCTCCCTGATTTGTTACCAAGGTTGGCAGGCCGCAGTTCATTGCCTCGATGACTGTTAGCCCGAATGCCTCGTAGAGAGCAGGCTGAAAAATGGAACACGCCGGAGCATGCATTTCTTCAGTACTCAGTACTGTGTGGGTTTTAATGTCGGCAGCATATATATGTAGTCTAGTCATATGTCATATGTTAAGCTGCATGTCAGCGTGCGTACCTGAACGAAGGCTCCCCTGGTATCCGCAATGCAACGGTACAGCTCGCCATTGCGCACACGGTCAGCCTGCGCTTTGATCCAACGGATCTGTCCCTCGAGCTGGTACTTGCTTATCAAGCTGTGCATCTCCTTTATCTCCTCTATCTCCTCTCGGTCCTCGGACAGTGAAGGGTCCAGGAGCCCCCCAACGATGACCAGGTTGGCAAGGTCCCTGAGCCTCTTGTTCTCACCGTACCATTCCACCAGCCCGGTGATGTTCTTCACCTTGTCGAGCCTTGTCATCGAGAACATGATTGGCTTGCTCCTGTCTGCCAGCTGCCCTCTGATCCAACCATGGTATCACATGCAGTTCAGACTTCAGACTTGTTAGCAGTATTAATTGCCAAAAAAAAAAATCAATCAAAATTAAAGCCCCCCAAGGCCCATGGGATATGTGTACGTACTAGTACTGCTACTTACATGTGCTCGTCGTTGTCCTCCTTGCTGTAGAGTAACTCCTCGATCTCGGGGTGCAAGTCTGTCAGCCGCTTCTGCTTTTGTGTAAAGGGAAAGTAAACAGATTGATCGGCACCAGGGGCGGCAATGTTGAACTTGGGATCAAAGACGTTGATGCCTGTGGCGTAGCGACAGAGCCCTGGCATTGTGAATGCGCAGTGGCCCTCGTACTGCCCAGGCTTCTCTTTGCTGCATCAATTTTATCAGCGGATCGAGTTGAATCAGTAGAGTGAGACTCTGATGTATTTGCGGCGAGAGGTTTTTATTTAGTCCACCACGCGAGAAACTGGTAATTAACTACTGACCCGACCCACCTTCCGGCTATTTCTTGGTAGGTGCTGGCGATGATGAAGTCACTGGTGTTCATGGCAATCATATCAGCGGTGAATTGGCAGGAGAAATGATACGTCTGGTCCATTTCTCTCCACTTGACATCCGAATCCTCGTACTTGGCCTTCTCGAGAGCGTGCGCAATTGTTCCCTGTTGGTTGATAAGATTATTTGTTTGTAATGCGCGCGCACATGCATGGTGTCAAATTAATGTTTGTTCCCTATCTATTACAATCAGGATTTGCCCTAATTGAAATTCAAAATCACCGAAATTTCGGCAATTTCGCTCAACCCTGAATTTTGAAACCCTGATTACAACGCATGGCTCATTTTCACCTGAGTGACTCCTAGTTTGCTTGATAGGAGGGATGCTACTAAATTGCCGTCAGTGTAATTGCCGATGACCAGGTCTGGTTTCCCCTCCAACACGTCGAGGATCTTGACACAAGAATCCTGGATAAAAGCTTGCTATTATTCTCGGTGTTTTACATACATTTCACAATGCGTTCTCTCTCTCTCTCTCTCTCTCTCTCTCTCTCTCTATATATATATATATATATATATATATATATATATATATATATATCCTTCCTAGCTAGCTAGCTGACATGCAAGACATACCTGGGCATATCTCTCCAGGTAAGGATAAGTGTCAAACCGGGAGACCCACTGGCGAAGATCTTCGCCATCATCAGTCTTGAATGGCACGCGGAGGATGCTCGAGTGCTTGGTGTTTTCAATTGGCTCAAGCTCTACGCTGCATTTGGTGCCCTTTGCTTCTGGTATGAGCCTTGTTAGCTGCAACGTGCATGATCAGCTGTCAGATGTATCCCAATTCTCAAGTGATCCATGTTGTAGTTTCATGAATAAGCTAGCTAGGCCAAGCTAGCTTACCACAAGAATCTTAGGTGTGACACGCAGGCCCTGCTGCTTGATTCTTTGCAGCAGTTCCTCTTCAAGAGCTCTAACTTGGTCCAGGATGTAAACAACCTGCGTGCATGTTAAGAGGAAAATTAAATTAAAGGATCATCGATCTCAGTTTTAATCTGTCTTTGTTTTCTCAAGCATGCATGGATAACTGTGGCTTCAGGCCGGGTTACCATCTACCAGTATTCGAGATCACTATATATATATATATACCTGGCCGCCGGTATCTGGCATCCCGAGGACCTTCTCTTGGCCGAAGTAACCATGGATGGAGAAGATGACAATGTTGAATACCGATGGTACCCTGCTGAAGAACTTGCCCATGTTGATAGGGTCCGGTGCTTGGAGCACTTCGGAGAGGCAGTTGAGTGTTTCTCTGCATGTTTCAGCAGTATCACCCCATCCTTTCTCTAATCCCCACTCCTGGAACCTGCATTGATTGGCGAACGTATCGATCGATCGATCGTGTAGGTCTTGTTGGTTGGTTCTATATATATATGTATGTATGTACGTACAAGTTTGGTAGAAAATTAAACTAATATATACTTCATATATGTACTTTTGTTCAAACTTGTGGTATGGTGTGTTCCTTCGCAGGCCGGTGACGTAAACCTCGGCGACAAGTAGTGCTGTCTGAAGCTTGTTTACGGTGTCGAGGGTGTCGTTGATCATTAGTTTCTGCGATTAATCAATTGAATTGTTGGTGTGGATCCGATTAGCTACTGAACTTAATTTTCCCGATTCGAATGACGATATATTCGATCTGCTCACCTCGCCGCGATAGCTCAGTGCGAGCAGGTGGTCAAGCAATGGCTTCATGTTGTCGCCCAGCTTGGAAGACATGAATCTGGAAACGAACTGCATCCCGTTCCCTATGGACGAGGGCAGTGCCAGGTGAGGCGTCGAGAGATCCAGGGCGCCAAAATCAACCTCGAATGAGTTGTCGTCGTGTGCCCTGAAACAAATCATGCAAGCTGCGTGCATGAACAAACAAGCTAGAGATCGATAGATCGATGATGATTCTACATTAATTAATTCATTCATTCATTCATTCATGCGTGTACCGTATACCATTTGTCGTCGAACAGGGTCTCTTTGCACTTGAGGTAGTCCGACGGCGTGATTTGGTCGACGGACAGGTCCGCAGAATGGACTCTGATGTACTCCCAGATGCCGGGATTCATCCTGACGGCAAATGCGACCAAGGGAGGAAGCACCACTGCCTCCTGCGTGGAGCAGATGATGTAGCCAAGGTAGCCCTCCGCGAGCTTTTCCTTGTCATCCATGGATTTCTCCAGCTCCTCCATCAGCTGCCGGTTCTTCATCAGCCTCCTGCCCTTGGAGACATACCTTAATTCACAAATTAACAACATGCAAAAATAAATAAATTAAAAGTTGGCCCATAATTCACAAATTAGCTGCTCGATCATCTGATAGCGGTGTACCTACCTTTGGAAGCACCTCTTCATCTGATAGCGGCTCTGGCGCAGCGCCTCCGGCATCATGTCGGCGATGCTGTCCGACCTCCTGAAGCCGCCACCGAGCATGGAGGCTATGCTCTGAGCTTCCGGCAGAGAGAGAGAGAGATAGAGAGAGAGAATAAAAATAAACGGTTGATGACGACGCTTAGCGAGTAGCCAGGCAATGCCGAGGCTTAGCTGGGGCTGGGACTCTGGGTAGTGTTTTGTTGTATCGAGGTCGAGGCGATTTATACAAGACGAAGAAGACGAAGACGAAGACGATGAGATTGCAATTAGTTTGCAGGGATGGATGCTTAAGGTGCATGCTAGAATGAAAGCGCATGGTGCTGCATATCCATGCCATGGGTGAGGAGAACAAGTTATGCTCAACCAAGGACCGAAGAAACATGCAAGGCAAGGAAGGCATTTCATCAATTTAATTAATTTACAGTACCGTCATCGTTTCATTTCCATCGATCCATGCGCATATACTACATGCACCACTAGGCATGCAGTAGCACACATGACATGTAAGATTCCCTCTTGTCAAGTAGTCCACCTTTCTCTTTGCTTTGCTTGTTCAAATTTGTGTTGGGACAATTAATATATTAATTAACCTCTTCTTTTTTTGACAACTTGCTCAAATGTCGGTGACAAAATAACATCATGTCCAAGCCACTGGTATATATACTCCTATGAAGCAGACTGATTAAACGCAATTGTGAAGAGAAAAAAAAAACAATTTGCGAGTACTTGTAATAATATGTTTATGCTGTTATATATGCTACCAAACTCTGTTAAGATTAATTCTTTTCTCCATTAGCACTCTAGTTAATTCATTTTCTTGTCAATATTTTTTTGGCCAAAACATTAATAGCCAATTTGGTAACTAAATTTTGGTAAAATTTAATGGATCAAATTTGGTACCAAACCAAACATGCCTAGATAGCTAACCTTTTTGGATAATGCCAATATGCCATGCGTGCGATGGAAAAAGGGAACTAACGACACACACACACACACAAAAAAAAAACCCAGCAAGGCACTACTAATCCCTAATATGTTTCAGGTGATGGCAACCAAGGTTTTTTGGTTTCGAGCAGATACTAGTGGTGAGTTGATGTACTCTCTCCTGACAATATGATGTCATCATTTCACTATTATGTACTAAAAAAGCTATAAAAGTGTGATACTTCACAAATTTACTCACATCATTTTAATATATCCAAACAAACTACATAAAATGCCGAAATGAATATTCCTATAATAACCTATCATTGCTCCGTGTGAAAGTGAAACAAAATTTTCTTAAAACCCAACCACTTTCTTCAGTGCGTTGGATCACCATCCAATAGTTTCTATTTTTTTATGTTCAAAAATTCTAAATTAGACAAAAGTGAATTTGGATGAACCCTACAAATACAAAAATAAAATATATTTTTTAAAGTAGACAAAAGTAAATATAGGTGAATATATATATATTCTAAATTAGACAAAAGTAAATCTAGGTGAATCCTACAAATATAAAAACAAATAGAATTAAAAAGTACAGTAAAATTATGCTAAAATTATACGTTACTTGATAATATAATTTTAGGTTTACTACTTTGTAATTGTAATTTTAAGAATCAAAAGCGGTAAAGAAAAGATGAATTGAAATGTGATAGAGAAAAAGTAAGCAAGGCAACCCAACGGTCACCTGGTCGCCCTTCCCTAGTCCTCCTGCTCCGACCCCGTCGCAGCAGCGATTCAAAACCCACCGAATCTTAACCCTCCTCCTCCTCCTCGGCTTGTCGGCGGCAGCGGAGTGAGTGCTGCAGGTGCTCTTTAGTTTTGGGATGGGATCCATGGCCGCGCTTCCTGGGGGCGCGGAGGACTACGTGCGCGACTCCATCGAGAGCTCGCTCGGCCTCCCCGTCTCGGACCGCTCCCTCCGCCTCAAGCTGCTCGCCTCCGAGGACCGCCGCCGCCGCCTCCAGGACCACATCTTCTCCCTAGAGGAGGACCTCCGCGCAGCCGCACGCCGCATCGACCTGCTCAAGGTCCTCCCTTCCCTAATCCCCTCCTAATCCCCTTTTTTGCTCAAGTATTTCTTATCGATCACGATCCCGATCCCGCTTCCTCCATGCTTGAATCTCCTTGAATGGCTGACCGACTCGATCCCCCTCCCCTCCCCTCCCTCCCCAGGCGGAGTCCACCATGAACGCCGCGGGCGTGCGCCGCTGCGTCCAGGAGAAGGAGGCCATGGCCACCGCCTACAACGACCTCTCCGCCCACTCCGCCAAGCTCGAGAGGGAGTGCTCCCTCTACGAGCGCGACCTCGAGCGCGCCATGGAGTCGTGCGACGACCTCGCCAGGGAGAACGACCAACTACGCGCACGCCTCAACGACAACGCCGACGTCAGTACCCCTCGCTTCTTCCTCTCCTCTCCTCTTTTTTCTTCCTTCCTTTCTTTTTTAGAGAACCTATGGTATATAGCACCATCAACAGAAAGAGGAGAGCGATTCGCCCCCAAATGGTTGCTACTTAATAGTGATTGTGCCACATTACCATTTTGTCATATTGATAGGTTGGACCCCATAAGTTGCTCCTTAATTCTTTGGGTTTGGGGTTCAATAGATAATGCGTGTCAGGTCAACTCTTTTTGATGGATATCATTGCGGTATCCTCCTTTGCCATGTTGCCAGTGTACCAATTGGGTTAATGCCTTTTGCCCTATATTCTAACTGAACTTGTATCTGCCATGAATGTTGGGTACACTTAGATTGAATTAAAGCATGTTGCAATGCAAGAAACTTGTATCCGCTATTTTGCTGTCCATCTTTTCCCCTCTGGTGTCTACCCTGGATGCAATTATCTAAATTATGTTAAAAGCGGTCATTTTGTGTGAGTTGAAGCATACTGAAACGTAAGAAACTGTATGAGCTATTATGCGCGTCAATAAGTTGTGTCTATCTGGTTTTTGCTTCCACAATCCTTCAAATTGTTAGAAAAATAGGGCAAAAGCGAGACACGAATTTTACATGAAAAACCCTTGCGGGAAAAAACCACGAGTGTCAACCGGCGATGATCACTATATGTGAAGGGTTTACAAATCGCACGGGATTACAATAAAACGGCTCAATTCATATGAGGCATACAAGAGATATATATAGGACGTAGAGTCCAAGTCGGATACGTATCCGCTAATATGGAGACTGATTCGAACTCTTCCAGATAAGGGAATTCGGATCACAATTTCAACAATCTCCACCTTGAGACGAATTTCCTCTTGTAGCATAATGAAGAATCATCAATCAACAAATATCTCCACAATAAAATAAAAATCACCGTGCGCCAAATAGTCTCTAGGACTAAACTGTAATACCAACTAAGCTTGAGCAAAGCTCAAACTTAGTAACAGGAACTGTCTTTGTCATCATATCAGCTGGATTATCATGAGTACTTATCTTGCACACCTTGACATCACCTTGAGCAATGACACCTCGAATAAAGTGATATCTCACATCAATGTGCTTTGTTCTCTCATGGAATATCTGATCCTTACACATATAGCACTCTGACTATCACAAAATATTGTAGTGCAAGAATTTTCTCCACAAAGCTCAGTGTACAAACCTCTCAACCAAATGGTTTCTTTACAAGCTTCAGAAATAACCATATATTCTGCTTCAGTGGTAGATAAGGCAACAACAGCTTGCAAACTTGCCTTCTAGCTAACAGCACAACCACCAATAGTGAAAGTATAACATGTGAGAGATCTCCTTTTATCCAAATCGCCAGCATAATCAGAGTCAACATACCCAACAAGTTTATCTCCAGAAGTTCCAAACTGCAAACGAGCATTAGAAGTACCACGTAAATATCTGAAAATCCATTGAACTGCTTTCCAATACTCTTTTCCAGGATTAGCCATGTATCTAGTGACAACACTCAATGCATGAGATAAATCAGGACGAGAACAAACCATGGCATACATAAGAGAACCAACTGCACTGGAATATGGAACTCTAGACATGTACTCAATATCATAATCTGACTCAGGACATAAAGCTGAAGATAATCTGAAATGAAAAGCTAATGGAGTACTCACTGGTTTTGCATCATACATATTAAAGCGACGAAGAATTTTCTCAATATAACCTTGCTGACTAAGGTATAACTTGCCAGATTTTCTCTCTCTAATAATCTCCATGCCAAGAATTTTCCTTGCTGCACCTAAGTCCTTCATCTCAAATTACTTACTCAACTGTGCTTTCAGTTTTGCTATTTTCGACTTATCTTTTGCAGCAATCAACATATCATCAACATAGAGAAGCAAATAAATAGCTGAACCATTGACAGTTTTTAAATAAACACAGCTATCATAATCAGATCGCTTAAAATTATGAGAGATCATAAAAGAGTCAAATCCCTTGTACCATCGCCTAGGAGATTGCTTCAAGCCATAAAGAGATTTCTTTAACCTACAAACAAGGTGTTCCTTTCCAGGAATAACAAAACCCTCAGGTTGGTCCATATAAATGTCTTCTTCCAACTCCCCATGTAAGAATGCAGTTTTAACATCCAATTGCTCAAGTTCATAATCATGCATAGCAACAATACTGAGTAAAGTGCGAATAGAACTATGCTTCACAACTGGGGAAAAGACATCATTAAAGTCAATACCTGGAATCTGGTTATAGCCTTTAGCAACCAACCTTGCTTTATACCTTGCTGGTTCAGTGGGAGAAATAACTTCTTTTCTTTTGAAAACCCACTTGCAATGAACAGGCTTCTTCTCCTTTGTCAATTTCACTAGTTCTCAAGTGCCATTCTTTTCAAGTGACTCCATCTCATTATGCATAGCAGTTATCCACTTATTACAATCAGTGGAATCAATAGCCTCAGAGTATGATGAAGGTTCTGCATTACCTTCAATTTCTTCTGCCACACTCAAAGCATAGGCAACAATATTAGTTTCTTCAATTAATCTCTTGGGTGGATTAATTTCCCTCCTAGGTCTGTCAACTGCAATGGACCGTTGTGGTGACTGCTCACAAATAGGAGGATTCTCAACAATAGGTGCATCATGAACACCAATATTTTCCTTATCTGATGCGTTATCTGAACCAATAAGATGATCCACCTGAACACTTGAATTTTGCTTACTCTCAACATGAACATTAGTAGGCAGTTTATCATGAAGCATAGCAGATTCATTAAAGACAATGTTTCTGCTAATCACAACCTTACGTGTTATAGGATTCCACAACTTGTATCCTTTGACACCAGATTTATAACCAAGAAAGATGCACTTATCAGCTCTAGGCTCTAATTTTCCATTATCAACATGAGCATAAGCAATACAACCAAATACTTTCAATTCTGAATAATTTGCTGGTGAACCAGACCATACCTCAATTGGAGTCTTTTTTTCAATTGCAATATTGGGAGACCGATTAATAAGATAGCAAGCGAAGAGAAGCGGCTTCACCCAAAACGCTATGCAAACTCGCATTAGACAACATGCAACGGGCTTTGGAAATAATGGTCCTGTTCATACGTTCAGCTACACCGTTTTGTTGAGGAGTACCAGGAACGGTGTAATGCCTAACAATGCCTTCAGTCTTGCAATATGATTCAAATTCATCAGAACAGAATTCCATACAATTATCAGTGCGAAGTTTATTTACCTTCTTTTCTGTTTGTCTTTCGACCATAGTCTTCTACTCTTTAAATGCTGAAAATGCTTGTGATTTATGCTTCAAGAAATAAGGCCACACTCTTCTAGAGTAATAATCAATAATTGTCAACATATAATTAGCACCGCCTAGCGATGTCTTGCGAGATGGTCCCCATAAATCAGAATGCACATAATCTAAAATACCTTCAGTAGTATGAACTGAAGTATTAAATCTCACCCTCTTGTGTTTGCCAAAAACACAATGCTCACAAAATTTCAACTTGATGATGCTATGTCCATCAAGAAATCCTCTCTTGCTCAATTCTGCCAAACCAAGTTCACTCATATGCCCAAGGCGCATATGCCAAAGATTAGTAGCATCAGAATCAAAGAATGAACTTGAAATTACAGCAACATTACCTGATATTGTAGTACCTCGCAGATGGTACAGATTGGCAGATTTAATATCAGCTTTCATCACAACAAGAGAGCCTTTTGATACCTTTAAAACTCCACCTTCACCTGAATACTTGTACCCTTTAGTATCAAGAGTACTCAAAGAGATGAGGTTCCTTTTCAAATCTGGAATGTACCTCACATCCACAAAGTTCGACAATACCATCAAACATCTTGATCCAATGAACCAATTCCTCGCAACCTTACAAGATGAGTTATCACCCATCAACACAGTACCACCTTCAATAGATTCATAGGTGGCAAACCAATCCCTATTTGGGCACATGTGAAAAGTGCAGGCAGAATCAAGAATCCATTCATCATTGGTCTTAGCACATCCAAAGAAAGGCAACAAGAATTTCTCCATTAGGACTATCATCGACAACAAGAGAGGCTTTACCTTCATCATCCGGTTTACCTTTTGGCTTATAGTAGCCACTCTCTTTTCTTTATTTTGCGACTTCCAAAGATTCGTGAGATGTCGTGCCCACTTTTCTTGCAATATTTGCACGACTTTTATTTGCCTCTTGATTTTGACCGGCTCTTGTAGCCGTTTGGACTTTTACCTCGAGATCCATTGTTTGAGTTCTTCTCCTTTTGCCTGCCACGAATAAACAAGCATTCTCCTTGCGAGCTTGAATTTTCAGAAGGTACCATATGTTTCATCTTCTCCTTTGCATGCAAAGCTTCATAAACTTCATTAAGAGTGAGAGTATCTCTACTATATAATATGGTATCTCTGAAATTTGAAAAAGAACTAGGCAGTGAACACAAAAGAATAAGACCCAAATCCTCATCATCATATTTTACCTCCATCGACTCTAGGTCGGTAACGATCTTCTTAAACACCGAAAGATGGTCAAGCACGGATCCTCCTTCTTTCAATTTGTGAGAGTACAATTTCTGCTTGAGATGCATCTTACTGGTGAGATCCTTTGTCATGCAGATTTGTTCCAGCTT
This sequence comes from Hsuehochloa calcarea, assembly GCA_036346395.1. Lineage (NCBI taxonomy): Eukaryota > Viridiplantae > Streptophyta > Magnoliopsida > Poales > Poaceae > Hsuehochloa > Hsuehochloa calcarea. Next base: position 78,579,256 of record CM070610.1, on the reverse strand, counting down.
CAGCCATAATGCAGCAAATGTCTTTTGCTTCAAAATATCCTGCAAAATATCATTTGATAGATGTAGGTGAATTTGAGATAAAGCCTTACGGTCTTTGCGCTTCTCATCTGCGGTCCATTCGATAGGCTGTTTATCAAAACCTTCCAATGCATCATCCAAATCCATCTGTGCCAACACAGCCCTCATCTTGACTTGCCACAGCGAGAATCTTGTGTCTCGACCCAGGAGAGGAAGATCATACTTCAAAGTCGCCATGAGGAATAAAACCTTGGAACCTGTGTTGTGTGCTGCACGTCTCGGACGAAAATTTTCTTTGGAACCTTTGCTGTCTGACGTCCTGTGAATTGGTCACGGTTCCGCTGCTTGATCACGGCAGAAGACCAAAAAACGCACACGCACCGAGGCGAAGCCAAAACGTGGCGCTGACGGCTGGCTTGATTGCTTCACATGCCGACCAAGATGACGTCGAGACGGGCGGACGCAGCTGTGCTGTGGCTGCAGGAGAAAAAAGGCACCCGGACAAGCGGGCGACGATCGCAGACCGATGCCAAGCCGAGGCGAGCGAACGGACGGCGAAATAAAACGCGAAAAAAACGCGCGCTGTCGAATGAGTGGAGACGGCGGTCCCCGTGCCTGCGCGTGCCGTCACGGGCGACGAATTGCTGGCGTTGCTCCGTGTGACGGCGGCCGGAAGAAACGATCGGCTATTTTTTTCTGTGTCTTTTCAACCCTAACCACCTGCGCTCTGATACCACTTGTTAGAAAAATAGAGCAAAAGCGAGACACGAATTTTACGTGGAAAACCCTTGCGGGAAAAAACCACAGGCGCCAACCGGCGATGATCACTATATGTGGAGGGTTTACAAATCGCACGGGATTACAATAAAACGGCTCAATTCATATGAGGCATACAAGAGGTATATATAGGACGTAGAGTCCAAGTCGGATACGTATCCGCTAATATGGAGACTGATTCGAACTATTCCAGATAAGGGAATTCGGATCACAATTTCAACACAAATCATATATACCCTCGTAGTAGATTAATAATGTGATTTAGCAACCTCCAGAACTTTCCCTTCCCTTTTATATCCCAAATTACTTAGGCATGGATCAACACTTGATCAACATCTGTTGGATATTCTCTGTTCTAAAGGCATATGTAGGGCTGTGGCAATATTTGATCAACATTTGTTGAGTATTCAGCTTGCTAGAAGCTTTTTTTTTTCCTGTTCTACTTACATAGTTCAAAGATCTAAGCTCGCGTGTTGAGTGTTAAGAAATACTAAGGTATTGGTTGTCCACTTGTTTATGCGACCCTGTTTAATCTGATCCTCCAACATTCATCTGACCTGTGTAAATCTTAATGTGCAGCTTACTGCATTAACTGATCAAGTGCAAGCCATACAGAAGGACAAGGAGAACCTAAGGATCAATCTCAATAAAGCAGAGGAGGAGGTAAGATATTGAAGCACTCTTGTCCTTGCAATTATGCTTAATTTCTACCTGCAACTTATGGCCCTCTTAGTTCTGATTGTTAGAAATTTCTTGCTTGTTGCATTCAAGGTCAAGCTGCTATTCGAAGAAAACAGAATTCTTGACGAAGGGAACAAAAGGCTGCTGAGTTTGTTGGAGAAAGAGCGACAGCACCGGTCTGAAAGAAGGCAGTCTGCCAGTACCTCCACCAAGGTAAAATGCCAGTACCTCCACCAGCATCAACTCCCTCTTGTTGAATATCTTGACTAGAAGGGTGATGCAATGTTGTCATCACTTGGTTGCAGCATAAGCGCAAATCGTCAAGTTTGAAGGAGACGAGCCCAGTGAGTCGGGCTATCGATTTCAACAGTGCAGATTCATCGAGGCATCCATTGTCACCCTTGCCGCCAAACTCTCCAGACTACAGGGCGCACAAGAAATGAAAGGGACCGTTGTGACATTTCCTTGTAAAGTATCCATGTATCCATGCTCAGCGTCATGAGGGTTGCAGCGTGCTGCTGATCTGATCCCCTACTAACTTGTTGGGTTTTTTTTTTTTTTTTCATTTGGTTATTTGTTTTGGTAGTTGTCATCATCCTTTGATCAGAAACTAATCTTACTTTCCAGACGGTAGCTATTGTCCCTTAGAATCTGTTAAACTCGATGCTTGCTTGGTTCATGCCTGTGATATACATGTAGCAGGCTGTTATGGAAGGCAACGCTAATTTGATCATGTATCCTGGTTACTTGTGATCATGTATCCTGGTATGCATTTGGCGTTGTCTCAGCTGTAGATATCGCCAAAAGGGGGCACACAAAGCCAAATGTTGTAGCTAGCCTGTAACCAAAGTGGGGGGTAACAAGATTAGAAAGAAGATGGGAGGATAAAGCAAAGTGCAAGGAAGAAAAAGAAAGCGTAGCAATGTGTACAGCTTCAATTGCAGCAATGGAAGAAGGTTCAGTAGCGTCGTGTTGTTCAGCGCGATCATGGTGGGATTGGGATCGTATAATTGATATTCATGGATGAGCGAACAGCACGGGGAGGATTCTTCTGTGTACCGGCTCAACCTGCTCCTGCAACCGACCGACGACACATGCTGTCTGTCAGACACGCATCATGCATAACATACTTCATTTCGTTTGTGTTTCAATCAACTGCATCGTCGATCATGGGTAGCTAAGCCTAACTCATGCAAGTTCATATATGGCCCAAAACTAATTAATCTTCGACTGTCAAACTAATGCCTGTTTTGTTTTGTCAACTATAGTTGTTTCGCTAGTCCCAGAAGAATGTATGTTCTGAAACTTGACTCTGGTTTTGAGTTTTGATGCAGATTTATATCTGGTGGGGTTTGATTTGATTTGTTTTGATGAGGAGCTGCTGCTCCATTTGAGACTATGCTATTGCTATTCCTAGCCAGTATAAATGTATAATACAGCAAGGCAGCGTGTGATGTCTCATGAGTTTTTGGCAGATACAACAAGTTTTTAATCCGTATTTGCAGAAATGACCACCCACGATGCACATTTGCAAATATAGTATCGTTGTCGTACAGCCGCCGTGCGACAACCAACAACTCCTCGCGCGTCACGTCAGCCGTTGCCTCCGCCGCCGCCATATGGCCTCCTCATCTAGCCCCGCAACCACGTCGCCCGTTGCTGCACGGTGGCCGTGCGGCAACGTGGCAACCATTGTAGCAGCTTCTTTTTTTTCTCTAAAAAAATTAATGCATAATTTTATAGTAATTTTTAAATATAGTAAATAAGCTCCAAAAATTATAATTTTTTATGGAGCCTCTTGACCCAATGTACTTCCTTATGTAATTTTTTTAAAATTTAATTCATTCTGATTTTTTCTCAAAAAAGAAAGAAAAAAATACTACATTGTGGTTGCGGCTACCACGCTCTAGTGTATTCATTTATGCATATTTGCAAATATAGCACCGTTGTTGTACAACCACCGTGCGGAACAACTCCATGCGCGCCACGTCAGCCGTTGCCGCACGGCGGTCGTGCGACAACGCCGCCGCCTCCGCCACGTGGCCTCCCCAGCAAGCCCCGCAACCACGTCGCCCGTTACTGCACGGTGGCCATGCGGCAACATGGCAACCACTGTAGCAGCTTCTTTTTTTTCTAAAAAAATATTAATGCATAATTTTTATAGTTATTTTTAAATATAGTAAATGAGCTTAAAAATTATGATTTTTTTGTGGAGCCTCTTGACCTAATGTACTTCCTTATGTAATTTTTTTTTTAAAAAAATTAATTCATTCTGAATTTTTCTCAAAAAAAAGAGAAAAAAATACTACAATGTGGTTGCGGCAACCACGCTCTACAGTGTGTTCATTTATGCATAATTTTTAAATATAGCAAAAAGGCTCTAAAAACTATTACTTTTCTTGTGGAGCCTCTTGATACAATGTTATTGCTTGTGTAATGTTTTTAAAATTTTATCTATTATGAATTTTTTTCAAAAATTTATTTAACTATACTGTTTGTAGGAATTTTTTAATATTGAAAATGATGTCCAAATATTATGATTTTTTAAAAGGCTCCTTACAGAGTGGACTTGATTGTGTAATTTTTTTTAGAATTTCATATGTTCTGAAAAATATCTCGAAAATTAAGGGTTTAGATCTCAAAAATTAGAGTTTTATGTTTAAAAAATTAGGGTTTTATGATTTCATGTGACTTGGAATGTGTGAAGTTTAGTACCACATGGACCACTCTAGATGCAGTAATCGCTATAACAGTAGTGACAGAATTTGAATTCATACTAACAATATACTTAAATAATTTTTTGAGAACAATTCATAACGTATAATTTTTTCAAAAAAATTACACAAGCAACTACACTATATCAGAAGGCTCCACAAGAAATTTCATAATTTTTTAAGCCTATTTACTATATTTAAAAATTTATACAAAAATAATTTTATAAAAAAAGAAAAAAAAAGGAGAAAAATTGCTATAGTGTTGCCGTCCGATGGCCGTGTGGCAACCACACTGTAGCGCATGGTTGCCGCACGATCACCGTGCGACAACCACTATAGCACTTTGTTTTTCTTTTTTTTTTAGAAAAATTCAGAACGGATTAAATTTTTTTGAATTAAATTTTGAAAAAACTACACAAGAAATTACACTTCCATAAAATTTTTTATATATTTTTAAAACTCATTTGCTATATTTTAAAATTCATACAAAAATTATGATAAATAATTTTATTTTTTAAAAAAGAAGTTGTCTCGTTGCTGTACGGCCACCGTGCGGCATCGGCCAACGTGGCGGCGGGGCTAGCTAAGAAGACCACGTGGCAGCGGAGAATGCGTTACTACACGACGGTCGTGCGACAACGGGTTACCGCACAGTGGTCGTGCGTCAACGGTGTTATCGTAGCAGGGCACTAAGGGGTGTTTCGCACCTTAGGGTCATCAGAAATACCAATGTAACAAAAATTCTTACAAATACGATTTCAAAACTGGCTGTATCCTCCAAAAATTCGTATCTCGGATTTGTCTAGGAGAGAGAGTGCACGAATCTTGAAACCCCGTAAGTATCTGTATCACTCACCGTCTTCTTCGTCGATTTCAACCTGCTCACCTGCTGCTATCTTCTTCGATCTCTTCTCTCACTCACTCTGTCCGAGCCTAGGGTTAGGGTTTTGCATCCCCTCCATGGACGCCGCCGCACACAAGCGCAAGCGGCTGGACCAAGACAACAGCGCCGGGGAGGTCGACCTCTCGGCCCTCGAGGCTTCCGGCGGCGGCGACGCCCTCGAGGTGCTCGACCTCCGGGCGGCGAAGCGCCTGCTGCTGGGCTTCGAGCGCCGCCTTCGCGACAACCTCGAGGCGCGCATGAAGCACCCCGACGACCCCGCCCGCTTCGCCGACTCCGAGATCGCCCTCCACGCCGAGACCGACCGCCTCCGCCTCCTCGCCGGCGCCCCCGAGCTCTTCCCCGACCTCGTCCCCCTCGGCCTCGCCTCCTCCCTCTCCTCCCTCCTCACCCACGACAACGCTGACCTCGCCGCCGCTGCCGCCTCCCTCCTCGCCGACCTCACCGACTCCGACGACCCCTCCGACCTCGCCGGGGTCCAGTCCCTCGCCGACGCACTCGTCGATGCCAACGCCCTCGACCTCCTCGTCCACAACCTCTCCCGCTTTTCCGAGGCCGACCCCGACGAGGCTGAGGCCGTCCACCACACCCTCGCCGTCCTCGAGAACCTCCTCGACCTCCGCCCCCACCTCGCCGACCTCCTCTGCGACCGCACCAAGCTCCTCCGCTGGCTCCTCGCTCGCCTCAAGGCCCGCGAGTTCGACGCCAACAAGCAGTACGCCTCCGAGATCTTCGCCATCCTCCTCCAGAACAGCCCTGCCAACCAGAAGCGCCTGGGCCAGATGAACGGGGTCGACGGTCTGCTGCAGGCCGTTGCCATGTACAAGTCCAGGGACCCAAAGACCTCCGACGAGGAGGAGATGCTCGAGAACCTGTTCGACTGCCTCTGCTGCGTGCTGATGCCCATGGAGAACAAGGAGAGGTTTGTCAAGGCCGAGGGCGTGGAGCTCATGATCATCATCATGAAGCAGAAGAAGTTGGCGTACAGCTCCGCCATCCGGACACTGGATTTTGCCATGACAAGGTTCCCACCTGCTTGCGAGCGGTTCGTTGATGTGCTCGGCCTTAAGACTGCTTTTGCGGCCTTCATGGGCAAGGCAAGTGATCGCTGCTCCTTTCCCCTCTTCTCTCTTCTAAGATTTCACAATGTCCGAGTATTGATTAATGTTGTGATGCAGTGCTTTGTAAGAGAACAAAATTTGTCACCATTTCCTGCTAGTTCATATGTTCATGGACTGGCATTAGGCCCATTGCAGTTTTCATTGCTAATGCAAAGCTGAAAATGGATGGAAATGATTGCTAGTTCCTGTATAAGATTAACTGGCATTACAAATTTCAACCAAAAAAATATGGAAATCGTATATGAAACAATAATGAGACTTCCTGTTTGTCTTTCAGTTATATGAAAAAACCTATTACTTGAGTTTTCTGGCTGGCATTTTATGATTTGATCAAACGTGTCTTGCTTCATGGTCTTCCCTTTTGTTGTATAAATCTGCCATAGTAACATACACTGTGTTTCGTGTTTCATGGAAATTGTGAGGTGGTAGAATTTGAGAAAAGATTGATATGAAAATTGACTGATAAGGCAGTAGGTGAGGTTGTAGTTTCTCTGTTTCAAGAATACTTTAACTCAAGCTGGCCTCTATTACAAAACAGCTCGCCCCATTTCCATTTTAAACTTATGCTGTTTTTCTGAGATACTTGTAAGCATGTTAAAATTCTTCAGGGATATGGTTTTTCAGATTCCTGTGAACAAGAAAAACAAAAAAGAGAGTTATCAGGAGGAGCTAGAAGAGCGCATCATTTCACTTATTGCTTCATTGTTTGGTAAGCAGGCAAGTCTATTCCGATATCAGTTTTATATTATTGTTCTGGATGTACGAATGTGTATTTCCTTAACATGATAAGCCTTCATCTAGTTTTCTTCTGTATATGAACCTGCAACTGAGAACCGGCAACAAAAAAATCTATGTGGTCCACACAGTTTCTGTTAAACCAATTTCCTAGGGGTAACTGAGTATGCAACCTTATCTTTTTTAGATACTTGATTAGAAACTTCGCTTTGATTACATTACCCATTTAATCCTAAATTCTAGCATGTGAGAATTTCAAATTTAATTGTATAGTTGGACAAGTGAAATTCTGCTATGTAAATCATCTAACGGTACTTCTGGGAAGATTGTGGTCACACTTGAAGATTCAGTTATTTCTCAAACTGTCTGCTAGCATTTCACAATTATGTTTGCATCTAAATTGTATAAGACCAACCCATAATCTGTTTTGGCCAATTCAATGCCCCCTGTCTTGAACAGTCGAACCATCTGCTTTCTTTTTGTGGTTTAATTATTTCACTCTGTGGCGAGTTCTACTTGCTGAATATGATAGGATGATGTCTTCTACATTTAAGGATGCTTTTATTCCCCTTCTGTGATAATACGTAGATAGGTTTTTTTGATGCAGCAGACGTTACCAGTGAGCAAATAGTTGAGCATTCAAAGTCGTGACATCATCATCATATATATTTTTTTGTTTCTAGGGATTTCCTCATGTTTGATTGTTTTCCACTTCTCTTAGGTGGTATTACAAAAGGTTCACGAAGGATAAGGTTATTAGGAAAGTTTGTTGAGAATGAATGTGAAAAGATAGACCGTCTGATGGAGTTTTACACAAGGTATATCTGCCTTCAAGAAAACTAAGAGAATTGCTTGTATTTTTCTGCTATTTGCTGATTGGATGTTCTGCTTATACTATGCAGGTATTCAGATAGAGTGAAAGCTGAGACTGAAAGACTTGACAATCTCGATTTAGACGATTTAGAGGTGCTTTTTTCTATCTTGAATCTTCATCTCCAATTTTAACAATAATGAATTGTTTAAAAAAAACACTGCGGTTCTCTCAGATGGATGAAGATGAGCGGTACAACCGAAAACTCGAATCTGGGCTTTACACACTTCAGGTATTTACCATAATGGCATGACAGTGCTGTATCTGATAGTTTTTCAGCCTATCTCGTGTCTTGGTTTGTTCTTGTTTACCCCCACCAAGTGTCTGAAATAAGTGTGTTTATATGTTTTCAGCTAATTGCGCTTATTCTGGGACATATCTGGCACTCTGGGTAAGTAAAGCTTCGGTCTTTCTTTCCCCTGTTACTGCCTTGTTCAACAGAGTCAGGAGATTGGGGTGCAGTGCAATGCTCATCATTGTGTCCCATTTTCAGGAATTCACAGATGACGACAAGAATAGAATTGCTTCTTAGACAAAACAAACTGACAAAGGAGGATGTTAAGGATATACTTCAGGTGTGTCATCCCTTTCGAAGCATTTTCTGCTCATGGTGTTGAGTTTCTGATGGTATTTAGCGTGATTGGTGATACTGATACACCCATTCCTCGTGTAAGCCCTAGAGGTTGGAGTGTTAAAGTATCATTGTTGACTGTTAATTGGCTCGGCGGCCCTAAGTGAAAGCAGGGCATTTAGCTAGCCATTTTCAACATGAAAGATATCAAGAGAAAATCGTTAAACCCTTGGTTTACCTATTGTGGAATGCAGGAACATCATGACAACATTGGGGATCTGGATGGGCCTGAAGAAAAGGAAAGAGCGCAGGCGCGGACAAAAGAAATTATAGCTGCGCTGTGATGCACCATCCATGAGCCTGTAAACATTGCGGGGAAGTGGCGTTGAGGTTTTTTACAAGGCAGGCATAGAACACTAGGATTGAGTGATGCGGCCCCCACATCAAGAAAACATCATAGTGTATTTATTGTATTGTACTAGGCAAAGGAGAGCGCCGCTGCTGTTTGCATAGTGGCTGGCTTCTGATTATTGTTCTCATTTCGCTGCGACACTTGCACTACTAGTTGCTATTCTCGGATACAGGCGCAAATGCTCTTGGATTGGAATGATGGTAGAATACTGCTTGCTGCATGGTAACGAGTAATTCAACCCATCGACCCTACTATCTCTGGACACCCATCTCATCTCCCCTCTTCCTCCCGCCATTAATCTTTTCTTCTCTCCAAATCTGTTCTAATCATCTGTTTCTCTAGCCTCCAGGTGTGTATGTATGTATGTATGTAGTCATCTGTTTTTCTAGGGATGTGAAATGTGATTGGAAGCTGTGACGTCCGTCCGTCCGTTGGTTGATTCTTGGAGAAAGAATGGAAAAAAAAGGGGCATCCCAGGCCAGGGGTGAAAAGTGGAAAGAATGAAAGGAAAAGGATAAGAAAAGGATGGCGCTGCTGCATTATCCGGTTGGCGTCGCTGCTCACTGCCGCCGCCCCGCCCTCCTCCTCCGCCGCCGCACCCCGACGACCACCCTTCTCCACCGCCGCTCCTTCATGCCACCCTCTCTCTCCCCCGCCTCCTCCTCCTCCTCCTCAACACCACCGCCATCTCCATCCCCATCTCCGTGGAGGCGTCGCCTCGCCGTCGACGGCCACGACGACGGATTCTTCACCGTCGGCTCCGACCCGGGCGACCTCGACCAGTCCGATGAGGAGGAGGGCTCGCCGTGGGAGGGCGCGCTGGTGTACCGCCGCGACGCCGCGGTGCACCACCTCGAGTACACCACCACCCTCGAGCGCCTCGGGCTCGCCGACCTCTCCTCCCCCCACTCTCGGGCGCTCGCCGCCGCCATGGGCATCCTCTCCAGCTCCAGGAAGCCGCCCGGGGATGCCACGGAAGACGACGAGACGCCCGTGCTCGTCTCCGTCGACGTCGCCAGGCGCCGTGGCCGCCTGCGCCTCGACGGCATCGTGCGCACCGTCATCACACTCGGCTGCTACAGGTCCCCTTCTTAATCGCATTCTTTTCTTTTTCAGCCATCTAAAGGGGGAATTATATGCTACTGTTTGAATTACGTATTATGCTGTAACTGATGAGCAGTTGCCATTTGCGAAATTACCCCCCAAAAAAAAGAAGAAAAAGAGCATGCACCGTCACTGTTTAATTTGGGCTAACTGCCAGGCAGCCACACTTCATTTTTTTTTAACTTTCTGCAATTTTCCACCTGAAAATCCATCATGGATCGGCCATTGGCCAACAGTGAACGGCATCCCAACTACTTTGTACATCTAGCTAATTTTAGGGTAATCTGGCATGAATTGACTTATCCAAAAAAAAAAAACAACTTAATCTGGCATGTTAGTACTCATGTTAATATGGGATAATTTGGCATTTTCAGACTCTTGAGGAAACACATGATTGCTCTGCCCCCCTTCATCTCTCCACATTATGCGCCATTTTGTGTTACATTTATTTTTTTCAAACATGAAAATCTGTGTTATTAATATAACACTTCTAGGAGAATGAATTTGGTTAATGACTCGTCTCCCATACTAGTAATTCCTAATCTTTAAGGTGGATCTAACGTGTACTAATTTCTTTGTCAAAGATGAAAAGGAACCAAACTCATTGCTCAACTCTAACTGTGAAAACCCAGAAATTCTTTGGTTCTAGTAATCGCAACAAAGATTTATAAAGCTGGAATCTTCACTGCCCAAGGTGATGTAGCCATAGTTGTTGACACTGGGTGAATTGTCTGGAAAGTGACAATTCACCTGAAGGTTGTTAGACTGGTAGTGGTCATTAACCCCATTGTGCTTCCTTTTCAGGTGTGCTGAGCCGGCGCCTGAAGGTATATTTGCGAATTTTTCCCTCTTACTGACAGAAGAACCGGTAGAGGAACCTGCTGTGGTTGACCTCGGCACTATATATGAAGAAGATAAAGCCAAAGCTCCTTTACTGACCGGCAGCCAAGATGAAGCCGATGAGGATATAGACTGGGATGACCGTCTGCATTTCCCAGCTGGTGAAAAGGAGATTGACTTCTCAAAGCACATCCGGGACATCATTCACCTGGAGATCACGCTGGATGCCTTCTGCAGCCCCACTTGCAAAGGTCTCTGCCTTGTCTGCGGCGCAAACCTCAACACGAGCTGCTGCAGCTGCAACACAGAAAAACCACAGGCCAGTGATGTTAAACGAAGAGGACCTCTCAAAGACCTGTTGAAGAAAATGCAAAGATGATGATGATGCAGACCACATGAGAATTTTGAGATGTGATATGTAATGAGCTGTCGAATTGTCTGAGATTGCCCATGTAGGTTTTCGGGAATATTGGCTGTCTGTTTTGGGATCACACACCCTTTATTTATAGTGTCAAATATTACGTATCGACTCTGACACAACTCGTACACGATTTGAGTCCGACTCGCACACAACTTAGACTCTTACCTATAGTCTAATATCTCCAACACTCCCCCTCAAGATGGGTATGAGATAACAATCATGTTCATCTTGTTACATATTGCAATATTTTTACTAGAATTTATCAAACCTACAATCGACTCTATAACTAATACCATCACAAAGATCAAAAGTTGATCACCACCAATACTACTAGGAACGTCACCAAATCCATCTATCAGTTGCCCTGACCTCAACCTCATATTCGTCTACCCTCATGCCCCCAGCCACCCTTGGCCTCCATCATCTCTACCCACATGACCTAGTCTCGGCTTCCACCACCTCTACCTCTGCCATAGCCCACCACGCTTGGCTCCAATCCCAATCATCTTTTCAATCCTCTTCTCCCTTCTGCCACTTCTTTGACTGTGCGGTCTTCTCCTCTGTCATGGCCGCATTGGCCCTAATGCCACCTCTTCCTCCATTTTGACCTCCTTCAGCAGATTTATTATTCCCACCACCACCTCTATTAGGGCGAGATGCCCCACACTTGTAACACCCGGCCCTCCTTGCAAAGTTCGAGTTGCCGCATCTCGCATCACAGCAAATCCAATCACTCTCGCGACCTCCAGTTCATGAGAGAGGATACGCCCAACTCAGGTGTCCTGTTTGCTTACAGTTGTAACACCCCCTGTCATCAGCTAGGGCGTACGCTGACCTTATAGGGTTGTTACCCACCATCACTCTCAGTCGAGTTTCCTCGACAACCATAGCTGAAATAGTCTTCTCCATAGTTGGCAATACCACCTGATGACATATTGAATCCCTTCTGCTCTTAAACTCAGGGTTCAAACCTTTCAAGAAGTGAGTGGCCCTCCTACATTGCAGCCACGCCTTACCAAACTCAATATCACTAACACACGTCAGTTGCAGTGGATCATATTGATCCAAATATGCCTACAACTGCTGCAGCTCACTAGCATATTCTTGAACGTTCTTCTCCCCCTGTTTCAAAGCATCTACATTGCCCTGAACCTCCACCATCATCATCATATTGCCAGCCCCAGAGTACATGTTTCCCAGCGTCTTCCACATCATCGTTGCACTTGGGATCGCCTCCACCACCCTAGCAATGGATGGGGACACCGGCGTCAACAATCATGCCACCACCACAGAGTTGATGGTGTTTCACACTCTCCAATCAGTACTCCCCCTGTCCGCAGGCTCGACGTAGGTCTCCTACAGATAGTGCTTTACGCCTTTCGTCTTCAGGATTAACTGAGCCCGCCTGGATCAACTTAGATAATTCTTGCTCCCTTCTAGCTTCACATTATTTGACATCAACTCCAGCTTCAACTCTGATGATCTCGTTTTAACCCTTGGACCTATCAAACCCATTGCGATGAGATCTTGCAATATACTTCTCATCTCACCTTCTATGATCAAAGAAAACTCTCCACTTCCCTTATCCATAATCACAATACTTTTCTCCACAGCTTTTCATGCGGTTTCTTCCCCAGCTTTTCTCGCAGCTTCAATCTCCTTAGGATTCATCTTCTACTTTCAACACCGATTACACACCCTACGCCAAAACATCCTCCTCCTGTCTATTGCCGCACGTATTAACGATCACGACAACCTCCTCACACATAAATAGATCACAACTCTATGGTCATAAACACAGGCGCCAACACCTCTTGAACCATCCTCAGAACAAACAGCCATACTAAGAAAAATTCACACCAGATTTGAGACCCTGCCACTGTGCCGCACCAGATCGATCCGTGGCCACAAAATATCAATCTCTCTCTCTCTCTCTCTTGGACTTCCTCCTCCCTGAGAGCACCGAGCTCCTTCTTTTCCTCTCTCCCACAAGATCACTAAGCGCTTCCTTCTTTTCTTCTCTCCTGCAAGATCCTCCTCCCTAAAGCCCCGATTCCTTTCTTGCACCGAGACCCTCCCCCCCAGAGTTTCTCTCCTCCTCCACTGTCGTCCTGAGCGACAGCTCCCCCCTTCCTCTCACCAAGCACCGACTTCGGTTCCTCCCACCTTTCTCCCGAGGCCGAGAGCCTTCCATCGGATCTGCTTTAGCCCAAGCGCCTCCTCTCCCCTTCCTCTCCCTCGAAAGCACCAAGCCTGAGAGGCAAGTAGCGGCCCGAGCGGTGGCGACGGACCACACGCCCACCCGCAAGGTGCAGCGGTGGCGGCCCAGGCGCCCACCCGCGCGGTGGTAGCGGCTAGCGACACGGTGACAACTTCGGGAATGGTGAACAGTGGTTACAGATCGAATCTGAGGTTAGTTTAGGGATTAGGGGTTAGGCTCTGATGTGAGTTTAGGGATTAGGAGTTAGGCTCTGATACTATGTAGGTTTCCGGGAATATTGTGTGTCCCTCTTGGGATTTCCATAACTTTTATTTATAGTATCAAATGCTACAGATCGATTCTAATATTCATACACGATTTGAATTCGACTCACACACAACTTGAAATCTTACTTATAGTCTAATATCTCCAACAGCTCAGGGACTATATGATAAACTTATGAATCTTGTCAACTTCACCTCGTACTATAGGATGGCATTATTAGCGTGTGGATCCGTTCAAAATCTTATCCCTATTATCTGAAACATCACTTTCTATTTTTATGATATGGGACATCAGTTTGGGGCTATATGAGACACCAATTGGATTTGATCTAAAGAGTTCAGCATCGTAACGAAATAAGGACTAAACGTGATGAACCAAGCTGCCAAGAACTGTTAGTAATATCATATTCTCATCAAGGGAACATATATTTATTTCAAGAGCTGTTTGCCAAAATACAACGTCAGCAAAGTACACATTCGCATTGGCTGGTACGTAATCGCACATTTCCATACACTTTGCTTTAGTATTGGCAGAAGAAACAGATATATGTATGCATTTAGACACGAGAATCATCATTTGCCGTGTCAAAACTCAGCGCACGACCTCTTTTTCCTATAGAATTGGCATGATGAGGTATAAAAATTGAAAGATAATAATGAAACTCAAAAATCTGGAGGCAAGAGCAACATGTGTTCTAACCACAAAGGATTGATCTGTTATCATCTTATGCACTAAAGAATAAATAGAAGTACAATGTGTAATCTGTTAGGTCATTAACTAATAATAATACAACACAAGTAGGAAGAGAGCACAGAGCGCCCCCACACACTAGAATACAAGTGGCTGCTTTGCTGAAACACAAACCCTCCAATGAGCTAATTTTGCCTCCATTTTATGTTCTCCGAAGTTTATTAGCCTGTGTCTTTGGCGCACTGAACTAAAAGTATCTAGCACCAAAAGAATACAGATCAAGATCTTCGGAGGAACACTAACACCTCTTGTTTCAACCATAGGTAGGTATTAGAGCACACCTCAAGAGATCATCACGCCCACTCTGCGCGCGAAATCATCGTCATCGTCCAAATCATCATCTTCGTACTCCTGGTAGTCATTATCCTCCTCAGCATCGACGTCAGCCGTCTCGTAGTCATATTCTTCTGCTGCCTCTAGGTCTTGCTGCTCCTCCAGCTCTTTACCTGCATCACCTGTAGCTTTAGCAACATTGTCATCGGCAGTAGACAGATTATCTTCATATGCCGCATCATCTTCAGGATTGAAGGCTTCTTCCAAATTGCCCTCGGTCTTCGTCCCAACTTTCTCATCCCCAAGTATTCTGAACTTATTCCGACGTTCTTCTTCCTCTCCTACAGTGTGTTCTTCCTGTATGCTGCCAGAATTGGTAGCATTTTCAGAAGCTGCCTCTCTTTTTCTCTTCAAGATGACACTTAATGGCTTTGGACCTTCAAACGGAGCAGGGTCTGAAGAGTTCTTGATGGCAACTATTTCAGATGTCATACGAACTATCCCTGCAAAAGAACCGGCACTCTTGACAGCATGTTCCCCTGAGCTGTCAGCAACCTTCTTTGCTTTCAACTCTGCAAGGCTCTTCGGACCAGCAAAACTCAACAACCCAACATCTTCACCACTATTTGCTTTTGCCACTGAACTTTTTACATTACCAGGCATATCCTCATTTGATCTAGCCTTTAGCCTATCATGAAGCTTCCCTCGAAGATCTGTTTGTTTTGGTGGCGACAATCTGGCTCTAGGCCCTCTATCTCTCTCTTTCTCTGGGTGTGAACCAAGTCTGTCCAATGATGTCTCCCCGGGAATTTTTATTCTACCACGCAATCGAGAGCGTGAGAGTCTGTCATGGGTAGCCGGCTCTTCACCTCGCCAACGTTGATGGCCGTGGCATTCATCCTCAGGATATACATCCTGCCTATCAGGCAACTGTGTCAATCTTGGATTATTGAGCATTCTTTGCTTCAGTAGCCTGTGGCGCAAATCTGAACTGTCTGCGGTCACAGGCATAGGCTCTCTCTCGGAAATCCTTCTCTCTGACAACAATCTCTCAGCTGAACTTCTGTGCGACCTATCTAATTCATAGCTAGCATGCGTTTGCCTAAGCATCCTAGTGTGCTGCTCCCCATTAGTACGACGGTAACTGTTGTGGTCTTCCCTGAATGACTGTTCAGCATCGTCGTTAGCACCGCCAACGAGAACACTGGAACCAGCAGAAGGCTCCCTCACAAATTCACCCACCTCCATACCATTCTCAGCTAAGTCATCTTCAACTGAAGGCTGAGGCTGGTAATTCTTTGCTGCACCAGAGAGCATGTAAAGCTTATTGTGATTCTGATAAATTCCTGATGAGTGATCAGCCCGGCTTGTCAGATTTTGCTTCTGAGCTGGTTTGCCATTATGAGCGCCGACCTTAAGCTTGTCAAGTATGGCTGGAGGTGTATTGTGTTGGGCTGGAGAGTTTGGTTTTGTCCATGAGTTCTTCAACTGAGGATGAGGCTGCAAAGCAGGAGCAAAAACCTTTGATGTCTGCTGCAGAACAGTACTTCCAGCAGCCTGTGGCACATGCAAGAAGGCACACATGTCCCCTTTTACACACATGCCTTTCTGAAAATAATAACATGGAACACCCTGCTTGGCTGTGCCACTGGCAGGAGTAGATCCAGGGGCTTGATCCGGCACAGAAACTTGCGGTGCAGATTGGTGAGCTTCCCGTGGAGTTGCTGGTGATCCGAGTAGGCCATCCAATGGCTGCAAAGAAAGCAGGGTTATCAATTATCAATCCCAGCTGCCTCTTAATGTTTGAGTAAATGTGTATGATTTTGTGTACAAGAATTTTTGCCACAAGAATAAGTCAATTACACAAACTTCTATAGCTTACAATGTTGGTCTGTTTCACTGAGGAACTAAATGAGTTAGAACTGCAGTAGTTTAATTTCAATACCAACAGAGGGGGAGGCAGTACCGGGTGCCTAAATGAACATTTAGGATTTGCGCAGTTGCCATTGAACCAATACCAGCAGTCCCTAGGATTCATCCTGGCAGCATCACTATGACGATACTCACATTCACTTCCCTGCATGCAGGAAAAACAAAATGTCAGTATAATTCAGATAGGGGATTGCAGTGAAGAACGAATCAACAAGGTGTAATGCGTGGTCAACTATTGGTGTGCCTATGTTCCGCTCCAACTTATTTCAACAATTTACTCACAACCAAGCAATAGCATGCAATGCATCTATCATTTCCAGTAATACCCAATAACCCTAAGTATGGTCAAACATAAACAGAAGTTTGCATATACGCATATGGAAGCAAGATTATAGAAGTAGACAAGACCACCTTAGCCAAGTAAGGAAGACGTCTAGCTATAGAAACTGCAATGCCGAAAACGCCTTGATTATTTGGTGGTATCCTAGTATCGTAGTATTCCCTAGTATAGAAATTCCAATGCCGCGCAGCTAGAAAACAAGCAGCTATCCATCCACTAACAAAACTGGAATGTTGAGACGATCTAATGAGTAACAAGTCTGTCTCACTCGACGTTTTGAAGACATCCTATGCTACTATCGTCCATAACAACACCCGGAAGACGCACAAGAGACCTAACTTGTTCCATTTGCAATCTAGAAAAAAAGCTTGTCATAGCAAATCATCCAAACAAGAGAAAATCCCCCCTTTTTACCATCGCATCAGGCTATGCCGAGTATGAGATCCCTGCGCATCCTAGACCTAGAAGAAGATTTTTCTAGTAGAAGTGAAAAGAAAATCATAACGACAAGCAAGCAAAGCGCTGTTGAAAACCTAATAAGAGCTCATTTTGGCCTGGAGAAGGATAATATCATAACACCCATCTAAGCCCCGCAGCAATTCAAGTCGAAGGGGCGGCCTAAATCACAGTTAGCGAGCAGATCTCGATTAACCACCGAAGTATAGCATGTATTTTTGCAACACTAAGCAACGCTTGTCGAAAACTAAATCGAAACGGGCGCATCGTTGTATGCAAGACACCACATGTTGCGTGCAGCTCGAGGTTGCACGTTCTCGACTGAAAAATCCTAGATAAAAATTTCCTGTCGAGCAGCAAAATCAATCCTGGATAAGAAGAGTCCATCCAGATCGAAACGTTTAGCCACATATCGACCTGGAAAACACACGAGCCAAGAAACGCCGGCCAAATCGGAAGCAAATCTCGACATGCATCTAGGCGCGCAACGCAATTCTGCAGGAAACCCAGAAGAAGAAGAAGAAAATGGAAAATACATGGCAGGTAAAAGAAAGAAAGAAAAGTCGGCCAAGAAAACATTACTTGAATCAACAAAACAAGCATACTTAGCAAAGTAATCGCGGATAGGAAAAAGAAGAAAAAAAACGAAGGGGAAGGGAGGGGAGGGGAGGGGAGGGGAGGGGAGGGGCGGGGAAAGGAAGGACCTTTTTGCAGGTCAACGGGGATGCGAGGAAGTAGATGCAGTCGGTGCTCCGGCGGCGGCGCGCCTCCTCCTCGTCGGCGGGCGGCGGTCCGACGGCGGAATCCATGGCGGCGGGCGGGCGGGCGTATGTAAGTCGTAGTGGCTGAAGAAAGACAGACAGACAGGATGGAGTCGAGAGAGAGAGTGGAAGGTAAAAGTAGCAAGTAGCAAGCACTCGAGGAGTGGTGTGGAGCTCAGCTCAGTTGCTACGCCTAATGCATGCTCACTCACCTCGAGCCATCAAGTGGGCATCGGCAGGATGCGAATGCCCCCCCACCGGGGCGAAAGGGGGCGCAGCGAGGCTGGCCACGTCTGCACTTTCGTGCTGGCCGTCCGATGATGCTTCCAGTTGTGTGCGTCGTTCGATTGTTCCGTCGTTGTGTACTTCCCACATCGATCGCTTCTCGTCGCCGTAGATCTGCCTGTGCTTCAGCCTTTTTACGTCGTCGTGAAGTTGTCCTGAGGCTGACCTCCTCCATTTCTTCTCTTTTCACTTTGCTTTTGCTGTGTTCTCCCCCTCCCCTCTGCTCTACTTGTATAGGGGATTGTCCTTCGGTTGCGCCGAGCAGAGAGTTTCCTTCTTTCTCCTTTCTTTATTGTTGCAGTGCCGCTGCTTGACTCCTGCGGCATGTTAGCGCGTACAAGAGAGATACTGCGACCACTTCCTCGCCTCCGGCCACCGGCGGCGTCGTTTTCTTACCAGGCTAGATTTGGTAGTATGGCCCAGAAAAACTCAGCCGCGACAAACTTTTAGCCCATTTTTCTAGGGACATTTTCGACATCCCAGATACGCTCGTCGGAGACCGAAGGGGAGGGATGCTGCGGGTGTCGGAGAACGGCGGCCGGCGATGGGAGGCCTGCGCCGCGGCGTACCACGACGTCAGCCACGCCCTCCTTGATCTGCAGGCCGCCGCCGATCAGGTCGTGTTCCCACCCGCCCTCCTCCTTTCCCTCGTCGCTTGAACCCATGAACCATTTCTCTCTCCCCATCCCTTGCGCCAAAATTCTCAGTTTCTCACAATGGCTTATCCTGCCTTTACCGGTTACCGACCGAGCGGTGGGAGAAAATATCCTGGCTGAGATTTTTTTTTTTTTTTTTTGTTTCTTGTTGCTGTTCACATTGGATCCCCCTCTGCCCACCTCTTGTTGTCCATAATCTAGCTTTCCATGTGCCCATAGCTTTATTCCATGTCCCCCTCTTGTCTCCCTCCCTCTTTTGCCTCTTTGCTGCCTCCCTTTTGCCTTCCTCCTCATCGCATTTGCAAAGAGCCAGTGACCACCATTAGCAACACTGGGAGAAGCGGCGATGAGGTGGCAAAGAAGAACAACGACATCGCAGAGAGGTATTACATATGATTTGCCTCTCGAACTTTTGTCGTATATTACAAATATTTGAATCAAACCCGCCAAGCTCTAGATGTACTACATCCAATAGTAAGGTCAAAACTGAAAGTATCAACACATATTTATTTTGACCTTAAGATCTGCAGTAATAAGCAAAGTGGGTAACATGTAAGTACATAGTCATGAGGATAAGTGTACCTAAGCTTCTCAACTGGAGTGTAGCCAAGAACAATTTTACATACTGGGCAGGATTATACCTCCTCGTCATTAAACTTCTCATATATACACTTTATGCAAACTGCATCAGAATGCAAACATTAGAGATATGAAATTATGAGCACTCTAAGATAAGTTTAGTAGCAAATGAAGTCATGAAACTACAACCGCTTTCCCACTACTTCTATTACTGTGTTGTACACTGAGCTCTTCAGTTAGTGATAGGGTCAGAAACCCACTTGTAAAACACTTCACAGCAAAAATACTTTAAAAAAACTACACAGTTATCCCAGAAAAGAACAAGGAAAAAAATGCTACATAAGGAACTCGGAAAATACCAAAGGGGCCTCACATAGTGTAGGTAACAGATTCCATGCTGACTTGGTATCCAATTAATTTCTGGGATAGGGTCAGTCATTTCTAGTTTGCCCCAGAATTAGCGAATACCATTTCATTCTCTCTAGTAATAATTTACTCCAAAATCTAATATTTTTCATCCTATATGGATTATTCTAGGTGATGGTTCCTAAATCCATCAATGTTTAGGAACATGGAGAGAGACTAGGAGGTGCTGGTTAGAAGTGTAGATATGGTAATATAACAAAATCAGGCGGAGGTGTCAGCCGCCTAAAAGAACATCTTGCTGGGAGACACGGAGATATTGTTGCTTGCAGTGGGGTTCCGGCGGAAGTCTGGAGGCTTATGTTGGCAAGTCTTGAAGAAGCGTAGGCAAGAAAGAAAGATATTAAAGATGAACGACTGCGAATGGAGCAAACTGCAAGAGAGCCTGTAGCTCGTGGGCCATCATCTGAAGATGCCTTCGATGATGATTAGGAAATGCAAATGGAATGGGCTCGCCGAGAGTCGTTGGAGACTCTTGTACTCTTCAACAACAATTCAAGAATGGTTTATCAGTGGGTGAAACCCGAATATTACCAATAAGTTTATAATCATTATCTACAACATGCCTATAAAATATACACTTGGGATCAATACAAAGCACACCTAGCACAATATGAAGGACTTGTACTCTTTTATAACAATGTGTATATTACACAACCTTCGCGTTTTTCGATAATGTATTGGTATGAATTGCTACCATTATTAGTAGTAGTATACTAGTCAAGTTATTATTCATTATCGTTAACTCATGTTTCTATTATTTTAGATGCTGCTGAGTACTTGGGGGAGAGGGTTGCGCCAGAGAGTCAAGCTAGCAAGGTTATCTCTATTTTTTTTTTTTTTGCAATTGCTACTTCATTAAACT
Organism: Hsuehochloa calcarea; assembly: GCA_036346395.1. NCBI lineage: Eukaryota > Viridiplantae > Streptophyta > Magnoliopsida > Poales > Poaceae > Hsuehochloa > Hsuehochloa calcarea. The sequence continues at coordinate 78,558,285 of CM070610.1, read as the reverse complement.
CCTGGATGATTGCAACTTCATTAAACACTCTACAATTGCTAACTGTCAAATTTCCTTTGTTTTCTGGTTTTACTACCAGTTTATCTGGTTACCGCCCGGTAACCGGCCGGGAGAATTTTGAATTCAAATTTTATTTCACGAATTTTGCCCGGTTTTTAGCCTGTTTTTCCGGTTACCAGCCGGTAACCGGGCGGTAACCGTTACCGGGCCCCGAACGGGATTTTGCCCGGTAACGGTTCTTTGATCCCTGGTGGCATTTGCTTAGGAGTTTTACCTGAATACCTTTTTTTCTTAGCTATTTGCAATAATTGTGTTCTTAACTTAAACTCACAACCGTTTTTCATTGCTAATGGCAATGCATGTGGAATATCTATGAAAAAGTCACTTATTTATGTTACCTTCTGTAGTACTGTTGTAAGCTCGAATATAAAATACTGAGATGTGAACTTGCATCTATTTTGTGCATGTGTCTGCTTTTATACATGTGTCAAGGGGACCTGGTAAGTGGTATCCATCAATCATTATATTCACTTTTTCTTAGTTTTTTTTTCGGATTCTAACCTTGCCTTTTTGTCCCCCGGGCTACATATAAGCTTGCTGAAACAAAAGATGGCACATATTTAGATAATCTTTTGGAGAAAGCAAAGTAAGAATTTCAACTGATGCATTGCTCAATTCATGCCTGATGTTTCTATTTATTCTTCTTATTAGCAAACAGTATCTCTCTTGTACACTAACCACCCCAAACCAAGGTACTGCTATTGTACTACTGACATACTTGATGTTGGGCAGCATGTTGTTTTTAGATTGAATCGGGGAGGTGACGAGATACCCGTAGACATTGCATTGCGCAGGTTGTGTGCAAGAGATTTACATGGATGGCATTTCAGCATAACGATTTACATGGATGGCATTTCAGCGTAACGGAGAAGAGTTTCCATGTCTACGAGATACCCGTAGACATTGCATTGCGCAGGTTCTTCAGTCTCCACAAGGCGTTGTTGGCATGGCCCTAGTTTTTGAGCTATCTATCTACACACTGCTATTATCTTGCTTCCTTCGCACTTTTGACACCATTGATTGCGATATTTAACTGTGCTATCACCACATGTGTAGTCATTGTCCTTCGTGTGAGATCGAGGAGGCCGACCAGAGGAGGTGAATAGTCTTTTTCTAAAAATATCTAAGGTTAAAACCGATTTCTAATGTAGAAGTGAAAGTCAATTCGGTTTTGCATCATTAAAACATAAAGATTATAGTTTCCTTTAAGTGCACTAACATCCTAAGTCTAAATCAAAGTTTGCAATTCTAGTTTGACATGTAATTAATTTAATTCTAGAAATATAAATTGCACAAAGTAAATCACAAGAGGGCATATCACAATGGCACAAGGATATTTTACCGTAGTATTCGAAGAGTTGTCGCTCTCCCCTAATCCATGTTGAGGTAAGCCCAAATGAATTAGACCGGCTCCATGAATTAAGTCAACACCTCCGAAGTAAGCCCAAACGAATTAGACCGGCTCACAACTTGAACCAACAACTCGATCCACCCAGGGTCGTTCTTCCTCCACTCTGGAGATGGCAAGCACCAAACCACTCACAACACGTCGGGTCTTCTCACAAACTTCTTGAGAAGATCAACGGATCATGACGCCTCCACGTCGTCTAGGTGTTAGCAGATACCAAGAACCCCTCCTGGTTGACTCTCACTAAGTGCAACACATGCACAATTAGATGGTCAATCCAATTCTAGTTGCAACACATGCAACTAGAACCCCTCCTCTTGCTCACAAGGTGCAACACATGCACAACTGAAAGGAAAAACTCACATATCAAGAGACTGAAATGGGATGCTAAGAGATGTCTCCCAAATGGTCATGGTGGGTATTTATAGGTCACACATAAAAACTTATCGTTGGAGGAGAAAAGGGTTGAAAAACAGCGAAACCTAGTCAGACCGCCAACCAACGGCCGGTCAGACTAGGCTGCAATGCAATAGCTATAAAACTAGTCGTTACACACAATTCCCTGTCAGTCCACCATCACAAGGCCCAGTCTGATCGGATCCCTGGTCAGTCCGGACTTCCGGGTGGTAGAAAACAAAAAAATATACCCTCTGAAAAAGCTTGACCGGCCTTATAAGGGCGGTCAGACCGGGCTTCCGGTTAGTCCGGGCTTGGATTTCAGCACAGATGATACTCGAAAAAACAGTCATAACTTTTGACTCCGATATCGGAATTGAGTGATCTTAGACTTTATGAAAAACTTATTAAGAGGGATACACAACACATCTATTTGATTGATCTCAAACAGTTGGACCGAAAAGGCGACTAGAGGGGGGGTGAATAGGAGCACGCTCACTTTTTCACAAATAATAGATTCAACACAAATTTCACTCCAGTAGCTATGGAAGCTATGAAGATCAATATACCAGTACAGCGGAAGACTAGTATTGAATCCAACCTAACCCTCGAAGCAAAACAACCAAAGATCAACACAATCTAAAACAAATCTCAGTGCACTGGCGGTCGAACCGCTGAGTCAATGGCGGTCTGACCGATTGCTTGCCGGCCCGACGGTGACTCGGTCGGTCGATCGCCGCATCAAGAATGTAATGTAAAGCCCCGATGACGAAGTTGCAAATAGATGAAACTTTTGATCTACAATTCCAAACTTGATGAAACTTGGAACACACCTTCTCTATGATATCAGGAACCTATTCCAATCGAAGATTGTGATAATTCTTGGAAGAATAACGATCCTTTTCCGTTTGATTGAAGAAGGGTTCAAAACCGAGTCAAAACGAAAACTAGATCCAAAATCTTGCTCGTGGATAATTGATAATCAAGAAGATCCTAGATATGTTCCCACATGTCACAGCAAGCTAGATCACGTGAAGAATTCAATCAAAAACTCGTGGATCAAAGAAAGACTCAAAATCATCAAATATAGAGAAAGAACGCAAAGAGACAAGACATGATCGACCTTTCCTTTGATTGATTTGATATGATATGGGCTTACAGCCACTCCATCAATGGAGGACAAGGCTCAATCCAAGAGCACGAAAATCATATCAAAATCTCTAGAACCCTAGCATCCACAAAAACTCTCCCTAAACAAATTAGGGTTTCAAATAGCAAACATAGACAAAGCGGAGATGCAGCCACCTCCCTCCCCTATTTATAGTGGAGGCTTAGACCTTCTAGAAGTTTGACTCAATTGGGCTCCTGTTAAGGCCCAAAATAAACAGGTCACACACGCACGTATTTTAATACACCGTCTTTATCACCTCTTGACCTACTTAGCTTTTCCTTGCGCCATCTTACTCCGCGGATTGGCCAATAGGTCACCCTTGTCCATCTTGCGTCACGCTTGAGTACATTGACCTCACCCGGCATCGTCGATCGTTCTGGACCTCAGCTCTCCAATCCTAGTCCCGATCATCCTCGCCGTTGACCGTCGTTGAGCACCAAGCAACCTGCCCAACAATAGACAAGTAAACTGAATTTGGGAATAAGTTCTTCACAACTTGACCCATGTTAGTCAAAACATACATCATGCAACATATATGCCCTGAAACTTATGATTTTGACCTAACAACCGAACATCGCCGCCACGAAGGCCGACGATCAAAGTGAAAACCGGTTAGACCGCCACTAGGGCCGGTTTGACCGCCCACCCTGGCCGGTCTGACCGCCAGTTATAACTTAGCCAATTTCAGCATTTGAAATTCTGAAACCTACTAGAATTTTCAAACCAATAGAACTTTTGACTGGAGACTCCAAAAATTATGGAACCAAGTGCAATAGAATCTCCTCTCTTGCCTACACCCTCTATTTTTGGCCCAGCTCAATTCACCACTTTTGAAGTTGGCGGTCCGATCCATTGCTATGGCGGTCCGATCGCTTGGACCGGCGACGACCATTTAGGCTTGGCCGACCACTGCACTGACAACACTGTTTCTTTGCCGAAAACACGCAAAACGACAAATCGTTAACGCCATTTCCAATTGTCACCTCATCCTAAGATCTGGAGCATATCCCCATGATATCCACACAAACATATTTGATCAAATTAAAAAGCACAACTCCAAAGAGCCAACACATAGCCTAAGTCCAAAAAAAGAGCAACAAGCAATCTTAGATCATGCCAAATAATGATGCATAAACTTCAACAATTTGCAAACTTTAGTATCATGCCACAAGGAGTAGGTGCATAGACTTCAACCATTTGCAAAATACATTTACAAATTATAGTCTTATGCTATAAAGAGTTAATGCATGAGCTTTAACTATTTGCAAAATATATTCGCAAACAATAGCATCATGCCACAAGGAGTAGGTGCATGGACTTAACCAGTTGCAAAATATATTTTTAAATTATAGTCTCATGCTACAAAGAGTTAACGCATGAGCTTCAATTATTTGCAAAACACATTCACAAACAATAATATCATGCCTAGAAGAGCTAGATCAAGCAGGAATGAGCTATCAACACATGATGAGACTCGAGCTACTATACAAGATCCCTCTTAATAGTACGATAATCTATACTAGCATCCGGTCTCCACAACAAACACCGAGACCAGTAAAATACTAGAAATACATACTTAGCATATGCTAGTCATACCTTTGCCTTGAGCATCCATGTTGGAGTGATCACTTGATGACGAATATCTCCACTGCAAGTCCGAGTTATTGACTTGATAATCATCAACACATGATGATTTCCTTTACTCCAAGTTCTTGACTTGAATATCATTCACACATGATGATCTTCTTCACTTCGGGATCTTGTCTTGAATATCATCAACACATGATGACTTCTTTTATTTCGGGATCTTGTCTTGATGCTCATCAACACATGATGCCACCCAAAGTCTTCATCATCATAAGACTCAACCTGTTTCACCAACTCATGAAAAATGTTAGTCAACATGACGTTTGTCATTAATTACCAAAATACTCCATCACTATTGCAGAAAAGGCCATCACATATGTAAGATCGAGGTGGCCGACTAGAGGGGTGAATAGGCGGTTTTAAAAATCTTTCGGCTCTAAAACCAATTGACAATGCGGAAGCTAATAACAAATTGGTTTTGCACAATTAAAACCACTTCCCTAAGTGCACCAACAATATAAATACAATTCAAGAGAGCAATCATACAATGATATATAAGCAATTAAAGGAATAATGTAAATTGCTCAAAGTAAAGCACAAGTAAAAACAAGATGACACGATTATGTTTTACCGTGGTGTTCGGAGACTTGCCGGTCTCCCCTAATCCACGTTGAGGTAAGCCCAAACAAATTGGACTGGCTCCACTAATTAAGCCAACACCTCCGAGGTAAGTCCAACCACTTGGACCGGTTCCAAACCGAACCAACACCTCGCTCCACTATGGTCGCTCTTCCTCCACTCCGGAGATGGTGAGCACCAAATCACTCACAACACGCCGGGTCTTCTCATAAGCTCCTTGAGAAGATCACCGCGCACGACGCCTCCACGCTGTCTAGGTGTCGATAAACACCAAGAGTAACAAGACTCGACATTCACTTAAACTAATCAAGTGTCAACGCTCAAGTGGATACACAATCCACTACCTAAGGCAACACATGCACTTAGTGTTTACTCTCTAATCTCACCAAGTGCAACACTTGCACAAAAGAGAATAGAGGTTTGCTCTTAGCTCAAGAGGCTCAAAGGATTGAGTATAACACTCACAAGAACACCAGCAACCTTTTCCAACCGGCCAAGGTGGCTATATATAGCCCACACACAAAAACTATCCGTTGGGAGACAAACTGCTGAAAAAAACAGCAAATGCGGAACTTCCGCCGTACAAAGTCTGGAACTTCCGCACCTCAGCGACAAGCACAGTAACGGCTATATCAGACGAGAAACTAGCCGTTGGAAATGAAATCCGAAACTTCCGCCGTTCAACACGCGGTACTTCCGATTATCGGACGTTCCGATTCTTATGGGCAGTACTTCCGCTTCCACTCAGGTACAACACATGGCACCTTCTGGAAAAATAGTACCGCGCCAAATCAAAAATTCAGCTGAGCGGTAGTCCCGCTCCCAACATGGCAGTACTTCCGCGCTTCCGAAAATCGGCTAAGTCCCAAACCAGGTGCTTCTCTGGAAAAAACATTCCGCCGGATTTCGGACCTTCCGGCCTGCGGTAGTTTAGTAGTTAACACACCGAAACTTCCGATTATCCTGACAAAGCAGCAAATGGTTTTTTTCAACAACTCCAATTGCAAAACACATTTGCCAATTGATAAGCCATGCCAACAAGGATCACAAGCAAGATTCCCAACAAGTTGTAAAACATATTTGCCAACTTTTAGAATCATACCACAAGGAATAATGTACATGGACTTACACTGTTTGCAAAACACATTTGCAAACTTAAGTCACATGCTACAAGAAATCAAACATGAGTTTCAACTATTTGCCAAACACATTCGCAAATAACAGCATCATGCTACAAGGCTAAGGTGCATGGACTTCAACCATTTGCAAAACATATTTGCAAACTATAGTCCCATGCTACAAAGATTAAATGCATGAGCATAAATTATTCGCAAAATACATTAGCAAATAATAACTCCATGCATAGATGAGTTAGAGCAAACATAATGAGCTATCTACACATGACTAACTCATGCTACTACTCAAGACCAGAGGTCAAAAATCGCCAGAACCGATCGTTATCGGTTATCGGCTTCTCGGTCCGAGCGGATCGAAAAACCGCCAAATTTTTTTTGCTCCTTTGGATTCTCATGCTTTCTCCCATATGGGCAGCAGCCCCCTCATCCCTTTTTGCTGCTGCATGTACCCCACCCACTACCATTTGTTTATTTGCTCACTTATTGCCTCCCTCTTGGCATCTTCCCTCCCTCTCATTCTCCATTTCCAGTAGCTTCCCTCCCTTTCATTCTCCATGAGCTTAAGCAAGCACCAAGGCAGCACATCACAAGCAAGCACAAGCGCAAGCACAAGGAAGCAGGAGCAAACAAGACAAGCACAAGCAAAGTCCGAAAGTTTTTCTACTTGTGGAGTTTTTGAGTTCATTGTTTGTAGGGAGTAAGGACTAAGTAGAGATTGTAGTGTAGGAAACCATCTTGAATGCATTTGTGGAGGGTTGCACATTTGGATTACTAGTGGTTAGCATTTGTGGAGGGTTGCACATTTGGATTACTAGTGGTCATGTGAAAGGCTATAGCATGCTGTGTGTATCAGTGTATGCAAGACCACGAATGCTATCCTTGCATCTTCGTGTGAAATTGTGAATCAATGTGTAAGTCCATGCATGTTGTGTATCGTTGTATGCAAGACTACGAATGTTATCCATTCACAAAACAACATATATGCCTTCAAGAACTCGCATAGCATATATCCATATACTAAGATGAAATCACTTGTCAATATGATCCATGACTAACAATTTTCATCCTGTCTGGATTATTGTAGGTGATGACTTCTAAATCCATCAATGTTTGGGACCATGGAGAGAGACTAGGAGGTGCTGGTTGGAAGTGCAGATATTGCAATCTAACAAAATCAGGCGGAGGTGTCACCCGCCTAAAACAACATCTTGCTGGGAGACACGGAGATGTTGTTGCTTGCAATGGGGTTCCGGCGGAAGTCCGAAGGCTCATGCTGGCAAGTCTTGAAGAAGCGAAGGCAAGAAAGAAATCTCTTAAAGATGAACGACTGCGAATGGAGGAAGCCGCAAGAGAGCCTGTAGCTCGTGGTCCATCATATTAAGATGCATTTGATGATAACGAGGAAATGCAAATGGAATGGGCTCGTCGGGAGTCGGTAGAGTTACATCAGATGCAACAAAGAGCTAGAGCCAGGGGTGCGACGTTTGAACATGGTGGTGGTAGTGGAAGTGGTACGGGAAGTGGGAGTGGAAAGGGAAGTGGAAGTTGAAGTGGCAGAGGTAGTGGTACAGGAAGCAATGCTTTTTCAAGGATGTTTGGCAGGTCACAGTCCATGAGAGTTGATCCTGATATTTTGCGCAGTCAGGCACCCGTCCAACCCCGCATTGATACAACACTTCGCGGAGAAGCAAAGTCAAAACTTGGGAAAATTTGGTCAAAGTGGTTCCATAGTAATGACATTGCTGGAGTTAAGGCTGAGTGTCCTTATTTTCGTGCCGCCATCAAAGAGACACAAGAACTTGGCCAAGGGGTTCCGTCACCAAGAGGGCATGAAATCGATGGGACATATCTTGATGCCAACGAACAAGAGGTCAAGGAGTACGTATCAGAGTTCAAAGAAGACTGGGATATATATGGAGTCTCTATTATGTGTGATTCTTGGACTGGACCTACACAAATGAGTATCACAATTTCTCGACAATGTATTGGTATGAATTACTTCTCATTATTGTTTTTTGTATGCTAGTCAAGCTATCGTTCATTATCATTAACTTATGTTTTTTATTATGTTACATGCTTTAGAACACTTGGACGAGAGGACTGCTCAGGAGAGTGAAGCAACCAAGGATGACTTTTTATGTACATCTTGAAATATTTTCTCATTAATATTTGTATTATTCCAAATTTGAATTTCATAATTACCATTTTCACCAATTTCCGGTTTTTCCGGTTTTTCCCTTGTTTCTAGGTTCTGCGTATAGCAGAATCGTCCAGCTATCGCGGCAGAAATTTCAATTCAAAAATTCAAAATTTGAATTCACCCCCGTTTTTTTTGAAATTTCCAAGAACCTAGTAGGTTATCATTATCGCTTCGGCCGGATTTCATCCGCATCGAGATTTCGATCCATGCTCAAGACCCCTCTTAATAGTACGGTAATCCTATACTAGCAATCCGGTCTTCCAACCAAACACTAAGAGTGGTAAAAGACTAGGAACACATCCTTAGCCTTAGTTAGTCATACCTTTGCCTTGTATCTACTTGAAGTTTGATGACGCACATCAACACTTCAAGTCCGGGTCCTTGACTTGACAATCATCAACACATGATGATCTTCTTCACTTCGGGATCTTATCTTGAACATCATCAACACATGATGATTTCTTCATCCCGAGTCTTGACATGCATCAACATATGATGCATTCCTTCACTTGACCTCCATCAACACATGATGGGTCTTGACGAGGATCTAATAATCCTTATTTTATCTTTTATCAATAATTCTTATTATGGGTAAATATGATGTCACATAGTCCCCAGAAGTACCCCTTATATTTATAAGGGGGAGGCCTACCAAGTGATTGTAAGATCTTCTACAATCACCCCCATAGTCGTAAGTCTTACTATGACTATATCATGGTCGTAAGTCCTTCTACGACCACTACCTGGTCGTAAGTCCTTCTACGACCATTACCCAGTCGTAAGTCCTTCTACGACTATTGCCCAGTCGTAAGCTCTACTATGACTTATACCCAGTCGTAAGTCCTACTACGACCAAGTAAACCACGACCACCTTATAATCAAACCTACAAGCGAGTGGTTCCAATTGATTAAGGAATCCGAACGGTCCACACGCACTATTATTCCGCGTAGTAATAGTGCTTAAATACCCCATTACCTCTGAAAGATAACTGCCAGACGGCGTGAAGAAGCCAATGCGCCGGTAATTACTGCCATCATGCGCCCATTACTGACTTAATTAGACGCCTCTTCCGCAGGACAAAACGGCTACTCCTTCACGACTATATAAAGACATCAATCAGAGGGTGAGAGGGAGGGCGAAACAGAGCGAGTCAAGGAGAAACACAAGTACTGTTCTCTGTAATAGTCCTAGTTTCTTACTTGATCATCGAGAATACAGTCAATACCATACACACACAGGAGTAGGGTTGTTATTCTCCCCGGAGAAGGCCTGAACCTGTCTAAACATCCCGTGTCAACCACTCTGCGTGATTTCATCTCTAGGAGACCCCCCGAATCAAATAATCTTTACGTAAGATCGGTTCTAATACACCGACAGGTCTTCTCTTGTCTTGATGATCATCTCCTCTTCTAGAACATCATCGACACACGATGATTTTCTTTTTCTTCAAGCTCTTCATATGCATCAACATATGATGCATGCTTTACTTGAATCTTGACTTGATGACCAACTCATGATCATCTCAAGTCTTCATCATCCTGGAACATAACCTATATATCTAACTCATGGAAAATGTTAGTTCCACAATATGATTATCATTAATTACCACCTCATACCATTAACACATAATGGTGGGATAAGATACCTCTATCTTTCCCTCTTTGGTAATTGATGATAACCATTTCAACCACACATAAATTGATTTAGATAAAAGTAACATGTTTGAGTATATATATAAACTACACAAGTCATATATATACTCACAACATGAGTATGCGAGAACTGCACAAGTTCTACATACTCAAAACTTGAGTATACGAGAACTACATAAGTTCTTTATACTCAAATCATGAATATACAAAACTACACAAGTTTTATATATTCGAAATATGAGTATAAACAAACTACACAAGTTCTATATACTCAAATCATAAGTATACAAAGACTACACAAGTTTTGTATACTCAACACATAAGTATACAAAGAGTACACAAGTTATGTATACTCATACGTATATGTTTCAAAGTAAGGATCCCAAATATATGTGAAAAATAGAATATGGATCAATACTAGTGAAACCATAAAATATAGAACAAAACTCCCCCTAAATGTGTGCATACACATATGTGTAAAGAAAACTGTCGGTGTATTAGAACCGATCTTACGTAAAGATTATTTGATTTGGGGGGTCTCCTAGAGATGAAATCACGCAGAGTAGTTGACACGGGATGTTTAGACAGGTTCAGGCCTTCTCCGGAGAGAATAATAACCCTAATCCTGTGTGTATGGTGTTCTTGATGATCAGGTAAAAGACTAAGACTATTACAGAGAATAGCACTTGTATTTCTACTTGACTCGCTCTTGTTCGCCGTGTCCTCTCCCTTTATCCCTCTGATTGATGCCCTTATATAGTCGTGAAGAAGTAGCCGTTTTGTCCTGCGGGAGATGCGCCTAATTAATCCAGTAACGGGCGCATGATGGCAGTAATTACCGGCGCCTCGGCTTCTTCACGCCGTCCGCAATTATCTTCCGAGATAATGGGGTAATTACACACCATTAATAAGCGGAATAATAGTGCGTGCGACCGCTCGGATTCCTTAATCAATTGGACCCACTCACCGTAGGTTTGATTATAAGGTGATCGTAGTTTACCTGGTCGTAGAAGGACTTACGACCGTGTAGCGATCGAGAAGGACTTACGACCGGTAGCGATCGTAGAAGGACTTACGACTATGTAGTAGTCGAGAAGGACTTGCGACCATGATATAGTCGTAGCAAGACTTACGACTATGGGGGTGATTGTAGAAGAACTTACAATTACTTGTTAGACCTCTCCTTATAGATATAAGGGTACTACTGGGACTATGTGACATCATATTTACCCATAATAAGAATTATAGATAAAAGATAAAATAAGGATTATTAGATCCTCGCCATCTAGCCCCGACTTCAAGTGAAAGTAACTTACTTGATAAAGGTTTCAGAATGGACTTACGACCATGAGAATGTCGAGAATGATAGTCGAAGGAAAAACTCTTCGACATTTGAGTGCCGCTTGACCAGAATTTGCTTGGTCAGAAGGTTGCTTACGACTATCAAAAGTCATAAAAACTCCTACAACCGTCTGGGTGGTCGTAGTAGGGAATCGGAGAAAAAAACTCTTCCGATTGATACTTCCTTCGACTAGAAAGACTTGGTCAAGAATGTAATTTCGCTTGAGGTGACAATACGCACCTATTTTTTCTCGAACGGACCATCCGGGAATTGCAACCGCTCTCATAGACTTGTCCGATGAAGCGGTTCGGCGGTACAACCATCTCTCATAGACCTATAGCCGAGACGGTTTCCGGCGGCGGAGATCGTCTTGTTATAAAAACTTACGGAAGGTAGACTTGGATTTTTACCTTTCCCCAAATCACTCCATTGTTCTTGAGCTCTTGCTTTCTCCATCCTCGACTAGGTTTCATCTTCTCCGCCGCTAACCCAAAAAAACTTCTTGCTTCGGCGAAATGGCCAAGAGAGTTTCGAATGGGAGGAATCGGAGATGGATGCGCTAAGATCAAGATCTTGGTCGATGTCGGAAGATTCCGAGAAGGCTCGTGAAGTGGATTCCAATATCGGGCAAGATCGCCATCGGGGAAAATGGGCAAATTCCGCCTTCCAAGCGTACAGTGAGTGCGGCCTTCGATTGCTCGCCCACCCCTTTCTTACAAGAGTACTTGAACACTTTGGGGTGGAACCGTGAACTTAGGTCCTAATTCCATTACCATGTTGAGTGTGTTCGTGTATCTCGTGCGGCGTGCACTGGGATTCCATGGATCTCGAGCTGTTTCAATATTATTATGGGATGGCTCGACAAACCGGAATCGCGGAAGTCATGGTCAAGCTCCACGACTCAAGTCGAAGGAGTATATTCAGAGTTTCACCCGGTCTTCGTGGCCGGGCTGGAGGAAGAGGTGGTTCTACTGGAAGGTCACCTCTGAAGACAGCCTTTCTTTCGCAGGAAGGTCGCTGAAAAGAAATCTTCATGGGACTCAACCTCGAAGATATCAGTAGGATTAGCCCTTATATTCAAGCTATTAAGGACTTGAAGGAAGAAGGGCCAACCGGATGGCATGTGGTGAAGGATTTCATCACACGCCGAATTAGTCCTCTGAAGAAAAGAGCATCTCCTATGTGGAGGTACTCGGGGAGAGGAGACCCCACCGAGACTACGAGGAGGGTAAGCAATTGTCGACTTAGCTCTCTGCTTGGTCTTTCTCAACCTTGTCTAATATTTTTATCTGCTTACAGATCTTCACAGCCGAGGTTGACTCGAGTCGACTCATCTGTGAGAAGTCCCCGCCACTCGAGGGGTTCCTCAAGTCATTGCGGCTTTGTCCGCAGATGAAAGGATAGAGCGCCTAAAGGTAATCAAAAATCGATTCTTTCTTTAGGACTTTATAGTCGTAGAAGATACTTACGACTAATGGTGATCGAGAATATCTTACGATCAAGAAAAAGTCGAGAAAAACTTACGACTTGGTACTAGTCGAGAAAAAACTTACGACTAATTAGTGATTCTTCTTTTCTATTTTGCTTTACGTAAAGTAGGCATGGAAAATCGCCGGAGACGACGAAGAAGTCGCTCGATGACTATTGGCGCCGGGTTGTCGAAAGACAAAGGCTCGGCTCCTCCTCAAGAGACGCCGACTTGTAAAATCTGCCGATAAGGGGGAGCAAGCTCGAGCTCGGTCTTTCGACCGCACTTTCTACAAGACTGCGGCAATGTAGTTGTATCTGGCCGAGGCCGCAGTTGCCGGGCCGAGGAGGTTGAAGCGCTTGAACCTCTTAAGCGCAAACCTCGCAAGGCTAAGGTACCTTCTATTATGACACGGAATCTTTCGCAGCTTGGTGCCACTCCTAGTTTTATTAAGCAACCGGAAAGGGAGAACTGGAAAGATTTTATGTCTTTTATGAAGGACGATGTTTGCATCGGACAACTCGCAATCGAGGGCGTTCTCGCTTCGGAATGGTCGAGACCGATCTCGCCCATCCAGAGGATCGAGAAACCGAGCTCGTTCCTGTTCAAACTCTACGACTGCACGTGGTCGTAGCCGAGCCAATTGTTGAACCTCGACCGGGCGTGGTCGTGGAGAAGAAGAGGTCCTCCGTTGGGAGGATTGCTCCAAAATTTCTCGTTAAGACCGAGTGCGAGTATGTGAAATGTACTAAAGTGTAAGAACAACATTTACCTTTTTCTTTTCACAACCCGATTTGCTTTTCTTTATTTCATCCGACTCCTTCAAATTTCGGAATGCTTCACGAGAAGTCCATTGCTATCCCTTCATTCACCGGAGAGGTATCAATGGAGGTGGTCAAGCATCACCCTTGACCTGTGGCCGATGAAGTCGAGACTCCTGAGTGACTTCCACATCTGCCGAGGTCGTAACTTCACGACCTTGGAGTAGCGGTACACATCGTTGAGGTAGCCGCCACGACCATCGAGGTCGAGAAACAACAGAGGCAACTATGGAAGCCTTTGGTCAAGGTGGTGACCACTGCGCACCGCCTGGGAAGGAAATCGTGGAGGCGTTCCTTCCCTACCCAAAGAGAAATCACGTAACCGTAAGGAGAAAATTTCAACTTCTGTGGTGACTTCTTTGGGCCTGCCTCCGTCGTAGGGTCTTCTGCTTATAGATCTCGTGACCGAATCCCCCATCACAAAGATATTCCCAATATGGAGAATACTTTTGATAACGAGCGCCTTGAGAAGGTGTGGTGGGACAAGGTCGCGAGGATAGATAGGTCAGAACCCGACCTTGTATATTCAATGTTTGCTAGGACGACTATGAATGTAAGTATCTTCAAAATACTTATATATGTGGCTTTCCTTCTCTTCTCACTGTTCTCTTTTTGCAGAAAGCTCTGGAGCAAATTGCTGTTGTCGGTGAGTATCATCGACAACTTTTAGAGCTAAGACAGGAGAAAGAACTACTCTGCAGAGAGGCGAGAGATGGTAAGTCACTTATCATTCATAATTGTTTTCGACTTAAATACTCGTATAATGTTTTACGAGAATAGTCATGGAAGAAACTCATGACAAAGTACTAGTCGTAAAAAGCTTACGACTACTTACAACCAGGTAGTGGTCGTAGAAAGACTTACAACCATATCGTAGTCGTAGAAAAACTTACGACTAAGTCGGTAGTTGTAGAAGTACTTACAACCATTCGGCTGATGTTTATCTTCGTTCCTGTTCTTTGTAGGTTAAACAGTGATACGAAGACCTTAGCTGACTCACTCGACTATGAAAAAGAAGAGTTGAGGAGGCTAAGGAACGAAGTATTAGTCCTCTCGGATAGACTTCGAGAGACTGTCTCTGCATCTAAAAGATTGCAGGAAAAAATAAACAGTAAGTTATGAACTTAAGACTGCTTTTGATCTTTAACCTTTACCCGACTCTCCTTTCTTCTCCAGATAAAGAAAAAGAGATGCGGAAGCTCCAGACCGAAGTTCAAGAAAAAGCTTTGGTCATTCAGGAGTTTTCCCGTATTTCCGCGAATAAGGATCAAGAACTCGAGGGTTTTAGAACTCAATTAATGTAAGTAAATCTTTACCGTTATCCTTTTGAGTATTTTCCTTTTCTAATGCCAATTTCTTGTTCGAAATTGTCGTCCAATTGAGAAGCCTCGAGGTCAAATCCAAGCAAAGATCTTAATCTGCAATGAGTCCGTCCGCATTGCTAAGATGAATGCAGAGGACATCAGAGCATGGGAGCAAAAGCATGTTGAAACCGTTGCTTCCCATCGAGAAGAGGTCAAGAAATTGGATTCTCAATTAGTAGGTAAGAAAAGCTTTTACCTATAATTATCTTTGTGTTATTTTCCTCAAGAAGTTTATTTTTGTTTGACCGGTATTATTCTTTTCAGAACAAGTGGTCGAAAACAAGAAGCTTCGCGAGACTTCGACTTGTACCCAACAGGAGATGGAGTCGATGAAAACTAGTCTTCAAGGCAACATCATTCTCCTGAACAATGTGCTTAGTGAGCTACATTCTGAGGGAAAACTCCTCGAGAAGATACTATAGTCGCCACACAAGTACTATTGGGGAACAAGTCGGAAAATTGCAAGAAATGGTGACCACTCAAGGCTAATCAAAATCAATCAATAAGGGAGGCAATCGAAGTGCGAGTAGTTACGCTTTGGCGAAACTTAAAGCTCAAGACCCCCGCCTTAATGTTAAACCAATCGAAGCCGACTTCGATCGTCTCCGAATCGAGGCAAGTCGTCGATTGAGGAAATGCAATCGATTGGTAAAAGGTGGCGGAGGAAATGCAATAGGCTCTCCCCTTCGAGTAATCTTGTAACTACCTTGTACTGCATAATTTTTGTTGATGAGTAATATATGATCCGCCTCATTTCCTGAAAATCATCTTGTCGAGTAGTTAGTAACTCAAAAGATAATAAACGAATGAAAGACTAAGAATTGAAGTCAAATTAATAACTTTATCCTAGCCCCCGACTATTTGCTTAGATTGTTTAGACAATCTAAATAAATAGTGTTTAAAATGGGGTTTCTGAAAAACAAGAGAGGTTTATTTAACTTATAGCTTTTGTTACGGTTGTCAAGCACTGGTCGAAAAGAGTAGAAACGACTCGACACTAGGAAGTTCCTTCTAGTGGGCAGGACCACGTGCAGAGAGGAAGGGTTTCGACTAGGTGATGTTCCCATCTCCGACTAGTTTAATCAAACCAAGAACAAAGAACTTGAGTTAAACAAACGCCTTAGAGGACTTTAGTCATTCGCTCGTCCTTTTTGGTGGACTTGATAAGTCTTTTCCAAAGAGCAAAAGTAGGAGACTGAGCGACACTAGGAAGTTTCCTTCTAGTGGGCAGGACCACATGCAGAGAGGAAAGACTTCGACTAGGTGTGTCTCTTCCTTCGACCAGTTAAAACAAATCGAGTACACCAAAGGTGGTCGAACAAATGTAGGAAAGTGCACTCTACTTAGAATATTTTTGAATTTCTTCAAAAAATAGACTAAGATTGAGAGAGTTGGCTTTGAGAACATTACGACTAGATAGAACCCGAGCTCTTTGTATTGGCGGCAAAAATGAGTAACGAGTCGATGCTAGGAAATTCCTTCTAGTGGGCGTAACCACATGCAGAGAGGAGAAGTTTCACCGGATGACGCGTTTCTCGCTTTTGCCAAAGTAAAGAAAAGCGGGTGTTTTCATATCATAGTCGAAAGATTAAAAAGCACTACTCAAAAATAAGGCAAAAAGAGGTAGAAAGAACTCGGACTTTTATTGCTCGAGAAACCGTCACACATAGAATTTGCGAATCGGTCGATGTTCCAAGAGTTTGAGAGAACTCGCCCATCTTCCATTGCTAGTCGTGATCGACCACGCCGAAGTTACTTCGACCATCGTGTAAGGACCTTCCCATTTAGGGAAAGTTTATTCCGATTAGACTTGGATTGGCGAGCCTCAATACCAAGTCACCTACAAAGAAGGTGCGAGGTTGACCTTACGATTATAGTATCTCGCGCAGGCTTGTTGGTAGACCGCCGAACGGATTAAGGCTAGGTTTCTCCTCTCTTGAGTAGGTTAATGTCATCCGCCGAAGTTGTTCTGATCCGAGTTGTTGAAGGTTTCAACTCGTGTCGACCGCATTTTAGCTCCGAGGAAGCATGGCTTCGCCTCAAAACTAGAAAAATGGTGTTTCTCCTATTGCTCGATCGGTGGTCGCATTTAACCGCCCATAATATGGAGGGTAATTCTTGTACCCAAGCCCCGAGCGCTTAACAAGTCGGGTCAAGACTCGAGTTTTAATTCCTCGCATTATTTGGTCGCTTGCACGCTCGACCGCCCCATTGCTTTGGGGATGTGCAATGAAGCATAGCATAGCTTGGTACCCAACTCGCCGCAAAATTCACGAAATTTTGCACTTGCGAATTGTTTACCATTGTGCGTAATTATCCGACTTAACTCCAAATCGACTAATTACGCTTCTCATCATGAACCTTTTGTCGCTTAGTTGTTATCCCGATTCTGAGTTTAGCTTCGATCCATTTTGTGAACGTGTCAATAGCCACAAAAGGAATTCAAACCTCCCGGAGCTTTGGGAAACGGTCTTAGGATATCAAGCCCCAGTGTCGCAAAAGGCCAAGAAAGAGGTATTGTTTGTAATGCTTGAGCCGTTGGTGTATCTGCTCTACCATGGAATTGACATCGACACACTTTTTAACCACCTCCATAGCATCGTGCAGTATCAGAGGCCAAGAAAACCTTGTCGAAAGGCTTTACCAACCAATGTTCAGAGGAAGCATGGGTCCCACAGATGCCACCGTATATCGTGAAGGAGTGTTATTCCTTCGCTTTTGCGGAATGCATCGCATGAGTATCCCTTGGGCTCCTCGCTTATAGAGGACTCCTTCAACCAAAGTATACATTTTGGCTTTTCGGGATAATCGATCGCCTCAAGATCATCTTCGCACGGAACCCTTGTAAAGATACTCGTATATGGGAGTCATCCGTATCCTCGTAATCTAATGAGGCCATCTCAAGAGGAGGTGTCTCGGTTCTTCGACTGAGAGCGGTTTTTGGAGTTGCTCCAAGAAAACTCCTTTTGGTACTATGGATCGGGAAGAAGCCATCCGAGCAAGTTGGTCTCATGAGGAAATTATCCTTCGAGGATAAATTGTACCTCGAAACCTAAAAATGTTTTTCTAGCTTACGTGCTTCGATAAGTACCGAGCCATTGTTGAGTTAGAGCACCGGTACTCTTTCCGATTTGATTCACGACTAGTTGAGAGTCTCCTCTCACGAGTAGTCGATTTAATTGAGAGTGCTTTCGCACTCGTATGCCGCCTAGCAAACCTTCGTACTCGCCACATTGTTAGTGGCACGAAAGTTTAATTGTATGGCATACTTTAAGGTTTCTCCTAGAGGAGATACCAGACCACCCTAGCCCCGAGCCACTTAAAGTAAGTGACCGTCAAAGTACATCATCCATCGGTCGTGGGAATCGTCTCGGGATCCCGAATGTGTTCAGATTTGTCCATTCGGCGACAAAGTCCGCCAAGATCACGGGATTTTATGGCCGTTCGGGACACGAAATGGAGGTCGAACTCCCCAAGTTCGACCGACCATTTTGCCATGCGTCCATTGCTTCCTTATTATGGAGGATTGCTCCCAAAGGAAACTCGACGCAAGACAACTATTTTGTGCGCTGAAAATAATGCCGCATTTCCTCGAAGACATGAGGAGGGCATATAGAAGTTTTGGACACGAGGGTAACGCCCTTAGGCCCGTAAAACTTCGCTAACGTAGTAAACCGGTCGTTATGCGTTTTCACGTTCTACGACTAGTATCTGCGCTTCTTTGCTGTGGCGTGGCGACTAGGTAAATTAAGAGCGCTCTTCCGCTTTGGAGAAACCGAGCAGAGCACTCGAAAGATACCTCTTGACATCCTCAAAGCGCGTTTGCCTCATTCGACCACTCAAAACCTTCATGTCTCCCGAGAAGTTTAAAGAAAGGTAGTCCTTTTCTCCTAGTCGTGCGATGAAACGACTTAAAGCCGCCATGCACCCAAAGTGAGTTTCGGACTTCCTTTTTGTGTTTGGAGGACGATCCGAGGATGGCCTTTATTTTTTCAGATTTGCTTGATTCCTCGTTCGGATACTAGAAATCCAAGCAATTTTCTGAAGAAATTCCAAAACACACTTCTCGATTGAGTTTTAAGCGGTGCTTTACGAGGTTGTCGAATGTTTCTTGTAGGTCGCTGATATGATTAAGTCTTTTAATGCTTTTTACGACTAGATCATCAACATAGGCTTCCAAATTCGGCCTAATTGAGATGAAAAGTCGATTGCATTAGGCGTTGAAAAGAAGCACCGCATTCTTTAGACCAAATGGCATTTTGACATAGCAAAAGGTACCAAATGGAGTAATGAATGCGGTCTTTTCTTCATCGCTTAAACACATATTGATCCGGTGGTATCCGAATATGCATCTAAAAACTTAATATCTCACAACTGCGCAGAGAATCAACCAAATGATCGATCACGAGGTAAAGGGAAATCATCTTTTGGACAAGCTTTATTAAGATCAAGAAAGTCCACGCACATACGCCATTTGCCGCTTGACTTTTTGACCATTACAGGTTAGCCAACCACTGGGTGGTTGACTTCTCTTATAAAGCCCGCTTTAAGTAGCTTATCCAACTCGATTTAATAGCATCTCGTCGATCGGGGCAAATCTCCGTAATTTTTGTTTCTGGTACTTTATCGGCCGTAAAGCTAGCCTCGTGCTCTATCACCTCCCGGGACTCGGGCATGTCGGATGCTTGCCACGCAAAGACATCTGCGTTAGCTCGGAGGAAGGTAATGAGGGCGTCTTCCTATTTGGGGTCGGAAGTCTCCCGATGCGAGCAGTCTTGAGGGCTCTTCTGCGTCGGAGGAACCTCTTTGACTTGGTCGTTCGGCTTTGGTGCGACTTTAGGCTTCGACTTGCTAGTCGAAGGTCGACTTTCATCTCGAGTTGGTATTTGACCAACCATCTCGAGGATCGACGGTCGCAGACTATACGCCATCTTTTGTCACATCAATGGTGATCACTCCTTTGGGACTGGCATCTTAAGACATTGATACCCATAATGAGTAGCCATTAAGAATTTTGCCAAAGTTGGTCGTCCGAGTATGGCGTTATATGCCGATCGAAATCGACCACATCAAAGGAGACTTTCTCGTCTCCGAAATTACTTGGTGAGCCAAATGTTAAAGGAAGAGAAACTTGGCCAATTGGTTTGGTCAAGACCACGATGCGATTCCATGAAAGGAGTATCGTCTCGCCTTACCTTTGTCCCGGTACTTGCATCTCGTCCGGGGCATTAGTAAATAATATGTTCAAAGAATCGCCACCATCAACCAACACTCGATTGACCCGACGCTTGTTGATGGTGGGTTCGACCACAATCGGATATCGACTGATCGACTCGTAGTGATTGGGCGATCATCCTTCTCAAAAGAGATGGTAACTTCCGACCACTTGGTAATTTATTGACGAGAGGAGTATGTATAGAATTTACCTCTCGTCCGTGCACTTTAAGTTGTCGCTTGGAGTCGTATGTCGATGATCCTCCGTAGATGTGCTCAACGGTATGTTGCGGATCTTGGAATGGCATCTCCTCATCATCCGACGACTTTTGGCCACTCGTATGTCCCACCGCCGAGAGTAGGGAGTGGTGCTTGTCGCTGTAGTAGTCCTCGAGCTTTCTTTGGAAAACTTCGGCGATTCAGAGGTCATGTCCTTCCTTTTATGAAAAGGACACCACCTTGGTTTGTCGTTCCTACGATCGGGCGCTTACCTTTGCCTTGATCGAGTACGACTTGGTGGTTTGGGGCTCTCCATCTTTCACGGCGAACCTCCTTGGAACCACCGGTTTGTGGTTTTGACTTTTATTTTCTTCTTGGACTTTTTGCTTTTTATCCTTACCAACTTCACCGGCTCGAGGAGTATATGTTTCTCGATCGATAGTGTTGTTCCACTCGACCGCCTCGAAGCGCTTGCATATCGATCGGCCATCTCGAAGAGTTCTAAGAATGATGTTGGGAGGATTCAAAGCAATGTCCTCCGTTATCCTTCTACTACGGACTCCTTGCTTAAAAGCCCTGATCACAGAGGAATCAGAAATTTCCGGAATTGAGTTACGAACCTGACTAAAGCGTTTGATGAATTGACGCAAAGTCTCGTTATTGTTCTGCTTTATCGGTGCAAGTCGCCTTCTTTTCGTATGCGGTTGTATGTGCCTTGGAAATTCGCTGTAGAAGGTCGCAGAGGTGTTGCCAAGAGTAGATCGACTCGAGTGGTTGGTTTAATAACCACGATCGAGCGGATCCTTCGAGCACGATCGGAAGGTAATTCGCCATTACATGCTCTCCTCCTCCTGCTGCTCGGACAATGTTGTATAGATCTCAAGAAATTCGATGGGATTTTGAGATCCATCAAATTTCTCCATGTTCATCGGCCGAAAATGAGGTGGCGTGAATAATCGCTCGGAGGTCGGCGAAAATGCCCACATCCCAGAATCACTTCTTAGGCGCCTTCTTTGTAGGAAAGAAGGGTTAATGTCACCAGTGATCGTATACGACGATACCCTGCAGGTGACTTGTTCGTAGTAGGTCTTAGTTCTACGAGGAATACTCCTCGTACTCCACCGTTAGAATTTCTTTGTCGGTGGTGAATGATCACCTCTCAGGGGCTTCTTGATCTTCATCGATCGAAATGTATTTCTCGAATAGGGATCCATTTGACTTATGGCCGTGTCGATTCCTACGTAGAGAAATATTCGATTGACTGGTAGCTGAGGAAGTCGTATTGCTACGACTACCTGAATGTTGTCGATGAGGTACCTCCAGTCTTGTCATCACAGTTCAAGTCTTTGCGTAATCTCTTGACAGAAAGAGATCGTACCACGCGTTCGAGCAAGCTCTTGATCGGGATTCTCGAGCAAGTCATTGATGTCCCGGAGTTCTTGTACCTCCTCCGATCGATGTTGAATGCGCCAGCGAGTTCTTACGATCGCAATTTTCTTTCTTCCGACGACATCAAAATCCTCCTCATCGTGTCTTTGAGGCCTTCTTAGTGGAGTGCGAGAATGTCGAGGATTTCCCTCGCTCATCATCAGTGTTGGTTCTCTCTGCCAACGGTGGTGCCCTTGCCATTACCACGAGGGGGCGCAGTGTGTGATCTTCGGGGAGTGTTCTTATCTCGGCCTCCATGAGGTCGACTCGATTTGGGGAAGGACGAAGACCTCCGCTGATGATTCTCACTTGCGCCGAGGCCTCCCGCTTGAGGAGTGCTCGAGAGACACCATCTGGCGACTTGGAGTAATCCTCCGTAGGGGAACTCCGGGTTATAATCGCCTCCGTTCGCAAATGAGATCTGCGGGAGACGGTCGAATTTGCGGTGAAAAGCATGCTTGATCCCACCCTCTCCGGAGTTACCCCGAGAGAGAGGATCACTAGATCTTTGGTAGAGTCTGGAATGGTGGCTCCCGAACTTGACTTACCAAGTCGGACCGCCTTAAGGGACTTGAACACTTGGAGAAAAACTCGTTGTGTTGTGAGTCCTCCTGGGAGCGGTCCTGGTCGGATTGACCCTTGTCCTTTGAGGGAATTGGCTCCTCTGTTGGACGTATTGTTGTGGGGGATAAGGATCCCTCCTCAACTCTATTAATGGGATGGTTTCCTGGAGAATAATCTCCGGAGGCAACATCACCATCAGCGGATGCATCACTCGGCTCGTAGTCGAAACCGGCATCCATGTCGACGTCTGCGTAATCTGCCAAGTCAAACCAGTTCTCCTCGTTCCATTCTCCTGCCATGATTGCATGAGATTGGAAAAAGAGAGTATGTTGACAAGAGATTACCGGAAGATCCCCACGGTCGGCGCCAACTGTCGGTGTATTAGAACCGATCTTACGTAAAGATTATTTGATTTGGGGGGTCTCCTAGAGATGAAATCACGCAGAGTAGTTGACACGGGATGTTTAGACAGGTTCAGGCCTTCTCCGGAGAGAATAATAACCCTAATCCTGTGTGTATGGTGTTCTTGATGATCAAGTAAAAGACTAAGACTATTACAGAGAATAGCACTTGTATTTCTACTTGACTCGCTCTTGTTCGCCGTGTCCTCCCCCTTTATCCCTCTGATTGATGCCCTTATATAGTCGTGAAGAAGTAGCCGTTTTGTCCTGCGGGAGATGCGCCTAATTAATCCAGTAACGGGCGCATGATGGTAGTAATTACCGGCGCCTCGGCTTCTTCACGCCGTCTGGCAATTATCTTCCAGAGATAATGGGGTAATTACACACCATTAATAAGCGGAATAATAGTGCGTGCACTGCTCGATTCCTTAATCAATTGGACCCACTCGCCTGTAGGTTTGATTATAAGGTGATCGTAGTTTACCTGGTCGTAGAAGGACTTACGACCAGGTAGCAGTCGTAGAAGGACTTACGACTATGTAGTAGTCGTAGAAGGACTTACGACCATGATATAGTCGTAGCAAGACTTACGACTATGGGGGTGATTGTAGAAGAACTTACAATTACTTGTTAGACCTCTCCCTTATAGATATAAGGGGTACTTCTGGGGACTATGTGACATCATATTTACCCATAATAAGAATTATAGATAAAAGATAAAATGAGGATTATTAGATCCTCGTCAAAAACATAAGCACATATTCAAGATATACTTATGGTTGAGTTCATCATATATTTTGGATCCGAGGAATGCAATATTATATAAAAGTACAAGTTGAATGCATACCTTGTTGAATTTCACCTTTATATCCAAATGAGACTACACACTAAAAATAGCAATAGAATTGTTAGTCTCACAATTGGATTTGTCATTAATCACCAAAACACTCCATTAACGCATAATGGCGGGTCTAGATCTTTCAACATACGGTTTCGTGAGCTGTCTGAGTTTATGGGTCAGTAATGACATGATGTCATCATAGACAGTTTTTGAACCGTTTGTGATGCAGACTATCACAGGCGGTTATTAACTCAGAACCGTCTATGATAGTTGACTATCACAGACGGTTTGTAGATGAAATCGTCTATGGTAGCTTATGTGTCACATACAGTTTGTAGATGAAACTGTCTGTGATAGCTAATGTCTCACAGACGATTTATCCAAAGGATCCGTGTGTGATATTCTTTTGTATTGCTAAATCTATTTCTGTTTATTGGCTAGCCTCAAGAAATGCTAGTCATGCCCTCTGAAACAAGTAGAAACACAACAAGTACATGCATACATCCAATTCATATTCATTTCAGAAACATGCACGTCCATTTCACAAATTAATTAACTCAAATGAACAAAAATTAACCATTCATGAATAAATACACACATGTACCATTAATCTCAATCTTATCACAATCAAGTTCAATCTATATTGTGGAACTACCCATCTGGGTTTATGACCTCACACAATAAGAAGTACGCGAACTATCCTCGAATGTAGTTGAGCACGACTTGTTCCAACGTAGTTGTAGCGATGGTCGCAACCTGTCACTAGAAATATTAAAGTCGTGCATATATATAAATTGATAAGTATGAAATAATTATTACAAGATTGAGAAACCTAAGCATCATTGGTCATCGCGGAACCGAGGAGTAATTGCATGTTGTGGCAAACAAAGTATCCACATGTGTTGCCCCGCGACTGCTGGTGGCACTACAAAAATAGAACTGGTTAGTTCAAGAGGCATTACTACGAAGTGTTATATAGGATTAATGTGTACTCGCGAATACCAGAAAATTTAGATCGTGTCGCAGGGTGCTGATCCCTCCCTTGGATCTCCGTCTAGTAGCAACGTACGTGATTCCAAAAAGTTAGCCTTAGCCATTGCAAAGGAAGGATATACTACAATAGAGTTATCTATAGAGGAAATATGCCTACCTGTTGATTAATTATCTAACAACTATGAAGTCGTGTTTGGCCCTCTTTAGGGAATCAAGGTATGTTACCTTGTTCCATTTTGGTATAATTACAATTAGAATCCAGTGGAACCTACACAGGTATATCGTCATGGTCATTAAACCTAAGTTCGTGTTGCTTATAAAGTATAAATCAACAAGTATAATCACTAGTGCAACACTTACCCCTGGTTGTCGGGCAAAAGTATGAATTCCTTGTTGTGGCGAGCCATCAATGACGTCATCATGTAACCCTCGATGAAGGATGCATCCTCCTGGATGCTTTGCATGGAGACCGAGTGTGGGTCGAGGAAAACTACCGGTGATTTCCTTGATCTGGCATCAGAAATCATGTCTCTATATATATGTACAAAAGAAAGGAGTTATATATGACATTTATCGGTATTACACGAATGTAGACTGTGATTGTACACACTTACAGTGTCCAGTATCGCATGAGTGAGGTGTCGAGGGCGTCGAGGTTAAAGAGTAAGAACAAGTCCTCGAAGGTCACCGTGAAGACACAGTATTGAACCTTGTGGTGAACATGATACGGCCTGAACTTGACGATGACACTCGAGTGTCGTTGTCCATCCATCTTGTTGGCCTATTCCATGTACCATGCATGCAATCTCTGGCAAGCCAATCCTAGGGTTTGGAGGCGCTCCACCGGGACGACTAGTGGCTCATGTAGCACGAATTTTTGGGCCAACAGTAAGAAGAGGATATAATCGGGCTTCTTCGATTTGCCCTTGCCGCCTCACTTTTTAGAGGTCGACTTCACGGGAGTCGACCAGGCATGACGTGTTGATGAATCTGATGCTCTAGTCCCTTGCAACATCAGTACAGGTAACTCTAGTGCATGTAGCTCCGGTGAAGATAGCTCCCGTGGACATAGCACCGTTGTAGGACTTTCATGTGAAGTTGACACCGGTGCAGGTAGCTCCAGGAAGATGTCCCTCCTAGGCCACTGGATGAATGTTACAGTGGTTTTCCCTATAGTCACGACCTTGTCGTTTAAGGGCATCTTCAGCGGGACGACCTCGAAATTGGCCTGAACACCGTCCACATTCACTTTTGCGAAATCCAACGCTAGATTTACATCGTGCACCAAGGCCCTAGCACTGGATGGATACGCCTGGCCCCAAGCAGTGTTTAGGGCAATAATGGCATATCTCACTTGAAGCTTGCTCTTCATAGTCACCTACATAACGATACAAAATTAGCTACTCCAATAGGTCTATCAATGGATCAAGCATTCCAGAGATAATAATTATTACTATGATGTCATCGACAGGAAATATGTCGTCACTTTCTGAGGTAGGGTTGGATGTGCAACTACTCCGACGGTTGAGAGGCTTACTAGTACAGTAGCGGCAGAGGCTTGCAATTGATTTCCCCTAAACCTTTCCTCAATGCTCTCTATCTGCTGTCACATTTCATCTCTAACGGCATCAGTGATCTTCTCTATGAGGGATTCATGAATCTCCTCTCGTAGCCGTGCATCGCGCTCAGCTTTGGCTCTCTTCTTACTCCTGTACGCTTCGGAGTCATATGAGAATCCCTATTTCTATGGAACATAAAGACCAAAGCCTCTCATGCGTGAAGGGTTACGGGTAAGCTATGATAGCACAAAATAAAAATTTACCGCACAACTAAGGAACCTCCGCTAGTAATAGATCACGAGATTACCACTAGACGCGCCGACTCGTAGCGGAAGTAGAGTCGATGTAGCGAGTTGATGCAGTCGTAGTCGTACTCGCTGCGCGTCTTCTTCTCTGAGTCTTGTGATCGTCACGAGTTATGAATCATCCTTGTGCTGATGCGTCGCAACAACACCTCCAATGTATCTACACGTACAGGACAGGGATACCACGCGCTGGAGTGCTAGCGCCGGCGGCGTGGTGTGAGGAAGGTGTGGCTATTATGGTTTCGAGGAATCTACCAACATCTGGTGATCCTCTCTCTCAGGGTAACTCCAGAGAGGGTGGGATCAAGCATGCTTTTCCTGCAAATTCGACCGTCTTTCTGCAGATCTCATTTGCGGACAGAGACAGTTATAACCCAGAGTTCTCCTACCTGGAGGGGATTGCTCCAAGTCGCCAGATGGTGTCTCTCGAGTACTCCTCAAGCGGGAGGCCTCGAGCGCAAGTGAGAATCATCAACGGGAGGTCTTCGTCATTCCCTCAAATCAGGGTCAGCCTCATGGAGGCCGAGATAAGAACATTCCCCAAAGATCACACACTGCGCCCCCTCGTGGTAATGGTAAGGGCATCACCGATGGCGGGCAGGACCAATACTCTGATGAGCGCGAGGGAAATCCTCGACATTCTCGCACTCCGTTGAGAAGGCCTCAAGGATTTGATGAGGAGAATTTTGAGGCCATCCGACGGAAGAAGATTGCAGCCCAGAAGAATCTGCCGGGGCGCATTCAACATCAGTCGAAGGAGGTACAAGAACTCCAGGACATCAACGACTTGCTCGAAAATCCCAATCAAGAGCTTGCTCGAACGCCAGGGTACGATCTCTTTGCTGAAGAGATTGCGCAAAGGCTTCGAAGCGTGATGACAAGACTGGAAGTACCTCGTCGACATCATTCAGGTAGCTGTAGCAATGCGACTTCCTCAGCTACCAGTCAATCAAATATTTCACCACGTAGAAATCGACACGGCCATAAGTCGCATCGATCCCCTACTCGGAGAAATACATTTCGATTGGCTGATGATCAAGAAGCCCCTCGGAGAGGTGATCATTCACCACTTCGACAAGGAAATCCGCAACGGATGGAGTACGAGGAGTATTCCCCTCGTAGAGCTGAGACCTACTACAGACAGTCGATCGTTCTTTGGGTATCGTCGTATACGATCACCTAGTGACATTAACCCTTCTTTTCTGCAAAGAAGGCGTCAAGAAGTTATTACCGGATGCCGGGCATTTTCGCCTGACCTTCGAGCAGTTCGCTGGCCACCTCATTTTCGACCAGTGAACATGGAGAAGTTTGATGGATCTCAAAATCCCATCGAATTTCTTCAGATCTATACAACAGCTGTCCGAGCAGCAGGAGGAGGAGAGCATGTAATGGCAAATTACCTTCCGACTGTGCTTGAAGGATCCGCTCGATCGTGGTTATTAAACCAACCACTCGAGTCGATCTACTCTTGGCAACACCTCTGTGATCTTCTACAGGCGAATTTCCAAGGCACATACAACCGCCCTGGAAAGGAAGACGACTTGCACCGGATAAAACAGAACAACAACGAGACTTTGCGTCAATTCATCAAACGCTTTAGTCAGGTTCGTAACTCAATTCCGGAAATTTCTGACTCATCTGTGATCAGGGCTTTTAAGCAAGGAGTCCGTAGTAGAAGGATAACAGAGGATATTGCTTTGAATCCTCCCAACACTGTTGCCGAGCCCTTCGAGATGGCCGATCGATATGCGACTGCTTCTGAGGCGGTCGAGTGGAACAACACTATTGATCGAGAAACGTACACTCCTCGAGAGCCAGGTGAAGTTGGTAAGGACAAGAAAGCAAAGAAGTCCAAGAAGAAAATAAAGAGTCAAAAACCACAAACCAGTGGTTTCAAGGAGGTCTTGGCCGTGAAAGATAAAGAGCCCCGAGCCACCAAGACGTACTCTAATCAAGGCAAAGGTAAGCGCCCTGATCGTAGGAACGACAAACCAAGGTGGTGTCCTTTTCAAAAAAGGAAGGACATGACCTCCGCCCTGATCGTAGGAAAGTGTGTTATTGCTCGAGTTCTATGCAAATTCAAGTTTATTGTCGTCATACTTCTATATTGGTTTTGGTTAAGCTAGTTTAACGCTTAAGGGCTCGTAACGACAGTTGGTTTGTCTATATATATATAGAGAGAGAGAGAGAGAGAGAGACAGAGAGAGTATCTAGTGTTAATGAGTAATTCAGTGCTAAGGTGCTAATACCAATCTTGACCGTTGGAGGCGGGAGCATGCATGGTGTTTAATGAAGACGCTTTAATGAAGGTGGGAGCATGCAAAGTGATTAAATGGTTTAGAGATGGGAGCCCGTATTAATCTTGGTTGTTCAATTCAGATCCAACGGTCAAGATTGGTATTAACACATTAGCACTTAATTACTCATTAGCACTAGATACGTTCTCATATATATATATATATATATATATATATATATATATATATATATATATATATATATATATATATATATATATATATACTCGTCGTATCAACATATCCTAATATTTAAGAGGCATCGTATCACCATATCAACGAATTTGTATCAACATATTCCTATCGCCGTACTAGTATAGTGTATCCGGGCAACTTAGAATAGTACTATTGATCCACCATCCACTTCGTCTAACCTAAATTTTAATCTTGGGTTCGCTACTGGCTGTATTACACCTTCGAGTTGGACCATGCTCTGAACGATTTGAAATTGAGCTGCATTACCATCCAGCCACTACAGGACACACATTGGGAGTTAGTTCAGGCGAAGGAAATGAAGTCATGGCAATCATACCTAAGCAAGACGAGGGATCGCAGGTGGGATTTTGTCCTTCTAGCCCATGCATATATCAAAGCTTTGCCTGCATTTGCAGCTAAACAAGGGGTAGTTGGTAGTGATGCCGAAGAAGTTGGGAACTTCATCCACAACGTGACGCACACAATGACCCAAGGTCAAGTAGTTCCTGATTTCGCCAATGAAGACGGGGTCGAAGAAGCTCATTTGGCCCGAGAAGCTAGTAGGATTGCAAGCGAATGTGAGAAAATCGAAGCCTTAGTTGAAAGGATGGTGCTTGAACACCGGAACTACGAGACATTGTCGAAAGATGAAGGTTCGGATGGTGGGAAACAGCAGGTGGTTCCAAATCAGTGGAACACATACCAATTCAACAACCTCAACCGTAGACGAAGGATACCGTATACCGTGCGAGTACCACTAAAACGAGGTTAGACAGGGAGCTATGTACAAATGCAAGGAGGCGGTGTAGGAAGCTGTGAAATTCTAGGACTTGTCGCTGCGGCGGACATTCACGGTAGTGAAGTCGAACCCCAGGTGCTACGACGTGAAGTGTGAGATAATGGGATGTTATTGGCTAGTGCACGCAATCCAGCCTAAGTAGGACACCTATTGGAAATGTTCTATAGTAATCTTTTACACATGCCTTGTCTTTGAATCAATGCAATCCCGCAAAAACATATCATCAGCCTTTTATTGTTAATATCATGTATGGCACAAAGGATACCGTGTGCCATGGGAGTTGCGTTGTTGTTTTTATTTTATTAGTGCCAAAAGCGTTTATTTTTTGCTACATTTTTCTGTTAAATATATGGTATGAAAAAGGTAATCGCATTTTCATCGCAATTCCCATGCCGTTCCTTAAAAAGAAGGAAGTTGTATTTGTCCATATCCCCTGTATATATATTTCTTGGCTCCGCAACTAATCACATGTGTACCGATGGATCAGAGGCAGGCAAAGTCACACAGAGACTGAGAGGGAGCGAAGGAGAATACTAACAAACTTAGACCAGACCATTGGATGCAATGGCATGGCGCCGCCTCCCTTCTCCGCGCTGCCTCCTCTACCCGTCTCCCCTTCCTTAGGAGGCCGGTGCCGTGCATCCAATGGTCTCTCCTCCCCGAAATTCTGTCGCGCCGGATCGACAAAGAAGGGAGATCTCCATCTTGTTTGCGTATTATGATAATAGCTAGTACAAGCAAGCCGATAACACCGGTTATTGCCGGTAATTGAAAATTTTGGTAAATTCTGAGGGTACCAATAACACCGGTCATTGCCGGTAATTGAAAATTTTGGTAAATTTTCGATCGAGTTTTTTGGATTTTAAACTTTAAAAAAAATCAATTTTGAATAAAATTCAAGTAAATTCGATTTTTTTGAATAAAATTCATCAAAACCGAAAAATTCGGAGCTAGTTTGAATTTTACCGGTTGCCGGCGGTAACTGGCGAAATCTCGCCGAAAAGTTTTTCGCTGCAAAATACACGCCGAGCAAAAGCATGAGTTTTTTTCCTCTAAAATAGCGCTGTTGTGCACAATAGTAAAATTATTCTTCTCTATGCGCACCAAAAGCAAAAATAACATCTTATCCATGCTGCGAAGGACTGGATTTTCTGTGCGGTCGACAATGTCCTCGTCCGACCCAGGAACACAACAATGTATTTCCGACCTTAAGGGGTATGAATTCTCTCTTTTAGAAAATGTATACTATAGGAAATTTTAAATATAGCAAATGAGTTCTAAAAATTCTAAAAAAATTGTGAAGTCTTCTACTACAATGTACTTACTTGTGTATTTTTTTTACAGAACTTTATTTATTTTGTATTTTTCTAAAAAAATTCTTTTAAAGCTATTGTTTGTATGCAAATGAAATAATCGATTTGAGGACAAATTCAAAAACATGCTCGGAATACTTTCCACATTTATTCTCAGTATAATTATCCCAAGTTAACATTTAAAAAAAAACTAACCCCTAGGACCGGATTTGCCTCTCCTAATCCCTGGGGCCCTCAGGGTGCAGTAGCTCCCACCCTTTTTAAAAAAAAAAAAAAAAAAAAAAACCAAAACCTTACTTTCAACATCTCTGGATTCTCGCTCACACAACAACGAAAATTTGTTCTGATTAGCAGAGACAGGCCAGGTGACTGAATACATGGGAAAAAAACTATAGAATAAATTTTTTAGTACGTGTGATAATATTTAATTATTCTTATGTTACCTCCGTAAAAAAGATAGAAACCATATCAGAATGTTGACATCATATCAGAGTACGATTTCCTCGGGTACCGATACTATTTTTCTTCTATTTTTCTTCGTGTTCCGAACAGTACTAATCGTACTACTACTTTTATTATCTACGATTTTTTTTTTGTCTGACCTGACCACTCGATTTGTAACATCAAAAAATTATAAACTTTAGATAATTATACTAAGAATAAATGCGGAGATTACTTTGAATCAACAATTTGCCAACTATCAGTAAAATCGTATTTTCAAAAGAGATCGCCTTGTTCAATGCATAGCTGCTGCACAGGTAATAATGGTGATGAAAGAAAAGCAACACTACAGTACAGCCCCTTCGGGGTATCACAAAGCAGAGATAACAGCACATGTTATGCCCACCCTTAATTTACACACTGCCCCGGCCAAAAAAGCTTCCCATACTGTACACTGAATTAACTACAGTCTACAGCTACAACCACACATATTTCAACTCTGCAACCTTACCGTACGTAGTTGCAGGATATTTCAACTCTGCAACCTTACCTTATGCAGTTGCAGGATAAATAAACATTCCAAAATTACACTCAAAATTGGGTTGCGCGGTTCGGAGTCTTATCGATGATGACGGCGGGAAGGGATCCTTGTGCACAACCATTCTGGTAGCCTCAGCTTTACATACTCATCAGTGCTCATGTACAAGAATGCACCGCAAGTGATCTATCTAACCATCTTAGCTGCTAGCTGTACAAGCCGCATTCAGTTAACACAATAGCAACCTATCCTTGCACTGGAAAGCTTGCGTCACTTTCTACCCGATGTTTGTCACAAATGGCACCAGGCGCTTCTGATCCCTCTTACGCCCAAGAGCACATGTATCAAGAACACGTCCAAGCAACAGACGAGTATTCTGTAGCGCCACATCTCGTGCAACCAATACACTATCTGCAGTGCTTCCACCGCCTTGGGCCATCAGAGACCCAAATCCTGAGCCGGCAGCGTATTGAAGCGGTCCACTCCTAGCCTTAAATGACGACTGAGGAAGAAGCATGCTCTGAAGAACCTTCTCCCCCATCCCATGACCGTTCTCACCAAATCCCAGATCATCAGCTTGCCCACCGGTCACACCACTGCAGCTCCGCAAAAGTGCCTCCAACACATTCAATGCCTCTGCACATAATGTGCTCTCCACAAGCTGCGACACAACATTATACACTTGAGGTATCTGGGATGGATCCACAGGGGTTTGCTGCAATAGTGATTTAAGCATCAGAAGCACCACTCGCTGGTAATCCAGAGGGCCCCTCTCAAGGAGCCTAAGCAGGTGGCCAAAGGCCAGAGATGAGTGCTTGGGGAACCACTCAGCACAAATTGGCGGTGAAGCACGTGCAAAGAGATCTTCCAAGGATACGATTTTGCCGTAGGAATATACTCTGAAGACTTCAGCTAAATCGTCCAAAGATTTGATGTGGCACCATACTGAAATATTAGAGGCCACATAGTAAGCTTTCTGGTTCTGTTCTTGTAGAGATGAAGCTGACCCAAGGGAAGATACTTCCTTGGTGAGTTGCAACCCAAGCCATGGAAGAAGACCTGTGATGTGCATCAATAACCTTGTCTCAGGATTCCCAAATATAGAATCACATGTGGGTATCGTGATCCTAGATAACACCTCAATTGCAGATCCATGGCTAACAGTGGACATAAGCCCTTTCAGCACCAGTGGCTGCACCCCTTCGAAAGCAGGGACTTTTCCAGTCTCGGTTACAGATAGCAATCTCTCTGAAGTAGTTCTGGACTCCAGCCTGTGGAGGTCGCTTGTATACCCATTGATGTCAAACTCATCACGTGGCATGCTGGAGAGCAACACATTTTCGGTTGTCCGATCGCGGAATGTCAAGCGATCAATTACCCTACAAAACAATTCAAGCACCTGGCAATAGATGTGTACAAAGTCGGTATGCATCAGCGCGACACAGCCCCAGAAGAGCTGTGGGTAAAGTATCACCTTCTCAGGCTCCATATTCTCAACCATGACTTGTAATGTCAACAATATCTCCATTGCAAAGCCCAGAACAGCTGGGACAGGGTTACCCAAGCATCTATGGATGCACCTCAGAAGCAATACGCAGCTATCACTTTTAACACTAGGACGTAAAGCACGATATATCTGGTGTGATCGACAGGCCAGGTGGCGTGATGTGCACTCCATAGCCCACTTAAGTGCTTCAGCACCCCAAGTCTCACGGAGATCCCCCTGGAAGAAAATAGCACTAACCATGCTTTGTACAAGTGCTGATAAGAGTGAAGCACTAGGAAGTTCAGTCCGAACAAGGGTAGGATCCTCGTTCTCCCACATCAGGCTGCCTCTTTTAGACTGAATGTATTTTATTAAGCTCACAACATGCTGCTTATTCTCCCTTTCACTACTTTCAACCTCATACAGTTCAAGATGCCGGCCAGCAAGTGAATAGAGAAGATTCACGAGCAAATCCTGGCAATGCTCAAGCACAATGTCTTCTGAGCTATCCATGGAAACACACGTGACATGGAATAACAGAGGTAAATTCTCACGGAAGTCTTCATCATTTTCATATGCAATTTCAGCAAGGAGAATCAAAGCTATGTCGGCACGTGAAAGCAAGTGCTGGTGCCCCTGTAATGCAGATTGGAGCTCATTGGCATTGATCCCATGAACTCCACTGCCCCCTTGGTGCAAAATATCATCATTTGAATTTGGGGTATCCAAGTAGTAGTCACCACTATCTCTAGAAACATGACGGCTCCTCAGATTACCAGCCGAGCTTCGGACACCCATCAACGGCCCTGACATGTTCATTAATGTTGGAAGGAGCTGGCCTGACCGTCCTGTAGTGGGGTTTGGAATGCTTACTTCAGGAGCCAATGGGCTCAATGGGCCAGACACACTTCGTCCAGTAACCGCCGATGTTCGCCAGCTCAGGTTTCCACTGACATTCCTGATTGCACCATCAAGGGAACCACGGACAAGCAGGGGGGACATGTGAGGTTGGCTATCAACTACTGTTGCTACCTGAGAGGTAGTAGGTCCTTGAGAAAACTCCAAAACAACATTTGCAGAAATATCAACCTTCCCAGGCCTGACTGGTTCCTCATCGTCTTCAAGCATTCTCTGAGATAACTCACAGACCAAGTGATCGATGGTCTGTTGTGGGCAAATCCGAGCCAGATATAGACTAACACGCTTGGCAACTGAAAAGTATGTCGCAAATGCACCAGTGATCTCTGCTGATGGATTGGCATCGCAGTCCTCAATCCCTCTGGTGATCAGGAAGTTGAGAACTGGAATGATATTACGAGTATTGCTTGCAACGGTGCTCCATAGTTTCTCAATCTCGTCGGGAAACTGATCACCATGCTTCCATGTCACATAATAAAGACTTTTCAGCAATCTCTCACTCCAGCCAGATTCCTTTAATCTCACAAAGTTGAGATTTTCTATCCAAGGAGCCATGCATGTGAGGACCTGATGTTGTGCGATAATGTCCACTGCATCAAGCTGGCGCTGCATTATTTCCTCGCATAGATGCTCACTGAGCTCAGGATGGTCCTTGGCGAGCTTTGAGGACAGCTTGTACTGGAATTGTTGATAGGAATCCGGAAGGTTGCCGACAACAGAAGCCCGATAATGTCCAACACCATCAGCATCATCTTCAGCCCATTCACGGAGAGAAAGTGTCTCCAACATCTGGAGAGCACTGTCACGGATCAGTTTTGTTTGATCGACCACCTTGTAAAGGATCAAGCTCAAAAGTCTCTGGATCTCACATTTTGGAATTTCTTGACACATGTAAACTTCAGCCAGGACACTGAAATACCCATCTGCTATTAAAGGATCCGGAGAGTAGCACTGCAAATGATTGGCACAGTCAAAATTTAACATCTGATAGCAAGCATATACTAAACTGTAAACATAACAGCATCCAATTTGTTGAGAAAATGAGAAGAGCTTATCAACTTTTTAGTTCAAGGAACTGTAACAGTGAGCTTCCTTAATGTCTTGCCAAAAAGAAAATAACTTATTGAAGAAAACACCCAAGAATGACTAAAGGAAGGACAAAAGAAAGAAAGGAAAAGAAAAAGGTAATAGTGCCATCCTAACTTGTACAGGACAAAGTAATTAATAAGATGAATGATCACCAAATAATAAATATGCTACTTCGAGAAGAAAACTTCAGCACGAATGATTCCTGCAGGCTGCAGCAAATGCAACTAATCCATGAAACACACAACGTGTACACAATGCAATTAGCTGGCCTGATTATACACGCTGAGAAAGTAGACATCAGAAAATAGAAGCAGAACTTACCTGATCTATGCAAGCAGGAAACAAATCCAAATTTGTCTGCAAAATACTCTTCAGCGCAGTTTTTGCTAAGAGAACTCGAAAGTGACTTGTTTTCTGTTTGTCCCTTCCACCAAAACGTCCTCCATCAGTATGCTTTGAGTATGATGGCGTTCGGGGATCAACTGGTGAATGCCCGAAAGGTGCTCTTGGAGCTTGTTCCATGAACAAACTATTGATCCACAATATTACCCGACCAGTCATCTTTCTCGCATTATCATCAAAACAAGGCCCATAAAGCAAAGAAGCAATTGCATTCATGGAAGCCCAATTGATAGCTTCTAACTGCTCAGCCATTTCCCTGTCAAATGCAAGCTTGTCAAGTGATTCCCTTGACCTATTATGTTGACTAGCTTTATACCGCTCAATTTCACGGCGATAGTCACTGCTGCCTTCCTGTCCCCATGTGCTGCCAGAGTCATCGCTCCAGCTAAGGAGAAGATCGAAAAGCCTCTTACGTATTCTGCTGTCAAACCTCTCAGACTTTGCATCAACAAACTCTGGAGCTAGATATCTTAGAACAGATGCTAATGCATATCGGAGAGGCTGCAAGTCTTGAAAGCTATCAGATGATGACATGTTGATTTGGCGATATGTTTCTTCAATGAACTTTAGAAAATGTAAACGGAGAACAGGCTTCCGACTAAGCATCCCCGGCCAAATCTTTTCAGCTATCATTCGATGTATGTTTGCAACATGAGTGCGCAGATCCTCACGGCGAGACCTAGGATTCTGCAGAGCCAAACACATTAGGTGGTCATTACAAAGAGATTATACGATATTGTGCCTAAAATCCTCATTCGCATGATTTGAAGAGACAAACATAAGGATTGTTTATAGATTAATTTTTCAAATGGTAATGAGCCTTTTCTTGCAATATTATGTAAAGGACCATATGTAAATAGGCTACTATGTGAAATAGAGATATGAATAATACACTTTACCATGTACAGGTCAAACTGCGAGTATCAACTTACAAGTTATGAGTATTAGACATGGAATATGATCAGAAAGTAGTGTGCTTCCTATTTTAATTAAAAATGTGAAATATTGAGAAAGCTAGATTAATAGGATTAATTGATAAGAAAAATCAAGCTAGCCCCACACTCAGTTTCCATTTTTGCTGTACCTGAAAAAAATCATGACCACAGCAAATAACCTAGAGAACAATACTATTGAAACGTGGATGATAGCTTATTAAGATACATAGATAAAACCATAAAGTTATGTATCAATTGAATCGAATAAGGTTTCACGTGAACAACAAAGGTCACTTTTGTTAGCTATATGGACAGGTCTATGATGTTAAGGGTATTTGTAGTATTCCACTCCTAGTCTAGGGTTTACTCATGTGTGACTTTGTACATATTTTGCCCTTTGGGATGCGTTCAATACAACTAACTATTCACATTTGCACTCTCCCTCTTTCATCTAACAAGGTATCAGAACAGCTTCCGAAAACCTAGCTCCGAAATCGTTTCCGCTGTGCTGCCCCCGGGAGGAGCAATCTCCACTCCCGGGGTCAGCCACATCTTAGTCGCAATCTTCTTCTCAAGAAGCAGCAGCAGCCGCCCACATCCACCGTCTCCGCTTGCGGCTCCTCGTCGCCGGCATCTCCTGCTCCGGCACCACTATGCCCTTGGC
The DNA here is from genome assembly GCA_036346395.1 of Hsuehochloa calcarea. Lineage (NCBI taxonomy): Eukaryota > Viridiplantae > Streptophyta > Magnoliopsida > Poales > Poaceae > Hsuehochloa > Hsuehochloa calcarea. The sequence continues at coordinate 78,520,439 of CM070610.1, read as the reverse complement.
GCTCGTCATCACCAGATAAACCTCGTCCCGAGCCAGATCCAGCGAGATCCCACGCCACCACCGCGTTCCCAGTTCAGTCCCAGCCGGATCAAGGTCTCTCCGTCGTCTCCGCCAGATCCGGGCTCTGCGTCGTCTCTAGGGGTGAAAACGGATCGAATACGGACGGATAATGGCTCTGCCATAATTGTTTTCATATTTTTTTCTCGGATGCAAATATGAATATGAATATCCCAAATACGAATACAAATACGAATTATGTCGAATACAAATATGGAGCGAATACAAATCGAAACGAATACGGTCACGGATATTTTGGTAACATGAAAACAACTTAAATTGTACGCCAGAAATTAACGGAAACATATAACTAGTTTATTTGATCCAAACATTCATGAATTGTTCATATTTCCAGTAACCACGTATAACGTTGGCACTTGCAAGCCGCCGAATCATCTTCACCACAGCCGGCCACTTATGGTTAATAGTACTAATATTCGGCATTTACACATTACTTGACCTGATTAGTATGACGATCTACTCACATTACCATGTCCTAAGACAGTAACACTACATTGGATTGGTCTTACTACAAAACCCCAAGTAATTACTAATTACTTGATTTAGCTATCTTAATTTAGTTACTGATTACACTCTTAACAAGCTACTGCTAGTTGAAACACCAAACAGTCAACTATCCTTACTGATTTCAGTTGATCATCTAACCTAGGGGCCCACTGTCATACAAGGAGGAAGAAAGAAAGAATGAGAGAGAAAACAGGAGGGCTCCTCCTCTGCCATAAAATAGAGCAGGGGCATGGGCAGCTCGCCGGCTCGGTGGAGCTTCACCGGCGATGAGGGGTGGAGATGGGAGGCGGTGACCACCAAAATGGGATGCCGAGTGGGAGAGGGGGCTAGGGGTGGTGGTGTCGCAGCTCGGGCGGCACCGGGGCGGGCTAGTGGCGGTGCCTGGTGGCCGGGCACGAGGAAGGAGGCGAGGTAGCGCTGGAGAGAGGGAAGAAACTAACGCACGCACGAGCATCGACAAGTCGAAGAGGTCTCACTGGTGCCGACAGCGGTGACGGGAGTGGACTGAGGCGGGTCGGCGACGGTCACCCAAGGCGGCGCGATGGGTGTGTCGTGGGGGCAGCGTTTGGGTGAGGGAGAGCACAAGTGAGAGGTAGGGGAAGGTAGAGGGAGGCCAGGGGGTGCTCTCGGAGGAGGCAATCGGCGAGAGGTGCACCGTGTGAGGAGGGACAGCCGAGGCGGTGGTGTCGGCCGGCTTTGGGGAAGACGGAGCCAGCGGCGACTTCCCAGGAGAGTGGGATCGAATTAAGTGAGGGGAAAAGGAGAGGGAGTGGGAGTGGGAACGCGTTTTGACGCGGTTGGGTGGGGGAAGGGCTTACCGTGGTGGCCAGCGTGGTGGGCGCGGTGGTGGCGCGAGCGGCGTCTGCACCTTTGTTACTCATTGAGTCTTCTGTTGGTGTTAGCAAGATCCTTACTCTCATGGAGAGGATGACACTTGGAGATGAGGCAATTTTTCTTTGTTTATTTCTAACACAATGCCATGCCAACTTTGAGGGTTGGGGATACATATTTATAAGTCGCCAACCACCAAGCATATGCTAAGATGCTATCCTAAGATGTTGTCCTATGACAGTCAAGATCTTTGTCCTTAAAGTCGCTATCCTATGACACCAAGATCTTTGTCCTATGACACCAAGATCTTTGTCCTTAAAGTCTTTGTCATAGGGCGATCAAGATCTTGTCCTATGACACCAAGATCTTGTCCTTAAAGTCATTGTACAAGCCTACCCCACAAAGACCACGATCTGAGGACTTATTCATCATTCTCCCCTAAGTCTTGTGCGTCGTCTTGTGGGAGAGTTGAACTATCCGATCCTAGAGCGAGCTCGAGGAATTTTACCTCCCAAGAGGCTTGGTGAAAGCGTGTCCGCAAGGTGATCCGTGGTGTTGATGTAGCTCGCCTTGATCTCGCCTTCATCCAAGCGACCTCGGATGAAGTGGTACTTCACCCGAATGTGCTTGCTCGTTCGTGGAAAACGGGTTCTTTGCGAGCAGGCGGACTTGTTGTCCCACCCCGAGCGCCACCGCTTGATGTCTCTGCGAGAGATCACCAGCGATCGAGCGAGCAGGCGCTGAGTCGAGCGGTGGAAGCCGCTATGTACTCGGCCTCACGGTGGGCAGGCCACCACCGCCGCTTGATCGATTGCCACCTAACGAGGCACTTGCCGAGGAAGAAGAGAATCCGCTTGTGCTCTTCTTTGGTGTCGATGTCGCTGCGTGGTCATTGTCATTGTATGCCGATGAAGTCGCCGGCACGGACACCTCGGGTAGTGCAAGCCGTGGTCGGAGGTGCTCGCAACGTGGCGGAGGATCCTCTTCACGGCTTCGATGCTCGTCGTCGGTCATTGCATGAGCCGACCGACGTGGCCGACGGCGAACGCCAAATCGGGCGCGTGTGGGCGAGAGTAGCGAAGGTCGCCCACGATCTTGCCGTCTTGCGTCGCGTCCGCCTCCTCCGCCGTGCTCTCACGACTCGGCCACCTCTCCTCCATAGGAGTGTGGGGTGGGTTGCGATCGGTGAGCCCGCCACTTCGACGGTGCGCTTGGCGTAGGCGGTCTGCCGAAGGGAGATACCGGAGCTGTCCTGGTGGACCTCGATCCCCAGGTAGAAGGAGAGGAGCCCCAAGTCGCTCATCCGAAGGCGGTCTTCATCTCGCCTTGAACGCCTCGACCTCGCCTCCTTGGGCCGGTGATCAGCAGTGTCGTCACCGGCGAGGCGTTGCGCTTTGCCCCGCCGTGAGACCGCGACCTGCGTGTGCGCTCTGCTGGAACCCCATTTGCTTGAGGTGGAGTCGGCTTAGCGTTCGGGCTCGTGGTGCTGCCGCAAGCCATAGAGGGCCTTGCGCGAGCGGAGAACCTGCCCTCCTGCCGGGGATGACGAATCCGGCGGTGACGGACGTAGGCCTCCTTCAAGTCGCCGTTGAGGAAGGCGGACTTGACGTCCATGTGATGGACGCGCCAATCCTCCTGGGCTGCAAGTGCGAGGAGAAGACGAACGGACTCCATGCGCGCGACGGGTGCGAAGGCGTCATCGAAGTCGACCCCCTCCTGCTGCATGAAACCTCGTGCCACCAAGCGAGCCTTGTGCTTGATGATGGCGCCGGCCATCCCGCCGGCGAACACCCACTTAGGGTGATCGCCGGTGGCCGGCGGAAGATCCGCCGGCTCCCACGTCGGTTCGCTCGGCGGCGTCCATCTCTCGCTTCATCGCGACACGCCATGCCGCGTCTCCCTCCGCCTCGGCGAAGGAACGAGGCTCGCCGTCGTCGCACGCCAAGTGCAGCTCCGCCTCGAAGTCGTGCTGCGCCAGTCCAGGGATGGGCTGCTCGCCGAGGATGTTGTCCATGGTACGATAGCGTAGAGGCTCGTCGTCGTGGTAGGCGTCGGCGCGTCCTCGTCGTGAGACAATGAGTAGCGAACTCCACCATCTTGCCGCTCGTCGTGGGCCGGCTATTGGGGCCGATCCGGTGGTGTGGCCTCGGTGCGGGAGAGTGGTGGCCGGTGCGGGAGCGTGGCGTGGCCGTGCCGAAAGTGGTGGAGCACTCGCCGGGTGGTGGCGAGCAAGGTGTCGAGTGGGCGAGCTCGGTGAAGACGAGCCGCTAGCTCCCGCTCTCTCGAAATGGGCGTAGTCGACAACAAAGTCCCCGAGTCGAAGTCGAACCGTCGTCCACCGCCTTGTCCCACGTCCCACTCGCTTCCGTCGAACACAACGTCACGCGAGATGCGGACGCGCGTGTAACGGGTCGAGGATGCGGTAGGCCTTCGAGCCCTCCGCGTGGCCGATGAACACTCCGAGTGCTCACGCCGTCGAGCTTACCGATGTGACCAAGCTCCTTGGCGAGCGCGAGAGCCAAAGACCCGCAAGTGGGAGACCGCGGCTTGCGTCCATGCCAAGCCTCGTGCGGCGTCCCGCCATCGAGCGCCTTGGTAGGCGGCGGTTGAGGATGTAGGCGGCCGTCACCATCGCCTCTCCCGAGAAGGCGGTAGGCATCCTCTCGCTGAGGAGGGCGAGCCATCCCCACAACCGCTTGGTTGCGCCGCTCGACGACACCGTTCTGCTGCGGGCTGTACGGCGCCGAGTAGTGGCGCTGAATGCCCTCATCGCAAGATCGACGCGGGCGGTGGTCGCCGCCGTTGTGCATGCGCGAAGACGCTGCGCGGCTGCGGCGCGCTCGCCTCCGCGGCGACTGCGTCGCTGATGGCGTCCGCAGCCTCTCCCTTGCTGCCGAGGACCATCACCCACATGTAGCGGGAGAGATCGTCGACAAGCAGCAAGAAGTAGCGTCGTCCTCCCGGTGTGGCCGGTGTCACCGGGCCACACAAGTCCCCGTGCACGAGCTCGAACCTCTCCTTGGCTCGGAAACTCGCCTGCTGGGGAAAGGGGAGTCGCCTCTGCTTTGTCAACACGCAGACGTCGCAGAACTGCTCCACATGGTCAAGGCACGGCAGGCCTCGCACCATTTCCATGGCACTGAGCCGCCAGGGCCTCGAAGTGAAGGTGCCCAAAGCGCTCGTGCCACTGCCACGCCTCGTTGTCCCGACGAGCGAGGAGACAGGGGTTGTGCCACCGGCACGTGAAACATGTAGAGTCGATTTGCGCCTCTGGTTACCTTGGCAAGAAGGCGGCGACGAAGATCCCAAATCCGCGACACCGTGCTCGATCTCGACACGAGCCGTTCTCATCGAGTATCCCAGCCGATGATGGAGTTCCGCAGGTCGGGGATGTAGTAGACGCCGGTGAGCGACTGTGCTCGCGGACATGGTGGTGAAGATGACGGAACCGACGCCTTGATTTCCACGCGGGCGTCCCAAACTTGACGGAGCCTCGGACGCTCGAGTCAAACTCGGCGAAGAACTCCGTTGACCGGTCATGTGATGGGTGGCACCGGTGTCGAGCACCGCCCGTCGATCTGTCGTTCTGGGGCCGTGGCCGAGGGGCATGTGCTTTGGCTCGTCAAGGTGGAGAGAGCCACTGCGGCGGCGTCTGCGCCGGAGGTGGTCGATGCTCGCGATGAGCAATGAACAGCCATTGCTCCTCCTCCTCTGCTGCGACGTGGGCTGGCCGCGTCGTGGTATCGACAATCCACGCCCAATGACCAAGCTTGCCGCGCTTGTGGCAAGAGTCGTCTCGTCTTGGCTTTTGCTTGCCAATGCACCGCTGGCGCCCACGATCATTACCCTCGGCGTCCTCGCGCCCATGCATGGGCGTCTTTGCGCGGCTTGCCGTGCTTGCCATGCTTGCGGCGGCCTGTCGTGGAAGAAGGCTCCCCCTTCTTCCTGTCACCTTGGCCGGCGACCCACTGTTCCCGAGTGAGGAGGAGCTTCCGCCAATGGAGACGGGTCCCGAGAGCGTTGTGGCTCATCGCCGCAACAACCTTGAGGCGACCGCGCCTCCTCGATCGTCATCGTGGAGAGGTCCAGCGAGACTCGATCGGCGGGCCGTCTGCTTGTACTTCTCGGGGCGCACGGAAGAGCTTTTCCACGCTCTCTCTCGCCGTAGGTGTCGTCGCCGAACTGCACGAGCTTATGCAACAGAGTGTTGAGACGGAGAACAAAGTCATCCACGTCCTCACCTGGCTTGAAGGCCAAGTGCTCCCACTCCGTGCGAAGTGCCTGCAATGTAGACTTGCGCGCGCGATCGGCTGCCGTCGTCTTTGCGGCGATGCGTCCCAAGCCTCTTTGGCGATCCGCTTGTTGGTAGCGAAGCGCATCTCGGCGGGGCTGCGATGATGAGAGCATCCAGCGCCGTCGATCTGATCGTGGTCGGCGTCGCCGTCTGGGATCGCATCCCATATATGCCGGACACGAGTTTTACCTCATCACCGCAGACCCACTCTACATAGTTGGTCTTGGTGAGGTAGGCCACCGCGCCGCCGGCCGACGTCCTCGACGACACTGGTACCGTGGTGACCACGGTGCCGTCTGGGAGAGAGCGCGTCGCTGTGAAGGCCGCGCTCTCCGTCGACCAGACTGTACGCCGCGTCACGCCTCCTCCAGAGCGCCACCGCGCGTCCGCGCTATCTGGTTGTCGCCGCGCTTCGTGGCGTCTTGCGCGCCCGCCTGTACTTCGCCGCCTCCGCCTCCCTCTCCAGACTCAAGTCCGCGTCGGCGCTATCATCAGCGAGAGATGGAGCTCTTTATTCTTCTGCCGCAAAAACCTTGACCTCATTCTTTGCCGCCTGCCGCATCTCTGCCGCCGCCGCCGCTTCCACCTCCGCTCTGCTTCTTTGCCCGCTCACCATTACCGACTTTGCGCCTTTCCGCCGCTTCGCTGCATTCGCTGCTCTGCCACGGCGAGCTCGGCCGCTCATCGACGCTGTGTGCTCGAGGCGACCGAAGGCCGAGATTGCCTGCGGACATGGCGCTGCTCTCGGGGCCGTCGCGTGGAGAGGGTCGCTTCGACGAGTCTGCCGCCTCTCGAGAGGAGTGAGGGGACGGCCGGAGTCGCCATCGCACGGCCAGGCTGCTGCGGGTCGAGACGGAGATGAGCGAGGAGATGCTCGAGCTACGAGGATAGTATGGCTCGATACCACTTGTTACTCACCGAGTCTTCTTTGTTGGTGTTAGCAAGATCCTTACTCTCATGGAGAGGATGACAATTGGAGATGAGGCAATTTTTCTTTGTTTATTTCTAACACAATGCCATGCCAACTTTGAGGGTTGGGGTACATATTTATAGGTCGCCAACCACCAAGCATATGCTAAGATGCTATCCTAAGATCTTGACCTATGATCCAAGATCTTTGTCCTATGACACCAAGATCTTTGTCCTTAAAGTCTTTGTCCTATGACATCAAGATCTTTGTCCTTAAAGCTGCTTTGTCATAGGGCGATCAAGATCTTGTCTATGACAGTCAAGATGTTGTCTTTAAAGCTGTTGTACAAGCCTACCCCACAAAGACCACAGTACAGGGACTTATTCATCACCGGTCGGGGTTGATGACGAGTTCCCGGCGCCTAGTGGCCGGAACGGCATGCACTGGTCAGGGTTGGTGACGAGGCAGTTCCCGACGCCTCGGCTTTGGAGTTTGGACTTTGGAAACGAGAATTGCCGGATATCCATACTTGGAATAATCCAGATAATCTGTATTCATATTCGACGGATACTAAGGCTACGGCTACCGTATTCGTATTTGTTTCTGACAAAAAAAATCTGTATTCGTTTCCGATCCGAGAAAAATCCGATCTAGGACAATCCGAATTCGTTTTCGTCCGGATCGGTTGGAAACTATCCAATCTGTTTTCACCCCTAATCGTCTCTGCCAGCCCTGGCCACCGCCCTCCTTGGAGCACAATCGCCAAGCCGTCGAGTCCTTGGTCGCCGCGCTTCGGGGCCCTATGCCGTCGCACTGTTGCCAAGGCCTAACCCGCCGCCCCCAGTTAGATCGGATCTTGCTGGATCCGTCCGCTACACCGCTGCTGTCCTGCCACTACCGTGCAATTGTCGCGATGCCGACGGCAGCGGTCTCGAGGACGGCGGATCCGGCACCAGTGGGCTTGGGGAAGGCGGATCGGCTGACGGTGACCTTGGTGACGATAGATTCGGCACCGGCAGGCTCAGAGACGGCGGATCTGCGGCGGTGGCTCGGAGATGGTCATCTTCTCCGTCGGCAGGCGAGGCCACCTCTGTCGTCGGGCGCTGCGCCGCCTTCACAGGTGTTCCTGGCCACACCGGGCCTGAGGAAGAAGATCGCCGCTCCTCTGTCTCATCCATCGCCAGCAGCCGTGTCGGCGTCTCACCGAATCGTCGTCCGCCGGCGCCAATGGAGAGGCTCACGAAGCACCGGGCGCGCCGCATCCGTGGGAGGGACACGTCTCCCCATCCTGTCGCCACACCATCCTACGCCCCACAGACGGGGTAGGGCCTCAGGGGCCGCCGGAGCGGGCGGGTGAGGAATGCTGTCTGGCCGAAGGCGACGGCCGCCTGCATCTCCAACTCCCGCGTCGAGGTGGCGATCGGAGATGGGCAGTAGAGAGGATGGAGGCGACGTATGAGGCGGGCTCGAAGAGAGTGGGGATGATAAAATGGTTGGTTTGGTGTGGCCTTGTCCCTTGTATTGGCCGCTACCGTTCGGCATCTGACTGCATGCTGTTGCTGCTACTAGTTACCCTTTGAGTCTTTTCTTTCTTAGTGTCGTTCTGTTGCATCCATCCAAGACTGTCTTTCAGTTCGTCTAAGCCATGCGAGTCCACAAATTCCTTGTCAGTCAGCTGATTGCTTTTCTGGCCATGATGTGTCCTTTGGATCCAGTGTGGCCCACTCCTTCCCTTTCGCATGGCAGCAGCCGCTACTCTTCTCTCTGAGCTGTTGCAGATCGTAGAAATCATTATGATGTCGTCGCTTCTCTCTAAGTCGTCACCCTGAGTTTCTAAGGCCGCCGCACTTCTTTCGCACTACGCCTCCGCTGTGCTTCTTGTGCACCGCGTCGCTATCATCTCGGGCTTCGATATGCGCCGCCATGCTTCTATCTATTACTCTTCAGCTTGATTTGACAACGTTCTCCGTTCCGGTCGGTTTCATCATCTTTTTCGTTGTGTTGCCGCAGTCGACTTTGCTCCCACTTGCCGCTGCTTTCTCAACCCCTGCACCTTGTGCTTTATGGGTTGTTGCATAACCCCGAATGAGAGGAGATCTTTTGATACTCGACATATTTTCCAAGAGCTACACATTATGACGATATTATCAAGACTTGGACTTTGGATTTTCCATATTTTAGTGTCAACCCTTGCAAATGCAATGCTATTGCATATGCCTTGGATTTGAGGGGGGTGTTTAGGCCTTTAGGGTATTTGTGGTATTTCACTCCTAGTCTAGGTTTTACACGTGTCTTTGTACTATATATTGCCCTTTGGGTTGTGTTCAATACAACTAACTATTTGCATTTGCACTCTCCCTCTTCATCAAACATATGAAATATGACCTCTCTTGAATGAAGATGGCCAAAGAACCAGTGTGACCTAAATGAATCCAAGAATTTAACCAATATACTGGCATTGGAAGAAACTTAAGCCACGGTACCTTCCATTTTGGTTTTGCTTCTGTCTCTGATGAGACATCCTCAAGAAAAGATGCAAGTTCACCAAACATGACTTCGCATACTTCTAGATGTGAGTGCCCAAGGGCAGCTGTAGCAGCAAGCTGCAGAAACAGAAATTACCCAAAGGGAAAGTCAATTCCTGTGCGGTGATACCATAATCAACTAATCATGTAAGATGCTGAAAGTCAAAATTCAATGGAGATTCGCTGTACAGCAAAATGACATTAATAGTCTATTAGCTCATTATCCCACAAACATGCAAGTCAATAAAACACTTCTATTACGTCAAACCAATATTTTAGGAAGAACTAGGCAAAACTCAGGTTTAACATACATGGCAAACTATCCAGCATAGAGCAAAGTTAGACCCTGTAAAGCGGAACTACAGCTTCAGAAGCCATTGGAAGCTTAAGCTCCTCCAAACAGAATGCAACTACTTGAACTTCTAATGGAAGTTTAGGCCCCCTTTGTCGTGGGCTGGGGTTACTGTTTTACACACATGAACAGTACCACAGTACTGTAGCACCAGGATTAGGAAAGGATTATCTTCCCCAATAAGAATATATATTTCCTTAAATAGTTGATTAGTTTCCTTGTATAGGGATTAGATAATTGGAAAAGTTGTCTATTAGTTAGGAAGGTTATCATTTAGATTGATTTTATACATAATTGTTAGAAAAATCCTCTATATAAGGAGGCCTATTGTAATCGTTGACATTAAGCAATGAAAATACAGCAGTCTAAGTCTCAATCCCCTTCGCCTCCCCAATCTATAGTCTTCTCTCTCCCCTAGCAGCCAACGCCGCCAAGCTATCCTCCCGATGATGTTTACCCCTGTGATCTAAAACATCATAACAACTTGGTATCAGAGCCAACACCATGACTTCTGCTGCCAAGAATTTCAAGGCAGTGAGGGCCACCCTCAACGAGATGAGTGTCGGTGTAGATGACATGAAAGCCATCTTGGTAGACATGGCGGCTATAGTGGCCAAGCCGATGGGAAAGGAGAAGGCACGAGAAGCTGCTGCTGTGCGATCTGCACCGCCGAAGGCGTCTCAGATTTCGCTAACGACTTACCTATCATCAACCTCACTGCTCGTGGTTGCACAAATGGTGTCCTCGTCGAGGAAGAAGGCTGATTCCCAGCGGCCATCTTTTCCACGCAGTCGGCCGACGACATGCCTTCATAGGTGCGGGCCGTGGCGAGAGCCAGGACCACGACGACGTCGTGTTCTCTCAACCACCGACGGGAAGAGCGTCGCTGCTGCCCCGCGCAGCTTGTCCATGCCACTGACGCCTCCTACAACGTCAAGACACGCCAAGGGACCGCAGTCCTCGCTGCTGTCTATTGGAGCGTTGGGGACCATCTTCTATACAATGTTCCGTCGGCGCCACGACCACTCGTCAACATGGAGTCTCCTAGGGCTTAAGCCATGGCCTCCACCACAGCTCGAGGACGAGTTGTCGCAAAAGGTTAGTAGTTGTCATGGGTCGGGGTTATTATTCATGCACATGAACAGTACCATAGTTCTGTAGCACCAGGATTGGGAACGGATTACCTTCCCCAATAAGAATATATATTTCCTTAAATAGTTGATTAGTTTCCTTGTATAAGGATTAGGTAATTGGAAAGGTTGTCTATTAGTTAGGAATGTCAATATGTCATCATTTAGATTGATTTTATCCATAATTGTTAGAAGAACCCTCTATATAATGAGGCATATTGTAATCATTAGCATTAAGCAATGAGAATACAATAATCTAAGTCTCAATCCCCTTCGTCTCTCCAATCTATGGTCTTCCCTCTCCCCTAGCAGCCGACGCCGCCCGGCTATCCTCTCGGTGATGTTTACCCCTATGATCTAAGGATCATAACAACTTGTTATGTGCACGATACTGCAGCAAGGGGCTAGGCGCAAATGCATAAGGTTGCGTCCGGCCGTCATGGGCTGGGGTTACTGTTCACACACGTGAACGGTACCATGGGTACTATAGCACCAGGGTTAAGAATATATTACCTTCCCCAATAAGAATATATATTTCCTTAAATAGTTGATTAGTTTCATTGTATAAAGTTTAGGTAATTAGAAAGGTTATCTATTAGTTAGAAAGATTATATATTAGTTAGGAAGGTCATCATTTAGATTGATTTTATCTATAATTGTTAGAAGAGCTCTCTATATAAGGAGGCATATTGTAATCGTTGGCATTAAGCAAGAAGAACAAAGAAACAATAGTTCATCCCAGTCTATGTCTATCTTCCTCCTCTAAAGTCCCTCCCCATTCAAGCCGTCGCTGCCCGGCCATCCTCCCGACGGTGTTTACCCCGTAATGATCTAAGATCATTACATTTGGTATCAGCCAACTGTTGCTCCGTCATCCATGACCAGAAGTGGGGGTTTCGATTCCATGACGATCAACGCCAAGTTGGATTACATCCTTGCACAATTGGTCACCATGAACAACCGCCTTGACAACCATGATGTGCTGCTTGCACGCTTGGACAGTGCGATGTTCGGTGAGCCAACCAGAGTGGAGGTTGTTCGTACAACAACCAGCATCAAGGGTGTGATGGTCGAGCCACCAGTGCTACCACCGGTGTCGGCATCACCACCAGCATCATCACCTCCGGCTCCGAAACCAGTACCATCGTTGGTCTTGCCGTCGCGCCTTCCGGCGTCGCATCTGAAGGTGGCCACGACGCTGCAACAACCTTCTGTCACGCTGCCGGTGCCATCACAACATTTGTTCCGTCACCGGCCAAAGCCGTGCCAATGGCGCAGTGGAGCACGGCAGCGGTCGAGTGGGGGACAGCGACGTTGTCATGTTTCAACCACCACAGTTGTGTTCTGTGATGGGAACGGCGATAGTGCTGCCCCTCATCGGTTCGCCACGGCACTGGCATCTTCCTCAACATCGGCTAGCGCCACAACCTCTCTGCTAAAGCTGTTGATCCTATGCCCGACGCAGCATCGACAATGCAGCTTGTCTTCAACATGGGATCATGATGGGCTTCGTCCATGGCCACCACCTAACAGCTCGAGGACGAGTTGTCTTGCAAAGGGTGGTGAAGTTGTTATGTGCACAATACTGCAGCAAGAGGCTAGGTGCAAGTGCATAAGATTACATCCGGCTGGTCACTGTTCACATGTGTGAACAGTACCATGGTATTGTAGCACCAGGATTAGGAAGAGATTACCTTCCCCAATAAGAATATCTATTTCCTTAAATAGTTAATTAGTTTCCTTGTATAAGGATCGGGTAATTGGAAAGGTTATCTATTAGTTAGGAATGTCATCATTTAGATTGATTTTATCCATAATTATTAGAAGAGTCCTCTATATAATGAGGCATATTGTAATCGTTGGCATTAAGCAAGAAGAACAAAAAAAAAACAGTAGTTCATCTTAATCTATATCTATCTTCCTCCTCTAAAGTCTCTCCCCATTCAAGCCGCCGCCACCCGGCCGTCCTCTCATCGGTGTTTACCCGTAATGATCTAAAATCATTACACCCTTTGTGTTGAGATCAGAAGCCCCTCTCCCTCAGCCTCTAGAGGAAGCTAAGCCCCCCCAAACAGAGCCTTAGTACCAAAAAAAAAAGGGCTATCATATATTCTGTGGACATCATGCATTGCCACAACCTCTAAAAAATAGGTCATTTACCCTCTGAAAGGAGTAAAACCAAAAAACTTCAACCTTTTAGATACACCTCTAGTTAGCATGGAAAAAAGGACTCAACTGCTGTATCACGAGCAGAAGTATGCTGTGTACGGCACAGGCATGTAGACACAGGACAACCTTAACATCCTACCTTTTTGCAAAATCTTCATAGCTATGCGAAGCAGCAGTGTTAGTTTGCATGGTCTAGGTGAAAACTTATTTTTGCACACTGGATACTGTTAAGTAATGCCCGTCTACGAGACTTGGTGCCAACCTCCTAAATTGTTAGCTATCATTACTCCCTAATTATTATTATTATTATTTATCAGTTCAGAAATTATTTACCATCATTGTGCATTTCGGGTGGCACTTATGTTTAGTTCAGCAATGCAGATTTGTGGAACAAGATCAAGCAAATGAAAATCAAGAAACAAAGGAAATGGCGACAGGAATCACAAAGAACAAACTATAGCAATATGCAGTTGCAAAATGTGATATGCAAGGTAGATTAAACACTTGGAAAACTAATCATTGCACAAACTTACTGCATATGCTTCTGAACCATGACGCAGTGACGGGAAAATCATATGGAAGATCTCTCTCGCTGCTTTGAGGGCAAATTCTTCTCTGTTATCAGGTGGGCAAGAGCATGCAAACATTGCATATATCAACCATTGGTCAAGCTTAGTTTCAGTATCTTGTGATTGTTGCACCTTTCCACCGAGTTCAACAGGAGTGATCTGTTCAAGTCTCCTAACAATTTCTAATCTGTGGAGTCATACAATAAAGTCAATAAGATGCCCAACCAAATTGTCAAATGCATGCAGAAATTAGTGCTGTTTATGAAGTGAGATCTAGCAACAGTAGATAAAATTTTGAGATAATTGCAAATCTACATGTACCAGCCTAGTCCCTAGATCACATCTTTCGAACCTAAATAAAACAAGGCAAGGGTGTGTATCTCTATTGAATGCCTCGGGCTCTCAGCTAGTCAACTCTCCATCTAAGGAGATATCAAACACCCACTATGGCACCAAATTGGCTAATTGTATTCATTTTATGAGCTCCTGGCCAAAATTTCATGGAATTTCAGCTACAAAGTTCTTGCTAACACAAAATTCAAAACGAAAAATTCTAAGACCCAACCTTTTGTAGTATTTCCATACTGCAGAGAAGTCACTGCCTAACTGAATCCCACAGCTGGAAATCAAAATTGCTATTGGAAGGGGGGAAGCCACCTAACATATTAACAAACTAAAATCATATATGCAGCAAACTTCCAGGAAAAGACCGGGGTTCTTGCCTTGCATCCTGCACAGAGCTCGCGCAAAGTTCAGCTGCATATTTCACAATTTCACTGAGGTAGCGGGCCCATCTGCTTTTATCTATGCTCTCCAAAATGGATTGAAGTGTCACATCCAAAGGAATGGGATCCATCTCACGTCTCAGATCATAAGGTCGCCCCGGATCCCAATAACAGCTTTGAACAATGTCTTCCTGCGAATTTATAAATACAGCTTTACTTGTCCGATATGGCATGAAAGAAATTTGATGACAAATCTGAAGGCCCCATTGGGAATGTAGGAATTCCGCAGGAGTTTTGGAGGAAAGAAAACATTTACTCAGTAGTTATTTTCTTTCCAGAAAAATTGGTGCATTTCAAACAAGTCTTCTAACAGCTCAAAGAAACTTAAATCCAACAAACAGAAATATATAATAAAAAAACTCACCCCATTTTCCTCTATGATGTCAATAATAAATATTGGTTCCGGTTCAAGTTTCAGTTTACTGTCACCCCATTCATTTGCCGAGTAATCCCTTAGATCATTTTTTAGAGCACGGACACATCGCAATAACTCCAGAGCAGTAAGCCTTATTTGAACATCGGCGGAGCTGAGAAAGACAAGACCAACTGCATCCATTTCTGAGGCACGAAATTCAGATACATCTCTGGACCTATGAAACGGAGACCTCTGTAGTGCATCACCTCCTAGACTAGAACGCTTAACATTTTGCATGTCTTTTGCCAAAAGTTCCTCAGATAGGCATACCCTCCACAACCGCATATGCTCCACTAAGCGCCCCAGTGACGTTTGAATCAAAAGAGGAAACTCATCAGGAAGTTTTAGGATAAAGTTAGCCATTCCTTTCAACACAGCAAACCGACGATTAGGTAGGTATCGTACAATCCTGTTCAACACTTGCACTGCTTCCTCACGAACACCAGGGTCAATACTTATGCCATGTTGAGGTATAATATCGGTCATTTTATCATTATGGCCCACCTCTTCTATCAAGTACGGTATACATTTAAGCACAGATCTGAAGAGTGATCCCTGAGATTTATCCTTCGTTACATTATCTGAAAACACAATATTAGACATCACGAAGTAAAAGGGAAAATAGAAGAGCAACTAAAAAAACATTTGCTGCTCTCTTTCACAATTTTAGTATCAATAGTTTCCAAAAGATGGTCCAAAATAAATTGATATTTGATAGAAACAATAGCACTTGGCAAATAATTTGAGTCGTTGGCTATGTATGATGAGAAGTAGCAGCATACCTATTGTAGCCTTTGATGATGTGAGAAGGGCTAGGCTGTATGCCTTGTTACAGGACCTTAATATTGACTCAATAGCTGACTTGACTTTTGGAATATAGTGGCCAATACCAAACACTGAAATTATAGTGTAAAAATACTGCTTACCATGTTTTCAGAAAATAATTACGTTAAAACAAAATGAAATTGATCTCAAAGCCATGTTACCTTGGAAAACATCCAAGCCAATTTGTTGATTTGATGGAGAAACAACAATCTCAAGCAAAGCCCTAAGACCAACCACCTTTGCTTCACTTAAGCTATCTGATTTCAAAAGTTCAAGTATCATATGATTCATTGCAAAATCCAGGTTGCTCTCAGCCAAGGTCACACAGAACTCAACAAGTTTATCATGCTGGACATCTTGAGTCAGCAAGCCTTTCTTCAAAACAGTTAGTAATTGAGAGGTAACACTATCTAAACAGTCCCACACGTGATTTCTGGGCTGATAATCTGCATAAACATTTAAATAAAATTTTACTAGCCGATGAAGACAATCTAATGCCATTGATCGATGATTCTTGTCCTGCATAATAAGCAATCATTCAGAACTATGCTTCATGCAGCACATAGGAAGAATATAAGTTTCAGAAATCAGAGTGTCTATTTGGAATAGGTATGATGAGAACAACAACATTAAAAAATACAAAGTGGTGAAATACTATGAAGCTATCACATGATAATATTATGATCGAGTCAAATGTGTATAGACATAAATCACCTTGAGATACTTATACAGGATCTCCATATGTTGAGAAAAATTAATGTTGAACGTATGGGAATCACCAAGACAAAGTAGAAGGGTGACCAGTGGAAATCCAACCTGCAATGAAGATTCAGCATTACATATAAAAATGTGGAGCAACGGCAAGTCAGAAACTAATAATGTTACCAAAACAATTTGAGAGAATGAGAGGAGTTTATTGCCTTACTTCACCCACAAATCATTAAAATCCTCAATTCCGTTAACACACTCAAAATTACAAATCAATTTCAGATCATCTCAGTACTGTATCATTCAAATCATCATGCTCACTACCAAATAAACATGTAAATAAATTCCAAGTTACCTAACCAGTGGTCCTAATGTAGGCTGCCAAGTAATTCCATATCATAGACAGCTTACTTTATTATATCAAATACTTGATAAGAAGCTGCTTGATTTGATTGATAAGGAGTACAAGTACAAACCATGATTAATAACAAGGGGTAAAATAAATGTTTCAAGAAGAGTTTAGGACCATTCGTGGAATTTAATCAGTTACCCAATTGAAAAGGTGATAATCAATATCTAAGAAAAGTTAGGAAAAAGAACTTGTGCTAACAGCAAACACAACTCCACACAAACAAGGTTCATACAAGAAAGATGTCAGGCATAATTTGTCCTTTGAACCCTTTGTGCAAATTAGAGTAGGAAAATGGCCTAATTTGAGCAAACAAAAACCAATTACGGGAGCCTTCCAAAGAGAGCGACAACAAGATTAATAAACAAAGTAAAGACATACAATTTTTTTGTACAAATGCAATGGTTTGAGCATAAAATAAAATTACATGTCATCAACTTACAGCAATATGTTTGCTCTGCTTCTCCATCCAATACGTGAGCTGGACTCTTATTCGAGAAATAGCATCATACCAAAGTGACAACGCACGTTCCACACCCAGTGGAGGCCAATGATTTTTGCCTCCCTCAGCAAGTGGGGCCAGAATACTCGAGAGCATGTTGCACAAAGCATGTTGCAGTTCACTCTTTCTTTTGTTAGGAGGACGATTTAAAGGATTTGCTTTTGCAATGAAGGATACAGAAGCATTCAGCCCACCCTCCGTCTTCACCTGGAAAAGTAAATTAAGTGGACATATAAGCTATCATAAATCATATGATGTATATACCAATCTACAAATAAAAAACACCACTAAAAGGCATTCCATGTGGCCTTGTTATCCAGCAAACATTAGTTCACAGATGATGAAGTGAAGTGAACAGAGTATAGAAGATCTTGTTGTTCTTGCGTATGTAAATGTTTTTATTATTGAGATTAAAATTTTGCAAAACAAAGGTACTTTCTGGAATTAAGTGTATCTATGTAGAAGCTTGGATGATTAAGATGCATCTAAGATTGTAAGTGAAGCATCAGACTGGTCATGAAAGCAGTTCCCTGGTAATATCATCTGCTTGATTACAGTTTGGTTAGTGGAGAGTGGCCTAAAAATTGGAGAACAGTGGCATACTAGCGAACAGAAATTTTAGAAAGTTTCTACATGTGATGGCATCCCAAGACAAAACAGATGGACATTGCACGCATTTTGAATCCTTATCAACTGATGCGAATATTGAAATAATGAAGCAAACTTTGTATAATTGTACCCCCAGTTTAAGGTATCGCATCCCATTAATAATGCTGAGTGTGTCGCTTCTAGCAACAGGGATATCAATACGGCGAGTATTAAGCTCCATGAAAAACCTTTCCGTCACAGAACTAAACCTGTAGAATCATCAGAGTCCTCGGTAATTTAGACAAGGAGATCGCTCTCCCCCTGATCCATGGAAGTCAAGGTGTTAAGAAGCATACCTGATACGTGATAAAGCTCCTAAAAGTTGAGCAACAAGATCTAAGAGAAGACCTCGCAAATCAACCAATGAAGGATAATCTACTTGGCTGACAACCCTGCAGAAAGTAAAGGTGGGGGGTCAGCTTCCACAAGTATACAAACTCTGTTTTTTTTATGGCAATCAAGAAACAATATTTTACACAATGATAAGGTTCAAGAAATTTGGCACATGTTGACCATAGCATACACTAATTGTATATGTAAATATTCGATATGCTGTTTTGATGAAATGTGAAGCCAGAGTTAAGCATATTTAAGATCGCATGAGCTGGCATTGTTGTGTTCCTATTTACCATACGAGAACTACATTAAAAAATGAAATCTCACCTGTCTGCATTAATTAGCCAATCAAATACGAAACTTTCCAGGCCAATCCAAAGTTTCTCTAGATAAAATAATGCAAGAAGTTAGTCAGCTATTTAGAAAATTAACTATACAAAGAACTCATAGAACAAACAAAAAAAAACCTGTTATTCCCTCTTGTGGGCAATACTCGGCAAATCGAATGCAGGCTGAACAGAATATGCACTCAACAGCAAGCTGAGTAAGGGCAAAAAGAAAGACATTAAGATTTTAGACAAGATGATGCAATTGAAAATATTGGTGAAGTAGAAGCTCAGATATCTGGGATGAAAAATCTTGCTAGTGACTATTTGCAACTATGCGAAAATATACAGAATGCATGTCTCATGATGTTTACTGAGCATACAAACTACAGCGGAAAACAAAGTGGTTCCTTTTAAGGATAAGGACATGGTCGATCAATAACAAACCTTCTTTTGGTATGTCGACGCATCATGGGCACCTTTTGGTGATTCACTGCAGAACAGTGAAGAACAATACTTCAGTAAAAGGTAAAAGACTGCAGACAGTTTCTAGAGTTGTTAAACAACAATTTTTAGGAAGCAGTAAGCAATAAATCTGAAAGATCAATGCGACATAATGGAAATCTAAGACTACCAGGGTGGAGTTATCAGGACTCAAGGTCAATCAGCATACCTTTCTCTCCACCGAAGAAGAGCTTCCAAAAGAGGCAAAGGTGTGTGCCTAGCAACCATGGCCAGTGAATCCAATACTTGCTCATAGCTTGGATCAGATGGCCGGAGGTATTGCCCATCCTGCTTATTTGTCAAAAATAGAAATTTAGACTTGGATATAGTTTGCGTTACACCTATAGAATTTTCCCTGGTGAGTGGTGACATAGCTAGTATAATTTGACATCATGCTCGTCTGGACGGTACAAACATGCCTAAAGAAAACAAGACGAGCCAAGTTGTGCTTCTATGCTCTCCAAAAAAGTGAAAAGCACAAATCCTAAAGTTGTATTGTTAGCAGTGGTGTACATCGCGACAACCTAAAGTATTGAAAGGGGGCGGTGGACTTTTGAAAGAAACAACATCGTGCCCAAAGAAACACGAACAGATAATCAGCATTCTAATCAAATGTACCATTTTGCGCACAAGTAGCACACGGTCAGAGAGTGGGAAGTAGCAATGACATGATGAAATGCCAAAATTTTGAGGCATTGATGAGAAGTCCAACCTAATTGATTCCTAGAATTAGCGGCCAGTGCACAGGACGCGGACTGATAATAGCAAGCGATCTGTAATCCAATTCAAAGGTGGAATTCGGCCTCCACGCCAGGGACACAGATAGGCTAAGACCTAGACCTAAAATCAATGATAAGGTATTCTACCGCAACAAGAATGGCAGGCGATCTCGAATCCACGCGAAGCGAACCCTAGGTTAGGTAGCACAGAAGTAGAAGGCTGCGATTGCCGTTGACCTCTCAGGGAACACTACTCGTAATCGCGACGGAATGGTCGGATGCGAAGGAATTTGGAATGAAAGAGAGAGGAGATAGAGAAAGGAAGGGAAGGGACCTGGGCCTGCGCGGTCTCGATGCGGCGGCGGGCGAGTGGGAGGAAGCGGGCGAGGAGGGAATCGACGATCTGTTTGGCGGCGCCACCGGCGCCCATGTCGGGCGGCGTGGGGGGCAGCGGCGGTGGGTAAGAGACCCCCGCCGCTGCCACGGCAGCGGCGGAGGAGAGATGGTGGGAGGAGCGAGGGGTAGCCAGCTCGAGATCGCGACGGAGCCAGGCGGTGACGCTGCTATTCAGCGACCGCCTCCGTCTTCTCTTCTCTTCTTCCTCCCCACCACTGTCCTGTCGAACGAGTCGAGTAAGTGTCTTTCTGCCTGGTTGGTTTCGCTGCTTCCTTCACAAAAATAAGTAGTGTATATATATATATATATATATATATATATATATATATATATATATACAGATTTTGAAAACTTTGGCCACGGATATCTTTTAGAAAAGCTAGACTAGATACACAAAAATCATAGATACAGATTTATCTCAAAACAATACTTTATAATATTATAATTTTGTTGAATTTTGCTAATATATTACAAAGATAATTAGTGGTCAAAGTTGTATTATGTGGATGTGTCGATATGCAAATGAGGGGATTAGTGACGAGGACATCCCTACTCTAAGTATTCATGATATACCTCAAGGTCCCATGACAAGAGCTGCGAGCAAAAGAAATACAACAATATGTGAACTTGTTCTTTAAATAGCATAATAAGAATTGGCTACTACCTAATTCTGATGTTTTGTGCATACTTAGATATGAAGAGGAAGGATCCGGGACCAAAACACTAGAGGGGCACCAGACTAGCAAGCAAGAAGACATTCATTTGGCCGGTTCATGTGGCAAGGAAGAAGAATTCCAAAGCCAAGCAGCTGGTAGAAGACCATGCAGCCAAGGTGGAAAATGAATTGCATGCATGTAATTAGTTGGCCGTTGTTTGGTCATTTGTTTAGAGAGTTGTAATCTGTTTGGCTCGATCATCACGTATAGAGTTTTACTCGGTTTCATTGGCCGAATAGACTAGGAACTCGGTCGTGGGCCCATAGCATGCGTGAAGTCTTTAAATAGTCGTCTTCTTTGGGAACAGAAGGGGAACCACGATATTTTTGAGATAATAGATTGATTTCAGTTTTTGTTTCTCCAAGCATGGTCGAACCAAGTCCTTGAGGGAAATTAGGAATTCTTCGCAAATTGAGATCGTTCAACCTTTCCGCTGGGAATTGGGAGCGCGATATGGCTTCGCTTGATGGTCGTGAAGTCCAGCGTTCGTGTTCTAACGAATTAAAGAGTGTTCGTTCTTACACTGGCAACGGAGGATCACTACGATTCGAGATGCTACACGCGAGTATCTTGATCATATGTTGAGAAGATCAGGCGACCCTGTGCCATCTTGGTATCAGAGTGCGGTTGACTCGGTAGCATTACTTATCCTTAGTTTATATTAATTTGTTCTTTGATGTTCGTTTTTCTTAGAGTCCATAAACCGAAAATTACAACACAAAATTCCAAACCCTAGTTTTTGCATCTGTTATTTCATGTGAGTTTAGTTAGGTTTTAATCCATTATAATTTTTGTTTAGTGTTGATCATCGTGTTCTTTTGTGTTGCTCAATCATTGTGTTGTTTCTTGTTGTCTCATCTGAATCATATTTATCTAAAAAACGATCTACTACAGTAGCAATCGTGTGTTAATGGCGCAACAAATTCGTGTCTGCTACAGTAGCATGATGTTATAGTGTTTTTTGATTGCTACAGTGCACATAACGCTGCGTTGCTTCACGTCTGCTGC
This sequence comes from Hsuehochloa calcarea, assembly GCA_036346395.1. NCBI lineage: Eukaryota > Viridiplantae > Streptophyta > Magnoliopsida > Poales > Poaceae > Hsuehochloa > Hsuehochloa calcarea. The sequence goes on along the minus strand of CM070610.1, from coordinate 78,498,777 downwards.
AGCCGCTACAGTGTTCCAAACTTCTACGGGGGCCTCGCAGAACGCTGCAGTGTTCGCGCCTGCTATAGTGTGTGAAATCGCTTTGCTACAGTACCGCACCGAGCTGTGAACAGTGCACAAAAAAATCCGATGATGTTTTTCCCTTCATCTTCGAGACTAGTCTTTGATAATTGTTTAGGGAATGTTCATTGTTGTATTATTGTTTTAATTTTGCCTGTAAAGATTTCTTTTAAATTGATTATGAGTGTGTATGAACATTGTACCTTCGCTTGTAATTATTTCTTGTATGTTGCTTTGATGTAAGGAATTATTGTAATTTAATTTCGAATTCGCATTTAATGTTCTACCTTTGGTTGCAAAGGATTTTTGTAATTGGCTCTAAGTTATATCGAGGTTGTATGTTTGATTTAATAATTCCCGATATAATTTATAGTGATTCGAGTTGATCTATTCCTAATTGATTCGTTTGGGGGATTACTCGGTGAAATCATAGGTGGGTGTTGGGGGGCTTTTGGTGGAGATGGCATTTGGGCTAGAGCATGATGAGCTTGCGGCTTTGTGGTGGCTTGACTGGTTACGGTTTGGGGTGGTTCTGAGCTCAATGATTGTGGCTTCTGTGGCAGTTTGATTGGTTAGGGTTTTGGTAGCATAGTAATGGTTTTGGTGTTGGTTTGGCGTGGCTTGGTCCTACTGGACTTGATGTGTTTTGGTCCTCGAACATGATGCTGATCTGGTCGTTTCTATGGTGACATGTGGTTGATTTGTGTGGTAGCTTAATGATGGTTCTTGTGGGTTAGGGGGTGGATTGGTCGATGGTTTGGTTGCTGTTTTGGGTCTTTGGATATGGTGCTGGCATGGGTTCTCTGAGTTTGTATTTGGCATTTGGTTCACATCTTAACCCGATTAAATTCTTATTATCCTTTTTTTTACTACTTTACTTTTAATGCTTGAGTTTGATTTATTTATCGAGTTGTAAATTATGGTGACAACTCTTGGTAATATATTTTGTATGAATTGTTTTTTTTTTCTGCATCCATCGAGCTGCACTGTATGTCTGTTCTGTACGGAGGAGCACGCTGAGCCTGAGTGCGCATCTCGACCGACAGTGAGCGAGCGAGCCACTGCCTCACGCTGTCGCTGTCTCACGTTGGACTGCACCAACCCAATCAAACCCATCCCCAGGCAGGAATTAATGGGGCATCCTTTCCCTGCTTTCCAGAACCCCGAGGAGCTGAGGCCCTCCTCGTTGACCAGAACCGCTCTTGACTGGTATGCTCACTACCACGCGGTACAGTAATCTTTTTTCTTTCTTTCTTTCTTTTTTCAAAGAAGAAACTAAACTAATCATCAGCTAGCTAAACCCTGCAGCCCCGAGCTGAGAACAAACGAGATCAATCGGGTCGCGGGGGTTATCACGTGGCGCCGGCCAATCCCTGGCGGGCGGCCTCCATAGCCCCCAAGCTCGATTCGATGACCCCTTCTTGCGCCATTGCTAGCTGTGCTTGCTTGATGAGCTGCTTCTGTAGCCATCCCTGCATCTCATTCCTCATTGGGTGCCATCGCTCATTGCTGCTGCTGCTGCTGCTAGCATCAGCATCAGCATCAGAGCTTGTTGTTACTGCAGCGTTTGAGCTAGCTCTCCTTCTTTTACATGGCCATTAATTAATTGTTATTACTGGCTGAATCGGAGGTGTCTTGAGTCCAGTCCTACTTCCTCTCGCTGCTCGCTCCAGGTCTTTCTTGGCAACCAACCTCACTGCATGCATTTAAGTCTTGGCCATCGGCGTTAGCAACCTCGGACTCGAAGCAAAGGTGCCTCCTTTTTGCCCTCTCCCTCTCCGGCTCCGCCTCCCCCTCCTCTACTGCCGCTTCTTTTACAGCTTCCTTCCCTTCCCTGGCCTCTTCCACCAATAACCCAAGCAAAATATTAATGCCGCTCACCCGCCACTGCTGACCTAGCTTGCCTCCTCCTCCTCTTCCTCCACCCACACTGCAGCTGCTGCATTCATCGATTGATTCATCTCAGCGGCACCTCAACACCATGCCCCCAGCAACCATCTCGCCATGCCTCCTCTTGCTCTACCTGGCTCTGCCTCTCGCCGCCGCCGGCGGCGGCGGCGGCGAAGCGGACGCTCTGCTCGCCCTCAAGTCCGCTCTTGACCGCTCCGACCGCCTCCCGTGGCACGCCGACACCGCGCCCACCTTCTGCTCCTCCTGGCCCGGTGTGCGCCAATGCGGCCCGGCCGGCCGCGTCACCAAGCTCGTCCTCGAGAACCTCAACCTCACCGGCTCCCTCACCGCCGCCCTCCTCGCGCCGCTCGCCGAGCTGCGCGTCCTCAGCTTCAAGTCCAACGCCCTCACGGGGCCCATCCCGGACGCGCTCCCGCGGGCGCTCCCCAGCCTCAAGCTGCTCTACCTCTCCGGCAACCGCCTCCAGGGCCGCATCCCCGCCAGCCTCGCCTTGCTGCACCGCGCCACCGTCATCGTCCTGTCTGGCAACCGCCTCTCCGGCGAGATCCCCGGCGCCCTCGCCACCGTGCCCCGGCTCACCTCGCTGCTTCTCGACGGCAACCTGCTCACCGGTGCCATCCCGCCGCTGGGGCAGCCCGCGCTCCGGCTACTCAACGTCTCTGGCAACCGCCTCTCCGGCGAGATCCCGGCCGCGCTCGCGCGGTTCAATGCGTCCTCCTTCCTTGGCAATGCCAGGCTCTGCGGCCTGCCGCTCCCCACCCGATGTGTAGCCGCCGCGGGTCCGAGCCCCGCGCCGGTCACCGCGGCCACGGCTGCATTCACGCCCCTCCCTCCGCCCCGCTCCAAGAGCCGCCGCGGGAAGAACGCCGCCATCGTGGCCGGCGCCACGGTGGCAGGAGTGGTGGTGCTGGGGATCCTGGCGGCGGCGGCGGCGATGGCGTCGCGGCGCGGGAGGAACAAGCGCGTCGCCGGCGACGTGGACAAGGGCGGAGCCGCAATGCCGGAGGAGGAGCAACAGGTATGGTGGGTTCGTCTCTGCGTGGTGGGCACTTGGTTTCAGATTAATGCTTATTATTACTAGCAAATCATGCCTGACCTCTGAATCCTAAAAAAGAAAAATCGGAACTCAAACCGTGCAGGCGAATGCATCGGCGGCGGGGAGTGGTGGTGGTGCGGCGATGGTGGCGGGCGGGGGCAGGGAGTTCTCGTGGGAGAGGGAGGGGACCGGGAAGCTGGTGTTCTGCGGCGGGGTGGCGGAGATGTACGGCCTGGAGGAGCTGCTGCGCGCGTCGGCTGAGACGCTGGGGCGTGGGGAGGTGGGGAGCACGTACAAGGCGGTGATGGAGACGGGGTTCATCGTGACGGTGAAGCGCATGCGCGACCCGTCGGCGGCGGGAGGGGAGCTGGGGCGGCGCGCGGAGGAGCTGGGCAGGGTGCGGCACCCCAACGTGGTGGCGCTGCGGGCCTACTTCCAGGCCAAGGAGGAGCGCCTCCTCGTCTACGACTACTACCCCAACGGCAGCCTCTTCTCCCTCGTGCACGGTCAGCCTCTTCTCCCTCGGCTACGATCTCATCTCATCTCATGCATCTAGCTACCCTGCTACCTTGCTAAACAAACAAACAAACTGAACAAGGGATTGCGCTATGATTAACTGGACTACTCTACAATGCTAACTACTCTGTCCGGTAATGCCCATTCAATTCCCATTCCAATCCACGCTGAACGAACGAATGAATACAAGAGAACGCTCCTTCACCAAAGGCAAAATTGCATATTTACCACTAGGGTTTCCTGTCCTGTTTTTGTACGTTTGCCGTTGAATTCGACCCAACTCCTGTGGTGCCACTACAAACAGACATGGGAAATACGCCTATTTGCCACTGGTCTTCAAAACGGTTTTGTCCAAGGGAAAAATGGGGGCCATTCTGCTCTTCCAAGAAAAAAAAATCAGGAAAAAAAAAACAAAAACAAATCTTCCTCCTTGGGTCAGAGGCTCTGAGAGGCACAACGGGACGATGGGGTTGGCGTATAGGGGGATCCGGGGAGGAGGAAAACGGATCATACGCGGTGCGGAGAACACGTTGTCGGTGGTGGTGGTTCCAACAGAGGCACACCGAAGAGACGCTCGGGGTGGCAGCAACGGTTCGGGAGCCGGTGGAGACGACGATGGGATGGGTCGTCGGGGGAAGACATATGACCGCATCCAAATGTAGAACACAAAGAGGGGGAGCTGTGGCGCGAAACAATCGAGTGGAGGCTCACCATAGAAGAAGAAAGAGGGTAGTTTGGGTATTTTCGAAAAAAAAATATATGGCTTGTAGTGGCAAATAAATCATATTTCCCTTCTGGAATTTTCAGTGGCACCACAGGGGAGTGTGCTTCAACGAATTCGGTGGCAGTTGAACAATACAATTGCAAGTCCTTTTGTAGTAGTAACCGTGCAATTATTCCTTTTACAGAGCGTACGTATGTGTATTCATGTGCTAATATATACTGCTTGCTAGTTTTTTACTAGTTAAAGAGCACTACATATGATGGCGATGAAATTGGCAGTAGCAGTAAAATAACCATGATAATGCTAGTTTTCTGACAGTAATTAATCCTTGGGCGCTGCCTGTAATCGATCGATCGGATCTACCTAAGCAGATGAATGAGCGTTAGTTTTACAAGTAGCATTTATATGAAGTGGACAAATCCCGCTCCTGCCTTGCCCGGGGAATGGATCAAATGGAGCAAAAAGAAACCAGATCACGAACAAAATATATGCCCCAGAAAGATCTCTTCTTTTCACGGTATCGAGCACGGAGGGAGGGAGGGAAAGCAACGCAATAGTTGCATCTTTTTTGTTGGTTAGCATGCACGCATCCATACCCCCATGGATCTAGCGTGCCTCGCAATTACTACTGTTGGGACAACTACTACTGTTGCCTTGCTGCTGCTTCTGAATCTACTCCCTCCTCCTCCATGTCTCGTGCTCATGCATGCCTCATGCTTCACCATAAAGTTTGGGTACACGCTGCCTGGGTGTCCGGTCCAGCTGCTCTTTAACTTACATCAAAAATGTCTCGACGTTTGCACTGGTACTAGCGCCCAGCCATGTGCCATGGGAGACCCTGCTATAATTCAGGCAAGTCCCACATCAACTGCAGCATCGGAGCTAGTGATTCATGATACAGCACCGGTACTAGTACTACTAGTTGATTGATTCCATGTCATCACATAGTAATAACAATTTCTACCGAGGGGAACAACAAACTTACTTCAGATGTTCCCACAAGATTGAACCCCCCCAAAAAAATAACCCTTCCACCGTTACCCACAGAACAGGGGACCCTGGGGAACATGCGATGACTCTTCCCATGGAGACACGGCGTAAATTTAGGGGCCAAAAACTGGATGATAAAACATCAAATGAAGGGGGAAAAACACACACTGCTAACAGCTCTCAAGTCTGAATAACAACCAGAGCAGAGCCTACAGTGCATGAACATGGGTGCTTCGTGTGAGTCATTGAGTTAGCCAAATTTTTATTTCTTGCCGGTAAAATGCACTCTCTGTCGTATTGCTATAACCCATGCATGCAGTGAGGCCGTAATCGCATTCAAATATGCTGCCCATTTCCATGCACTGAGCTGAGCTGAGCTGAGCTGAAAGGCAAAGCCTGAGAGTCGGTCCATAATGTGCAGCCTGTCACCGTCCAAAGCTCCCAAATTAGTTAAGGCAGTCAAAGGCCATTTTCTCTCTCACATGACAGGACCTCCTCCCTCCTATATATCCCTGTTCTTGTCATGGCTTTAATCCGAGACAATAGGCCCCGTACCACTGCCGCATTGCACTAGTTCAGCGCTCAAATTGGCTACATCCACTTCTCACAAGGGACAACAGCATAGATGGGATGCAGATGCAGACAGAGAAGCAGATGCTTATGACCGTGACATGTGGTCCGGAGCAAGCAACAGTAATTATTGCTACAGCATATGAGCAAGAGAGTTACAGGCAATTCAGACAGCGAGCATGGCCTCATCACACCACACAGCTGTGGCTGTGGGTGTTAGTAAATGTTCATGGCGCACCACAAAAGGTCACAGGCTCACAGCCGAAGACAGCTAAATTTTTCTGCCGTCTTTAACGCATGCATGCTGATAGCCATGGCAGTACTGTATGCTCACTTTGGTAGGAGCTAGCTTGCCTAACCTGTACTAGTAAATTTTTACACCACAGAATTAAGTAGGGAGTTACTCATATGTTCGTTTAAGCATACCAGACACCGACCGGTAGCATAGCACCTAATCTATATGCTTGAGCACCTGAACAATTTTCGCTTCAATTTACCATGACAAGTTATTTTTCAGATTTGATCAGAGATTTTTTTTTGACACGTTAGCATCAGGAGCCAACTTTTTGTATGTTTCCCCTTGCATCTGGAGTCATTAAGGAAGAGGATTTAGCAGAGTTTGCACGTTCTGTACTCTTAATGCTGATTTGATGACACCAGTGTGGCTGTTCCATTATTAACTCCTCCCTACTGCTATAGGAGAACATTTTGTCATTTTTCTGATGCATCTCTCTGAGAGGCTCCTTACATGTATTTCTTGTGCTTGTTTCTTGCAGGATCCAGACCCTCCAGCAAGGGCAAGCCACTGCACTGGACCTCATGCATGAAGATCGCCGAGGACATCGCCGCGGGCCTTGTCCACCTGCATCAGTCACCCCCTGGGGGCATTGTGCACGGCAACCTCAAGCCGTCCAATGTCCTTCTCGGCCCCGACTTCGAGTCGTGCCTCACCGACTATGGCCTTGTTCCGACGCTGCTCCCCTCGCATGCCGACCTCGCATCCACCGGGCACGCCTCCTCGACGTCCCTCTTCTACCGTGCGCCAGAGACGCGGTCTGCCCATGCCACTGCCGCGTCCTTCACAGCAGCGTCCGACATCTACAGCTTCGGGGTGCTCCTCCTCGAGCTCCTCACCGGCAAGACGCCATTCCAGGACCTGGTGGAGCTGCATTGTGATGACATACCAAACTGGGTGCGAGCGGTGCGCGAGGAGGAGACGGAGTCCGGGGGTGAGTCCGTGTCTGCTGGTGGCGCAGAGGAGAAGCTCAGTGCGCTGATCGGCATTGCTGCAGCGTGCGTGGCGGCAGACCCGGCTAGGCGGCCAACGACCCCTGAGGTGCTCCGGATGGTAAGGGAGGCGAGGGCGGAGGCGATGTCGTCGTCCAACAGCAGTGACCGGTCACCTGCGCGGTGGTCGGACGCCGTGCTGGGCGTGCCACGGGATCCGGGCACGGAGAGCGTCTCCGAGAGGGACTGACTGGTGATTATCAGGGCCTCGCTTCGCTTGGCAGTGTATTATCAGGGCCACGTAACAGAAAGAGGTGAAATACTAAGCATGTGCATCTTTAGTTTGATCGATCGGATCAGCTCAACCGATTTCGAGATTCTCTAGGTTTTAGCAGACAGGGCAGGGCACCTAGGATGTGAGATAAGATCGATTGCGAGTATTGTGTGGGCTGGATTTGTATGTAAACAACCCTTTCTGATTGTACCTTTGTTCTTCCACCAGAGGTAAAAAAGATTGCTTGGGTATTATCCTCGCGCTTCCATTAATCCACAAATGCTTAGCAGATGTTGTAATTGTCAGCTCCTAATCTATGTGTGTAGTCAGCTCTTCCGCTTATACGCATTGACAACTGATAGATTTGCTCCGAGTACTTATCATGGAAGCACATGCAGAACGGAGTGGCCTGTTTGGTGTGGTTAGCCGTCTGTCCAAACATTTCAACTCAGCCGTTTAAACTCTTTCATCTAACTGGTGTATCACCATTTTGGAATTCAGCTACTCTGGTTATTGTGGGGAGTTAAATAACCTTTGTGGCACCGTGACAGTGTAGGTGTCCCATCTATTGCTTCTGATGCGTTTCAAATCAAAGGGTACAAGAGAGAGAGAGAGAGAGAGAGAGAGAGAGAGAGAGAGAGCCAGAGAACCATCGCACGAAACCCAAACCGAACCGAACCGAACCGGCTGGGCTAGGCTACGGCTAGTTATACTTAGGGATAACGAACGGATGTAAGAAGGTATAGGTGCCCACGCGCAAAGCTCTCCTCCTCCCCACCCCACCCCCACCCCCACCTCTAGCTAGGGTTTCGCCCAAGATAATGGCGGCGGCGGCGCCATGGACGAGGAGAACCTCACCTTCGAGACCTCGCCGGGCGTCGAGGTCGTCAGCACCTTCGACCAGATGGGAATCCGCGACGACCTCCTCCGCGGCGTCTACGCCTACGGCTTCGAGAAGCCCTCCGCCATCCAGCAGCGCGCCGTCCTCCCCATCATCAACGGCCGCGACGTCATCGCTCAGGCCCAGTCCGGAACCGGAAAAACCTCCATGGTCTCGCTCTCCGTCTGCCAGGTCGTAGACACCGCGGTCCGCGAGTAGGTCCCCGTTTCACACCAATCTTTCTCCTAATTACGCGGAGCTATTTTCCTATCTTGGCTAGCCCCGTTGCTGCTGGTATCTACACTGTTAGCTGGACCAATTATGGTTTACATATTACCGCGTATATTTATTCCGCCGATCAATTTGGCCACTGGAATTAATACATCTGTTTTGTATTCTGGATCCGTGGTAGCATCTATGTTTTTGAAATACATTTATTGCCTTAAAAAGTTTCTTATTTTATCTGGTTTTGAGATTGAATTTGATGCGTGTATGATTTTGACATGCAGTTTTTAATATTACCTGGTTTTGGGATTGGATGAGATGCCATTGGTGCAAGTTTGTACTGTTTTATCTGTGGTGTTCCATGGACTAACTAGGATTTGTTTAGGAGAGTGGCATATGTGATAGCATTGAACTGTGGCTTTAGACGACTGGTTTTCAGTCATGAACAGTACCTCGTTACCTGTCGTCGTTGCTGTCTGTTTTTGTTGGAATCCTTGTGCCTGCCAGTCCGAATTCTTGCGCCGTTACTGTGATTCACCATCTTTACCTTTCTGTAACGTATATACCATTTGTTCCAAAAGAGTAAAGCTCAAGTATCATACCGGGTATAAAATTCATTTTGTTTTCTCATTTTCTAGGGTGCAGGCACTGATAGTGTCACCAACTAGAGAGCTTGCTTCTCAAACGGAGAGAGCAATACTGACTATTGGTAACTTCATCAATATACAAGTGCATTCTTGTATTGGTGGCAAAAGTATTGGTGAGGATATTAGGAAGCTCGAGCATGGAGTGCATGTTGTGTCAGGAACGCCTGGCAGAGTATGTGATATGATCAAGAGAAGGACCTTGCGTACAAGAGCCATCAAGCTCCTTGTTCTGGTTAGTTTAGTCTTGTCATATTGTATTCATTTTTCCTATTTTCTCAAATCGTACGAGGCTAACATGCTTCAATAACAGGATGAAGCTGATGAGATGTTGAACAGAGGCTTTAAGGATCAGATATATGATGTCTACAGATATCTCCCCCCAGAACTTCAGGTCGGTCTCAGAGATTAAACATTTCCCAAACCACTCTTTTGCACTGTTGTTGCTCAGTCTCTCCTCTCAGCATGTTGATTTTTTCCAATACAGAATTCAATTTTTCTACTACAATCATCATGCCTACGGCCTATCCATCTTGTCTCTGTTTTGATTTGACAATGCATGGTTTGTTATGCACCTACACTGACTGCTTTGTGTGTTCCTCTGTTTTTTTATTACCTTTTTTTCTTCATGTTATCAGTTGACATTTGTCACATGCTTGAAACAGTGAACAGATAACGAGAAACATGGGCATTTTGAAGTTAAACCTAACATGAGCACCAGGCCTGTAGTAGATGACAATAAATAATGGCATCTCCCTGACCGAGCTCTCGTACTAATCTAATTGTGTATTATTTTGCTGTACACAGGTAGTTTTGATCCCTGCAACTCTGCCCCATGAGATCTTGGAGATGACTGGCAAGTTCATGACTGAACAGGTTAGGATCCTTGTGAAGCGTGATGAGTTGACCTTAGAGGTAAATATCATTACTTGTTTTGCTTTATCGCATCTGATCTTATTTAATAATTACATTTTTCTTGTCATGTTTGCAGGGCATCAAACAATTCTTTGTTGCTGTTGAGAAAGAGGAATGGAAGTTTGATACGCTGTGTGATCTTTATGATACACTGACCATCACCCAAGCTGTTATTTTCTGCAATACTAAGAGAAAGGTAGTGTATGGCTCGGTCGAATTATTTTTATTGTTCCTACCCTTTCCACTAGTATACTGTTTTTTATTCTGCTTACTCCAGTTGGCACCTGTCTACACCAAATTCTTGTTTTATCTTGCGGCCATAGCCTTTGTGTATTTATCTCATTTTTGCTTCATCTGGGTGTGACTCCTTATCTCCTGATCCATGTCGATCAGTGCGAGAATTTACTTGTTTGTCCAAGCCTGCATCAGTTAATGTTTTGATTTTCTATTAATCACTCTTTTAATCGCAAGTTTGCAGAAATGTGGTTCTTTGACCAAAGTATACAATCTTCTTGTCCTGCTTTTTTTTATAACTATGCCCAATTAACGTCATTGACGGTTTGTATGCTAAAATGATAATTTTCTTTTAGCCAGGTGGATTGGCTTACTGAAAGAATGCGCAGCAATAACTTCACGGTATCAGCTATGCATGGTGACATGCCTCAAAAGGAAAGGGATGCCATTATGGCTGAGTTCAGGTCTGGTGTAACTCGTGTTCTAATCACAACAGATGTTTGGGCTCGAGGGTTGGATGTTCAGCAGGCAAGTCTTTTTTAATTAAAAAAAAAATGGACCCTTTCACATTGTTGGTCTGTCACCTGATGTTAGGCTGTCGTAATATTTGCACCTTGCCAATTGTTTGTATTTTCTGTTCAATTTTCCTGGCATTTGGATCCTTCACATCCGGCAGCTGCAGCTCCATTTGTTGGGGCATTTTGTACGTGATTGTATGGTGCTTTGTCTTGACTACGAGTTATTTTCATTTTCAGGTCTCTCTTGTTATAAGTTATGATCTCCCAAATAATCGTGAGCTTTACATACATCGCATTGGTCGCTCTGGACGTTTTGGGCGCAAGGTAAAATTACACACTCCTGGTGCAAAACTTAGGCACCTCTTTTATTCTACCGCCTCCCCTCATGCTAGAGAATCTTGTTTCTCAGGTTTCTTGATACTACTACGTAGGTATTTTGGGTGTTGCTTAACACAATCAAACCAACAAATTACAATTTTGGGGCACTTTAATAATCAAATAAAATATTGCTGCATTTTTCTTGTCATTATAGGACATCATCCAATTGACCCATACAGTGTTCATGATGAATCAAATACTGACTATTTAAGTAGAGTTTAGCACGTTTTTCTTTAGATTCTAGAGAAATTGGACGTGCAAGACATGACTAATCTAAATTAAATGTATGCTATCTGTATCTCACATGTTTCCTAAGTCATTTGTGCACCTGAGGAGAATGGTTTTGGGGATCTCCATGTGGATCTATTTAAGAGTCAGGAGCTAGCAAGCTGCAATCCTATAGCTACAAGTCCGATTGCTAGCACAGTATTGGCGCTTGACATATGATGGGCTGATTCTGATTACACGAAAAATCTTTGTGTGCCATTGCAGGGTGTGGCGATCAATTTTGTGCGCAAGGATGACATCCGCATACTGAGAGACATTGAGCAGTACTACAGCACGCAAATTGATGAAATGCCAATGAATGTTGCCGATCTAATCTGAGCATGGGTGTGGTTTCGGTTCAGGTGTTTGGCGTGGCTGGATTGCTGTAACTTAAAAGAGAAGGGTTGCGAGTCTTTGTAGCTGGAGTGGAAGCTAGCGGTTTTGTTCCTTGCGGTCGTGACATGAACTGTATATATTTTCATGTAACTTAAAAGAGAAGGGTTGCGAGTCTTTGGCGTGGCTGGATTGCTGTAACTTAAAAGAGAAGGATTGCCATGAAGCTAGCTTACGTGGATCATGTTTTCCCGCCATTGACATACCGTGAAGTTGAGGTGGCGCTGGGAGGGTGATGACTAGGAAAAACTTGGTCTGGAAAAACTCGACGATTTGATGACCCGAAAAGAAAAGGAGGAGGATATCCGACAGTTAGGCCGATGGTGGGCGTTTCTATATACGCTGATTACTCCAAAATTCTCGTAGAAAAACACACACGGACATGGGACATTATGCGGCTAGCTGGCCTCGTCTGGAGGTTCTGTTCGACGGGCGTTGCCGACGACTTGTACAAAATAAACTAACTAAAAAAAAGAAATGTAAAGTGACTAGCTGGACCTGCCCCTTTTTTCTTGATGTACTCGTCGGTGCATTCAAGTTGCAGCTGGATGGATTCCGATCGATCATCCGATATGCATGATTGACTGATGGATTCCCATCCTGCTTCGGCCAAGTAGTGGTAATCATCACCACCATCGGAATGCAGCACAAATAAGCAGAAACGCCGGTCGAATCGAACCATCGGCCGGCATTGCTCGCTCGCGATGGCGGAGGCGCGGTTGCCCTTGCCCCGCACGGGCTCCTTCTCGGGCGTGTGGTGGAAGCTCGGCGACGACGCGTCCGTGGTGGAGCGCCGGCTGCGCGGCATCGCCGACGAGGAGGCCGCCGTGAAGGCCCGCATCCAGAGGCGCCAAGAGGGCGCCCGGGGCTTCCGGCGCAAGACCGCCTTCACGTCGCTCAGCCTTGGGGTGGTCGCCTTCATCTACGGCTTGTGGACGGCGAGAAGACGGGGGCGCATGGGCTGGCAGTGGCACAAGATGAGGCCGCAGCTGCTGCCCCTAATTGCGGTACCTGCCTTGGCTACCGTCGTCCTCACAGCATTTGCCCGCTTCCAAAGGATCTGTAAGTTGCTATATTAATTTGTTTCCTTTTGGATTGTTTGCGTTTGCTTGCTTCACCATGCATGCATGAAACTTTATCCCTTCAGAGTTCAGAGTTCAGAGTTCAGAGTTCAGATGCTCCATTATTATGTCGATTCTGAACGCCTTCTTCACTTAATTTCCTTATTGATCGGTCTGTTCAGCTCTGAATTGATTGATGATCACTAACTACTCTTAATTGCTTTGTCTATGGCCCCGCCCCACCCCCTGCATGCACGCAGTTGATGTCAGGGACAAGCAAAAGCTCGAAAGGCTTGGTGCAGAGAGAGAGGCTAGCATTGGCCACTTTAGGGGGAGCCATCACAATATGCAAAAGCTCATCGAGGTGCGTACATGCCTCCGTATATATATATGGATGGATGGTGCAATTCACTCTTGTACAGAAAAGATTTCACAATCAATATTTCTTCTTACATGAATGCTTTTGGTGGAGTCTCAAGGAAAATTCAGGATATGTTTTAAAAAAAAAAACCCAATACTTCTTCTTCTTCTTTTAAAAAAATTTGTATACCCTGATGCTCGCGCGCAGAAGTATGATCCAGATGCTGCTGCTGACAGTCCTGATGAGCCGGTTGCTGCAAAGCTTGAGAGGACTCGCTCGCGCTTGAGCTTCCATGTCGGAGATGAATGAATGTCGCCAAAGCTCCACGAACACGAAGAAATATGTGTGTGAATCCATGTATCTTCCTGATGCATCCCGACGACATGCAGGTGCAGTGAAGATCAGTGAATGTTTTTTTCCTCGTCTTTCTTTCTTTCTTTCTTTCTTTCTTTTTTGGGACGATTGCTTCTCCTCGTCCTTTCTATTGATCGATGTACTGCATTATTTTCTTCTGATGTTGCAAGACTGCGAACTGTGAAAAGGTGTGGTTTTTCTTGAGCATATACAAATACGTACAGTGGCCCATGCGTGTTGCTCTACTCTTGGGCCTTGTTGGCCTTAAGACACCAGACTGCATGTACTACGTATACCTACCTGACCCTATATATCAATTACCATGTGTCGATTCTGAATGTATGTTATTCCACGTTTCGATTCTTTAGTCCTAGGCATTCCGAAATGTGCTAGAGCAGCATGTACAGTGCGTTGATCGGACCAATTAAACCGGTTGGGGAGTTTCTGAAGATTAATTACGATGCTCGTTCAGGATCGGGGTTTCGTGGGGGCAAAAAAAAAAAAAAAAAATTCGTTGAGGTCTTGGAACTCAAACACAGCCAAGTCGAAAAGAATTTCTAGAGATCAATGTTAGCGCATGAAACTCAGCTAAGAAAATAGCAGGAGAAAACTCGAGTATTCTATACCAACACCACTGTTACATTGCATTATTAGCTATGATATTTCCACCCCTGAAAGGTTGACAATTGGCCAGTTGGCACTAGCTAGCCAGACAAATTTGTCTTTAATTGTGGGCTGGCACCACTGTGATCTCCCCTTGTCATGCTTGGATGCCTGTCTAGCTCTAGTTTGGTTTCTGTGGAATCTTGACATCTCAGGACGTGATAACCATTGCGAAGAAATGAGCTAGCCTTGATTTTATAGGACCGTTAATAACAATCAGAGTGGGTGAATGATTATAAAATATTTTTTGCACTCTAATAATCTGAAATGAAAGACTCGCAGGTAGGGATAATCCCTCGAAACGTCCAGCATCTCATCATCCGTGCAGCCCAGCCCATCATGCCCAATAATGCATGCCACTATTAGCACCTAATCTCCCTACAGCAATTCAGTGCTAATGTGCTAATACCAATCTTGATCGTTGGATCTGAATTGAACAATCAAAATTAATGCGGACACCCACCTCTAAACCATTTAATCACTTTGCATGCTCCCACCTTCAATGCGTCTTCATTAAACACCATGCATGCTCCCACCTCCAACGGTCAAGATCCAGATCCAACGGTCAAGATTGATATTAGCACCTTAGCACTGAATTACCCATTAGCACTAGATATGTTCCCATACACACACACACACTTGCTGTTTTGATTCAGGCCAGGGTTCATACGAATTAATTGTTCATTTCTGCCCAGGCTGTGGTATTCGTTTATTCCTGTAAGGCTTCGCTCTAGGGCCACATCGCACTGAGTGAAGGAGGTCTCAGAAGGCTTCGCTCCATGTCCACTTTATACGGATCAAACAGAGCCAAGAGTGTCTATGGACCAAAAGTATAAATGTAGTGGACAAGGTCCATAAAAGTCCACCGTGCAAAAAAAAGGTATGCATAGAAGGATGAAAAGACTACGAACCCCCCTATAATTATAGGGTCTTTTTAGAGGTATCATTGTAGTCTCTCATACCCCTGATGTAACAGTATAAATAGCCCATCCACCTCTGTGGGAAGGGGAGAGATGACTATTGGGAATAAAAAGAAAAAACACATTTGCTCGTATAAGTACTGTTTCCCCTTTTTCGAGGACCTAAAGGCTTTACCCTTCTCCTTGCGAGGAACCCGGGGGGTTCTCTCCTTTTCTACCGTCTAGTTTGTAACTACGACAACTAGCGCCATCCGTGGGGAGCGGCAAGCAAGTGACACCAATATGACACCTCGCAAGAAGAAGGCGAACACACCTAAGGTCTCGACAATCGAAGCGGCAGACGCAACGGTCACGCTGAAGGCAGCGTGGGCCAAACACAGCCGAACGTCCGTTGCTGCGGTCGCCACTGAGGCCACCTAGGAAGAAACCAACAATTCTACACATGAGGAGTTTGTTGGAAGCGACACCGAACAAACTGCAGCTTCGCTGCCCGAAGACCATCGGGTGGGGCCTCTACCGCCTCGGACGTGGCCAGGGAGGTATACAAGGTAATGCAAAAAGAACCAGGTGACCTCCGCCAGGAATTACTAAGCCTTTAGCACCACCACCTACTGGCTGCTATCCACGAACATGGTCCAGTGGCTAGAGGGGGTGCTGCCTCTGCTCTCCCAACATCCCTCACGGCAACACAACCAGAGCTCGTGCTCTAAGGGGACCCTAGCTCCCCGTTGAGTGCTGGCCTCGAGGCAGCCCGGTGCTCCGCTGACTTTAAGATGTCGAACGTCAAAACCTACGAGGGAAGTACCGACCTGCAGAATTCCTTCGAGTATACGAGACAACCATCGAAGCCGTCGGGGTAGACGACATCACCAAGGCAAAGAGCACCACCCTCGCCCTGACGGGCGTGGCACTTACGTGATTGTTCACCATACCTCGTCGATCGATGTACGCATGGGAACAACTCCGGGATCAGATCAGCAACAACTTCTAAGGAAACTACGGTGAACCCGAAGACACGGGGCACCTGTCCGCGATAAAACAGACACCAAGCGAGTCCATGGGTAGCTTCTTCAAGTGGTTCACAGGGGTCAAGTGCCAAGTGAAAGGAGTCAACGATACCACTATCGTCATGCGGCCTCCAAAAGGAACCCCTAGCGGAGAGGCTTGCCCAGAAACCCGTTCGCACGATAACATAGTTGTTCGACAAAATGGGGGAATACCCCCGGACCGAGAAAGACAACGCCCAAAGGGCCGGAGTGGAGATGGTGCTGGCAGCGTCGGCAACATGTGTAGCCGAAGCCCTTCATAAGAAAATGGCATCTGCAAGCAAGATGGCGGAAGTCGTGACGACACCACGCACCGACGAACACCAAGGCTGACTAAGACGGCGGACCCATCGAATATATCACGTGGAAGGTGGCCAAACTATCAAAGGAGGAAAGCGAGGCGGTCACGGCCGTGGTGACCGCAACCAGGACAAGCTGGGCGACGCTGGGGCGCTCGTGCTGTAGTGCGACCTTCACGGCGAAGGTTCACACATGACCAAAGAACACCACACTACAGTGCCCATGAGGGACACATATGCAATTTGGGAATACTTTGATGATTTGTGCGAAACAATATCTTGAGAACTGTCACTACTCATTCTAGATGAAACCATGTTCGGCATGAGGATCATCTCATTAGTCATTACTTTTATGGTATCCTGCACTGTAATTCACCTCTTAGTTGTGCCACATTCTATGCATGCTACCTGTTGTTGATGAACTGTTGCAATCCTGCAGTCAGTGGTCGGCAGACCATGTTAGATGTTTAAAATCCACAGTACCATGGTTGACTCGCATAAAGTATTGACCCGAAACCTTTAAGATCTTGTCAATCAGAAGTAGTGGCGTGGTTAAGTGTATGTCAACCTATTAAAATTTTGAGATGACATGTCAAATACTAGTACTTGATGTGAACTCTTATTTAATGCAGCCTGAATCAGGGACCCTATGTCTCCAAAACGCCATCTGGTTGCTAAAAGATTTGGTTGTGTTATGCAGATTGTTTACTCTTAATCCAAATTTTTAATGCAAATCAACAATGCATGGCCTCGGAGTTGAAGAACTCCAGTAGTAAGAATTGTGCTACGTAATTCGCATCTTCAAGAACATGACATTATGTCATTTTGTTATGTAGATTTTTGCTTCAAGTACCCAAAAAATTGTCGGTGATATGCCCTAAAGGTAATCATAGAGATAATTGTATCGTATTTATGAGTTATAGAATAAATATTATTATGTTCCTTAAATGCATCATCATTTATAAAGATTAACAAGTATGCGACTTGTTGATGAAACTCTTTGACTTATACAATGTCATTCTAAATGTATCCTTTGTTGGATGTCACTGATCGGAACATTAATTACTTATCGAACAACATATGTATTGATTGATGATCATATTTCACCGGTCATAGATATAGGGATATCGAATCAATAATGTGAACACATGTTAGAGAACATGGTGTTGGATTGACCCACCTTGATACACTACTGAGATTGTTATAATTTTATGTATCATTAGTTGGTCTCAAGCAAATATGATGTATAATCCTTATACCTGTGATCAATATGGTTTCCTACATGTGTAATAGTACACTTAGAGGCTGCCAAACGCTACTTCGTAACTGGGTAGTTATAAAAGTAGCTTCTGGGTATGCTATGAAATATGAGGATGGATGTGACTAGTCGGATATGATATGCACCCCTCCTGACATAACAGGAGATATATCTCTGAGCACCTCGATGTGGTCGGATAAAGAAAGTGTATGGTCATGCCACTAGTGGTCGAAGAGTCGGCCACATGAAGCTATGCGTCACTTGATCGAGAAAGTATTGAACAGTCCATAGATAACAAAATATCTCACTTGTAGTTCAACCAGATATCGTGAGGCAAAGGGAGAATACACAAGCAGGTCGTTCAGTTCGACTAGATATGTATTGGTTGTATGGAGATACAAGCTAGTCGTTGACTGGTCAAACATAATCACTAAGTGACCGTAAACTGATCGTAATGAGTTGCGAACTAGTCGTGACTAAATATGAACTTGTCGTATAGAGATACGAGAAGGTCGTAAGTGATAAGGACTTAGTCGTAGATTATATTGCATTAAGGTTCGTCCTATATAATTTACGTATATCCGGGAATCGTTATGCCCTGTTAGGAATCGCTAACGACTCGTGGTCGGAAAAGAGTTTTCGAGTCGCAAGCGATTACACATGAACCTGCAGGGTCACACACTTAACTGGTTGGAACAAACGAGTTCGGATGGGATCCGTCGTGAGCTCTTTATAAGGGGATGCATGGGGCTATTGGGATTGACGACGTGAGTTGCATCACCAAAACCCTACTCATCATCTTCTCGAAGACCCTACCGCGCGAGTTGGTGCTAGCACACCAGCGCACGGTGTTCCATCCCTGGACGTGTGGATACCGTAGAGGTGCTACAGCAATTGCTGCTGTGCTGAACGAGGACGATCCATAATTTTCACAAAGAACACGATTGGTTGCTAGAAGAGAGGATCGGTATTGAGGACGCTGGACGATCGACTACGATCACTACATCGACGGGCTTGACGTTGGATCAGGCTGCTTCAACTCTTCTTCCGCTGCACTACGCGTCTAGTGGTAACGATCTTGCTTGTATGGTTTCCTGATTTACTTGATAGAATTGTTGAATTATCAGTTAGTATAGTCTACCTGTATCTCTTCAAAATTGTACCATTTTCGATGCTTGTGATTCATAAAATTGATTGGACTTTTAGGTGTAGGGAAGCGGGAAATTTCTCACCACACTTCATATCTCAACCTGAACCGAATCTTGAAACCAGATCCAATTTGTTCTCACCAACTGTGTAAGATTTTTTTCCCCCACTTAGCAGAAAGTTTGAATGGAAGCTCGAAGGAAAGTATTATATCATTCGGTCGACATTGGCCTTCTAGTGCTCGTGTTTCTCAACAGTAACAGATGAACTGCATTTTTCTTGAGTTGACCTTATGCTTCTGATCCCTGATGTTTACTCAAGAGCGGCAGCTCGTACTTGAACAGCTGACACTTGGACACTTTTGTAGTATATGAACTAGTAAATTGTTCCATAAAGAAAAAAAGGCGCAGCTCCAAAGATCGATCGGCAGCAGCAATCCTTCTTCTGCGACCAACCAATCATGCATGTTGCTATCACAAGCCTTTTCTTTGGACGTGGGCTTCCGATGGCAGTCCAGATGCAGAGAAACTGACTTCAGGAATTAAAAATGGGGGGCTTTTCCACCCCTCCAGCTTCAACTTCAGCTTCAGGTCAGACATCATGTTTCAGAATCTCTGGGTTTTTATATCTCGATTAGTATGTGTGAATTATTGCATGCTTCGGCCAATTCAATTGTAGAACGGGGGTGGTGGGAGTAGTAGTTGCTGCGCACAAAAAATAAAAAGAAATTGTCCGAAAGATTCCCTCTTGAATGCACTGAATGTGGATAGTTGGCGCGTCTCGTGGAAAAGAGTTTTCTGTGGTGCTTCAGAATTTGTTATTCTTGCAGCGTGGATAGCCTACCAAATCAATATACTACTGAAGATCGGGATCCTGTCTAGTTATAACAAAACCATGCGAGCGTGTGACTCATCGAATCGAGAATGAAATGGATGAGATCGAGCACTTATGTTATTTAGCCACCTAATTTCTCAACACTTATGTTGGCTGTCGATGTTTTTTAATTATTTAGATCGAGCAGGACTTGGATAACACTTTTGGACTCTCGTCATCTGCCTGGGGACAGTGCTCAGTCGTGGCATGTGGAACAGCTACTAGTATAATACCTGGGCACCAGCGGAGCCGAATAGAAAAAAAATTGGGGATTTTTCGAAAATATTTGGGTAGGAAGGAGGCTGGTAGACGCCTCAGCCAGCGCTGCAACCACGGTTCTCAAGATTTAGTTACATCTCCTGCTCTGCCCTCTTCTCTTCTCTTTCCTTTTTTCCCCCCTGCTTGCTAATGCTTGCTCTTCGTTTCTATTCTATTCTGTGGTCGGTCCCTCGCCAACCACGTACCCCTGTATAAAATGCCTCGACTTGGGTGCCGTTTTGCCCAATTGCTTGTCAATCGGCAAAAGGTCCGTCCATTCTCCATCTACTGCTCTGCTGTCTCATCTCATGTCGACGGTGCCGGAGCCGCACGTCCTCGCCGTGGACGACAGCATCGTCGACCGTGCTGTCATCTCGAGGCTCCTCTGCAGCTCCAAATATCGAGGTACCGTTTCATTTCAGGACTACTTGAACGATGGATGTGCTGTAATTGAGAACAAAGTGCAAATCTGTGCAGAACAACATTCCGATCGGGTGATGGACCGATGTGTATTCGGAGTGTAAACGCGTGCAGTTTCTGCATCTGAACAGCTGGTTTTCTCTTGTAGAAAGAAATAAAAATCCTTGCTCCCGTACTGAAGTGGTTTCATTTGTTGGCTTACTGCAGTTACCACGGTGGACAGCGGCAGGAGAGCACTGGAGGTTCTCAGTAGGGTACGTATATCTGTTGGATCGGTGCATGCTACCTATGTCCGTTCTCAAATTTTAATGCACTGAGCAACAAGTTGAGCCTCTGTATGTAACAGGATCGGAATGTTCACATGATCATCACGGACTACTGTATGCCGGAGATGACCGGGTACGACCTCCTCAAGCGGGTCAAGGTCAGCTCCAGTCTCTCTCTCTCTCTCTCTGAATCTCTCTCTTGCGCTCGTCCGCTGATTTGTCTTGTAATTAATAGATCTGTGGATTGATTGGGACAATGCGGCTGCATTAATTAATTTGCAGGAGTCGGCGGAGCTGAAGGAGATCCCGGTGGTGATCATGTCGTCGGAGAACTCGCCGACGAGAATCCGGCGGTGCCTGGAGGAGGGCGCGGAGGAGTTTTTGATCAAGCCGGTGCGGCCGTCGGATGTGTCGCGCCTCTGCAGCCGCGTCATGATGCGGTAGCACACTGCAGACGGCGAGGACATCTGGCAACGTACGTCGACTCCATGGATCATGGATGAACTACTAGTGCCAAGCAACCTAGGTACGCACTGACGAACAGGAAAGAAAAGCACGCAGAGAGCAGAATAAAATCTGACAGGAGCAAGGGCCGAACGTACGGCATGCAGCTCGAGCCACATCCCTTGTACGATCGAGCATATATACAGTGTTGCCTACTCCGTCCCGTCCTCTCTAGCTAGATGCCTAGATGCAGTGGCTAGCTAACTACTAGCTGGCAGCAATGGAGTAGAATAGGGTTCAACGTATTGGTTCAGCGGGATGGAAACGACGACGATATACATACATGCGTACGTACGTTTGTAGGCCTGTACGTGGAGATCGAGTTTAAGGACGTAACAACACCTCTAGTGTTTTTGTATGGTGAACTGAAAACCCAAAGGGGACTTCCAAACTGTATAGCAGTCTTACGAAGTTTGTTACGTTTTATGAAGTTTTGGATGATTAAAAGTTATAGATTTTAAGTATGAAATTTCAGATTGATGTTTCAACCAAGTTTCATAAGGTTTCAGTATAGTTTCAGAAGGTTTCAACGTGTTTCGGGTTTCTAGAAGTTTCCAGACGATTCTAAAAAAAAATTCAATCTTTTGCGTTTCATGAAGTTTCAATATTGACATCGTGTCTCATCAAGTTTCAACTAGTCTCATTCAGCTAGTTTGGGATATATTTCATTAAGTTTCATCCAGTATCATTGTTTCTCTATATTTTGTAGAGCAAGTTTCATTAAGTTCCGTCAAGTTACATCCTTGTTTCATTAAGTTTCACTAGGTTTCAGAGAGTTTCAAATAGTTTCCACAAAGTTTCATCCAATTATTTGGGATTAAAACTTAATAAAACACGATAAAACTTGAGATGAAACTTCATGAGACTTGGAATTAAACTTAATGAAACTATATGAAACTTGATAAGACACGGTGAAACTGCATGAAACTTCATGAGACTTGAGATGAAAACTTCATAAAACTTGATGAAATACGATGAAACTTGAGATAAAACTTCATAAGACTTGGGATGAAACTACATAAAACTTATTACGGTACTCGTTCTCCATGATTCTATCAGTAGAAAACCCACAGAGAAAAGAAGAATAGAGAATTTCAATAGCCAAGGACTGAAGAAAGCCTCTACCTACTCTGCGTGACGTCATAGATTTGCCCCTTGATGGCCATGAGTAGCAGCTTCTTAGGGTCGAATCCGTCATAAGCCCTCAGCTCTTCCTCTGTCACCTCCCCGAGCTGCACCGGCGGCGGTAGCGGCTCGAACGCCCTCTCCTCCACCTCCCGCCTCCTCGGCGGCGGCGCCGACCTCGCAAATAGGCTGGACACGGCCATGCATAGCGCCGCGGCCACCGCCACAGCCGTGAAGAACGCCGCGGGAGACAGACCTGTGTACGCCGCAATGGCCACCTTCGCCGCTTCCCAGCACCCCAGTGCCGCAGCAGCCATCATCACTATGGACGGTGGAGCAAGAACCGAGCCCAGCAAGGAGAACAGAGAAGTGGGTGTGAGTGAGATCGGATGGCAGTAGCAACAGAGCAAGGTGGAGGATGAAGGGAGCAAGTGAAATGGGACGAGATGGAGGGGACGCACGAACTATGTTATTTTCTTATAGGGAGTTGGTGTACATCAACGTATCTAACGATAGATTGCTATCCCGTTTTGCTGCCCCCAAACGGTATAGCGTTAGTTAGTATTTCTCTAATTGAAAACGATGATGTGGTTGTGACGTAGCCTGAAAAGTCCGATATTGCATAAAATTACATATTTGCGATATGCTCATTCGATCAAAATCCACGTTAATGAGTAAGTGTTGCCGAGTCATGAAAAAGTCTCATCAGTTAGTGGCGTAGCTGACCACAGGCCACACCTCAGGCCAGCCTAGCTGATTTCGGGCCTAAATTATTTTTTGTTGATTTTCAAATAAATTAGCACGACCTCTGTCATCAGTCATCGATGTACATAGTCTCATAGACAAGATGGCTAAAATGGAACGATGGAACGTCGTAACAAATTAACACTAAATAAAACAAACGAAAAAGCTAGAAAACGTTGTTGTGTTTCCCAGCTTTTAAATGGGATAGACACCTACCATCTGCTCGTATCAATCTAACACACTAGATCAACCATTTTGTGGAAATCATGGGGATATGATCATGATCTTAGGATGATATTACAATTGACAATGGTGTTGAAGATTTATCGAATCATGAGTTTTCGGTAAAGTTCAGGTGCTGCCAGGTCACTGGCAAGCGGCGGTCCGACTGGCCAAGAAATGGCGGTCGGACCGGCCTGGTGGCGGTTAGACCGGCCACCCCGGGTGGTCGATCGGCCATTCGAAAATTGGATTTTGGAGCTAGGCCAAAAATAGAGGGTGTAGGCAAGAGAGGGGATTCTCCTACACTTGGTCTCATAATTTTTGGAGCTTCCAGTCAAAAGATCTATTCGTTTGAAATTTCCAGAGAGGTCTCGATTTTTCAGGGTGGAAATTTGGCTAAGTCCCTAGATTGGCGGTCAGACTGGCCCATGGGTGGCGGTCTGACCGGTTTTCACTTGTTCGTCGGCTTTTTAGCGGCGACTTTTGTTGGTTAGGTTAAGTTCATGGGGGTTAGTGGATATGTGTTGCATGATGCATGTTTTCACTAACGTGGGTTAAGTTGCGAAGAACTTATTCCCAGAATTGATTTCTTGGTCTATTGTTGTGCAAGTGGCTTGGAGGTCAACGACGGTCAACGGTGAGGATGATCAGTACTAAGCTTAGAGAGCTGAGGTTCAGAATGATCGAGGATGCCGGGTGAAGTCGATAGATTCAAGCATGGTGCAAAATGGACAAGGGTGACCGAACGGGAAGTTCAGTGCGACGGGTTGTATCAAGCGGCGTGGGGTTAGTGCAAGTGCCATGGTGATTTCTGTGGGAGGTGGATGGGAGAGACTTGCCGACATGAAGAGAGCCGTTGATCATCCTACACGTGGCGAAGCATTGGATTGCTTCATGAAGATTGGACTCGGTCTTTGGAGAAGGATCAAGAAGGGGTATTTTGGTAACTTCACCAAGATACAGCCTTGATTGCTTTTGGCTAAACCACGACGCAAGGAGAAGTGATTTAGGTCAAGAGAAGATGAAGACAACGCTTTGAAATGCGTGCGTGAAACTCGTTTGTGTGTGGGCTTAACAGGTACCCATTAGAGAATACCTTCTAGAAGCTAGCCTCCACTATGAATTGAGGAGGGTGCTGGTTGTGCACCTCCTACCTCTTTCGTTTTATTATTGAAACCCTAGTTTTGGTGTTTAGGGAGAATAGTGGAGAGGTTAGGTTTCTAGAGATTGGATTGATTGTGTGCTCAAGTGTTGAGTATTCATCCTCCATAATGGAGTGGCTATAAACCAATATCTATCTCGAATCAATCCATACAAGATTGTTCAAGTTGATTCTCTTTATGTTCTTGCTCTCAATTTTGTGATTTTTGGGACTTTCTTTGATCCACTCCTTTTCTCTTGGTTTCTGGCCTAGATCTTGCTTGCTGTGACATGTGGGGACACATCTAGGATCATCTTGATCATCTATAACCCACCAGCAAGTTTTTGGATCATATTTCGGTTTTGACTCGGTTTTGGACCAACCTTCACTCAAACGGAAAAAGGTCAGAACTTTGACAAAGATCTTCACGATATTTGATTGGAATAGGTTACTGACATATTATAGAAGATGTGTTCCAAGTTTCGTGAAGTTTAGAGTTGTGGATCAAAAGTTAGACCTATTTGTGATTTCGTTTTCGCGCTGATTTTACTGTTTATCGTGCTGGAGGTCAGACCGCCCCCTGTGAGAGGTTAGACGGCCCATGGAGAGGTGAGAGGTCAGACGGCCCATGGAGAGGTCAGACCGCCCATGTTAAGAGGTCAGACTGCCCAACTATTTGGGAATTGAGTTGTTGATGATTTTGGTTGTTTTGCTCCGGGGTTTCGATTGGATTCAATACAAAGTCTTCCGCTATACTTGTACTTTGATCTTCATAGCTCTCATATCATTTGGAGCAAAAATCTTGTTGAATCTAATCTTAGTGAAAAAGAAGTCGTGCTCCTATTCACCCCATCTAGTCGCTGTTTCGATGCAACAAATCTCCTTCAACCATTGTTATCTGCACCCCAATCTTGATTCATTGCATCTCTCTCTCCCCAGTCCCCGCCCTCTACCATCCATTCAACACCATCCTTCTCTCCACGGCGGCACCAGCAAGCGTGTGCAAGTTCTGTTTGGCGCGGCAGCGGCGAGCATGTGCAGGTCCCGCGAGGCGGCAACGTGAGATAAGCACGAGTTTGAGCGATTAGACGTCACATCCATGAGGGAGATGTCGGATATGGAAGATGAGCATGGGTTCATCGGTGGACCCCTCGAAGGCCTCCATGTTGCCTTCACTACTGTTCCGGATGTTGCCATTGAGGCCAGGCTCTCACTCTTCCTCCCCTACGGCGTCGAGTGGCCAGCATCCGCGACATGTGGGCCGAATTGAGCCAGTACGACTACAACTTTATTCGCTTTTTTAAAACTTTTGTTGAAACTGTGTTGATGCACCGTGAAACCTTTTTTTTTAACTTGTTGAAACTTTCTGAAACTACTTGAAACATGTTGAAATTTTTTGAAATATGTTGAAACTTGCATGGAACTTCCACGAAACAAATTGAAACCTTACGAAACATCTTTGAAACGTTTTCACGAAACCTGAAACCTCGTAAAATCTCATGAAACTACTATACCATTAGAATTAATGGATTCTAACGGTATATAACGTAGGTCAACAGCTTCCATAAACAAAATGAACCAGCAGCCGGTAGATATTCAAAAGGGGTTAAACGATGCTTGTCGAGGACATATATGCTTATGTAACAAAATTTCTCAGTTTCTTAAATGCCTTCCTAGAGGAATGGGACACACATAGTCTAGTGGTAGTTTAGTGGTAGACAACCGTAGAGCTTGCCTAACAATCAAGGGGGTCATACACAGAGACAAAACATCATCATTAGAAAACCAAGCTTTAAGTTTGGAAAATGATGGACTAGAGAGGACCAATCTAGTTGTTTTTCAATATAATATGTAGCATATAAGCTATTAACTTCTTGATTAGACGTATAGACGTATAGAGTTGCCAAAAATAAAGGAGGGCCATTGCCCACCTTGGTTTGTACTGTTGTATGCTAAGGGTCATGTGGTAATTTCTCAATTTGAGAAAAATAAGAAATTGAAAATAAAATTAAAAGAAGGTGGGGCCCACCTGTTGGTGAGAGAAGAAGAAGAGATAAGGCTGGAGTCTCCAGCCCTATCCTTACGGGCGTGCGGCCTAGTCGGCTCTCTCGCGAGCGTGGCGGCGCTCGAGGCACGGGCAGCTGGTGCGCTCCGGGAGTCGACCATTGGCTGCCACCGACAATATGTTAAGTCGTAGTAATCTGTAGCTTTTTCACACTAACAATTATTCACAAATAACTTTTCTAGCTATTTAGTTTTGTAAAAAATAAAGCTAAGTTTTATTTAAATTATTTATTAAAACTGTGCTCAGCCACTGAACTGACCTGTTCTGGCTCGACGACCGGTCCAAAAACTGATAAGACGGAGGCTGATCCGAAGTGGGTGTGTGAGTGATGGGCCATCCTATCCGTAGGCATACCGTCGGGCTCGTCGTCCTCGCGATGCCCGTGCTCCTCCTCCTCTCCACCGTCTCCCTCCTCACCGCCCGTCTCTCACTGGCGGCAGCCTCCCTCCCCGCTCGTGCTCGACTTCGAAACCCTAGACTAGCCCACCGCCTGCTCTTCTCCGTCCTCCCCTCCTCCTCCCCGCTCCGCGCCTTTTGCCCGAGTGCCCGCCCCTCCTCCGCCACCTGCCCCGCCCACTCCTACTCCTCCTCCTCCTCTTCCATGGCCGACGACAACCCGCTCCTTGCCGAATTCGACTTCCCTCCATTGGACCTCGTCGAGCCCCGCCACGTCCGCCCCGGAATACGCACACTCCTCACCCGCCTCGTAAGTCATCCCGCCATTGCCACACTATCCGCAATTGTAATTCGGATCTCAGATTTCTAGGCCTTTTTCTTTTCGTTGTTGTGATTGCAGAAGGGCGAGCTGGAGGAGCTCGAGAAGGGCGTGCTGGAGGAGCTCGAGAAGGGCGTCGAGCCGACGTGGGGGAAGCTGGTCGAGCCGCTCGAGCGCATCGTCGACAGGCTCGAGGTCATCTGGGGCATGGTCGGCCACCTCAAGGCCGTCAAGGACTCCTCCGACCTCCGTGCCGCCGGCGAAGACGTCCAGGTACTCTCTTCTTACCATGGCTCCATCCAATCGCCTGTCATGTGTCGTCCGCTCGTGTTTACTTTACTCTGGTCCATAATTTATCGGAGAAGTCTTTCACATCAAATTGCATCTAAATATTTTATGGGTTGGTCATTCGACTGTTTTCTTATCCCAAAATAATAAAATTTTAGTTCATTTGCAGATAGTAAATTATTTATGTAATTTTTGTTCGTGGCCATGGTAATTATTCTCGAAAGTTTTAATAACTCATATTTCCATCACATGATTCAAAATCTAACATATACTTTAAGAGATTGTGCAAAAAACAAAGACAAACATGAAATTCTATACCAACAAAATACGGCAATGTGTTGAACCCATTATGTTTTGAAGAAAAAATCATAATAAATTCGGACCCAATTCATATCGGACGGATGGAAATTCGATTATTTTGACAAAAGAAAATAGTCGAATGTTGTTTAGCAAAACCGATAATTTATTGGAGTCATACCTAACTACTCTTTCAGTGCGAATGCAGTGGTCTGTATGTACATTGGGACATCTCAACTACGCTCTTTGAAATTTGCTCTGATATTGGATGAATTGTAAATAGTCAGTACTGAGGTCTTAGCAAATAAAATGTTAGCTGGCCGTATCTATCATCTCTCTGTACGCTCGATGATTTGAACAGATCTACTAGTACTTACCACCTGTCTGTACCCTGCTTTTCGTGCTCACAACTTAAGCTTGGTTGCTTTTTGTGGAGGAAACATTGGATAGGCACTAAACTAGAGAATGCTTTCTGTTGTTTATAATGTTTTTAAATGCTTTGGGTCACTAAACTGCATCACCACCTGATTTAATTGATCTTTCCATTTAACAGCCCGAGAAAGTGAGATTTCAACTAAGGCTGGGGCAGAGCAAGCCTATATATGAAGCTTTCGAGGCCATAAGGAATTCTTCAAATTGGGAAAAACTCAGTGATGCTCGCAAGCGTATAGTAGAAGGTAACCTTCTGTACAGGCACAATGCCACACTGAATCACTGATCCGGCTTCACTACGCAGAGGCTACTTATGTTTTCCTTCCCTAACAGCATTTCTTCTTCCCCTCATCAGCCCAAATAAAGAAAGCTGTTCTCAGTGGAGTTGCTCTTGAGGATGAACAGAGGGAGAAATTTAATCAAATTGAACAAGTGAGCTCTTTATTTTATCAAATGTTGGGATATTTTAATTTTGTCATAAACATGACGAGAAATGTGACTGCCTGACTGGATGCGCCTTACTGGAGATGTTATAACTAGAGGTGGGCGGATGGGCCGTCTTGGCCGGACCGCCCGAGGCATCTTGTTGGCTCGCCCACACTGTTCACAAAGCCAGTCGGCCACGGCATGATAGCCTGGGTTGTGCTTGGGCTGCCCCCCGACAAGATGGGCTGGCCTGGCACGGCACAACATTGGTAAGGCCTGTTTGGCCTGGCTGCGGAGAGGCCGAGGCGGCGAGGGACGACGGCGAGGACGCCGGCAGGCAGTCTTGCGGCCGCAGCAATGCAGCGAGGCGATCTGGCGCGAGGGAGAGAGGAGGAGGGCGGCGCGCGGGGCCGCGAGGGAGGAGGGACGGGGAGGTAGTGGGGCGGCGCCGACACGGAGGGAGAAGAGGGTAGGCGGCGGGGCGGCGCCGGCGTGGAGGGAGAAGAGGGGAGGCGGCCGACACGGAGGGAGAAGAGGGAGGAGGTGGCAGCGGCGTCGCGGGCGGCAGCGGCAGGCAGGCGAAGGGACGCACGGGAACAGGGCTTCGGGAGGGAGTAAAGGGGGGCACGCAGGGAGGTGGGCTGCGGGAGGCACGATGGGCCAAACGGGCTATGCCTGGGCCGCCTCCCCGGCACGGCACGAGCCGTTTGTTTCCTGTGGTATTTGAGCCAGTTGACTGCAAAAAAATTGCATGCTAGCTTATTTCAACTTATTCTTCTGGATCACAGTATTTTTACATAGCCTTAGTGAGTAATAAATAATTTTATAATGCGCTTAAAGTTCTTGTTCATATTGTTTATGGTTTTGCACATTTACTTATGGATGGTGCACTGTTCATGAATCACTGCTACACTCTTCACGAGTCACATTAGGTGGAGTATAACAAGCAATGCAGCTTTTTGGACAGAATTTACTAATGTTTTTCTTCTTAGCGAATTGATATGTGCAAAATGTGCCCATGTAAGCTTTTGGTGAACAAATGAACAAACCTAGGATTATCTTGAGTCTTGACATTGACGCAGATAGATCTTACCTCTTCCACGAGGTCACATTTTGGGGTGGCTGCAGTTTGTTGTGGCTGATTGCGTGCTGTTTGCTTCATACTTCCAAAGTTCCAATGACTGGCATAGTGCTGCTTCATCCATTATTTCCATTTTCTGCCTTTTGCTGATGCATGTCAGTTAATGGAGTGCTAACTTTATTTCAGGAGCTTGAAAAGTTGTCACAAAAGTTTAGTGAAAATGTGCTGGACGCAACAAAGAAATTTGAGAAATTAATTACTGATAAGAAAGAAATTGATGGGTTACCCGCTACAGCCCTTGGCTTAGCAGCACAGACTGCTGTCTCAAAGGTATGAACAATGGACATCAATATGGAAGCTTAGAAGGTATTTTCTCCCTTGAGTTCTTATGCTGACAAGCAAGTTTGTCAGGGTCATGAAAATGCTTCAGCTGAAAACGGACCTTGGATAATCACATTGGATGCACCAAGCTATATTCCTGTTATGCAACATGCTCGGAACAGAGCTCTTCGTGAAGAAGTTTATCGTGCCTATCTGACCCGTGCCTCCAGTGGTGATCTTGATAACACCAATATCATAAGTCAAATTCTAAAGTTGAGGCTAGAGAAGGCTAAACTACTTGGCTACAAGAGCTACGCTGAGGTGCTTGTGCTTATCTTTTCCCCCACCACAATACCACATTTAAAACAGTTCACATTATTATTGTGTTTTAACTAATTGATGGAAATCCTGAAGGTAAGCATGGCTCGGAAAATGGCAACTGTTGACCGGGTAGAAGAGCTTCTTGACAAACTTCGTGCTGCTTCCTGGGATCATGCTGTTAAAGGTGCCAGCCAAATCATTGTTTTTCTTCCTGCTTTTTTGTTCTTTTGCACAAAAAGAGAAATGGCCACTTTCATTATGGTTTTTATCAAGTTATTCTCGTTGATGTTCTTTCAACAGATCAATCATATCCTGTTTCTAGCCAGAGTTCCAGTATTTTGCCTATTTTATTACAATATTACGAAGTTGTAGCATCCAAAGATGCAAGAAGTTTGAACTCCTTATGTTGTTCACGTTTGAGGTTGTGTTCCTCATTTTTGTACTGTTACCTCTAATTTCACTCTCTTGAGAGCCCCCAAACGAAAGGAGGAGGAACTATACTTTATCATGATATCTCTGTCAGCAAATATTTTTCCCATATATCTTTTTATGAAGACTAAGGAGTAGGCTGAACATCTTTTTAACCTAAAATATCTGAACTGCTGATTTCTGTATGCAGATATGGAAGATCTAAAAGTCTTTGCGAAAGATTCTGGTTCTCCAGAAGCCAATGATCTGACTCACTGGGACATTGCCTTCTGGAGTGAACGACTGCGGGAATCTAAATATGACATCAATGAGGTTTCTTTCTTCGATTTATAGTAGTATTTCAATGTTTTCTGCTGCAAAGTTGATAATTTTCTCTCTGCCCAGATTACTGTTTTGATGACATTCCTCTGCATTCCATTTTGGTTTTCATTCCTTTGGCCATATATATTGCAGATACTTATCCAATATATATATTCCAAGTTGCATTAAATTTGTTATATCCTAGAAAGAAAGTACTGCACATGGTAATGATTGGCCATTGAGCTGATTTTAGCGCTGCCATTGCAGGAAGATCTGCGTCCTTACTTTGCACTACCCAAGGTTATGGATGGCCTCTTCAGTCTTACAAATAAGCTCTTTGGTGTAACCGTTGAACCTGCAGATGGATTGGCCCCTGTATGTATTTGTTCACTTTTCTTCACAAAACTACATGTTCTGCAAATGTTGACCACCGAGTACCTTTTCAGGTTTGGAACAGCGATGTCAAATTTTATTGTGTCAAAGATTCTTCCAATAGCCCTGTTGCTTATTTTTACTTCGATCCATATTCAAGACCATCTGAAAAGCGTGGTGGGGCTTGGATGAATGTGGTTTTTTCTCGTAGTCGCGTGCTAGCCCGCAATGGTTCACCTGTCAGGCTGCCTGTTGCCCATATGGTGTGTAATCAGATTCCACCAGTTGGCGATAAGCCCAGTCTTATGACCTTCCGTGAGGTAAGCAATACACTCGGTATGGTAAACTATTCAGGATATTTTCTAACAAACAGACATTCTGTTATATATGAAAGAAGTTATGAAACATATGTATTCTGTAAAATGTGAAGGAGGATATATTAGTAGCTATATCCTGATCATGATATATAAAAAAATCCATGCACATGTCTTCTGTAGGTTGAGACCGTGTTCCATGAATTTGGTCACGCACTGCAGCATATGCTGACAAAACAAGATGAAGGCTTTGTTGCTGGTATTCGTGGAATAGAATGGGATGCTGTAGAGTTACCCTCGCAGTTCATGGAAAACTGGTGCTATCACAAGTATCATGGATCTATCTTGTTTGGTTTTAGCTTGAATCTGCCTGATTCTGGTAAATAATTGACTTGCTGCATTGGTGTGCCAGGGATACTCTTTTGAGCATTGCAAAGCATTATGAAACTGGTGAACTTCTTCCAGAGGAAATTTGTGCTAAGCTTGTCGATGCAAAGAATTTCCGTGCTGGCACCTTCAGTCTGCGTCAGGTATGTTATCCTGTGCTTTCTTATGTTGTCATCATATTTTATTTGGTACTTAGTATCTGGTCATCAACTCATCATGGTTACATTACATAGTACATATCATAACTCTTTTGTTTTGCTATTAGTTTTTTCCCCTTCTTATTTTGGGTGTTACACTATCGATTGTTTGCCTGCATCCCATACCCCTTGTCCTGAAAGTAATGAAAGAACAGTGTGCCTATGTGTTCTTGAAAATGGCTTACATTTACCATTTCATCACCTGTTTGTTTAAATGTTCCTCTGCAGATACGTTTTGCTAGTGTAGATATGGAGCTGCATACAACTTACGATCCCAGTGGACCATTGTCCATATATGATGTTGACCGAAGAGTTGCAGAACAAACACAGGTTCGTGCTCCTTTGCCGGAGGACAAATCCCTGTGTGGCTTTAGCCATATATTTGCAGGTTTGCTATGCTTTAACTAACATGTAGATTCATTCAGTTCATCGCAGATTTCACCTCTCACTTCTTTTAATGAGAATCTGCAGGTGGCTATGCAGCCGGGTACTACAGTTACAAGGTAAATTACAATCTGTTACTTTGTCCTGACCTTGGATTCCTCTGACATGCCATGTGAATACACTGAAGCTAGTATCTTTTCATGTACTTACAGTGGGCTCAAGTATTGTCAGCTGATGCATTCTCAGTATTTGAAGATGCTGGTTTGGATAATGAGAAGGTACTTTTTTCACCCAGGGGAAACCCTCTAGCACGTGACAAAATCACCTGTTCAGATTTCAGTAATCATTCACCCACAACTTTATTCGATTATTTTTGTCAAATCTATCCCATACTACTCTCATGGTTGTAATGGTGTATCAACGCAGAATGTGGCGTGTAGAATATGAAAAGCATCAAATAGTAACAAATGGGATTTGACTCTAGATACGAAGTGGCAGAATTAGCTTTAATTACTTATGAGACCGATGAATGCCTGTTTGTGTAGGCTATCGAGGAAACTGGCAGACGATTCGGAGAAACAGTTCTTGCACTTGGAGGTGGAAAGTCTCCGCTTGAGGTTAGGGGCTGGGCAGGGCAGGGCAGGAATTTGCTTAAAAATCAATTGAAATTCAAAATTCAAAATTTGAATTTGCAAATTTCAGAAAAATCAGCTAGGATTTTGGATCCCGGACCCCGGCCGGTAACCGGTAGCCGGCGGTTACCGGCTGGGAATTTTTTCCCTGGGTATACTAACGCTGGAAACGAATTGCAGGTTTTTGTTTCCTTCCGTGGACGGGAGCCTTCACCTGAACCACTGCTTAGGCACAGCGGCTTGCTTCCTGTTGCTGCCTAGCCTAGTGTGCCACTCAATCGATATTGTTCCTCAGCGGAACCCACATTCGAGAGTTTTACCATCAACGAAACCATTATTTTTAGGAAAAAAAATAGATATATACCATCACAAAGTGTGCGGTTTTGAAGTATAGCAATGAAGAGTTTATTCTTTGAAATATATTATTGAAGAGTGAGCATGTCTAGAGATATGCTATTATATACATTTTACATCACTTTAGTATATATTTATACCTAGTGCGTGACTATGTATTTTTGTATGGACAAAAATACCTTTACATGCAAGGACAAAAGCTAGTATTATACAGTGAAAGCTAAATATCGAGGGATGCTAAGTATAAATATTTTGCTATTCCACACGAGCAAACTAAGAACTATACAGAGTTACTTCATCAATCATAGGGGACTAAAGCTCCCACTAGCACCCTGTCGCCGCCTGCTACATTCGTGATTCATGCTATCTTCGTAACATCGTTAAACCATGCAAAATTGTGGTGGGGGAAATGCAAAATTGAGGTGGGGGATGCATGCAAGGAAGTCCAAGGACTCCAAACTCAAAGCTGTCCATCTAGCTCTCTGACGGCTGCCATGATCTCCCGCATCCATGGATGCGAGCGGTCGCCGGCGACAAACTCGCACGCGACGCCGTCCACCTCGACCATGCTGCATCCCGGCACCTTGGCGACCATCTTCTCCTCCATCGCCCTCCGCACCTGGAGCACGTCCTCCCACTTGCTCGAGCACGCGTACATGTTGGACAGCTGCACGTGGACGCCGCTGTGGTCGAGCCCCAGCTCCGCCAAGCACTCCACCACCTGCTTCCCGAGCTCGATGTCGCCGTGCATCCTGCACGCGTTCAGCAGGGCGCCCAGCACGTACGAGTCGGGCCTCATCGGCATCGCCCTGACCACGTCCAGAGCTTCGGCGACCAGCCCGGCACGGCCGAGGACGTCGACGAGGCTCCCGTAGTGCTCGACGCCGGGCTCCATGCCGTAGACCGCGGCCATGCTCCGGAATATCTCCTTGGCACGGTCCACGAGGCCCGCCCGCCCGCACGCGGTGAGGACGCAGATGAAGGTGACCTCGTTGGGGCGCACCCCTTCCGGCTGCATCTCGCCGAACAAGTCGATGGCCTCCCTGCAGCGGCCGTGGTCCGAGAGCCCCGAGATCATGGCCGTGTAGGCGAACACGTCCCGCTCCGCCATGGCGGCGAACACCTGCCTCGCCGTGTCCAGGCTCCCGCACTTGGCGTACATGTCCACGAGCGCGGTGGCCACCACCCCGTCCAGCTCGCGTCTTCCAGATATGAAGGCGTGCGCCCACCTCCCCTGCTCTAGCGCCCCGAGCGCTCCGCACGCCGCCAGCACGCCGACGACTGCCGCCCTGTTGGGCTGGACGCCGGACCTGAGAATCTCGTCGAACATGCCGAGCGCCTCGGAGAATCTGGCTGCGCCGACGTAGGCGCTGAGCATGGCGCTCCAGGATACGGCGTTTCGGTGGGGCATTCCGTCGAACAGGGCTCGCGCGTCGTCGAGGTGGCCGGCCTTGGCGTAGGCGGTGAGGAGCGAGGTCCAGGAGCAGACGTCCCTGCAGGAGAGGTTGCGGTCGAAGAGGCAGCGGGCGGAGTGGAGGAGGCCGTGGGAGGCGTAGGCGTTGATGAGGCCGTTGGAGACGTAGGCGTGGGCGTCATAGGCGAGGAGGACGGCGAGGGCGTGAAGCGAGGAGACGAGGCGCGCCGGAGCCGCGTGCGGGGATGGGGAACCGGCTATGGATGCGGCGGCGGTGAGGAGAAAGGAGAAGGTGTAGTTGTTTGGGAGGAATGAGAAGGAGATGCGGCGGAGGCGGGGGAAGAGGAGGAGGGCGCGGAGCGGGAAGGCCGGGAGGAGGGAGCGGAGGAGGGAGTTGGGGAGGAAGCGGTCGGCGAGGAGCGAGGAGGTGAGCAGCTGGGCGTGGACCTGCCGGAGCTGCGCGGCGGTCAGCGACGGGCGCGACAGCAGATGCAGCGGCGCACGACGCGCCAATGCCATGGCTGGAGTAGGCGTCTCGTCTCGAGGAGGGAAGGGGAAGGAGCCGACGCGGGCCGGGCCCATATCCTATTGCCCGGCCCGGCCCACCACTCCAACCCAACAGTAAACCAAGTTGTTAGCGCTGCGTGGCCGTGGCGTTGGAAGGTGAAGCAGAAGCAGAAGCAGAAGGGCAAGGGAGGAGGAGCAAGAAGAAGAAGAAGAAGAAGAAGAAGCAAGGGCGGCAGGGAAGAGGAGGAAGCGGGGTATGGCTCGTGCTGGCGGGTCGGGCTCCGGGCTGGGGATGGGGAACCCAGTGAACGTGGGGATCGCGGTGCAGGCGGACTGGGAGAACCGCGAGTTCATCTCCAACATCTCCCTCAACGTCCGACGCCTCTTCGACTTCCTCCTCCGATTCGGTCAGTCCCTCCGCCTCCGCTCGCTTTCCTCCCTAATCCCGCCCGCCACACATATTGATGTCGCTGCATTCATCCGCTCCCGTTCTCTGGATCTGCTTCATTCTTCTCACTGGATCCTGGATCTGCCCTCTTCTCTATCACAAGTAAAAGTACTATTGCTTACTGCGTCTGCATCCACGACAAGACCTGATGGTAGATAGAATAGAATTGCTTTCGTTTTATCATTCATTCACGGTTAGATAGATGCATGGTCCCATTCATCTTACTAACAGCGTAACCAGCTCTATGATCTACTACACCTCCGCGACTCTTATTCACACGAAGTACGCACTTTCATGCCTATTGCTGCACACATTCATACCTGCTTGGGTTACCTGACAGGAGTGAGAGTGAGGACTCCCATTACCAGTTGCCAGTGAGGTCTTCCAGGTCAGGAACGGATTGGCCATAACGCCGGGTGGATAACTCGGCCGCGCGTTGTCTCTGTTAACTAAATACCAGTAATAGCACCCAGGGAAGCTAGCCAGTGGCTGGCTGTTACTGAATGGACCAGTAGTTCCAGCAGCTTTCTTCTCCTTGCTTCAGCCATCTTTCGGAAATAAATTGAACTCCAAAACCAGCCAGTTGCCACTAGCACTACCAACATGGTATCTGAAGCAAAAACCTTTGTACTCTTACAACAGTTTACGGCAACTGTTTTAAAACGGATCTTGAGTCCAAGTCTTAAGTGGACAAAGATGTCATTTTGGTACATTAATCTCTTTTGGTCACGGATTTGCAATAAAGTTATCGGATACTACCTGGCAGTTTAGTTTCCGCTGTCAAGAAATACTTTCCCGTGATTTTTCCTGTTGGCAAGCAATCGCTCTGTATATTTAGTCGGATATACCTTCCAGGATCCCGATATGTTGTTGTTTTTCAATCTTTGCCGGCCTAGCCCTGTTTTCTGATGCATATGACCATAGAGCCATTGCCAAAAAGAGAGTAAAAACATCAACAGAACTGTAGGAAACGCTCTGTCCTTTGACTGTGTAGATATGTTCATGCCAGAATATATGCTTGGTGGTAGGTATCATGCATCCGTAACCAGTGTTCTAAAAAGCGGTCTGGCAGGCTGATATTAGGCCGAATAACGGGACTATGTCCCCTCCCCGAGTTGAATATTGCAAAGTGAGTAAGTTAATAGGTTTACATGGTTAAGCGGGCCGATTATGCAGTTAAGCGGGCTGGGTACCGTATATTAGGCCGAATATTAGGGGTTTGTGTGACGTATTACAAAAATACTAGAAACCAGGCTTTACTAGGCTCTCAACCCACTTGAGGTTTACTTATGGGAAAAGGGTTTACTTGTTTAGTGACAAGACATTACCTATGTATGACATGGTTGGAACTTGGAACGATATATAATATATGAATCATGACCTTTACTTCTTTACTGCGAATATTTGTACTGTTACTGTATTATATTTCTGATTTGCATGGTTACATCGACAATAGCTTTGTTTTCAAGCCTATATTCATATAAAAAAAGACACATTAGATGTATTTTTGCTACTGTATGAGTCTACACATATATAAATCTAAAATTTAAAATAAGGTTACCTCAAAACCGATTACAAGGCCGAGTACAACGCCGGTTTCCGTATAATCTTTATAAGGTGGGGTGACTGAACAAATACCGGTTACCGATATTTAGAACATTGTTGGTAACTAACATATCCTTTAGCCGTAGGTATGGATAATGGTTGCCTGCTTTAAACTAGTTTTCTGTAATTAACATGAACCCAACGTAGTTCAATGTCATACCATTGCTGGTCCAAGATTTCCTGTTTCCTGTTGATTTGGCACTTGAAATTGTCAGCGGAATGGAGTCAGTAGTTTAAGACTTCAGGTCTCTACCTTTGAACTCTGATAGCGAAGCACTGCCATGCATGTTTGTTTGCTTTTCAACTCGTACTCTTATTTCTGGGAGGAAAGAAGAAGAACCAGCCAGATATATAACCCTCGGAAATTTGTATGCATTTGTGCAGAAGCTACAACGAAGAGCAAGCTAGCATCTTTGAATGAGAAGCTTGACATCCTAGAGCGGAAGCTGGAGGTGCTCGAAGTCCAAGTGAGCAGCGCAACGACCAATCCTTGTGTTTTCACCTAGAAAATGCATACAAGGGCAGGGTTTGCGGAGTTTTAGAGCTTTCGATGGATTCTGGTGTGTGCGTTTGTGTATCTATCAATGTAGTGGCGTGTAAGGCACTGCTGAATGATGATACCATCCATTGTAAAATTGTCATCTTGTGCATGTGCTTTGAACTCGACACGTTTCAAGTTTGTGTGGAGGTAATTAACCGACTGTTCTATCGTTTCCGGTGTGTCTGTCTACTTGAGAGATTTAGTTGGTTAACTGCAATGCTGTGCTGCTTGTCTCCTAGGGAGCCCACAGTTGCGAGTTTAAGGCACCTTCTACTGGTAGCAAGGGATGGCAGCAGAAATCGAATCTGACTGACCCTTGATTTCTCAAGGATTTTCCGCAGATATATATATATATATATATATATATATATATATATATATTCGACTATAGGATTTTCCGCAGGGGTATTATCAAGTTTGTGCCACGTAACCCAGTTTTGTGCTATCAACGGTCAGAAACCACCACCACGGTTGGATTTGATCAGGTTGGGGTTGAGGACGAAATATATTCGAGCAATCCAAATTAAAAGGAAAAATAGAAGCTGGGAGTTGCGTTGGTGTTCAAAGGAAAGTGTGGCGCTGGTGTTTTATCTCCCTCCCAACCACAGAACCATCTCTCCCTCTCCCTCTCTCTCTCTCTCTCTCTCCAAGGAGAGTGGAGCTAGCGTAGCCACTAGTGATAAACCATCTTGGGGACTTCTTTGTTCTCTTCTGCCTCCCGGTTCCTCCATTTTTCTTTCTTTCTGAGGAGAGCTCAGCACCTCCTACTCACTCCTGCTTGGCAACTATCGAAGCGGCCGGTTTGGTTGCTCTCCTAGCGAAGCTAGCTCTTACACGGATTGCCTCTCATCCTTCCTACTACGTACGGTGAGTTCCATCAAGTCCTGTAGATTCATCAAACCCATATGCTTGCTTGGAATTTCTCAAAAAAGAAGTGGGAAATTAAAAACGTACTAGCTTTCCTTGTTACAATCTTGTGCTTAACGGCAGCAAAACATAATGGTGAATCTCTCTTCTGTGAACTAATATGGACTAGAAAGTATTGCAAAAAGAATAATAGAAAAATAGGGGCATTCCGAGAATTGAACTCGGGACCTCTCGCACCCTAAGCGAGAATCATACCACTAGACCAAATGCCCTTTTGTTCCAACTTTTTATTTATTTTCCCCTACTTGTCCGCAGATGTGGCCCTTGATGTTATTTTTTATGAGTGTGGTCTTACGTTGTTAGGTGTTTTCTTTAGAGTGCACTGTACCACCAATTTTTTTTAGGAAAATATATGTTATATATAGTGTATATATACATGAAATAGATTTTGGTACAATCAAGCCAATGATATTTATAACTACACGTAAGTGTTATATTGTATGTTAGTACGTAGAATTATATAGATCATGTATTATGTACAAGTAGAATAATTAGTAGTAAGTTAGTCACGAGTCAGTAGATATATGTTACTTAAATTCGCACCGCCGCTGCTGTTTAAGAAAATCTTTTTCTCCTGAAATCATAGTTAACGGTAATAATGTGAGCAAGTAATTAACCTGAAGGATGCATGCGACTGTTAATTTGCGGGTTTAATTTGTTGCAGGAAGCTGAAGGTTTGATCGATCTTGCAGTTTTGTGTGTGTGTGGAGATGATGAATGTGCTATCTAGCCACCCCCAAAACGTGCAGCTGCGCATACACGAGATATCACCGCGAGGGAGATCACGCAAGGTGCAATGCCCAGCTGCATCTAGTACTGCTGGTGGCCAACTAGCAATTGCTGATCCCAACAGCAACTGGAGGCCTTCATTCCGTCGACTTGTCGCGGCTAGAGCCGTCAGCGACGGTGGAGAATCGAGCAGCGGCAAAGACGACGACGACGACGAAGAAAACCAAAGCAAAGATGAGGAGGAGGTGCGAGTGCGATGCATGATATATGTGTTATGTTATATATGTGTGCGGATTACTGAATTATATATATATACACATATATGCTCTCAACTGCTAGAAATCAACGCTTTATATATATATATGTTGATATAATTAATGTATGAGCATATGGCATGGCTAGCTGCAGGGTAGCTCTGCAGCAGGGTTGTCGAGGGAGGACTTGGAACGGCTGGTGGGGCCGGATGATGCGAGGTTCAACGGCTTGGATCTCGCAAACCTTATCAGGAAGAAGTACGGCAGATCATACGATGTCACTCTCATAAAGAAGGTACCGCTAGCTTAATCGTGCTTGAGCATTTTGATGTCATCTCTTGCGCAGTATGTTGGGAGTTAATTGCGTAGTTTAATATAATGTTGAGCACGTACCTCTGGTCTGTCGCACGCATGCAGGAGTTTATGGGAAGGAATCTGCTGGCGATGAATGTAATGTGGAAATACAGGGAGCAAGTAAGCGCGCAGCAGACATTTTTAATCCAGTTAATTGCATGCCTTTCGGCTTTCAATCTGAACATGCGTGTACATATCTAGATAGGGATTGAATTCTTGATGTGCTTAATTAGTAGTAGCTGGGAGCATGCATATATGCTCACTGAAATTAAGATATATAGGTATACTTAACTGAATCACTCACTGGCACTGCGTCGATCGATCTGTATGATGGATTGAACGGTGGCGTACGTGCACGCAGAGATCGTTCCCGTTGACGGAGGAGGAGTACCTGCTGCGGCTGGACGACGTTGCCAACACGCTCAAGTGCTGGGGAGCCGTCGCGCATGTCAGAAACACCCTAGAGAAGCTCAAGGAGAGACCACGGATTGGCAAAGTACGTACGTGAGGTCACAAGCTGCTTTCTTTGGTTGTCTTGTCATGTCTGAAGTCGTCTGTCAGCTCTGAATTTGAGCATTACGTGCATATATATATATAGTTTGGTCGATCACGGTTGATGCTGATCAGATGGTATGAATTCATAATGCGCGCAGGCGGTGAGCATCTTCATAGACATGGACGAGACGGGAGGCCGTTCCAAAGAATGGATCTACAGGTGAATTTCCTCCATTACAGCAGCAAATCTCTGACTCTTCAGCTTCAGGATCAGCATGCTGCCAAAGAGTGGACGACGAATTAATGTTGTCGTACAGGGTCAGATAGATAGATGATCCATTCCTTGCAAATCTGTCCTACTAGGATTATAGGCTATCTGAGGATGCTCAAAGGTAGAGTTTGACGATGGTGCTGGTTGCATGGTGAGTACTGCATCTATGAGCTTTGTATGGCAGCCGGAAGTGGATATGTATTGTTGATTCAAATAGTGGGCATTATATTTGTACAAGTATATTCTAAGATGTGCAAATAGCAAGGTTAAAATAAGATGCATATAACAGATCATATGCTATTTGGACAGATAGCAAGGTTAAAATAAGGTGCATCTAAAAGAACTGTTTGAGAGCACAACTGGTTGAATATATAATCTGTTTGCGTACATAGATAGATAGCCGTAGCGAATATTACATATGGAACCAGTATTACATATGATCTACAGAATTTCGCATCCTGTTTGCAACCATTACACAGGTTGAAACGTGGAGATCTGTTTAAGACGTATGTAATCTAAGATATAAATTAAAGTTATAGTTTTGATTACTATTGTATGAACCTACGAACTGTAAAGACGAGTGGAACTACGATGAACTATATATAGCAACGTACGTATAGACAACAACAAATACTGGAACACACACAAAACAAAACCGACAAGCATGCATAGAATAGAACAAATATAAAAATATAACCTAGACGGGTGAGGAAATAAAATTGGCTAACGCTTGGGAAAAATGGGAAGGACAGTATGCATGTGACGCTCCGTGTCATTACCTCTAGGGTAATTACACTTAGGCACACGGATTACTATTCGTCTGCCCGGTAGAACACCGCTCCGACGAATAGTAAGCCCTTTTTATTAGAGTTGCACAGCAGAATAATAAGATAGAAACTGTACATCTCTATTACAACAGTAGCCGCGCAGGACTATGGTCTTTACAGATAGTACACCACCTCCGATAAGTGGGACCAAGTCCCCTCGCTTGTCGGCCAAGCTCTTCTGGTCGTCTACTCGTCCCACGCGTCAAAGATGGCGCCCATCTCGCCCTGGTACTCGTGGTCGGTTCCCTCGCCTTCTGCGGCCTCTTCGATACCTGCAAGTCCTTCATCCCACACGGGATAGTTCCCGGCCGGACTAGAATCTACAAAGGAAAATACTAGCAAGGTTGAGTACAAAAGTACTCAGCAAGCATTAATAGCAGCAGATGCACTGTATGACTTATCTCTGTCTGTTATCACATTTTCTATATCATCTCATTTCTGAAAAATAAATCATTAAAACATTAGATGGCAGATTTTAATACTGAAAACACTACCGGTCACTCAGAGAGAAGATAGACCCCTGGTGGTTCCCGTAGACTCCAATCCAGGAGACTGTCATGAATTCATGATTTGTATAGCACTGCGCAGACTTGTACCACTTTACCCATAGCTATTCTGAACTCTAAAATGAACCAGGTCCCCCAGCATTTCCTTTGATGCGGGTTCAAGTTCAGAATACAGAACGTTTTCCAGGTTACGTGATTAATTTCTCCACCCATTACTTTCCGTCGGTGCCGACCTCGTCTTCACACCGAGTTCTGGTAATGTTGGTTGAGGCAGCTCCTGTCCTGCACTCAACACTCCACCTTAGCGCTATAGCGCCTTGGATCCCCCACTTCCGGTCTCTCTTCACGGTTCTGGGTTCCTCCATTCTCCTTCTCATATATTACTTACCCATTGTGGAAAGTATAATCACGTAATAAGGTAGCATTTTCTGCCCGCCGAAACGGGAAAATGATTGGCACTAATTTTACGGCCTCTGACCGAGTAAGAGTTTTGTTGGTCCTTATATTATAACTGTCGGTGTATTAGAACCGATCTTACGTAAAGATTGTTTGATTCGGGAGGTCTCCTAGAGATGAGATCACGCAAAGTGGATTGACACGGGATATTTAGACAGGTTCAGGCCTTCTCCGGAGAGAATAATAACCCTAATCCTGTGTGGTATGGTATTCTTGATGATCAAGTAAAAGACTAAGACTATTACAGAGAATAGCGCTTGTGTTCCTACTTGACTAGCTCTTGTTCGCTGTCGTTCGCCTCCCCTATTCCTCTGATTGATGCCTTTATATAGTCGTGAAGAAGTAGCCGTTTTGTCCTGCGGGAGATGCGCCTAATTAATCCAATGAATTCGCGCATGATGGCGTGAATTACCGCGCCTCGGCTTCTTCACGCCGTCCGCAATTATTTTCCGGAGATAATGGGGTATTTACACACCATTAATAAGCGGAATAATAGTGCGTGCGCACTGCTCGATTCCTTAATCAATTGGACTCACTCGCCTGTAGGTTTGATTATAAGGTGGTCGTAGTTTACCTGGTCGTAGAAGGACTTACGACCAGGTAGCAGTCGTAGAAGGACTTACGACTATGTAGTGGTCGTAGAAGGACTTACGGCCATGATATAGTCGTAGCAAGATTTACGACTACGGGGGTGATTGTAGAAGAACTTACAATTACTTGTTAGGCCTCTCCCTTATAGATATAAGGGGTACTTCTGGGGACTATGTGACATCATATTTACCCATAATAAGAATTATAGATAAAAGATAAAATGAGGATTATTAGATCCTCGTCATCTAGCCCCCCAGCTTCAAGTGAAAGTAACTTACTTGATAAAAGTTTCGTAAATGGACTTACGACCATGAGAATGTCGTAGAATGATAGTCGAAGGAAAAACTCTTCGACATTTGAGTGCTGCTTTGACCAGGAATTTGCTTGGTCAGGAAGGTTGCTTACGACTATCAAAAAGTCATAAAAAACCCCTACGACCGTCTGGTGGTCGTAGTAGGGGAATCGGAGAAAAACTCTTCCGATTGATACTTTCTTCGACTAGAAAGACTTGGTCAAGAATGTAATTTTGCTTGGAGGTGACAATACGCACCTATTTTTTCTCGAACGGACCATCTGGGGAATTGCAACCGGCTCTCATAGACTTGTCCGATGAAGCGGTTCCCGAAGCGGTACAACCATCTCTCATAGACCTATAGCCGAGACGGTTTCCGAAGCGGCGGAGATCGTGCGGTTATAAAAACTTACCAGGAGGTAGACTTGGATTTTTACCTTTCCCCCAAATCACTCCGCTGTTCTTCGAGCTCTTGCTTTCTCCGTCGTCGACTAGGTTTCATCTTCTCACGCTAACCCAATCAAAAAACTTCTTGCTTCTAAGCGAAATGGCCAAGAGAGTTTCGAATGGGAGGAATCGGAGATGGATGCGCTAAGATCAAGATCTTGGTCGATGTCGGAAGATCCTGAGAAGGCTCGTGAAGTGGATTCCGCCATCGGCAAAGATCGCCATCGGGGAAAATGGGCAAATCCGCCTTCCAAGCGTATTGAGAGTCGGCCTTCGATTGCTCGCCCACCCCTTTCTTACAGAGTACTCGAACACTTTGGGGTGGAACCGTGAACTTAGG
Organism: Hsuehochloa calcarea; assembly: GCA_036346395.1. Taxonomy (NCBI): domain Eukaryota; kingdom Viridiplantae; phylum Streptophyta; class Magnoliopsida; order Poales; family Poaceae; genus Hsuehochloa; species Hsuehochloa calcarea. Next base: position 78,454,035 of record CM070610.1, on the reverse strand, counting down.
TCCCAATTCCATTACCATGTTGAGCGTGTTCGTATCCGTGCGAGGCGTACTGGGATTCCGGCGGATCTCGAGCTGTTTCAATATTATTATGGGATGGCTCGACAAACCGGAATCGCCGGAAGCTGCGGTCTGAAGCTCCACGACTCGAAGTCGAAGGAGTATATTCAGAGTTTTACCCGGTCTTCGTGGCCGGGCTGGAGGAAGAGGTGGTTCTCTTGAAGGTCACCTCAAGACACCTTTCTTTCGCGGGAAGGTCATTGAAAAGAAATCTTCATGGGATTCAACCTCAAGATATCAAATGGATTAGCCCTTATATTCAAGCCATTAAGGACTTGAAGGAAGAAGGGCTGACCGGATGGCATGTGGTGAAGGATTTTATCACACGCCGAATTAGTCCTCTGAAGAAACGAGCATCTCCTATGTGGAGGTACTCGGGGAGAGGAGACCCCACCAGAGACTACGAGGAGGGTAAGCAATTGTCGACTTAGCTCTCCGTTTGGTCTTTCTCAACTTTGTCTAATATTTTTATCTGCTTACAGATCTTTCACAGCCGAGGTTGACTCAGTCGACTCATCTGTGAGAAGTCCCCGCCACTCCGAGGCGGTTCCTCAAGTCATTGCGGCTTTGTCCGCAGATGAAAGGATAGAGCGCCTAAAGGTAATCGTAAATCGATTCTTTCTTTAGGACTTTATAGTCGTAGAAGATACTTACGACTAATGGTGATCGAGAATATCTTACAATCAAGAAAGAGTCGAGAGAAAACTTACGACTTGGTACTAGTCGTAGAAAAACTTACGATTAATTAGTGATTCTTCTTTTCTGCCTTGCTTTACGTAAAGTAGGCATGGAAAATCGCCAGACGACGAAGAAGTCGCTCGATGACTATTGGCGCCGGGTTGTCGAAGACAAAGGCTCGGCTCCTCCTCGAAGAGACGCCGACTTGTAAAATCTGCCGACAAGGGGAGCAAGCTCGAGCTCGGTCTTTCGACCGCACTTTCTACAACTGCGGCACCGTAGTTGTATCTGAAGCCGAGGCCGCAGCCGTTGAAGCCGAGGAGGTTGAAGCAGTTGAACCTCTTAAGCGCAAACCTCGCAGGGCTAAGGTACCCTTCTATTATGACATGGAATCTTTCGCAGTTGGTGCCACTCCTAGTTTTATTAAGCAACTGGAAAGGGAGAACTGGAAGGATTTTATGTCTTTTATGAAGGACGATGCGGCATCAGCACAACCTGCAACTGAGGGCAGTGCTACTTCTGGAATGGTCGAGACCTATCCCGTCCATCCAGAAGATCAGGAAACCAGAGCTCTGGTTCCTGTTCAAACTCTACGACCAGACGTGGTCGTAGCTGAGCCAATTATTGAACCTCGACCAGACGTGGTCGTGGAGAAGAAGAGGTCCTCCGTTGGGAGGATTGCTCCAAAATTCTGGTTAAGACCAGGTGCGAGGTATGTGAAATGTACTGAAGTGTAAGAACGACATTTACCTTTTTCTTTTTCACAACCTGATTTGCTTTTCTTTAATTCAGTCCGACTCCTTCAGCCCCCGGGAATGCTCCTGCTGAGAAGTCCATTGCTATCCCTTCAGCTATTCGAGAGGTAGCAATGGAGGTGGTCGAAGCATCACCCTTGGCCCAGGTGGCCGATGAAGTCGAGACTCCTGCAGTGACTCCACATCTGCCAAGTCGTAACTCACGACTCTTGAGGTAGCGGTATTCATCGTTGAGGTGGCCGCCACGACCATCAAGTCGAGAAATAACAGAGGCAGCTGTGGAAGCCTCTGGTCAAGGTGGTGACCAGCCTGCGCACCGCTCTGGGAAGGAAATCGTAGGAGGCATTCCTTCCCCTACCCAAAGAGAAATCATAGAACCAGAAGGAGAAAATTTCAACTTCTGTGGTGACTTCTTTGGGCCTGCCTCCGTCGTAGGGTCCTCTGCTTACAGATCTCGTGACCGAGTCCCCCATCCCAAGGATATTCCCAATACGGAGAATACTTTTGATAACGAGCGCCTCGAGAAGGTGTGGTGGGACAAAGTCGTGAGGATAGATAAGCTGCAGAACCCAGACCTTGTATATTCAATGTTTGCTAGGACGACTATGAATGTAAGTATCTTCAAAATACTTATATATGTGACTTTCCTTCTCTTCTCACTGTTTTTTCTTTTTGCAGAAAGCTCTAGAGCAAATTGCTGTTGTCGGTGAGTATCATCGACAACTTTTAGAGCTAAGACAGGAGAAGGAACTACTCTGCGCAGAGGCAGAGAGGTGGTAAGTTACTTATCATTCATAGTTGTTTTCGACTTAAATACTCGTAAAATGTTTTACGAGAATAGTAATGGAAGAAACTCATGACGAAGTATCGATCGTAAAAGCTTACGACTACTTACAACCTGTAGTGGTCGAGAAAGACTTACAACTATATCGTAGTCGTAGAAAACTTACGACTAGGTCGGTAGTTGTAGAAGTACTTACAACCATTCTACTGATGTTTATCTTCGCTCTGTTCTTTGTAGGTTAAACAAGTGATACGAAGACCTTAGTGACTCACTCGACTATGAAAAAGAAGAGTCGAGGAGGCTAAGGAACAAGTATTAGTCCTCTCGGATAGACTTCGAGAGACTGCTCTCATCTAAAAGATTGCAGAAAAAATAAACGATAAGTTCTCAACTTAAGACGCTTTTGATCTTTAACATTTACCCGACTCTCCTTTCTTCTCCGGATAAAGAAAAGAGATGCGGAAGCTCGCATCAAGTTCAAGAAAAGCTTTGGTCATTCAGAGTTTTCCGCATTACCGCGAATAAGGATCAAGAACTCGAGGGTTTTAGAACTCGATTAATGTAAGTAAATCTTTACATGTTATCCTTTTTGAGTATTTTCCCTTTTCTAATGCCAATTTCTTGTTCGAAATTGTCGCCCAATTGAGAAACCTCGAGGTCAAATCCAAGCAAAGACCTTCATTCGCAATGAGTCCGTCCGCATTGCTAAGATGAATGCGAGGACATCGAGCGTGGGAGCAAAAGCATGTCAAACCGCTGCTTCCCATCGAGAAGAGGTCAAGAAATTAGATTCTCAATTAGTAGGTAAGAAAAGCTTTTACCTATAATTATCTTTGTGTTATCTTCCTCTAGAAGTATATTTTTGTTTGACCGATATTATTCTTTTCAGAACAAGCGGTCGAAAACAAAAAGCTTCGCGAGGCTTCGACTTGTACCCAACATGAGATGGAGTCGATGAAGACTAGTCTTCAAGGCAACATCACTCTCTGAACAATGTGCTTAGTGAGCTACATTCGAGGGAAAACTCCTCGAGAAGATACCATAGTCGCTCACACAAGTACCATTGGGGAACAAGTCGGAAAATTGCAAGAAATGGTGACCACTCAAGACTAATCAAGTGAATCAATAAGGAGGCAATGAAGCTGCAGATAGTTACGCTTTGGCGAAACTTAAAGCTCAAGACCCCGCCTTAATGTTAAACCAATCGAAGCCGACTTGATCGTCACGAATCGAGGCAAGTCGTCGATTGAGGAAATGCATCGATTGGCAAAAGGTGGCGAGGAAATGCACTAGGCTCTCCCCCTTCAGAGTAATCTTGTAACTACCTTGTAAGGCAGACAATTTTTGTTGATGAGTAATATATGATCCGCTTTATTTCCTGAAAATCATCTTGTCGAGTAGTTAGTAACTCAAAAGATAATAAACGAATGAAAGACTAAGAATTGAAGTCAAATTAATAACTTTATCCTAGCTCATGCGACTATTTGCTTAGATTGTTTAGACAATCTAAATAAATAGTGTTTAAAAATGGGGTTTCTGAAAACAAAGAGAGGTTTATTTAACTTATAGCTTTTGTTACGGTTGTCAAGCACTGATCGAAAGAGTAGAAAACGACTCGACACTAGGAAGTTCCTTCTAGTGGGCAGGACCACGTGCAGAGAGGAAAGGCTTCGACTAGGTGATGTTTCCATCTCCGACTAGTTTAATCAAACCAAGAACAGCAACTTGAGTTAAACAAACGTCTTAGAGGACTTTAGTAATTCGTTCGTCCTTTTTTGGTGGACTTCGATAAGTCTTTTCCAGTAGCAAAAGTAGGAGACTGATCGACACTAGGAAGTTTCCTTCTAGTGGGCAGGACCACATGCAGAGAGGAAAGACTTCGACTAGGTGTGTCTCTTCCTTCGACCAGTTAAAACAAATCGAGTACACCAAAGGTGGTCGAACAAATGTAAGAAAGTGCGCTCTACTTAGAATATTTTTGGAATTTACTGAAAAAATAGACTAAGATTGAGAGAGTTGGCTTTGAGAACATTTCGACTGGATAAAACCCGAGCTCTTTGTATTGGCAGCAAAAATGAGTAACGAGTCGATGCTAGGAAATTCCTTCTAGTGGGCAGAACCACATGCAGAGAGGAGAAGTTTCACCGGATGACGCGTTTCGCTTTTGGCGGTGTAAAGAAAATCGGGTGTTTTAAAATCATAGTCGAAAGATTAAAAAGCACTACTCAAAATAAGGCAAAAGAGGTAGAAAGAACACGGACTTTTATTGCACGAGAAACGGTCACACATAGAATTTGCGAATCGGTCGATGTTCCAAGAGTTTGAGAGAACTCGCCCATCTTCCATTGCTAGTCGTGACGACCACGCCGAGTTACTTCGACCATCGTGTAAGGACCTTCCCATTTAGGGAAAGTTTATTCCGATTAGACTTGGATTGGCGAGCCTCAATACCAAGTCACCTACAAAGAAGGTCGCGAGGTTGGACCTTACGATTATAGTATCTGCGCAGGCTTGTTGGTAGACCGCCAACGGATTAAGGCTAGGTTTCTCCTCTCTTGAGTAGGTTAATGTCATCCGCTCGAAGTTGTTCTGGTTTGAGTTGTTGAAGGTTTCAACTCGTGTCGACCGCAATTTTAGCTCCGAGGAAGCATGGCTTCGCCTCAAAACTAGAAAAATGGTGTTTCTCCTGTTGCTCGATGGTGGTCGCATTTAACCGCCCATAATATGGAGGGTAATTCTTGTACCCAAGCCCCGAGCGCTTAACAAGTCGGGTCAAGACTCGAGTTTTAATTCCTCGCATTATTTGGCCGTTTGCACGCTCGACCGCCCCATTGCTTTGGGGATGTGCAATGTATAGCATAGCTTGGTACCCAACTCGCCGCAAAATTCACAAATTTTGCACTTGCGAATTGTTTACCATTGTCCGTAATTATCCGACTTAACTCCAAATCGACTAATTACGCTTCTCATCATGAACCTTTTGTCGCCTGTTGTTATCGATTCTGAGTTCACTTGATCCATTTTGTGAACGTGTCAATAGCCACAAAAGGAATTCAAACCTCCGGAGCTTTGGAAACGGTCCTAGGATATCAAGCCCCAGTGTCGCAAAAGGCCAAGAAAGAGGTATTGTTTGTAATGCTTGAGTGGTTGGTGTATCTGCTCTACCATGGAATTGGCATCGACACACTTTTAACCACCTCCATAGCATCGTCATGTGTCAGAGGCCAAGAAAAACCTTGTCGAAAGGCTTTACCAACCAATGTTCAGAGGAAGCATCGTCCCACAGATGCCACTGTATATCGTGAAGGAGTGTTATTCCTTCTTTTGCGGAATGCATCGCATGATTATTCCTTGGGTTCCTCGCTTATAGAGGACTCCTTCAACCAAAGTATACATTTTGACTTTTCGGGATAATCGATCCGCCTCAAGATCATCTTCTGCACGAACCCTTGTAAAGATACTCGTAGATGGGAGTCATCCGTATCCTCGTAATCTAATGAGGCCATCTCAAGAGGAGGTGTCTCGGTTCTTCGACGAGACGGTTTTTGGAGTTGCTCCAAGAAAACTCCTTTTAGTGCTGTAGATCGGAAGAAGCCATCCGAGCAAGTTGGTCTCATGAGAAATTATCCTTCGAGGGATAAATTGTACCTCGAAACCTAAAAATGTTTTTCTAGCTTACGATTTGATAAGTACCGAGCCATTGTTGAGTTAGAGCACCGTACTCTTTCCGATTTGATTCACGACTAGTTGAGAGTCTCCTCTCACGAGTAGTCGACAATTGAGAGTGCTTTCGCACTCGTATGCCGCCTAGCAAACCTTCGTACTCGCCACATTGTTAGTGGCCCGAAAGTTTAATTGTATGGCATACTTTAAGATTTCTCCAGTAGGAGATACCAGACCACCCGACCCGAGCCACTTAAAGTAAGTGACCCGTCAAAGTACATCATCCATCGGTCGTGGGAATCGATCGGGATCCCGAACGAGTTCAGATTTGTCCATTCGGCGACAAAGTCCGCCAAGATCCGGGATTTTATGGCCGTTCGGGACACGAATGGAGGTCGAACTCCCAAGTTCGACCGACCATTTTGCCATGCGTCCCCATTGTTTCCTTATTATGGAGGATTGCTCCCAAAGGAAACTCGACAGATGACTATTTTGTGCGCTGAAAATAATGCCGCAGCTTCCTCGAAGACATGAGGAGGGCATATAGAAGTTTTGGACTGAGGGTAACGCCCTTAGGCCCGTAAAACTTCGCTAACGTAGTAAACCGGTCGTTATGCGTTTTCACGCTCTACGACTAGTATCGCGCTTCGCTCGTGGCGTGGCGACTAGGTAAATTAAGAGCGCCTCTTCGGCTTTGGAGAAACCGAGCAGAGCACTCGAAAGATACCTCTTGACATCCTCAAAGGCGCGTTTGCCTCGTTCGACCACTCAAAACCTTCATGTCTCCCGAGAAGTTTAAAGAAAGGTAGTCCTTTTCTCCTAGTCGTGCGATGAAACGACTTAAAGCCGCCATGCACCCAAAGTGAGTTTCGACTTCCTTTTTGTGTTTGGAGGACGATCCGAGGATGGCTTTTATTTTTCAGATTTGCTTGATTCCTCGTTCGGATACTAGGAATCCAAGCAATTTTCTGAAGAAATTCCAAACACACACTTCTCTCGATTGAGTTTTAAGCGGTGCTTTACGAGGTTGTCGAATGTTTCTTGTAGGTCGATGATATGATTAAGTCTCTTAATGCTTTTTACGACTAGATCATCAACATAGGCTTCCAAATTCCGGCCTAATTGAGATGAAAAGTCGATTGCATTAGGCGTTGAAAAGAAGCACCAAAGATTCTTTAGACCAAATGGCATTTTGACATAGCAAAAGGTACCAAATGGAGTAATGAATGCGGTCTTTTCTTCATCGCTTAAACACATATTGATCCGTGGTATCCGAATATGCATCTAAAAACTTAATATCTCACAACTGCAGCTTGAATCAACCAAATGATCGACACGAGGTAAAGGGAAATCATCTTTTGGACAAGCTTTATTAAGATCGAGAAAGTCCACGCACATACGCCATTTGCCGCTTGACTTTTGACCATTACAGGTTAGCCAACCACTCGGGTGGTTGACTTCTCTTATAAAGCCCGCTTTAAGTAGCTTATCCAACTCGATTTAATAGCATTTCGCCGATCGGGGCAAATCTCGTAATTTTTGTTTTACAGTACTTTATCGGTAGTAAAGCTAGCTTGTGCTCGATCACCTTCACGGGACTCGGGCATGTCGGATGCTTGCCACGCAAAGACATCTGCGTTAGCTCGGAGGAAGGTAATGAGGGCGCCTTCCTATTTGGGGTCGGAAGTCTCCCGATGCGAGCAGTCTTGAGGGTTCTTCAAGCCCGGAGGAACCTCTTTGACTTGGTCGTTCGGCTTTGGTGCGACTTTAGGCTTCGACTTGCTAGTCGGTGACTTTCATCTCGAGTTGGTATTTGACCAACCATCTCGAGGATCGACGGCCGCAGACTATACGCCATCTTTTGTCACATCAATGGTGATCACTCCTTTGGGACTGGCATCTTAAGACATTGATACCCGTAATGAGTAGCCATTAAGAATTTTGCCAAAGTTGGTCGTCCGAGTATGGCGTTATATGCCGTATCGAAATCGACCACATCAAAGGAGACTTTCTCTGTCCTGAAATTACTTGGTGAGCCAAATGTTAAAGGAAGAGAAACTTGGCCAATGGGTTTGGTCAAGACCCGTGACGATTCCATGAAAGGAATATCGTCGCCTTACCTTTGTCCCGGTACTTGCATCTCGTCCGGGGCTTTAGTAAATAATATGTTCAAAGAATCGCCACCATCAACCAACACTCGATTGACCCGACGCTTGTTGATGGTGGGTTCGACCACAATCGGATATCGACCTGATCGACTCGTAGTGATTGGGCAGTCATCCTTCTCAAAAGAGATGGTAACTTCCGACCACTTCGGTAATTTATTGACGAGAGGAGTATGTATAGAATTTACCTCTCGTCCGTCAGCTTTAAGTTGTCGTTTGGAGTCGTATGCTGATGATCCTCCGTAGATGTGCTCAACGGTATGTTGCGGATCTTGGACAGCATCTCCTCATCATCCGACGACTTTTGGCCACTCGTATGTCCTACCGCCGAGAGTAGGGAGTGGTGCTTTGCCGTTGTAGTAGTCCTCGAGCTTTCTTTGGAAAACTTCGGCGATTCTTGAGGTCATGTCCTTCCTTTTATGAAAAGGACACCACCTTGGTTTGTCGTTCCTACGATCGTATGCGCTTACCTTTGCCTTGATCGAGTGCGACTTGGTGGTTTGGGGCTCTCCATCTTTCACGGCGGAACCTCCTTGGAACCACCGGTTTGTGGTTTTGACTTTTATTTTCTTCTTGGACTTTTTGCTTTTTATCCTTACCAACTTCACCGGCTCTTGAGGAGTATATGTTTCTCGATCGATAGTGTTGTTCCACTCGATTGCCTCGTAAGCGATTGCATATCGATCGGCCATCTCAAGAGTTCGACAAATGATGTTGGGAGGATTCAAAGCAATGTCCTCCGTTATCCTTCTACTACGGACTCCTTGCTTAAAAGCCCTGATCACAGAGGAATCGAAATTTTCGAATTGAGTTACTGAACCCGACTAAAGCGTTTGATGAATTGACGCAAAGTCTCGTTGTTGTTCTGCTTTATCCGGCAAGTCGCCTTCTTTTCGTATGGTTGTATGTGCCTTGAAAATTCGCTGTAGAAGATCACAGAGGTGTTGCCAAGAGTAGATCGACTCGAGTGGTTGGTTTAATAACCACGATCGAGCGGATCCTTCGAGCACAGTCGGAAGGTAATTCGCCATTACATGCTCTCCTCCTCCTGCTGCTCGGACAGCTGTTGTATAGATCTGAAGAAATTCGATGGGATTTTGAGATCCATCAAATTTCTCCATGTTCACTGGCCGAAAATGAGGTGGCCAGCGAACTGCTCGGAGGTCAGGCGAGAATGCCCGGCATCCGGTAATCACTTCTTGGCGCCTTCTTTGTAGGAAAGAAGGGTTAATGTCACCAGGTGATCGTATACGACGATACCGTGCAGTGACTGCTCGTAGTAGGCCTCAGCTCTACGAGGAGAATACTCCTCGTATTCTACTCGTTATGAATTTCTTTGTCGAAGTGGTGAATGATCACCTCTCCGAGGGGCTTCTTGATCTTCACCGATCGAAATGTATTTCTCTGAATAGGGGATCGATTCGACTTATGGCCGTGTCGATTCCTACGTAAAGAAATATTCGATTGACTGGTAGCTGAGGAAGTCGTATTGCTACGACTACCTGAATGTTGTCGATGAGGTACCTCCAGTCTTGTCATCACAGTTCGAAGTCTTTGCGTAATCTCTTCAGCAAAGAGATCGTACCACAGCGCTCGAGCAAGCTCTTGATCGGGATTCTCGAGCAAGTCGTTGATGTCCCGGAGTTCTTGTACCTCCTCCGATCGATGTTGAATGCGCCAGTGCAGTTCTTCCGATCGCAATTTTCTTTCTTCGACGACATCAAAATCCTCCTCATCGGGTCTTTGAGGCCTTCTTAGTGGAGTGCGAGAATGTCGAGGATTTCCTCGCGTCATCGAGTGTTGGTTCTCTCTCGCCAACGGTGGTGCCCTTGCCATTACCACGAGGGGCGCAGTGTGTGATCTTCGGGAGTGTTCTTATCTCGGCCTCCATGAGGTCGACCACGATTTGGGGAAGGACGAAGACCTCCGTTGATGATTCTAACTTGCGCCGAGGCCTCCCGCTTGAGGAGTGCTCGAGGACACCATCTGGCGACTTGGAGTAATCCCCTCCGTAGGGGAACTCCGGGTTATAATCGCCTCCGTTCGCAAATGAGATCTGCGGGAGACGGTCGAATTTGCAGAAAAGCATGCTTGATCCCACCCTCTCCGGAGTTACCCCGAGAGAGGATCACTAGATCTTTGGTGGAGTCCTGGAATTGTGGCTCCCGAACTTGACTTACCAAGTCGGACCGCCTTAAGGGGACTTGAACACTTGGAGAAAGAACTCGTCGTGTTGTGAGTCCTCCAGGAGCGGTCTGGTCGGATTGACCCTTGTCCTTTGAGGGAATTGGCTCCTCTGTCGGACGTATTGTTGTGGGGGATAAGGATCCCTCCTCAACTCCATTAATGGGATGGTTTCCTGGAGAATAATCTCCGGAGGCAACATCACCATCAGCGGATGCATCACTCGGCTCGTAGTCGAAACCGGCATCCATGTCGACATCTGCGTAATCTGCCAAGTCAAACCAGTTCTCTTCGTTCCATTCTCCTGCCATAATTGCATGAGATTGGAAAAGGAGAGTATGTTGACAAGAGATTACCGGAAGATCCCCACGGTCGGCGCCAACCGCTTGTATTAGAACCGATCTTACGTAAAGATTGTTTGATTCGGGGGGTCTCCTAGAGATGAGATCACGCAGAGTGGATTGACACGGGATATTTAGACAGGTTCAGGCCTTCTCCGGAGAGAATAATAACCCTAATCCTGTGTGGTGTGGTATTCTTGATGATCAAGTAAAAGACTAAGACTATTACAGAGAATAGCGCTTGTGTTCCTACTTGACTAGCTCTTGTTCGCTGTCGTTCGCCTCCCCTATTCCTCTGATTGATGCCTTTATATAGTCGTGAAGAAGTAGTCGTTTTGTCTGCGGAGATGCGCCTAATTAATCCAATGAATTCGCATGATGGCGAGAATTACCGCGCCTCGGCTTCTTCACGCCGTCCGCAATTATTTTCCGAGAGATAATGGGGTATTTACACACCATTAATAAGCGGAATAATAGTGCGTGCGAACTGCTCGATTCCTTAATCAATTGGACCCACTCGCTTTGTAGGTTTGATTATAAGGTGGTCGTAGTTTACCTGGTCGTAGAAGGACTTACGACCAGGTAGCAGTCGTAGAAGGACTTACGACTATGTAGTGGTCGTAGAAGGACTTACGACCATGATATAGTCGTAGCAAGATTTACGACTACGGGGGTGATTGTAGAAGAACTTACAATTACTTGTTAGGCCTCTCCCTTATAGATATAAGGGGTACTTCTGGGGACTATGTGACATCATATTTACCCATAATAAGAATTATAGATAAAAGATAAAATGAGGATTATTAGATCCTCGTCAATAACCATATGTAAAAGGGTACTACCTCTTACCTCATCATCATCTTTTTCTCATTTTCTTCCCCTGCCCTGGGCCCCCTTTACCAGCCATATCATAATATTATCACATTTCCTTTCATGTTTCTCATCTCTTTCATAATCATCTCAATCATTTGATCTGAGTTTTGGGAAATAAATTTTGATGCAATACATATTCTACAGCAATATACGGTTTACATTTAAAATAACTATATTGATGTTCAAGAGGATCGCCTGCCTTCAGAATTGCAGAAAAGATCGTCGTCGACGAAATCTATACCAACTACACCTGCAAGCGTCGGCTCATCTGCTGCAATTATACGACGGTGAGAATAATAAATAATTAAGCAAATACTTATTGTGGTTTGTGTGATAGTAGGCGTGTAAACTGCTAATGCAAATCCTATCTGTTAGCCAATTTCATTTTACAAATATTTTTTGAGTCCCGGCACAGTTAGCACTTTCCCACTAAAGTCACTCTACGGTTCGCTACGCCTACACGAATTTATCCAAGTGCACACTACTAAGAATGCCTTAATACACACAAATGGGGTGGTTCTAATTAATTGAATAAATAAAAGCTATGCTGATTTTCCTAAATTTTCCCTAGCTTAATTTCCTACACATAATCACTAAATCAATTCATTACTTAATTCTCAAATTCCCTATTTCCCTAATCTCTATTTCCTAATTGACCTTCCCCTAATTACCTTTTTCTCCTAAACTACTTCCTATCCTAACCCTAATCCCCGGCCGACACTCTCCACCTGCCGGCTCCTTTATCCCCTTCCCCACCTCTCGCCTCCCCTACCTCTCCTAGGCACCGCCTCTCCCTCCGGCTCTGCTCCCTGCTTCGGTTCCCTGCTGCCTCCTCTTCACCCGGTGCGACCGAATGGCCAGGCGCCGCCATGCGCTCGCCCCCGGTCGCTCGGCCTCCCGGTCGCCTCAACTCTCTCCTCCCGGCTAGCTCCTCCTGGTGCAGTTGTGGCCCCAAGCGCCACTGCTACCGAGTCCTCCTCCCCTCAGCTCCTTCCCGGTCCGGTGCACGCCAGCTCGGCCGGCTCGGCCTTCTGGCCGCCGGCCGCCCTAGGCTCCCCAGATCCGGCCCGGTGCTTGGCCTCCCGCTCTCGGTTCTCTCCCCTGGTGCCCTAAGCCCACTCCCGGCTCGGCCTGCTACTGGATTTGGTTCCCTAGTTCCACTTTGGTTTTAGCTAGGTTGATTCTTAGTAGATCTAGTTGAATCCATTACTAATGTTAGTTGGTGTTTATGTATGCATGCTCATGGTGATTGATTTGGGGCAAGGGAGGCTACTGGAGATGGTGGAGGTGGATGTTGGGCTCGGTTTGCCACTGAGGTAAGCCCTCACCCTACTCTCTCCCTCTACTCCGCTCCCTACTGCTCTGTGATGAACACTAAGAGACATTTGCTATTGTGGAATGAACAAGGTGCATGTGTATGGATGAATGGCAAAATGATTGTGGGAGAAATGGTTGTTCACCTGAGGGTTGGGGTTGCGGCCGATGTGGTGGCCGGTGGTCGGGATGGCGATGCCGGTAGTGGGGGTGGAGGTCGTCCTGCTGCTGGTCTCGGTGTGGCCTTCGGTGGTCGCTTGCGGTTCACAGGCCACCGCCGGCTTCGCCCTTGCTCTCCAGCTCCTCCCTGCTTTCCTTGCTCCTCTTGCTCCACTCCTACGGTTGGGGGTCTTGGCCTTGTGGTTCTGCTGGTCTGGGCAGTGGGACGCTTGGTTGTGTCTTGGCTTTGCATTGCTTTGGTTTGATGGGCTTGCGCTCTTGCTGGCCTTGAAGGGGGTTACACCTCGGCTGGGGGTGAATCTGGCTGCCTTGCTTGGGGGCTGGTTAATGACCACTATGCCCTTGTGCTCACCGGATGGCTCTCCCCAGATGTTTTTGGGCTGAGGGCAATTTGGTCAATTGGCTGGCAATTCGCTATGCAAGGGATTCTCTACAATCGCAGCCATTGGTATACGTAGGTGTTGGATTCGAAAATGCCGAATGATGAAACCTACGAAAATAAGACGACGCCGATTATCTTAGGTTGGTCTAGGTATCGTGAGTATCCAAGTGCCGACTGATTTGGGTTAGCCTAGGTGACTTGAGAACCAAGATGCCGGTTAACCCAGGTTGGTGTGGGTAGTCTCGGTACTCAGGCTGCCGGCTAGTCTAGGTCGATCTGGGAACCGCAATGATTCCTACGGTACTCTGACGGCAATCCACTTTATTCTAACTCTATTCTATAGTTTTTTTTTGAATTGCTAATGGTCTTATGGTTGATTGGCGAACAATGGAGCTGGGAATGGTGTTTCGGATTGGGTCAAGGAAGACGGTTTGACTGGACGGCGATGGACGGACGAGATTTCAAGGAATGCTTTGGCGGCATGCAATGCAAGAATTTAATTTAATCTTTTTGTAATGTACTCAAAATTTTAAAACATGATCTGTTCTGATGTAATAAATTCTTGTATTACTTGAGTTCAGAAAAATTTTATTTACTGCTAACCAGCTATTAATGTTAATTAGATTAGTCTGATTTTTCGGGTTCTCACAATGCACGTGGGAAAAGCAGCATATATAGGTAGAAGTAATACATGTAAGAAGCAACACTAGGCAGATGTAGGAAGGCGACAACGGGAATGTAGTAAATGTGTGCTCAACAAAGCTATATACCAAACAGTAGGATGCACAAATAGGCTAAACGTGGGGTGGGGGGGAAACAAGACCAGGAGTAAGGAAACTTACAGCGCAGCAGGGACAGAGAACATGAGCGAAGTTATGCGGGCGTTTGTAAGATTGAGGAGGCTGACTAGAGACGGAGTGAATAGGCAGTTATAAATTTTCCTGTTCTAAAACTGAGTTTATAATGCAGAAGAGTAAGTCAATTCGGTTTTGCACAATTAAGGTCTAAAACAACTAGTCTCACTAAGTGCACCAATAATCTAAGTTTATATCAATAATAGCAAGCATACAAAGACATGTAAGAAATTTAATCCTAGAAATGTAAATTGCACAAAGTAAATCACTACAGAGTAAACCACAATAACACAAAGACGTTTTATCGTGGTGTTCGGAGACTTGTCGGTCTCCACTAATCCACGTTGAGATAAGCCCAAACAAATTGGACCGGCTCCACGAATTAAGCCAAACACCTCAATTCCACTAGTGATAGCTCTTTCCCGCTCTGAGTAGGTGAGCTCCAACCTTCACAACATGCTGGGTCACTTCACAATCTTCTTTGAAGAGATCACCGGACAAGATACCTCCAGCGCCGTCTAGGAGTCGTCAAACTCCAAGAGTAATAAGTCAAGCCTCTTGCTTGACTCTCACCACGTGTAACAAATGCGCAAGCTCAAGCGGATACGAAATCCACCTCTGGATGCAACACATACAACTAGAGACCTCTCTTCTTACTCACAAGGTGCAACATATGCATAATTGATAGAAGAAGCTCACACTGCCTCAATAGAATGAAATGGAGTGCCAAGGGCTCCCTCCCAACCAGCCAAGGTGGGTATTTATAGTCCACACCACAAAAACTAACCGTTGGAGACAAAACTCAGCAAAAAACCAGTATTTGCGGTAATACCATTGTACAAACCCGGTATTACCGTTTTTATTGTTCAACGATCGAAAAGGGTGCATTAAATACTAAAAAACTAGCTGTTTTTGGTTTTGGTGCGGTAATACCACTGTACAAAACGTGTATTACCGTTTTGCGGCAGCACCACTCTTCTCGGGCGATATTACCGCAGTCCAATTTCAGCACAGATGACACTCGAAAAAAAGGTCATAACTTTTGACTCCGATGTCGGAATTGAGCGATCTTGTACTCTATAGAAAGCTTGTTTAGAGGTCTACACAACCCACCTATTTGATTGATTTCAAACACATTTGATGAAATAAAAACTACCATAGTCTAAGTCCAATGAAATAGCAACAAGTAATCTTAGACCATATCAAGGTAAGTGCATGAATCCCAACAATTTACAAAAATACATTTGCAAACTTAGATCATACCACAAGGAGTAGGTACATGGATTTCAACCATTTGTAACCAAGGGAAAATGCATGAATCCCAATAATTTGCAAAACACATTTATAAACTTAGATCATACCACAAGGAGTAGGTACATGAACTTCATCTATTTGTAAAAATACATTTGCAAAGTATAGTCACATACTATAATGAATAGATGTATAAGACTCGGCTATTTATAAAACACATTCGTAAATAATAGCAGTATGCCTTGGAGAACTAGAATAAGCGGGATTGGGCTATCAATACATGATGAGACTTAAGCTACTAGACAAGACCCTCTTGATAGTATGACAATCCTATACTAGTAATTCGGTCTTCCAACTAAACACCAAGATCGGTAAAATACTAGGAACACATCCTTAGCCCTATCTAGTTATACCTTTGCCTTGAGCATCCTCTTTAAGCTTGATGACGCACATCTTCATTTCAAGTCCAGGTCATTGTCTTGATATGCATCAACCCATGATGCACCCATCAACACATGATGGGTTTTATCTTGACTTGATGATCAACTCATGATCGTCTCCTCTTCGAGATCTTGATATGCATCAACACATGATGCATCCTCTTCTTGAACCTTGACTTGATGACGATCAACTCATGATGACATCCAAAGTCTCCATTATCATGGAACATAACCTTTTTCAGATATAAATGAATCATTTATGTAATCATTAAATTGATTACTTATTTAATCGTGGAATTAGATCAATTGTCATTAATTACCGTTAAGTAAGTTAATTGTTGTTAACATGTACTTTGTGCAAATTGTCGTTAATTGCCATCAATTGTAGTTAAGTTTTACTTGTGTGTGAATTATCATTAATTGTTGTAAAGTGTTGTCCATTGTCATTAATTGCTGTCAATTATTGTAAATTGCCTACAGTTGTAGTTAAACAGCATCAAACAAGCCATCATTTGCCTCATTGGTATTTCAGACATTTTCCAAGCCAGCCTACCTAAAAATCAGACTGTCAAACACCAAACCTCTCTAGCTCCACCGTTCAGCCGTACAGCCCAGCCGGAAGTTGCTTTTAAGAAAAAACTGCATCCATACAAACATGCCCTAAATAGAGTCCTCTATGCCGCACACTAACCCGATGAGCTCTGTCCAGACCCAGCCATGATCCGCCCTGCTCAGCACTAGGGTGGGTGGATGCAGGTTAGATGCCACCCTGGCCCGATCACATAAATATTATTTGTTTTTGTATGGATTAATATTATTCTACGAGCTATGATAATACAATATTAACTAGTATTTTTTACTTCAAAGACATTTGTTATCATTGTTACAAGTTGGTCTTTAAATATCAATTGTTCAAGATAATATGTTAATCAAGTTTGGTAAATAATATGATTCTTACTTTTTAAAATACATGAAAATATAATGCAATATTAACTAGTATTTGCTATTTTAAATACATTTGTTACCATTGTCACAAGTTAAATATTAATAGTTTCACGATAATATGCAATTGATTTTAGTAAATAATATGTTTCTTACCTTTTAAATATGAGAGCTACTAGCCCACGGTATCCCGTTGGGAGAGAGCTCCCAATGGGATAGCTTTTCCTTTCGTGAAACCTCTTCAACGGGATAGGATGCGGGATGGGTTCTCGCGTCCTCTTCTGTCTGCTCCCATCGCGAGCCACCTACTCGCGCAAAACCTCACGGCCGTCATCTGTTGCGTGTGCATGAGAACGCGGGTAGCAGCTCCTCGCCTCCATGCACAGGGAGTTTCAAAAATTGAAGTTGTTGAGGTTTCACAACTAAAACTTGTAGTTTCAAAAGTGCATTTCGATAAAAAAGCAAGTTTCAGAAGTGATTTCAAAAGGGATTGAAAAAGTTTCAACAAAAATCAAGCTCAGGGAGGTTTCTGAACCATTACCTCCACACGCGCGCTTGGATTGTGCCCACCGTCACGCATGCCTGTTCGTAGCTAAACTCTTGCCTGCGCTCCACCTCCACGTGTGCCAACTCTCGGATGGAATGGTCAACCCAATGCGCCTCTCCTTCGTGCTAGCTTACGTGTTGCTCGTGCGCCGTGCACTGTATTAGCTCAGGCCCGCCGCCGCAAGCGGCAAGGCCATGCACACACTCACTGCCACCATAGGGACCGAATCGAGGTGGCTCAGTGTTATATCTGCCACCACCGGAGACGAATCAGCCGCTAGCGCTCGACGTGGAGATAGCAGGGAGAAGGGATTGGAATTTTTAGGAGGGGAGCTTCACGAAGAGCCTCGTTGGTAATATAGCACACCTATCCGTATTATAAATTTTGGGTGCGAAATGTTTCTACCAAGGTCTTATAGTTGCCATGTCCTAAAATGGTAACGCGTGCCCTGAAAATGCTAGTATCACTAATTTCAAATCCATGTGTAATATTTTTCTATGGACACACACACACACACACACACACACACACACACACACACACACACATATATATATATATATATATATATATATATATATATATATATATATAGAAACAACACTTGCACTAGTGTGCCTGTGAGGTTTCAGCAAGCGTTGAGAAAAGATAGTCTGCTTTTTAGGTACTCTGATTTTTCTAACCACTTATATATATACACCAAAATATTTCAGGTTGTACACAATGTCATCAGCCATCAAAAGTACTTCCTCATCTTTATAATTTTAAAAAGTTTACTAATATATATATTTTTTTAAAAATAATAATGGTCAAATATATGTATTAGACACGATGTCTAAAACGCAGTCTACAGATAGGGACCAATTGTTATTGCACTTAAAATTCATTTAGCACACGACAATAAACCAAAAGGAGTTTGAAGACCGTAAATGAATTACACAACTTAACAAACCACATAGATTATTCGAATAACATCGAGAGATTGAGCGCGAGCCACACAAAAAAGCAGCATACACGAAGACATAACAGCGACGTGCAAGCTGCTGTCAAAGCTCATATATCAGATCAGAGGAAGTAAAGCAGACAAGGAGAAGGATCATGTAAACCAGAGTTACGTTGCAAACTGAGCAACCTCATCGCTGCATATGATATCCTACCGTCATGTCGCAAGATCACGGTGCCTGACTCTTCTCAAGGCGAAAGAGGAGAGAAAAAAAAATATGAAAATAACCTTGCACTTCAACTGGTAAAAACAAATTGCAAATGAGGATAAAAACTTGCACTTCTACACATCAGATTAACACATAGAAAATGAAAAGTATCTCATGAAACAAAAAATTATGTGGCCTCTTTGTTCAGGCCAGAAATATCAGTTGCAGATTGATTCCGAGTAGCCAAACAGTTGATTAAGCAACTTCAGCAAATAAGGGGTTGTTGCTTTCGGTTCTTCCATGTTCTCAGAATGAGATGGTGTGCTTCAATGACTCTATAGCAAGAATACTCAAGTTTCTTAGCAATATTTCAATAATACAATTCAACTGACCATGCAAACAGGTGCGGAGCGGAACAACATTTCTTGCAATACAGAATAACCAGTGGCTCTATTGCAAAATGTAACCTACAGACTGAATCATGAAATCAAATGACTGCATTGGCAAGCAGCTAGGATATAGCATTTGGATTGCTCACATCTACCAGATCGAAAGGCACCGCTGAGTTTTACAAAGCACAGCGTATAAAGCACGAAGAGAGTTGCATAGTATGTGATAGTTCAAGTTACATGATCTAGGGTGTAAACCACAGATGGCGCTCCTCCCATTAGTTCAAAATGTAAATACCTCGTACGAAAAAAAAAAACATTCTTGTGTGCTAAACCAAAATAACAGCTAATGTGGCCACAAGCACATGAAGACCTAAGGATGCGATACTAGATTTGGAGTGAAAAGCAATGACTTAACCGATTATGCCACGCATCATTCCTAGTGGTTACGCTTTCTTATCAGCAAGCCCCAATGAAAGCGCAGCCTCGACCTTGTTCCACTCCTCTTTGGCATCACCCTTCACAGCCTTCTTCATTGCCATGACAACCTCCTTTGCGTGTTTCACCTTCCTGCTCTTCACCAATCCCTCAACCAAACCTTTGACGGCTTGGAATGGTGGCGCCCACTTGTTGTCCAAGCATTCCTTGCATACCTCCAGTGCAGGACCAAACACACTCTTCTTGACCAACGCCTCAAGCAGCATAATGTAGGTCTCAAAATTGGGCGACACCCCTGTCCCATTAGGCCTCGGCACCTCCGGCATCCTCCTGAATAGCACCATGGCAGCACCCACCTCCCCATCCTTGCAGAGCCCCTTAATCACCGTGTTAAAGCTCCCACGGTTGGGTGGGACGCCCTTCGCCCCCATAGCATCCAGCAACTCCGCGGCCTCAAAGCTCCTCCCTTTTGCGCACAGCGCGGCCATCCGGAGGCTGTACGTGCTGACATTGGGCTTGAGCCGCCTCTTAGCACCGTTGATCTCATTAAGCAGTTGGTCAAATGCGGCAGTATCACCTGAGTTGAGGTAGCCCTTGAGGATCTCATTGCACGAAACAATGTCCGGTTCAACGCTGGCCTTGTCAGGCATTTCATCAAACACTGCTCGGGCGGAGGAGACGTCGCCGCCGGCAACGAGGGACTTGAGGAGGATGTTGTGGGAGACGATCCCCGGCTTGATGCCGAGCTCCGCGGGGAGGGTGCGGAAGGCGTGGACGACGCGGTCGTACTCGCGGTTGTCGTGGTATGCGGAGAGGAGGGCGGAGAGGGCCCGGTCGGACGGGGGGGTGACGAGGCGGAAGGTGGAGAGGGAGTGGTCGGGCATGCCGGCTGCGGCATAAAGGGAGATGAGGCGGATGAGAAAGCCCTCCGAGGGGTGGGGCGCGGGGAGGGAGGTGAGGGAGGAGGAGAGGATGGAAGCGACGAGGTCGCGGCGGCCGGCGGAGGCGAGGCGGTGGACGGAGAGGGAGAAGAGGGGGCGGTCGGCGAGGAAGGGAGGGTGGGGAGGGCGGAGAGGAAGAGGGAAGCGAGGGCGTCCGGGGTGGTGGCAGCGTTGCGGATGGAGGACTTGAGGCGGGAGAGCTCAGCGGGGGTGGTGGTTTGGACTGGCTGGGGTTGGGTGGAGAGGAGGCGGAGGAGGAGCTGGCGACGGAGGAGGAGGGAGGGGGTTGGAGTCGGAGTGAGGCTCCGGCAGAGGGCGGCGGCGGCCATCGGGGAAGTAAGAGACGAGACGGGGGTGGGTGGGGACGCGACGGGAGGGGAGGGGAGGGGAGGGGAGGGTTTAGGCGCATAGATCTAGGGCCTGCAGACCTGGCTAGACGGGCGGCCCGGCCGGCACGGCGAGTCTGGGAAGACACGATCTGTTTCAAATTGGTTACTGTTTGTGCTGGGCCGGATGGTTCATGGGTTGGAGTGGTGGTTTAAATACGGTCCGTCGGGTATTCGTGTTTTGTCGGATTGGACCGAACCCGTTTAGCCTGTTGGGCTAAGTGTGGTTCATTTAGCCCATTTAGCCTGTCAGAATGATAAAATAATTAAAAAATATAAAAAAAATATGTAGAATTCTGAAGTAGACATGAAAACTGAGAAAAATAAGACAATCATAATGAAAATGTAGTAAAGAGTTTTATTAATGTCCAACTGGCTGCCTCGTTAAAACCTTCGCCAAGTAAAAACTCAAAATAAGAAAATCTTGCTAAAGAAAAAAGAGTACAACTATAGCTCTATAATTCTACATATATGATACATCCTTATTATATATGTCGGTGTTATTGTCTAAGTACAGATTTTCGAACACCTCCGACAACTCTGTATTTTTCACAGAGTGTTGTGTTCGTGAATCAGCTTGTTCCCAGTCCTTCACAGTTAGAAGGATCTCCACCATCTCACTTGTGAGACTTGTTCTTCTCTCCTCCAATATTCTTCCAGAAAGACTGAAAGCAGGCTCAGAGGAAACCGTAGAGACAGGAACAGCTAACACATCACGTGCAAGTA
The DNA here is from genome assembly GCA_036346395.1 of Hsuehochloa calcarea. NCBI lineage: Eukaryota > Viridiplantae > Streptophyta > Magnoliopsida > Poales > Poaceae > Hsuehochloa > Hsuehochloa calcarea. The sequence goes on along the minus strand of CM070610.1, from coordinate 78,432,594 downwards.
TGGATAGCACATGATATGTTACCTTATGAGCTTGCCACCATTGCAAGATGTCGAAGCCTTCTGAGTTGAAATCTACCGTATCGTTGTCCAGATAGGTGGATAGTTCTCTGCTCCTTGTGGGTCTTGGCTGAGCAGGCATTGGTGTAGAAGAAGAAAAAGAAGACATGGATATGGACCTGGAGGAAAAGGCACAGAAGATCGCACCCCACACATTTGTCTTCCCACTTGAGGTGGGCGCTACTGGAGGTCATTGCGAGCGGACCCCCGAGAACTTATTTTCATACCTTTAAACCTCGTATAACAAAAAATGAATTTCTACAAAATAGTTAGCATTGTCTAGCCCCATAGCATCACTAAGAAGATCAAGTACATTACCAAATGCATCAATTTTAGCCTTATGATCTAAAAGAAATGCAAATGCATATAGGTAAGAGATTTCTCTTCAATATTTAAGGTATTTAGATTTCATGGAAACAACATCATCCGTAAAACTAAGTTATTTTCATACATTTTTAATTGAGTAGCAATTTATAAAATAATATGCACAATGATAGGAGATGTTGGATAGTAAACAGCGGACAAAGCAACAGTTGCCTCATAATTTTTCTCTAAAAACGATAGTATATTTTTAGCAACGAACCAATGTTGCTTTGTTAATAGTATACTACCGTCAGTGCTATAATAGTGTGTTTGAATAAAAATAAAAAAAAAGTACTCTTGTATGGTAAAAGATTCTTAAGCATGAGGTAAGTAGAGTTTCACCTTGCCTCCATGTCCAAACCAAACTTTCTTGGACGTACACCCATGGTAAAAGATTCTTGTGTAGGTCGTGCATCGTCCTCGATCAATGCAACAACGCCTCTACGGTATCCACACGTCTAGAGGTGGAACGACATACGCCGGTGTGCTAGCACCAACGCGCACGGTAGCCCCTTCGAGAAGATGGCGACTAGGGTTTTGGTGGAGCAACTCATGTACGTCCCAACAGTCCCATGCATCCCCTTATAAAAAGTCCATAACGGATCATATCTGAACTCGTTTGTTCCGACCTATCAAGTGTGCGACCCTGTAGGTTTATGCGCAATCGGTTGTGACTCGGAAACTCCTTTCCGACTACGAGTCATTAGCGATTCCTAGTAGGGTATAACGATTCCCGAATACATATAAATATTATATCGGATGAATCTTATGAAATATGATATGCGACCAGGTCCTTATCACCTACGATCAGCTCGTATCTTCATATGACCAGTTCATGTTTAGTTACGATTAGTTAGTGATCATGTCCGACCAGTTTACGATAACTCCGTATCTCCATACGACCAGTTCGTATTTGGTCAGACTGGACAACCTGCTTACGTATTTTCCCTTTGCCTCACTATATCTAGTTGAACTCCAAATGAGATATTTTGTTATCCATTAACTGTTCAATACTTTCTCGATCAAGTGACAGATAACTTCATGTGGTCGACTCTTCGACCATTAATGGCACGACCACACACTTTCTTTATCCGACCACATTGAGGGGCCAGAGATATCTCTCCTGTTATGTTAGGAGAAGAAAATTTCATATCTGACCAGTCACACCCCCCGGATGTTTCATAGTATATCCAAAAGCTACCTTTATAATTACCCAATTACGGAATAGCATTTGAAATCCCCTAAGCGTACTAATACACATGTATGAAACCATATTGATCCCGGGTCTAAAGATCATACATCATCATTGCTTGATACCAACTGATAACACATAAAATCATAACAATCTCAATAGTGCCTTAAGGTGGGTCAATTCAACATCATGTTCTCTAACATGTGTTCACATTATTGATTCAATTTCTTCATATCCATGATCGGTGAAATATGGTCATCGATCAATACATGTGTTAGCCGATAAGTCACTAGTGTTTGAACCAGTGACATTTGAACAAAGCTACATTTAGAATGACATCATACAAATTAAAGAGCTTCACCAACAAGTCACATACTTGTTAATCTTTATAAATGATAATTCATCCAATGAATATAATAATATTTATTCTATAACTCATAAATATAGACGTAATACAATCATCTCTATGATTACCTCTAGGGTATATCACCAACATAAACCATATGAGGGAAGCAAACTCATCGAGAGTAGATGGAGGAACGCGGGCAGAGTCTCCTCCTTCCCCCTCTCCTCTCCTCCCCTCTCTTCTTTGTTCTGTGAATAGGGGGAGCCATCGACCGATTGGCCATATGTGTGGCCTCAGTTGCGCCGCTACTCCGCGACTAGAGCCCAGTCGCGAGCCGACCGCGCGACTGAGCCATGTGGACATCCGTCGTTCACTCGTCGCGCGATGCGGTTCGGCATAGACCTCAATCGCGCCTCCGTAGTGCGACTGAGCCACACGGTATGCAACAGGCAAATTTGCTGTGCTGATGCGCGACTGGGCCTAGAATCGTAGGTCTACCTTGCGACTGGACCCACTCGCTCAGTGGAAATGCAATCGTGGGATATTTCTGTAAAAAATGAATTATAGTTTATTTCCGTAAATTGAATAAAAATAGTATATTTTAATAATTCTAGAGGAGGTAAAAGCGAAAAATCTGATAGCTAGGCTCAAGTAACCGGAGGTCCAGATGAATTGGCGAGCCAAGCCAAAATGACTTTGGTGGCCGGTGATCTGTTTTGATGACCATCCTAGGCTTACCTGTATAAAAGGACAGGACGACGAGGACGTGCGACGACTTCATCCTATGTATGTATTCTGATGAATACCCCTAACCATTAAAGAAGGAAATTTGGACTCTTTTGGCCGTATGATGCACGAAAATTCCCCATTTAGCCCCCTTATACGCGAATTTCTCATTTTAGCCCCCTCTCGCCACCTGCTGCCGTCCCGGACGGCAAGAAGAGTGCCCGAGCCCCTGTGTTGCCGTGTGGGCGGACTGCTTGCCGTCCGACGGCAGCAAGTGCCGCCATGACGTGGCGTGTGGCATGCGCGCCGCCGGGACCGTGGCGCCCATTGTAAGATCGAGGTGGCCGACTAGAGGGGGGTGAATAGGCGGTTTTAAAAATCTATCGGGCTAAACCAATATATAAATGTGGAAGCTAATAGCGAATTGGTTTTGCACAATTAAAACCTAAATCAACTAGGCTCAACTAAGTGCACCGACAATACAAGAGAGCAATCATATAATGATATATAAGCAATTAAAGCATATAATGAAAATTGCTCAAAGTAAAGCACAAGTAAAACAAGATGACACGATTATGTTTTACCGTGGTGGTCGGAGACTTGCCGGTCTCCCCTAATCCACGTTGAGGTAAGCCCAACCACGTTGGACCGGCTCCACTAATTAAGCCAACACCTCGCTCCACTAGGGTTGCTCTTCCTCCACTCCGGAGATGGCGAGCACCAAACCACTCACAACACGCCGGGCCTTCTCACAAGCTTCTTGAGAAGATCACCGGGCACGACGCCTCCACGCCGTCTAGGTGTCGGCAAACACCAAGAGTAATAAGCCAAGCCCCTTGCTTGACTCTCACCACGTGCAACGAATGCACAAGCTCAAGTGGATACAAAATCCACCTCTAGATGCAACACAAGCAACTAGAGACTTCCCTCCTTGCTCACAAGGTGCAACACATGCACAATTGAGAGGAGAAGCTCACACTAGCTCAAGTGAGTGAAATGGGATGCCAAAAGAATGTCTCTCAACCGGCCAAGGTGGGTATTTATAGCCCACACACAAAAACTAGCCGTTGGGAGCAGAAATCCCAAAAATCAGGATAATCGGAAGTTCCGCCGTGCAAAAATCGGAACTTCCGTTTTCTCTGTTCATGGGCAGTCGGTGCATAACGGCTCAAAAAATAGCCGTTAAAACTTTTGGTGCGGAAGTTCCGCAGTACAAATATCGGAACTTCCTATTATCGGAAGTTCCGCAGTACAAATATCGGAACTTCCTATTATCGGAAGTTCCTCTGTTCTCGGGCGGAAGTTCCGCAGCCCAATTTCAGCACAGACGATACTCGGTAAAAATGTCATAACTTTTGACTCCGATGTCGGAATTGAGTGATCTCGGACTCTATGGAAAGCTTATTCAGAGGGCTACACAACCCACCTATTTGATTGATCTCAAACACATTTGATCAAATCAAAAAGCACAACTCCAAAGAGCCACTATCATGATCTAAGTCCAAATAAATAGCAATAAGCAATCTTAGACCATGCCAAGGAAAATGCATGAATCCCAACGATTTGCAAAACACATTTGCAAACTTAGATCATGCCACAAGGTGTAGGTACATGGACTTCAACCATTTGCAAAACACATTCGCAAAAGTATAGTCACATGCTACAAGGATTAACTGCATAAGCCTCAACTATTTGCAAAACACATTCGTAAATAATAGCATCATGCCATGTAGAGCTAGAGCAAGCAAGATTGAGCTATCAACACATGATGAGACTCAAGCTACTAGACAAGACCCCTCTTAATAGTACGGCAACCTATACTAGCAATCCGGTCTTCCAACCAAACACCAAGACCGGTAAAAGACTAGGAACACATTCTTAGCCCTAGCTAGTCATACCTTTGCCGTGAGCATCTTCTTGAAGCTTGATGACGCACATCTTCACTTCAAGTCCGGGTCATCGTCTTGACATGCATCAACCCATGATGCATCCTTTACTTGACCTCCATCAACACATGATGGGTCTTCTCTTGACTTGACGATCAACTCATGATCATCTCCTTCTTCGAGATCTTGTTATGCATCAACACACGATACATCCTCTTCTTGAACCTTGACTTGATGACGATCAACTCATGATGTCATCCAAAGTCTTCGTCACCCTAGAACATAGCCTATTCATCCAACTCATGAAAAATGTTAGTCCCACAATGATTAACAATAATTATCAAGATATACATGCAACAAATGCTTCTAAACAAACTATTGTAGAAAGGTGCGGTACTACCGCCAACTATCATGCGGTAGTTCCGATTATCGGAAGTTCCGCTCATTTCATTGCGGAACTACCGCACTTGCGAAAATGGCTAAGTCCCTAAAAAGGGTACTCTTTGGAAAAATCAAACCGCGTATTTTTCGGACCATCCGATAATCGGAACTTCCGCTCTTATCATTGTGGAACTTCCGCACCTCGAGAAATCGGCTAAGTCCCGAAACCGGATGCTCTCTGGAAAAATCAAGCCGCGCATTTTTCGGACCATCCGATAATCGGAACTTCCGCTAGTATAACGCCGGAACTTCCGATTGTGCACAGAGAAAGAGATTTTGCTTTTGAAACCAAACCAAAAGAGAATGCATGATCCTAAGTTGATCTTTTACCATCTTTGCATTTCCTTTTCATGTCTTCATTCAGACTCCGGGACTAAGCCTTGAACACATCTTAGCACACACATTAGTCCCACAACACAATTGCAAATAATTGAATATAAAGCAATATGAGTATATATGAACTACACAAGTTTTATATACTCAAAGGATTTGTTTCAAAGTAATGATCCTTAATATATGAGGAGAATGGAATATGGATCAATACTTATGAAACCACAAAATATAGAGTGAACTCCCCCTAAATGTGTGCATACACAAATGTGTAATAAGAACATATGCACATATTCAAGTTTAACTTATGGTTGAGTTCAACCTATATTTTGGATTCGAGAAATGCAACAATATATAAGATTAAGATGTCGATTGCATACCTCATTGAATTTCACCTTTATATCCAAATGAGACTACACAAGATATTACTAGATAAAAGAGTTAGTCTCATATTTGGATTTGTCATTAATCACCAAAACAATCCATTAACTCATAATGGCGGGTCTAGATCTTTCACCCATTGCCGTTACAGTTACCACCACTGCCGTCGGGGCGGCAGCAGTGGTGGCTTCACCACGCGTCGAGGCGGGCGCCGCCGGCCTCGGCCTTGTTGTTAACCTCTCGCCGTCCCGACGGCAGAGTTTGGCAAACCTCGCGCGCGCAGCGCGCTTGCTGCTGCCGTTCGGCGGCAAGCGCTACCCAGCCCCGGCGGGGCGGCAGTGGCGAAGCGAAAGCAAAGAAGCTCGACTTCTTTGCTCGCGCGTATAAGTAGGGGCATGCCCGAGCGCATTCGCCGTATGCGAGCGAGCCGCCTCCAACGTGAGCAAAATAAGGTTAGCGCTAGCGAGCGAGCGAGAGAAGCAAACTGTTCCGAGAAGAGGAGGGCGAAGCGAGGCGGTACAAAAGGTATGTGGCATTCGCATGCAGCTGTAGTTGTAGTAAGTTTTAGCAATGTGATTATGATGTAATAAGATAAATGATAGCAACTGAGTATCAATAATTCTGCAGTGGGTGTATCTTGACTTAATGTTCGGACGGAAAATTGAAAAACGGTGTGATTGGCAAGTAATTAGAGTACCCAGTAGTTAGCATTACGATTATGCCATAATTAGTTGACTTAGCAGACTTATTGTGGTTAGTGTTCTCATTTTTTTGCCAGGATGAAAGCTCTTCGCAATGAAGCCCCCCGTAGCAGCAACCCCTGCCGGAACGTCCCAACCGAGCATTCGCCGCAACACCCGCCAGAGGGGGAGACGCCGTCCCTCTGTCGGTGCAGGGACACATGCAAGTTCTTCAAATCCAAGCACCGACTGAGCCTCGGCATGCGCTACTGGGGTTGTCCCAACTACTCCTCTGACTATCCCGACCGTCGTTGGGATACGAGAACCTATCGGCAGCCGGTAAGGAGTACTTACAGTAAGTTCACGTACCAACTCTCTTTTCAAAATACGCACTTACAGTCTCTCCCGTCTACCCGTAGTCCCCGGAGCCTCTGTGTGGCTTCCGCCAGTGGATCGACCTAGATATCCATCCACACGACCGATGGCGGCTCGAGGAGTGGAATGCCGAAAGGGGCGCGAGATCCGGAGGAGGATCGTCGGATCAAGAGCGCAACGAGCGTATCCGCCGGGAGACGCAGCCCATCTCGAGGCGTCTTGGCGCGCAGGAGCGCGAGGCACGCGAGCAGACCGTGAAAAAAATGGGAAATGGCGGTAGAGGCAAGGCGGCGGCGAGAGTACAACGTTGAGCTCGGGAGGAAGGGCAAATGGCCCCGGTCCACACAGTAGGTCGGGCCATTCTGTAGTACTCCCCCTTCTACTAGCTATATTTTTTACTATCTCCTAAAGGCATGCGTACTTACATGACCCGGAGGCTTGTGTCGCAATGTACCGTACTAGTAGCGTATGTAACTAAACCAATTAGCCGAACCAACATGCCATGTGACCACATGGAACGTGCTTCATTCATGAGTGCAATACAATTCTGATTTTGGGCCTCCGCTGAGCCAACAAAATAATACTATATTGCAAATATGCCTCTTCTCCTGGAATTCCAGAAATAATTATTCACATCGACATTGATTCTTCTATGTTTTAATGTATCTTCGTAATCACAACGTTCTCAGCCCCTTTAGTTCAGTTCTTGGCATCTTCAAAAATATGATCAAGAATCATAGCGGCTAAGAGTACTCATGTGGTAATAAACTTCACACATTTCGAGTCACATGAAATCAAAAAACCCTAATTTCCGAAACGTCTCCTCATAATTTCCACACCTAGACCCTGAATTTGTCGAGATAATCTCGGAGCATATAAAATAACATAAAATTTACACAATCAAGTCCTCTATGTAGGGAGTCTGACAAAAAAATTTCATAATGTTCGGACCTCAGTGTCTATATTAGAAAATTCATACAAAAATTTGACTTCAAAGACTTATGTAGATAAAAAAAATTGATAAAATTTCGAAAAAATTACACAACTAACCACACTATGACAGGAGGCTCCATAAAAAGTTTCATAATTTTTTGAGCTCATATATTACATTAAAAAAATTCTCGAACAAATATTACATTTTTCAATTTTAAAAAAGGGCCAGGCCACTTTCTTTGCAGTGGCGATCCCCACGGCGTGAGTCACCTTCTTAGTGGGGGGGGCGGCGGTGACTCTTCTTGCGCCTCGACGGCAGCAGGTGGTCAGAGAGGGCTAAAATAGGAAATTCGCGTATAAGGGGGCTAAATGGGGAATTTTTGTGCGTCATACGGCCAAAAGAGTCCAAATTTCTTAAAGAAGCAGTGTGCTTGACTGTATTATTGACTCCAAATAACCAAGAAGCCTCGTGCCCCGGCCAGGTATTACAATAATTTATCTTTTAAGTTTGTTACTAAAGGCTCCAACTTATTTACAGGTAATTTTAAAGGCAACATTTCTAATAATTAATCTATAAAATCATTCATTTTCAACGTAACTTCTCTCCTTACTCACTTAATATTTACGATGGTTTACGTACCCAGCTTATCTCTTATATAAGAGATAACACATTCTATTTCTCTTCCAACTAGGATTTTGAGTGACATGACAGATAAGAAACGGCTGAGATGATCATTATTGGAGATACCCTTGATCCACCAGGAAAAGAATACCCATTTACGAATTACCAAGCCCTAATATATATGCAGTGGGATTGGGATCCTCTGCAGATTGAAGAGTCAATGTAGATGATCTATAGTGCTAGGCACTAAGAGCGATCTAAACTGTCCGATCAAAAATCAAAAGTCAAGATCAATTAATACAGTGTTTTTGCTAAACATGCCTCCGCAATTATGATGATTTGAATCTGTATACAGTGTGATAGTAGTATTACAATAATGCAGAGGATCCAAATCACCGGGCAGTGCCTACCTTCAACTTCAACTTGTATGTGTCGTCGTCACCCATGACGTGGCACACTGACACACAAATCGCTATTTAAGGTCTCCTCCACTTGTTTTTTATACTACTCTTCTGGTGAGCAACGATTTGCCCCAATAATCCACAATAAGAAACCTAGTCCAAATTAAGCTGGAGTAGTTGATCGGAGGAGCTCAACTCAGCTCCGCCATGGCTCTGAGCCTTCGTGCCGCCGCGTCCCTCGCCACCCCGCCGCCGCGCCCCCGCCGCCGCGTCGCCTCGTTCCGAGCTACGGCCTCACCTCCGGCGCTTGACCGCCGCCGCCGGCCGCAGAACGTCCGCGGCGAGTTCTTCGTCGGTGAGCTAGCTCCTGCTCCTCAATCGTATTGGTATTAGTACTCCAAACAGCTTGCTGGAATTAATTGTCACGTGCATGCAGATCACAGATGCATCGACTGCCAGACCTGTCGATGGATGGCGCCGGTAAGCGAGTCCCCAACCTCTTCTCTAGTTCTCTTGTCTTGTCTTCAAGTAGAGAGATGGGTGCTGCCTACTATAGTAGTTGGTTTCATTGTCGTTGAGCATTGCAGGAGGTGTTCAAGAGGGTGGACGGGCAGGCCGCCGTGGCGGCGCAGCCAAGCTCAGAGGAGCAGAGGACCAAGGCCCTGCAGGTAGGTAGTCTCATCTCATCTCTACTAGCTAGCTACTCCAATGTTGTGGCATTCCTAATTAACTTGCATGTACAACGTTTGAGATTAGTTGGTGATATTCTGTGACCGAGACATGTCATATTCATGCTAGCTACAGCCTAATTACAACGACCAGTGCAAAATGAATGAATGAAATCATATATGTTGATGCTCATGTATGCCGTCATTTGCATTTGCAGGCTTTGCTCTCTTGTCCAACTGCCTCAATTCACACCGAGAAGCCTGCAAAGGACATTCTCCAAGTGCAAAACATGTTCCCTCTCCCCATCGACGACAGTCTTCCTGTATGTGATGCCATTGCCTTCCCTCCACAGCTTTAACGACATCTTTAATTCTCTGATGCACCAGTCTTTACTGTTACAATAAGACTATTGCCCATACTGAGTAAACATTTTCTGCCCCTATATCTATACTGTGTGTTCACATCCTTCTGGCATTGCTGAACGTTTAATTTCAGGGTGTTTATCTCTGTGGTTACCATTCTGAGGACTCATATGGAGCAACGTCTTATCTTATAACTCACACAGAAGGAAACATACTGGTTGACAGGTAATTTCCAACATGCTCGCCGAATTGGCAAATATGTTTCTAATTCCCCTCAGACAGCCGCAGGCAGCCAGACAAGCAAGTCTCTCCTCATCTACAATTCCTACACTCCTGATAAGAGTTCAATTTGAGCACAAGGAAATTTTAATTAGCATTTTCACGCAAAGGAAATAAGGAATAAATTCTTGCAAGTATTATCTTCGACTTCACCTTTGATTATTAATCGACTTAGATTTGGAACCTTGATGGCCACATACACACAGTAATGCACTTTCATGTTATTCACTCTGATATCTTCATAGATTCTCAAATAACAATCAATTATATTTGCCATAGATGCTCTGATATTTTTCTGATTTTTTAGCCCAAGGTATACACCGAAACTGGCGAACAACATTGAAAAGCTTGGTGGAGCACGCTACATGTTTTTGACCCACAGGTATGTTTGTACCTCAACTATATTACATGATTCTGTACCACCTTTTTATTTCGGAGATTAAAGAGTATCTCACTGGTTACAATACAGCGATGATGTCGCGGATCATAGGAAGTGGGCTGAGCGGCTAAAATGTGAGAGAATCATCCATTCAGGAGATGTAAGACCCTCATGCAAAGGATTGCATCTTTCTTCATCCTTCTGTCTGCTGACCCTAGAAAAATATTGATCAAGTACGCAGTCAGCATTCATTTCCTGTATAAACTCCAGTCCAGATATTGATTAGCAAGGTGTGGTCCATAGATGACACACGGGATGAGAGTCCCAAAATCAAGAAACTCACTACCTGGGGAATGTGCTTCTACTTTTTTTAGGGGAAGCCGAGAGCTTGCATTAAATTATAGGAAACAAAGGATTACAATCATCTCTGAGAACAGAAATAAGAAAACTTGGACTTGCATTATGCCTAACTTATAATAATAGTTGCAGTTTAAGCGTTCTAGAAGAATTTATTAATGATTTTGAAGATCCATAATGCTTCAATTGGATAAAACTTCTAGAAAGAAACCTACAGTGTTGGAAGCGGTAACATTTATTAACACATAACTTTTTGGAATTGAGAGATAGCTAGTTGAGTTTGTATTGCATTTATAGAATGTAGATTCCTATTTTTCCACTGGATGTTGCTCTCTGATACTTATCCTGATATTTTTTTACTGCAATAACCATGGTGGTACAGGTAGAGGATGTTACTGCAGATGTTGAGCAGAAACTTACTGGCAATGGCCCATGGAGCATCGGAACTGATTTTGAACTTATCCATACCCCAGGCCATACCCAAGTAAAAAATTAAACTCAATGGATGAAGTTGTGTTAAAACATTCAGTAGCAGGGCTTCAGATATGGAATGGTTTTTTCTGGATTGGATGAAACATTCTTAAACATAAAACATTAAAGAGTAGCATGGATTAGAGATAAGCGCACTATGGTTGCACAATAAGTTAGAATAAATTGGATCAACACCCTGCCCTGTCCCAAAATTTGTTTTACTTCAGAGATAATTAAACCGACTATTTTGTTGGAAAATGTCCGGAGTTTCTAAACTGAGCTTTGGAAAAGCAAGATGGATCAATAATAATGGCATTATGACAGTAATCATCAATTTTTAGTGACAAATATTTGACACCACGCTAGTACTCTTCAACACATCTAGGGTTCAATCATTAAAAGACAAACGATTTTTGTAGGGGTCGGTCTGCTTGTATTACAAACAGCTAAAGGCACTATTCACTGGGGACCATGTTGCAAAATCAGAAGATTCTGATGATTTAAATCTCTTTCTAATCTACAGCAAGCAATCAGGTAGAATCCTCTCTTCTCACGAGCCTTCCTATCCTGCTGAAGATCATTGTTCCATTATACCACTAGTTCAAACTCCGATTAATCTGTCTGTTGCACAAACATGCAGTGGGTCTGCAACTCGACAGCATGAGGAAGTTATTGGAGTTAGACTTCGAGTGGTTTTTACCTGGTATGCACTCCTTCAAGTATTGCAGACAAATGTAAATTACCAAAAAAAAATCAATTGGATTTGCAGCCCATATATATTTCATATTACTTTTTGTTTGTGATTTAAGCATATGCTGCTGTTGTTTTTCTTTTGCTACAAAAGTTGGTGCTTTGTTGTTTTTAGTTGACTTGCATTGGTTTTGAGTTGTCTCCAGGGCATGGGTATCGAATCCAGTATAAAGATGCACAAGCAAAGAATTCAGCTATTGAGTCCCTCATAGCTAGCCACACAGGCTAGGAGCATCTTGTGAATTATAATCTCGAGTTCTCGACCTTCAGTGCTCACAAATAAGGATTCCGGAATAAAGGGGCCAGGAGGATATGCAGTTGCTATGTTTGACAACAAAAGCGATAACGGAATACTGATGCTACTGTTTTTTTAGCTTTTTATCCAGTGACGTACTTTTGTACTTGACACCTCTCTCCTGGATGTATATGGCTCGAATATGCTTTTCTTCAGAAAATACAATGCTTCAGTATTCTTGTAATACATAAAGTTGAAAATGTTACTGCTGCAGATTGTACCCTGTTTGTCAGAAGAATGTTTTTAGTAGCTTTTCTTCGGACAAATTTTTCGCAAGCGGATTTGAGTTACCATACGTTGATCCTCTTTTACAAATCAACACAAAAGAAAAAACCAACTTCAGGTGGTGAGAGGGCCCAAAAGACCAAACTGAAGGCAGTGACATATGCAATGGAAACTTAATTTCAGCGTATAATCACGTATTCTTGATGATACCAATGAACAAAATTGCTCCCGGAAGTTACAGCCCCCAACTCCGAATCCACAAAAAGAATGATGCTCCAATCTCCATGGTACAGAAAAATAGAAGGCCTCAAAAACGAAAACCCAAAAGCTCCCACTGTATACTCTTTAGTGTTACATAAGGTACAAAACTGAAGCCTTGGCCAGAGAAATCCTCTCTGTTAAAGCAGTGCTTCCAAGTATTCGTCGACGTATGCCAAGCATGGCCAGTGATCGGTTCTTAACCTGACCAATGTGGAGGCATAGCCTACTTCCATCAAGAAGAGGAGGTGATACCTAGGCGGTAGGAATATCAGGACACGCACAACGCCCATATCCCTCTTGCTTAAATGGGCATAACTCTCCACACCGATCTCAATTTCATCGTCATCGATGCGTTGAAGCTGGAGATTGGTGTCCATTGAGTATGGAACCAATGCATCAGCACCAACAGTAGCATCCGAGTCACTTTCTTCCCACACAATGTTATTAATGACTCCATTACCTCTTAGAATGGTAATAAGTGAATCTCCGGCAACACTGACAACAAAGGGAGCCAGGTATCTTTCAACAGCTCCGATCAAAACCTTTGGAGTAACCTCAAGAAGCTTAACAGACCGGGTTCCATTAATTGCAGCTGACCCTTTACCTCCGCTCAAAGGGAAGGTCTCTCGACCTGTGTTAGAAGAACTGTTACAGGCCTCCCATAGAGCATGAAACAGATCCTGGTAATACTCCGCTGCACCCTCTTTTGGAGTATCGGGAGGTACACTGGGCTTCAAAAACATATCCTCAATGCCAACTGTAATGGGTTGAAGAGAACCAGATATGACTTGACAATTCTCTGTGTTTGCTGCAATGACAACATCAATAAGACCCGGTGATGGCTCTCGAGGTTCCAATTCTATTTCTACTGAAGCACAGTAACTTGATTCTTCCTGGTGGCAGCTATCTAAGGGGACAATGTCCATACCAGAACCTGGAGGTTCACCCAGAAGAAAGGGTACATGACATGAGGGAATTTTCCCAAACTGTGCGCTCGATGAAAAGGTAATTGTCACTGCATAAAGGGCAGACAACTCATCAGCACCTTCAGAACCTGAAACTGGCGAATCAGATCCCCATGCACGGTTAAATGGCTCTGAATCAAATCTAAATGTGCAAGGTATTCCTATTTTGAGACCCGATGAGTGCAGGTAGTCAGGAATGCACGCGAAGTGCCTTCTAAGGATTTGCAATGTTTTAGCACCCTTTGAATCCATCACACGCAGCACTTCTTGTGTATAGCCAATTCTCTCGATATTAGGTTGTGATGGCTTTTCTTGTTCCAGAGGAGTTGAGCTCACATCCTGTATACTTAGAATGTAACCAGATGCTCTGCTCTGGATGCTGAAATTAGGCAATGTGAGGGCCCATGATTGCTTCACAACCAGTGGCACAACTCTTTCAAGATGAATGTAAGATGCCAAACAAGGCATACTCTTAAGATCTTGAACAGGACGTGGTGATGGGACATCAAACAAGGAACCTGGATGAGAGGGAGTGATACCTGAAGGTTGCTCTCCAATTCCCATGAGATGCCTCAGTTTCTTCCCGGGAATGCAAGACAACATCCGCAAACATATCCTGGATGAATCATCTGAAGCAGTGAGAAGGCAGCAGAAAAACATATAACACAAAACAAACAATATCGGAATGTCTACCATGCATAATTTCAAAACTAGAAAAGGGAATGTCTACCTTGCATGGTCCCGAACCTCTATGTCAGGGAAGGACTCGATGGTGAGCACAAGTAGGTGCGAGAGGGGAAGGAAGATACGAGAGCTGTGATGGTGCTTCAGCATGATACGGCAAATGCCCACAACCTTGCTACCCTGAGACCATGACTTCAGCTGTGTATCTGGGTCATGCTTCTTGGCAAGAGAAACCATCTGCTTGGTGAGCAATTCTATTAGGTGGAGTTGAGGGACTCTGTCATTCTGTGCAATCTTCTCAAAAAGAGGGTAGTACGATGCGAGCTGGTAGCCTGGTTCAAGCCTCGGAAGCAGGCACTCATCAATTGTTCGGAGCAACTGCTCCCCCGCCCACTGATGTGTGTTGCATGATAGAAGACGGTCGATGAAATCAGCAATCACTGGGACTAAACTCCAATGATCTGATGCCATATCAACAAACATAACCTGCATACATAGTGATCCAGAAACTTAAGAACCACTAAATTTCATTACCCTAGAATAGAATTAGGGTTCTCGTATGTTGACAGATGTGCCTATCACTAGATTTTCAGTAAATTCCTACCTGTAAATGGTGGAAGATAGTAGAATTCAGGAGCTCACCAGCCCCGGAGCAACCTGTGCCGTCAGCGCTGTGAGGGGCAGCACCAACCAAGACCCCGTGCAGCGCTCGGAATGCCACACCCGTCTCAGTACTCCAGGGCGGTAGCCACCTGAAGGCCGACACGCAAGCCAAGCCATCATCAATGAGCCCAGTTGTTTGCTCCCCATCTCTGCTTCCTCCAACCTTCTCATTGTCAATGCCAGCAGCAACGAGAGTTAGGCAATCCAGCTTCTTGGCCTTGAGCGCAAGGGGGTCGAACACACCAGGGTAAAACCATTTTGCGAGTCCAGGCACTGAATCTCTGAACCTCCCAGACCCGAGCAGCCAATGCAATGCCAGCAATCGCAGTGCGAGTGGCCGGTGTGCCTCACCAGCAGCCAAAGCTACGCGGCGCGCCATTTTGCGCTCATCCTCAGCCCCAAACGCATCCGGGAACTGGACGAACAGTGTGATCACTGAGTGCAGCAGCATCGGGTTCGACGCATGCGCCATCCCGCCAAACTGCACCTTGACGTGCGCTGCGATCGCTGGCGCCCACTCCACGACGGCCGCTGCCACCTCCGCAAGGATGGCCGCCATCTCCATGGCCGCTGCAGGCGTCAGGACGTGCGGCCTCTCCATGAGCAAAGCGAGCACCTTCCTTATATCCCTCACGTTCACCTCCGACGGCGCCGAGGACCGGCCAGACGCGGCCCCAGGAGAGAGGAGGTGCGCGGGCACAGAGAACGGGGTGGGCGGCCCGGACACCGCCAAGATCGAGGCGTTCGACACCAGCCTCCCGAGGCGGACGACGTGGCGTGCGGCGGAGGCGAGGAGGAGGAGGTAGGACTGCGCGGCCGGCGAGCGCTCGGCGGCGGTGAGCGCGTAGACGTGGCCGAGGACGTCGGCGAGGAGGCCCGGGAGCGCGGTGTCGAGCGCGCGCAGCGCGTCGCAGGCGAGGGCGCGCGCGGCGCGGTCGAGGGCGTGGTTGGGGCGGTTGGCCGCGGCGAGCAGCGCGTCGACGAGGCCGGTGAGGGGCGGGGACTCCTCGGCGGAGATGGGCGCGGAGAGGGCGGAGGCGAAGGCGGAGGTGACGGTGAGGAGGAGGTGGTCGCGGAGCGGGTGGTCGGGGGGGAAGGAGAGGAGGGAGTTGAGGAGGAGGGGGAGGTGATGCGGGGAGGGCGGGAGGAGGTAGTCGTCGATGAAGGAGAGGAGGAGGGGCCTGAGGTGGGAGGGGAGGTCGCGGCGGGGGAGGGAGGAGACGGCGATGTCGAGGAGGGGGAGGGGGAGCCATCGGTCGCGGCGGGGAGAGGAGAAGTCGTCGAGGATCTGCTCCCACTCCTGCGGCGAGAGGGAAGCGGGGGTGGTGGGTGGGGGCTTGAGGGACGGCTGCCGGTCCATCGCCGGCGACCGGAGAGGGAGAAGGGTGCGATGGGAGACGAGAGAGAGAGAGAGAGAGAGAGCTCTTTCTTTCACCCAGCCACCCACCCCACTCGACTCGACTTGACTGGGCTCATTTTCTTTTTCCCCACTGGGCTAGTGGGCTGGGCTCTCCTGTCATTCGTCCTCACCACAGAGCAGCAGCAGCAGCTCCTCTGACGGACCTCACAGCTTGGTTGTAAGATGCATTTTTGCAGGTGCAACCCTCACCCTCCTGGGTCACTCCTCACTGGCCTCGTTCCGCCCACCGGTTAGTTATCACTTCTTCCCTACCGCTGAGCCGCCGCCACAAATATGTAGCAGTTCTCTACTGTAGTATTATTCGCCACCAGCATTGTATTAGTGACGAGCGCCTGCAGATTAGGAATTCTGCTATGCAAGTGTTTAAACCTGACATCTATCTGTAATCTCTCCTTCCCAGTCGTCACTCGAAAGGAATCCTGCAATGCCATTTGCTTCAGGAAAGAAAAACGTAGGAAATGCGGAACATTTTGTACCACCTTAGGCTTTAGGAGGCCCCAGCGGAGCGGAAGCCCCAAAGTGAACTGAAACTGGTGGCTCCCACTAGGCAATAGCTTACCTGCTGTCTCCTCTACCTTCCATATCTTCTCCGACGACCCCCACCTGCCTCCTCGCCACCGCCGCCGGATGTCGGTGGACCCCGATGCTCACCCCCTCTGCCGGCATCCCGCCGCCGCCTGCCTCCCTCTCCGCCGCTAGCTCCTCCTCCACATCTTACTTCCTCCCCTCTATCCTCCCTATCCGCCGCCGCCGAGGCCGATGCCTTCCCATCCCCAAAGCAGCCGCCTTTCCTCCCAGGCGCCCAGCCCCCCTCTCCGCCAAGAACCTCCCCGCGGAGACGCTCGCCTCCTCCTCCTCGGAGCCCGTGCAGCTCGCGACGCCCTTCGTGGCGGGGAGCTACCGCGGGGAGGACCCCCTCGTGTCCAAGCTACGCACCCAGCTTGGCGTCATCCACCCGCTCCCCGCGCCGCCCGTCAGCCGCTCCGTCGTCGGCCTCTTCGCCGTCTTCTTCTTCGTCGGCGCCGCCTTCGACAAGCTCTGGACACTGCGCAAGCGCCGCCGCGCCGAGCGCGAGTTCAAGGTCAACGGCACATGGCCGCAGGTGCCCACCTCCAGCTTCTCGCTCTTCCTCGAGGAGAAGGACCTGCAGCGCAAGGAGTCAGTCGAGTGGGTCAACATGGTGCTCGGCAAGCTATGGAAGGTCTACCGCCCGGGCATCGAGAACTGGATCGTTGGCTTGCTGCAGCCAGTCATCGACAACCTCCAGAAGCCAGATTACGTCAAACGGGTGGAGATCAGGCAGTTCTACCTAGGCGAGGAGCCGCTGTCAGTCAGGAATGTCGAGCGGTGCACGTCCCGGCGAGCCAACGACCTGCAGTGAGTTCTTGGGCATCCTATCCTTTTCGGTATCGGAGTGGGTAGGGTGCAGTAATTTCTGCAAGATTCAGGAAAAAAAGATTGCTTTTTTCTATATAACTTTAAGCTGTTATGGCTCTTGCTAGTACTTGAGAGTGCTCTGTATTTCAGGTACCAAATTGGCCTTCGTTATGCTGGTGGTGCACGCATGTCATTGGCCCTCTCCTTAAAGTTTGGTGCTGTACCAGTGGTTGTGCCAGTTTGGGTTCGAGATTTTGATATCGATGGGGAGTTGTGGGTTAAACTAAGGCTAATACCAACAGAACCGTGGGTGGGAGCTGTATCTTGGGCATTTGTATCTCTTCCAAAGATTAAGTTTGAGCTATCATTGTTCCAGCTTTTCAATCTTATGGGTATGCAGCTGCTTATTCAATCTTTTCTGTTCCCTTTGCAACTTATACTTAATTTCATGATTTTAACTCATATGACTTATTGGAAGCAACGTAGGCAACAGAATTTCATAATATACAATTATTGATTTTCTTCTTAAGATATGGGGTGTAGACGATGTTAGACACGATAATGAATTGAAGATATGCCCTGTATCATGCTATACAGCATTGCAAGTACCTCTCTTCTGCACATGGATATCGAGTTCATTCCCGGTTCCATTGGGATCGTTCAAGTTTTAGCACTCTTTGTAAAACACTCAATTGCTCATGGAAATATTACATAGGTTCCATTGTTGATATTTACATGTCACAAAGATCAGATGGTTTGTGACTGATAACTTGCAATTATAAACATGGAAGATGTTTCTTATATATAAATTAGAAGAAAAATGAGAGGAAAACTACTCTCATGAGACTGTAGAATTTCTAGGTCTATAGTTTCTGAGTTGCTGCATGCACAATGATGTCAGCATGTTACATTTTCTGGTGCTAGATATATTGTATTCTGTTTCCTATTCATAAGCTCTTGTTCATACTCTTTCGGGTGATTGTGAGACTTTTATGTTTATTTTTCTATGTCCATTTTTAACATTATCTGTTATAAGTTTGATGCTTTGCTAACAGTATGCTCAAATCTTTGCATGGACATGGTGTTTGTCTCCACCAGCAATTCCTGTTCTGTCAATGTAAGCACAACCATCTCAAACATCTATGCCGAGCCATCATTCCATAGTATGTTGATGTTGCTACAATGAGCAATCACCCGTTCCCTTACCGCCCCCCCTCCCTTGCTTGTTTACTCTAGTTCTAGGTGGAATTCTGATCCCTGTGCACTTATTAGGTGCTAAAGCATTCTTTGCGCTTAGTTGGTTACTATAATATCACCTAGGCTCTTTTATGAATATAACTCAAGAGATTGAATGAGCTGTTAGTGGTTTATATCCAGAAGATAGAAGGTGTGTTGAACTAACTATTAAGTTGATGTACATACAGTGCAGGAAGTCTTGCAATACATTGTTTGTATCCTGTTTCTGCAATTATTCTCTGATTCAACGCCTTCAGGCTTTATTTTTTGTTTAAAAACATTTTTTCCACGCTTCTATTTAGTAGAAAAGTCTTTTTCATCTTTAGCTGGTGATCTAATAAGTTATTTTTTATTTCCACCACTAGGTTCCTCACGAAACTTCTAACGGAGGATTTGCCACGGCTCTTTGTGCGGCCCAAAAAGATCATCCTCGATTTCCAGAAGGGAAGAGCTATGGGACCTGTTGCAGGAGATGTTGCAAGTGATGTAATTCAAAATGTTGCAAGTGGCATAATTCGAGATGTTGCAAGTGACGTAATTCAAGATGGGAATAAGGACTTTGTTGGCGAGCTATCAGTTACATTAGTTGATGCTAGGAAGCTTAGCTTTGTCTTATTCGGTAAAAATAACTCTTCGCTTTCCAAATGAAAATATTTTAATGGCTGATTTAGCATCTGCTTATTTGTTAAGACCTGGCATCAGGTATTCAGGTTCGTTTGTGTCAACACAGTCTTGTACCTTGCTGCAACAAGCAAGTACACGAATGAATTTCTGCCTTTAGTACATAAGTCTCAAGTTAGACTATGATAGGCCTGGGCAAATGTTGAACTAGTCCCAAAGTAGCTCACCCCTTTCAAGGGCTGAAATAGATTAGCTTTGGCCCAGTTCACAATGTTCCTGGATTTTTCTGGTTGAACCATTTGTGCCCATGTCTACATTGAAGCACTAGTATCTCAATGGAAAGAGTTTCGTAACCGAGTAGTGTTTCTATTGAGTATGCCTGGTCTCAAAAGTCAGCCCCAATTAAACTAAATTGAATAATTCAAGAACACTTGCATAAGCTGAAAAAATGGAATTAAAAATTACTTCCCTTTTTTCTTACAAACTTCTGTTTCAAGTTGATGGAATTTTTAGACATTTTATTGGGCTTGCAGGGAAGACAGATCCATACGTTGTCATGATTCTTGGTGATCAAGTCATCAAGAGCAAGAAGAATAGTCAAACAACTGTGATTGGCCCACCAGGAGAACCAATTTGGAATCAAGTAAAGTTCTGAGACAACTCTGCTTTAAACTTGTGGGCATTTTTTCTGAAATCTTATTTCGTGTATTCTGTCATGCTTATAAGCACTTCACATCAAACAGGATTTTCATCTGCTAGTGGCAAACCCTCGCAAACAAAAGTTGTGCATTCAAGTAAAGGATTCGGTTGGTCTAACCGACATCACTATTGGCACTGGGGAGGTAGGGTTTGACCATTTGTAATTTTTACTTCAAGAGAAAGTTTACCTTAATCCTATCTCTAAACCGATTTATGTGTTACAGCATAGAATCTTGTGGCTTAGTGAACTATTTCATTGCATAGGCTACCTGTTTATTTGTTTGGTCCAATAGATCAATGACAAGCAAGTGGAATGAGTTTCTGAGCTAATGGTTTTTGTCAGGTTGAGCTAGGGTCACTTAAAGATACAGTACCTACCGACAAATTTGTAACTTTATATGGAGGATGGGGCTTCTTTGGAAAACGAACATCCGGGGAAGTGCTACTTCGTCTCACATACAAAGCATATGTTGAGGATGAAGAAGATGAAGGGGTGAAAACAGAGTATGCTGCGGGCTATGTTTCAGATGAGGATGTGCTAGATTATTTCCGAAGCGATGGAACTAATCAAAATGATTTTAACGGTAAAGAGAGAGAGACTTTCATGGATCTTCTGGCTGCGCTGCTTGTCAGTGAGGAATTCCAAGGCATAGTGTCGTCTGAAGCCGGAAGCTCAAGGGATAGTGAGCAGGTTGATGATCAGCAGGCCGGTAAATCGAAAGCTGGTGATAATGTCACCGCTGCTGCCGTCGATGCAGGGACTGTATCCAATAGCTCCACAGGTGAACAATTGTCTAACTCCATAAGCTTGTTTGTTGGGTATGTTTATGTTCATCACTTAATTTTCTTCTATTTGGTTTGCTGCTTCAGATACCGCTCTAGTCTGGCTTGCTGCTATAACAAGTGTAATGGTGCTTGTCTCCTCCAACCTTGGTGGTTCAGGCTATTTCAACCCGTAAAGCAATCATCTAAATTGAAGAAAACAACCCCTCCCTTTTTAAAACTAGTTCGATGTGGAGAAGGTTTTGCATCACCTTTTTTAACTGATAACTGTACATTCCATATAGGAGAGGAATCAGGAATGGCTTGGCTTTTAGCGGCTATCCCTTGTCTTATTCTTCCTCGTCTTGTTTTTTCCCCACTCAACTTCACCGTTCCTCCTGATCACAAGCATGTAGCATATCTTTTTGTGGAACCAACCATCTGTAATTCGTGATTGGGGAATTGGTGCGTATTAATTCACCACATGTTCGATTGATCCGTCAATCAGGAATGTACAGCATTAATTGTGCAGAAAGTTGCGCAGAGACAAGTGATGTTGCTGTTGAGCAGACTTGGTTCTGGATAGAAGTTGTCTTAGCCTTCATGTCTGACTGATTAGGTAGCCAGGCTCGATCTTTCACCTTCATGTCTGACTGATTTGGTAGCCAGGCTCGATCTTTCACCTTCATGTCTGACTGATTTGGTAGCCAGGCTCGATCTATCGCGCAACGTTTGTTTGTAAAGTACATTGTGGATTGGATCCTTAATAATTGAAAATACGATCCTTAATAATTGAAAATACTTAATCTGGTATTTAAACCTGTTTAAGTGGGTAATTGTAGGTTCTATAGTAACTAGGCTGGCCTTAACCACTGGCTTGGACGGTTGACCGTACACGCGTGGCTCTCCAGCGTGGCTTGTCGGGTTATGGCGGGAATTTGCGTGCTAACTCTCCAGCGTGGCTAGCCGGGTTATGGTGGGAATTTGTGTGCCAATAGTAACTTGGTAATTTTGTATTTTCATCCTCGTAAATCTTACAGACCTAAAATTCAAACCAAAATCCATGATCCCCATTTATATCTCGATCGGAATCATTCGAAATCCCAAATCCCAAATTCCCTACTCTGCTTCCCCCCACCTCCAGCGACAAAGGTGTGACCCCTGGCATTTGCTTCGGCCACAAAGGTTCGACGCCTGACTTCTGCTTCGACGACAAAGATGCTCCATGGCCGAGACATCAAGCTCCTCAACAAGAAGCTGTCGCAGGGGAAAGCTTGCACTGTGGTTGATCTTGTGCCTAAGTTGTGTGGGGAGGAACATGGCCCGATTGACCTCCAGAGCGAGAGAGAATCCCGACCGTGATTTTCTTCAAGCGCCCGAACCACCAGGTGAGTTCGTCTGTCGATTTGGCATTTGGTGTGCACGATTTGGCGATGGATCTGGCTGTAGCTTTTGGCAGTGGGAGAAACAATATGATAAGTATTTGTGTGAACGGAGCATGGTCTGTTCCGATGAAGACACTACGGCAGTGATGAAGAACAAAACGAAGGTGGAAGAAAAACAAGTTGGAGAAAACATGGAGGAGAAGTTATCTGTGCTTTTTCGCATGTTGATGACGCTGTTAGAAGTAGGAAAGAAACTTGTAGTTTTATTGAAGTGTTTACTCGTTGTGTCTGTGTTATTGTTAGCTACTTTGGTCACACTGGTGTTTACGAAGATCAGCATGTATGGTAGATGTTAAAATCTGTGTGTATGTAATGGTAAAACATGGTGTGAAATAGATGGCTTCACATTATTCTCTTTGCAATTATATTTGATGAATATGAGTAAAATCTGTTCTTGTACTGAATTGCACAACAAATAGAGCACGACCAAACAGAGAAATAGTGAAATGTAGTTCAATTGAGCCATAACATCGCATAAAGCATCCATAGCATTACATAAATGACTTAAGAAGTCTTTGGAGTAACTGGCATAACTCCATAACTTAGCAGCTTGTAAACATCTAACTGGCCACTTTCTAGTTTGTACCAAAATGAACATGTAAGCATTTGATCTGATCACTTTGTTTCTTCACAAAATACAACACTTTTGCCTACACACAAAAAGGTACTTCATACCATAAGGATCACTTTCTTACTACACAAAATACTTGCTAGGACATCATTCACTTCTTGCCAGTAGCCTTCTTAGCAATAGCATCCATCTTGCATTTCCCCATCTTGGCTCTAATTGTTGTCTTTGCAGTGGTAAGTACAACTGGTCTTGTTGTTGGTACATTCTCAACGATGAAAGCACATTTAGGAATTGGAGCAGCTTGTTGTGTTTGCCTCAAGTATGGAGTGGACTGCAAAAGATGACGATTGCATTTCCATAGATTAGGGCAATTGTGCATGACATAAAAGATGGCGTTGGCCAACTGTGCGTAACATAAAATGCATGACATAAAAGATGTTCGCCTCAATGATTAGCTAAGACATCATAGTGGAGCTCAGTTGGGAGGACAAGTGCTCATCTGGTGGTAGTGGGGGTAGAACAGCTTGGGTGATCATAGGATCTTCTTTAGATTCTTCCTCGGGCAGTGCTTTGTGCTTCCTTATTACTTGCTACTTGGGCCTTTTCCCCGCCTTCTTAAGGTTACACCCCTGACATGGTGAGTAGAAGACTCATAGTGTTTGCAGTGCATGATCACTCCATGCTTAGACATTTTAGGTCTTGATTTTCCCTACACTTCATGTTGTTGCTTTCTTCTACATTTCCTTGGTCTACCCACTTTCTTCTCATACACAGGTGGTTTTACTTCAACACCATTCATCTTCTGCATGCCCTTTTGGTCTCTGCATGACATGATGTTATGGCTATATGCCATAGAATACCTATAGATTGAGTAGCAACTATGGACCATATCCTCTGGTGCAAGCCTCTGATGCCTTCAGCATGAGATAGCATGGTTGCATGGAATGTCTGTCAAATTCCATCTTCTGCAATCATATTGCCTAGCATTTAGGTCCACAATGTATTGTGATACCCTTTCCCGCATATGGAAAATGCCCATACCAGCTGGCAAAACATAGTAGATGTTGGTCATCTCAGCATTCCTTTCTAGCTTCTTCTTAATCTTAGGGCATACGTCTCCTTGCCACTTCTCTTGCATTTCCTTCTGCTTGCTGTATATCCTGGTCATGAGTTGGCTCTTGATCCTCTCCATCATACTTAAAATCGGTAGCTCTCTAGCATCCAAGATATACCTGCACACATGTATGAATTGTTATGTTAGCAACATACTTACCTAATATTAGCTTGACCTAAGATAGAACTCCAACTTACTTGTTGAATACTTCACAGTTGTTGTTCAATAGAATGTCACACTTGCAGAAATCACCAAAAAAAATGCCCTAACCCATGTGTTAGGTGCCAACTCCTCTAAATATTCATAAGCATCCATACTAAGTGCCTTCATCCTTTCCATGTTCTCAATCCACTGAATAACACTACTGGACCATGCAATTGCCCACAACTGATTCTTCAGTGTTTCACCCTTGTGGCAAACCTAAAAATTGGAGTAGAGATGCCTGACACAACATCTGTGCTCTGAATCTAGGAATTCATCTCCGACAGTTGGAACCAATCCCTGTAACATTACCTAGTGGTTAGCATGCATAACAAAACTATCCAAGCTGAATTTTAATAAGCATGTAATTAATTCCCTTCTGCTTGTTAGTCATTATAGTATATGGATAGGTGTTTTTGTGGATATCGTGAGGATATGTGCATGATCTTAGGATGATGAGTCAATTGGCAATGGCTTTGTTGGTTTGCAAAATCTCGCATTTTCGGTTTTGCTTCAGTTCTGTCAGACCACAGGCGGTCTGACCGGTGACACGGGCGGTCAGACCGCCCGTGGAGAGGTCCGACCGGCCGTGCGCGCCGGTCCGACCGGGTTTGGTTCAAAGTGGGTTTTGAAGCTGAGCCAAAAATAGGTTGTGTAGGCAAGTGAGGGGAGTCTCCTGGATGTGGTCACATAATTTTTGGAGCTCCCAATCGAAAGTTCTATTCATTTGAAAATTCCAGAAGGTTTCGGATTTTCAAGATGAAAATTTGGCTAAGTCATTTCGGGCGGTCCGACCGCCGTTATGGAATCGGTCGGACCGGCCTGAAATCGGTTAGACCAGCTGTGTGGGGCAGTCAGACCGCCGATCACTTGGAGCTTGGCCTTGTTGGCATTGATGTGTTTTGACTGTGTTTAATGTATGGATGTCAATGCTTTATTGTTGCATATTGCATTGTTGAACTGACGTGGGTCAAGTTGTGAAGAACTTGTTCCCGGAGACGATTTGTTTGTCTATTGCTGTGCAGGTGGCTTGCAGGTCAACGACGTCAACGGTGAGGTGGATCGGGACTACGCTTGGAGAGTTGAGGTCCAGAACGATCATGGATGCCGGGTGAGGTCGTGTGACTCAAGCAGGGTGCAGAATGGGCAAGATGGATCGAACGGACAGTTCGTGGCAGCTGGTTGGATCAGGCGGTGCGGAAGTCGGTGCAAGTCTCTGGGAGATTCCGATGTGATTCGGACGGGAGAGTCTTGCCGACAGGATGAGAGCCGCTGATCAACCTACACGTGGTGAAGCAGGCGATTGCTTCAACAGATATGTGTGAGTGGGTCCCATGTGTGTGTGGGCCTTCATGGGAGCTCATTAGTGGAAACCCTAGGCCTCTCCTATAAATAGAAAGGGGGGAGAGGAAAAACCCCCAAGCACTCATTTGGACCCCTCCACTTTTTCTAGGGTTTGGAGAGGAGAGGAGAGGAGAAGCTAGGGTTTGGAGAGATTGTGTGTGCTCTTTGTTGAGCTATTGTCCTCCTTGAGGGATTAGCTTTGTAAGCATCTTGTTGGATCAATCAATCTTGTGATGCTTGCTTAAGAGATCGATTGTCTCCTTTGTGTTCTTCTCTCTTTTGTTGATTTTGGTGCTTCCTTGATTCAAGTGTTTATGCTTGATCTCTTGACCGATTTTATCTTGCTTTGATGTGTGGGAATACTCCTAGAATCATCTAGATCATCAACCCCCACAAGCAAGTCTTGAATCAAGATTTTCATATTTCTAGGGTTTGTGCACTTCTTTTGGTAAAATCTTCAGAGATCGATTCTGTGAAGTGGATCTAGAGGATCGTCACTAGAAATAGGTCTCTAATATCCTTAGGGAGGTGTGCTCCAAATTTGGTCAAGTTTCATTGGTTGAATCAAAAGTTGGACCAAATTTTGTTTTGGATTTAGGCATTGTGTTTCGGTTCTGGACTAAATCGGTCCGACCGGTTTATCAACGGCGGTCATACCGCCAGCTTTCAGACCGCCCATTAACGGCCGGTGGAACCGATTCTCAGCGGTCGGACCGCCACTTGTCTGCCGGTCAGACCGCCCGTGTCTAGACCAGCCCAGTGAGATCAACTCTCCATACTTGTGTTGTGGTTAAAGGGGGTAATTGAATTCAGCACAAGGCTTCCTCTGTGCGTGTACTGATCTTCTTAGCTTTCCTAGCTAAAGGAGAAAAATTCGTGTTGAATTTGATTAAGGCGAAAAAGTCGAGAAAGCGCCTATTCACCCCCCTAGTCGCCTTTACGGTCCTGCCACTATCTCCTTCATCTTACTTTGATGGTCCTGCCTCCTCTTTGTCCTTCTTATTCTTGCATTGGGTCATGATATCATTATAAAAGCTCGATAGCTTCTTATCAATAATCCTCTCAGTCATAGCTACCTTCCTGGGGCTCATCACCTTTGGCAAATGGGGCAATTGGTTATGCTACGATGTCATCCCAATTGATGCCTCCTATACTGTTATCATGGTGAACATACATAACTAAGTTCTTGTGACGGTTTGTGAACATACATAACTAAGTTCTTGTGACGGTTTGTCACTGCAACCATGCTGTTAGTGTCAGTGTCCTTCTTGATGATTCTCAAACCTTCACCAACATGTGTCCCAGGCAAACACCAGTAAAACTTCAACCTTTCACTGTCCTCATAGCCGAGTTGTTCCATAAAATCATCTATCCAGAGAGGAGACCACGTATCTACCTCACAATAATCAAACCAATTCCGTTTCCTACCTACATAGCTACAGTTGCTACCCTGTCCACAAAAACACACACCGTGGTGAACCTCCATTGTGAATTCATCATCATCAGGCCCTACATTGTTAACAGTGTGATGCAATTTCAGAAAAACTAACAACAGAAAACATAATTTTGTGGATTTCGTGCTCAACACATGTCCAAAATCCGAAACCCTATATTCATAAAAACAGTAATGCGCCTACACTGCCCACTTCGCAGAGCAAAATTGCAATCAAAATCACAAAAAATGGCCACGACACTGGGTACTGAAGCACATATCATACATAGGAGGCGTTTCTCTTTCTGCCCGCAACGTCGGCACCATGCTCGTCTCCACCTCAATACGCCGGGAACCACTCCACCCGTCGAGGAACAAACCCCATTCCACCCACCTTCAACTAAGGATGAAGACGACAACCCAAGGACTTCGTCACCGCTGGCTCCGCCCGATCACCTGAGAGCCCAGTGGACGAATTAGGGATGGATTGCGAACGAATTAGAAGCTCGAGCGATTTTGTGCAAAACCCACAACACACTTGGTTCATCACACGCGCCACACGTGACCACACTAGAGAGCCACGCGTGCACGATCAACCGTCCATGTCAGTGGTCAAGGCCAGCTTAACCACTTTGGGACCTACAATGACCCACTTAAATGGGTTTGGGTACCATATTGGCCATTTTCATAGATTAGGGAGCCAAGTGACCAACTCTAACAAGTTTAGGGACTCACAAGGTACTTTACTCTTTGTTTTTTATAATTGTGTTTGACTGTGTAGTGATGCATGTTGTTTAACTGAACATTTAAGAATTCCAAGGATTGCTAGTCAGCGTTGCATTGGACTTGTCTGTCCATGATGTATCACAAGGCTGGATCGATCGCGAGATGAGATGAAAAATATTCACATGATCGGATTAATATGTGAGCTCCACGACACACGTGAATGCATTTTACTTATTTATCAGGCAGAGTGGTCTTGATCTTAGTTACTAATTGTCTTAGTATCGGATATAGGATTTCACCATTTCTTGGGCTAAATTCCAATAGGCTAGCATTGCAGAACTAATGTCAATCTATACCCACACCCCGGCGTAACAAAAATAAGCCACAAATGCATCGTTGACAGGAAACTTTAGCTCAATGCTTCAACATAAAACATAAGAAGAAAAATGTGGCAAAACCTAAATAATATAGTATCGTAGATATATAATTTGAGTACCTAAATAATGAAGATTTCATCTATATCCTAGCCCACCATTATTTCATCAATATCCTAGCCCACCATTATTTCATCAATAGTCGAACAAGAACTAGAACCTACAAAGACAATATAAAAACGTAAATCAAACATAGGTACGATTACATACAAAGAACATGAAGTTTACATTTCTAAGAATTCTTTGGATCAAGACAAGCAATGCACGTCAATAACTGAATAGATCTTTCAGCAAAGAGATTATTCAACTCAACAATAATTTGATCATGCATCTGCAGTTAGAGCAAAAATAAACCAGAACAAGAGGGAAGATATCTAATTTGAAACGTCTGGCCACTATGAACATGTGAAACCTTTCAAATAGTCAGTCAAATAACCATAACATTTATCAAAACTTAAACAATGAAGAAGATATCGATCTACCATTCTATAAAATTTCAACTCCTAATTCTAAAATCTCAGTGAATAATGGCTTCCATCTTTTCCTTTTAGCTTTTCACAGCAAGGTTATCCTAAAAAATGATTACAATATTTTAGCACATCATCTCTGCGAGGGTTACCCTGAGATAATCATCTGTATTGTTGTCAACGACAAATCCATAGAGGTACACAAGTTCTGGTGGGTAGGCACAAAGCACACTATTTCATTAGTAATTCTGGCTCAATAATCATACATAACTTATGACTGCACTAGTATCTTTAATGGTTGATTGCTCACATAGTTAATTATGAAAACACACTACAACTTCTCAACATCAAACATGATAATACTGCAACTTCTTTTTATATATAAAAAAGCACTACTTCTTTTCATTCATCGATGAGCTTGAAAATAATATTTTCAGCTCTAAGTACGTAATAAATTCTAGTGCTAGTATGTACTCTTACTCTAGCATGTGAGCAACAAGTAAATCAATAAGGATATGTGAATTCATGTAAAAACTCAAATAACCGAATCTAATGGACAAAACAAAATGAGCCACAGAACTCCTGAGTAGTGCAGCTCCCTCATTTGAATATTTCTCTTTTGATTACGCAGGTTGTCAAGACACATGAACTAAGAACAATAGGCTGCAAACCTAAAGGATCAATGCACCAGAAGCAGCAGGAGTGGAGGGCGGGCGGGTGACTGGGCGTGGAGGGTGCGCCGACGACGGAAGAGGAGTGGGCGTGGAGGGCACGTGCACGGTGGTGGCGGAAGAAGTGGAGCGGCCGAGCGGGTGTGGATTGGGATTAGGTTTCCTGGGGTTTTTGGTGGCGTGAGGGGAGAGGCCTATTGGGCTGGGCCGTAACTTTATATTGGATTTATATAGCAAATAATTTACACTATTTTTTTTTCCCTTTTAAACCTCGGACTATAGAGTGAGGTCAACGCATGCAGAGAACCAACGTACTGGCACATAGAAATACACACCATGCAGCTCGATGGATTCCCACGGCCCAGAATACAACACGACTATACTTGTATGAAAGAGAGAAATGGCGGGAAGGGATGGTCAATCTCCCGCCATTTGCCTGCATTTCCAACTCCCCTCCGTCCATCCCTCCCTCCCTCCCCTCTCATCTTGTCCCCCTTGGGCTTAGGCTAGGGTTTGTTTTCCTCCGCTTCCAATCAATCCATCCACCGCCGCCGCGACAAGAGAGCAGGGGAAGGCGGAAGAAAGAATTAGGGAGGGAACCATGATGTTCTCGAGCCAGCCGGACGCATTCTCGCCGTCGCAGCTCACCTCCTCCCAGAATGCTGCCGATTCCACCACCCCTTCCAAGGTTCTCCTCTCCTCCCACACGCCTCGCCCTCCTCCCCATTTCTCCAACCTTTCTGACGGGTCTCGGATTCTTGAAATACTACTGCATCTTTCTCTTCTGGATTGCAGATCCGAGGCGCATCGAGCACTATGCCGCTCACCGTGAAGCAGATCGCCCACGCGCAGCAATCTGGTACCGGCGAGAAGGGCGCTCCTTTCGTCATCGACGGCGTCGAGACAGCTAACGTATGCACCTTCTGCTTTTCCTCAGTTTTCCTGCGTTCGCCAAGCATTACTCCTCTGTCTTTGTTTCCTCTTCTTACTGTGTGCTTATGGGTGCTGGCGGTTTGCAGATTAGGCTTGTGGGGGTGGTGAACGGCAAGATGGAGCGGACGACGGATGTGTCCTTCACGCTTGATGATGGCACCGGCCGCCTCGATTTCATCAGATGGTGAGAGCACCTCAACAAATCACGTACTGTTAAGTTCCAAATATATTCTAGGGGGTACAGTTTTAGCATTTGCGCTTAAATTGTCGTTGCTGGATGTTAGATGTTTCTCAAATCTTCCAAGCTTAATCTTTACTAGGACAATGTTCACTCTTACCAGAATGCAAGCAATTCAAGAATGGGAATTCTGCTAATATTTTACCATTTCTGACTAATTAACCATTTATAGAGGCTGTAAAACACTGATTTCGCATAATATACGTAAAACACTTAAGCAGTAGGGGAAATAGCCTACTGCAAAACACTGAACTAGGGGAAATAGCCTAATGGCTGTAACCCATTTGTAGAAGCAGTAGGGGAAATAGCCTACTGCAAAACACTGATTATTTGTAGAGGCTGTAAAACACTGATTGAGCATAACATACGCTGTTGCTATTTGCAAGTTAATTAAATGTTAGATCATTTTTTTGCGGTCTTTAGAAATCTGTTCTTTGATCTTTAGGCAATATAAAAGATCTTAAATGCTGCCATTAGGCCCATCCTACTATTCAGCCAATGGAAACAAATCCTCTGCATTACTGCATAGGGGACCCGCTTTTTGCTGTGGGGATAGCACTGATACTGTAGTACTGGATCTAAGCAGTTAGATAGAGAGATTATCCTAATGAAGAGACTGTTCATCCTTTGCATTTAGTTCTCTAATCATATTGATAGTCTGCTATCAACAGCCCAGCAGGTTTCGATTTTCATAGTTATTTTATTTTTATCTGTTTTACAGGGTGAATGATGCTTCAGATTCCGCTGAAACTGCTGTTATTCAGTACGTATCAGTTATAACCTACATTTATGTTTCTCATGCATTTCACTATCTTCTTTTTTTAGGAAAGTTTCACCTTCCTCTTTGAAGGATTATAACCTTTTCTCATACATTTTGTTAATCAAGGAATGGTATGTACGTTTCCGTCATTGGTAGCCTCAAGGGACTTCAGGAGAGGAAGCGTGCTACTGCTTTCTCAATCAGGTGACCTTTGCAATATATTATGTTCCGCTGATGCAAATATGCAATGAAACATGCAAATGATTCTTTTTTTTCCCATTTCAGACCTGTATCTGATTTCAATGAGGTCACGCTGCATTTCATTCAGTGCGTACGAATGCATCTAGAGAACACTAAATCAAAGGTATGCTCCTGTTCTGTACTAATGTCTTATACGAATACTCCCATGATAACAATTTTGTGGTCATTAGTTACAACTTACAAGTTTTATGAATTTTTAAAAAGGATTATGGTTAACATTGTAGGTTAGCGGTCCTGCACAGACCAATTCTGTTATGGGAACCTCAATCTCCAATGGTTTCAGTGAATCAAGCACTCCAACATCTTTGAAATCCAACCCGGTAAGTAGTAATTGCAGTTATTGCATTGATCAAACAATCAAACTCTTCTGATGTCACTATTTATTTCCTCATTCCTACAGGCACCAGTGACCAGTGGAACAAATGGATCAGAGACTGATTTGTACACACAGGTGTTGAATGTTTTCCGTGAACCAGCAAACGTGTAAGTTGCACATCCATCATCCCTCCCTTGCCTTGTAGGAAAAACTAATATTTATCCTCCAGTCAATTACCTCGACTAAAGTAGATATGCTTGGCCCTATTTCTTTTGCCTTTTCTGCTTGGTCCATTACTTGTCCAAAGTTGGCATATGAATCAAAAGAACAGTTGGTTATGACTCTTACCAAGTAGAAAGTTCATTTCTTGTAATAATTTACTAGCAATTTGTTTTCATCTTTTTTGACAATTTGATTATTTGACAGCGAGAACGAGCATGGTGTGCATATTGATGAAATTGCCAAGCAACTCAGACTACCGGCGAGCAAGATCAAGTAAGTCTCTCTCTCTCACACACACACACTCTCTCTCTCTCACACACACACACACTCTCTCTCTCTCTCACACACACACACACACACAATGTATCCTTGCTGGCTAATTTTCACCTCTGTTATGCAGGGAAGCTATCGAGTACCATGTCGATGTCGGGCATATTTACTCAACAATCGATGATTTTCACTTCAAGTCAGCTTTCATCGACTGAGTTTCGAACTAGTGTTGTCGATTACTAGTATCCTAGCTGTTTGGTTAATGGCAGCTTGCCCTGAAGGTTACCCGTGTTTGAGAAACGTGATGCTTCCTTGTACTAACTGTAATGAACATGCTCTCGGGCATAACTCAAATTCTGTTATATAAACAGAAACGCATGAGTTTGACGTCTTGTGCTCCATCTAGTGAAATTATGACCATATCCATCATATTGAGCATCTCTTGCGCTATTCTGTGACAGATAGTTTATCATAACATCTGATGAGATTTACGAGTGTAGTAAGATGAGTGCTTTTGCTACTGTGTGATCCCTTTTGATATCGATGAAAGTGCGGTGGATGTTGCATCTTTATTACTTAAAAGGAATAAGTCCATTCTTCGTCCCTCAACTATACCCGATGATTAATTTTGGTCCCTAAACTTAAATACCGGATATAACGAACCTCAAACTTTCCATACCGGGCAAATCGTATCCCTCCGTGCGTGAGACGGCGGTTTGGGCCGACGTGGCATCCACGCTGGCGCTGAGTCGGCTGGATACGGACGGAGGAGAGCGGGCGAAGAAATTCCGGCTACAAATTTTGGTCCCTGTTACTGCTATTCTTCTTCTTGTCTTGTTCCCATTCAATTCCGGCTACAAATTAAAAGATGCATGCTATGATAGGCCGCCGCCGCCGCCGCCGCCTGATTCTCAAACGACTAGTAGTCGTCGTCGCCTCCCAAGTCGTCGAACCCGCCACCGCCGTACGAGTCCCTGGCCAGGTCCTCCTCCACCTTCTCCGCAACGCCTTCCTCGACCTTGTCCTCAAGGTAGCTCGCCCCTCCAGCCAGCGCCAGCCCGCCCACCACTCCAGCCGCCGCGCCCACCACCAGCCCTATCCCCATCCCCATCTTGCTCTTCTTCTTCGGATCCTCCACCACCGATCCGTCGCGCAGAGGAGGCAGCGGCAGCCGCCACGCGCCGCCGTCGTCGTCTGCGCGGAGGGACGGCGTCATCGATCTGCGCGGAGGCGGGAGCGGAGGACGAGCTTCGTCCCGCATGTGTCGCCGCCGTTGTCGAGGTCGACCTGGGTGGAGCACCTGGCGCCGTCGTCGACCCAGAGCACGGCGTAGGGCTTGAGGTCGCCGTTGCGCCAGTTGACGTTCTTGAGGTCGCGCGCGGAACCCACCGTCACCTCCACCTCGTACCGAGAACCCATCCAAGCTCGCGAGGCTTTCTTGCTCGCCGCTAATGGCGAATGCTCGCTTTGTCTGCTTGTCTTTGGTTGGGTTGTGGCGGTCTTAGAGGAGATGGTGAGATGCGAGAGGTATAAATAGCGGCGGCATCTGATGGCGTTGGGCCCCACATGCCGGTGGGCGTGGCGCTCTTGGGTTTCTTCCTCCTCGCATTTTTATCAAGGACTCCAAAATTACAGGTACGTCAGGGCGACAGCGTGGATGCCACGTCGGCCCAAACCGCCGTCGCACGCACGGAGGGACATGATTTGCCCGGTATGTAAAGTTTGAGGTGCGTTATATCCGGTATTTAAGTTCAGGGACCAAAATTAATCATCGGGTATAGTTGAGGGACGAAGAATGGACTTATTCCTACTTAAAAAGGCTAGTAAAGGAGAGTGATGCGTTCTTCATCCGTGTCCGTTGGAGCGGTGAGCCGGATGACCATTGACTTAGATCGCTCGTGAATCAGCAACCCTAGCATTAGTAGGCTCTTCACCCGTATCGCTCTCTCTCCCGCTCTTCTCTCTCACACTCTTGACCCATGCCACCCTGTACCATTCCCATTTTCAAAACGGTAAATAGTATTTACTGTTCGGTTTTCGATTTCTTTTCGTATTTTTGCAAAAACTTTCAACTTCTTTCTAGCTCGGGTTTGTGTTTCAAATACCCCGAACGAGTTCAAAATCTAAATTTTGGTTTCATTGTCGCTTTTCAAATTTTGGCATTTCTTCAATTTTCCCTGGGCTCAGCCCAATCCCTCCTGGGCCAGCCCATCTCCTCTCCTTCCTCTCTCTCGGCTCGCCTCACCCCCGGCCTGCTTCCACTCCCGCCCTGCCCCCCCCCCCTTTTCTCTCCCTCCTCTCTCTTTCTATTTCCCTCAGCTCGGCTCGGCCTGCCCCGGCTCCCCCTTCTTCCTCCAGGCGCCCCCCCCCCTCTCTCTCCCGTGCGAGCACACCACCGCCCCTCCTCACTAATTCCCCTCTGCCACCCCCTGCTTCCGTTGACTGCAGCGCCCATCCCGCCTAATCCCCTCACCACCCCTCCTCGCCAATCCCCGCTGCCACCCCTGCCCTGCCCGGTCCTCTCTGCGCAGGCACTCATGGCCGACCCCGCGCCACCCGAGCTCCCTCCATCCCCTTTGTCCCTCCTCTCTGCCTATAAAAGATCCCCATTGCCCCCTTGTGCTCCCCCGCTACCCCATTGCCCTCTCCCAGCTCTCCTCTCCTTTACCTGTGCCCCATTGCCCTCTCCCCCTCTCTGTACCATCATGAGACGAGGCTCCGGGCTCATTTTTCTGCTCTCTGGTACTACCGCCCGTTCAACGCCAGTAGGTCCGCATTTTACAGCCTCCGGTACTACCGCCCTCTCAACCCCCGGTACTACCGCACCCTTCTGGTACTACTGTCGTTTCAACGCCGGTACTACCGCCCTTTCGCGCCTCCGATACTACCGCCCCCGCCTCCCGGTACTACCGCCCGTGCCACCTCCGAGACCGAGCGTTGTGCTGCGCCACGTGTCGGCTCCTCATTTTTCCAGCTTTTCTGTTTTTCTTTTAAATTAAATTTCATTGAAAAACTTCAAAAATTCATATCTTTTTCATTATAACTCCAAAAATTATGAAACTTGTTTCTAAAATTTTATAAATTCAAGACCTTGCTAATGGCACTGGTCTTGTTCAATTTGGAGTTCATTTATTATGAGTTTGGCATTTATTTGCTTTCTCTACTGTTGTGCCTTTTTCGGTACTTTCGTCCGATTAGGGTTCGAAGACGCAGGAGACCTCCACTTCGACCAAGCTCAAGAGTACTAGGATCCCACTGCCTTTAACCAAGGCAAGTCAATACTTTGATCATTTTAAGCCTACATTTTATGTAAATTATATTTATTTAAAATATCAAAGTTGCATGCTTTAATTCTGTAATCAAATTTATGTTAAAGCTTAAGGTAGTTAAACACTCATTTGATGATTAATTAATTATTACCCCTCCTTTGATAAATTGAATCCCTCATTCCATGTCACCCTAGTAAATATGTGGTAAATACTAGCATAGGTTGTACTTAAGTGACATGCTAAACTTGCTTAAGTACCGGGATAATAAATGTCTTATTTATCATCTTTTAATCATGAAAGTGGTTTTGGGCAGTCATTAGATGTAAATAACTGGCGTGTTGTGTTAATTGGTTTTCCTCCTCAAAACCCTAAACAACTTGCTTGTACCACATCTGGGCGGATGGAAAGAGTGGTGGGTGCGGATGTAGCACGAGAATGTGTGGAATGTGGTATGAACCGTCCAGATGAATTAAGGACTTAATCTTGTCATGACCTCCTGTGTAAAACAAGTAGAACCGCAAGTCTGCAAAGTGCAACTTGGCTAAGTAAAATTGTTGAACCCTGAATGTCATCCCACAACTGGTGTTTGGAAGTGTGCAAGCGGTAGGATGTACGCTGGCTTGAAAGGGACACCGAGGAGGGTGAAGTTGCCAGCTGCGCTAGTCGTTGTGGCCGGGGCCAGCTTCGCTAGTCGTTGTGGTGAACATCCCGCGCAACTTATGGAATTGGCCATAGGGGTGAGACGGCGGAATGGGTGAGGTAGTTTGAAATATTACTGTGACGATCGCTCAACTACATGACTAAGGAATCATGTGGGGTAACGAGTATGATTATCTCTTCTGGGTACAGTGTACAACCTCTGCAGAGTCTAAATTGTTTAAACAGCCGCGCCTACGGTCATAGGCGGACATGGGATCTTAACTTGAGTTAGTTCTATTACAAAAACATTTGTGTGTGGATTACAACCAGGACGGCTCACCTAGCCTGAGGTTGGATTTTTTTCTGACTTGTCGAGCTCAATGGTGTGAAGGAGCGGAGGTATCTCCAACAAAATGATGCATATGTAGAGTTCCGATGGAGGGAATCTCTACTGTTATTTAATATTGCACTTACTCTCTTTAATAAAATGTAATTTGTTAAAAATGCTAAGTCATAGGACTTTGTAATTATGATAATTGAAAATTGATTTAGCAAATAAAAGAACCTGAGCCATCCTTGTTAAGCCTTGCATGTATACTATTGCATATTGTGTGTTGGCTCGCGAGCACGGTGGTTGTGCTCACTCTCGCTCCCCCAAACCCTCCAGATGATGTGGATCAAGGAGACTATACGTACTACGAGGATTCCGAAGTCGATGTCCAAGGGAACCCTGAAGAATAGTCTAGATTCTATAGTCTAGGTCTCGCCCCAGTCTAGTGGATTCGTCGGTACTCGCGCGCAACCGATATTACCCAATTCCTTGGATGATTCAGTCGTACGTAGGTCACCCCAGTCGCTTGCCTATGGAGAGATGGGCCTTATCCCCTCTTTTGCTTCCGCTGTAGCTACGTGCTTTTGTGTGATGTAATCAATTTGGCCTGGTGGCCCCTATGTAAAACTCGATCTGACGTGGTCTATATCACTCTGATGTCTGTTTGTATTTGAATGACTTAATTCACGCCATATATGAAATGATTTAGCAATGAGCCTGCGAGTGCAACCTATTGATCCAGAGAGTAGCACAGTATTTTCACAAAGGATTCGAGATTTGGAAATCCGGATCCGACATATTTATTGTGCTATATTACCATAGAATGCTAGATAATTTATCATGGAATTTGTTGTATCTCATGTGTGTCCTTGTGATGGTGATGCAATCAATGCTCACAAGAGCAAGCATGGCAGTGATGAGTGGAGCGGAGTTGAGTAGAATCAGCCACGACAACGGGTATTCCATTATTGTGTTTGCGCACTGCAGACGACGTAGGCCAAGGCAAGCCTAAGCTGTCTGTCTGACATACATACATACATATATGCTGAAATCTGATTTGAATGTTTGAAGATTATGCGTGGTCTTTCATTGTTCACAGGCATACAGAAACATGGCCTGTCTGCCTAGCAGCTTGTACATCTCTTCTCCACTTGAGCTCGCTCGCAGCTGCTGTAGTTAAAAAAATTGTACTACTGTCAGCCATCATGCACGCACGTACAATTCAGTTGCAAATTGCAAGGCTCTAGGTTGTACGTACTGTACTGAACAATCAAGGCAGAGCTGTCCATGGATGTAGGAATGCTGCTTCATCATTTGAATTTCTTCAAATTAGGTTGCAGTGGGATGGAATGTCGAGGACTAGTGTGGATGTCATACGAATATACTCCTAATACTAGTATGTTGAACAATTAGCAATAACGTCGAGGCGTTAGAAGATATTCTCATTTTCGGGAAGTTTCAGACTTCTGTTAGACTTCAAGAGGTTAGACTGGCCAAGGTGGTGCTCAGACCGACCAAGGTGGCGGTATGACCGGCCATGGGTGGTGGCCAGACCAATCAAGGTCTAGTGGTCAGATCGGCCATATGCGGCGGTCTAATTGGCCACATCATCTTGTGAATTTTGGCGATAAATCACGTGTGAAGGAAGGGTTGAGGATGCGTTTGCACTTAGTCTCATTGAAATTGGAGTTTCGAGTTGAAATTAGATAAAATTTGAAAATTCCAGAGAGTGTGCAATTTTTCAAGGTGAAAATTTGACTAAGTCCCTGGGCGGTCTAGCCGGTTGGCAGGCCGTCAAACCGGCCATGGGCGGCGATCTAATTGGCCAGATCATGTTTATGCGTCGTGAGGGTAGTGAACTTCGTGGAATTAACCAAAGTCGTATGATTCATTGCATATGTGTTGCATGATGTATGTTTTGGCTAACGTAGGTCAAATTGCGAAGAACTTGTACCCGAAAATGATTTCTTGGTCTATTGTTGTGCAAGTGGCTTGGAGTCGACGACGGTCAACGACAAGGATGATCGGGACTAGGCTAGTAAAGTAAGGTTCAGAACGACCGAGGATATCGGGTAAAGTCATTGGACTCACGCATGGCACAAGATGGATAAGGATGACTGAACGGGAAGTTCAGTGCAATGGGTTGCATCATGTGGCGTGGGGGTCGGTGCGAATACCATGGTGATTTCGGTGGGAGCCGGATGGGAGAGACTTGCTGACATGAAGAAAGCTATTGATTAGCCTATACGTGGCGAAGCATGATATTACTTCATGACGATTGGACTCGTTCTTCGAAAAAGGATCAAGAAGGGTATTTTGGTATCTTCGTAAAAATATTGGGTTGGTGACCTTTGGAGAAACCGCGGCATGAGACAACACAAGCAAGGACTGTTTAGGTCAAGTAAAGATAGAGATCACGAAGAGACGGATTCGAGAAGCCCAGTCGTCATCCGCTTTGAGAAGAGTGTAGACCCGTTTATGTGTGCGCTTACCGGGCAGCCGATAAGGTTGTCTTATCTAGCCTCCACTATAAAAGAAAGGGGTGCATTGTTTTTCCACCTCTTGACCCTAATTTGTGATTTGGAAAATGTGGAGTAGAGGAGCCTAGGGTTTGAAGGAGATAGATTAATTGAGTGCTCAAGTGTTGAGCTTTTGTCCTGATGGTTGAGTGGCTGTAAACCAGCAATCTCTTGAATCAATCCAAGTAAGATTTCCACCAAGATGAGTTCTCTCTTGTTCTTGCCCTCTCTTTGATGCCTTTTGGGATTTTGGTGTTCCTTAGGTTTTTGTTTTTGTTTTTGTTTTTTTGTACCAAAAAAAAACTGGAGAAGTCTCCACTATTGTACATATTAATAAAAAGAATAATGTACAAGGAGAAAAAACAGGGGGAACGAATTTACACGCTATAACCAAAAAAGGAATTAGCCGAAATCTCTCAACCAAACAATAAACACCTCCCTACGAGAAGTTTTGACCCGATGGATAACTATGGCAAAAAGCTTCCCTGAATGCTATCTTCCACTCTGAGACCGAAGCAACTCCGTTATTGAAAATCTTGTTATTCCAAACTTTCCAAATTATCCAGCACAACAATAATAACTATTTCTTTGAAATATCTCAAACGATATTTGACCTTGCGGCCAGCTTGAATAAGATCTGGGACGAAGAGAGACAGATCCCAATCAAACCCAATAGATCGCGAGTAACATTGGCTGAAAGGACAATCAAAGAATAGATGTTTCAAGGATTCCAAAACATGCCCAGAACAAAGAACACATTCAAAGTTCCCAATAGGAAATTGTTTCTGACAAAGAAGGTCCCGAGCATTTAGTTGGTCTTTCAAGAGTAGCCAGAAGAGGAACTTTTGCTTACTCAGACAATAGGACTTCCAAATCCAAACCAAAGGGAACGGATTGTAGCTCTGACCCATAAGGTGGGTTTTTGTTTGTGTTATTGCTGCGGTCTTGCTTGCTAGGACGTATGAAAATAGATCTAAGGTAATCTTGACCATCATCCTCCCACGAGCAAGGTTTTGGATCAACGTTCGATTTTCCTCGTTTCTTGTGCTTTCTTGACCTCATTTAAGAGATTTATGGAACCTTAGTTTCAATCGTCCCGATGGTCGATTGGAATATATTGCTAACCTTCTTGATGAGCTATGGTTGAAATTTCAGGAGATTTGGATCACCGGACTAGAAGTTATGTTTTTTATGATCTTGGTGGCCTGTTGTTCCTGCAGCCGACGGTCAGACCGCTCATCCAAGCGGTCATATTAGCCAGGCCGCGGTCAGACCGGCGGTGGGTCTTTGACCACATGGTTTCGTCGGGTTCAACGCAAGACTTTCGCTGTGTTTGTATTTTTTATCTTTATAGTTTCTATAACTACTGAGGTGAAGAAGAAGTTGAACATCGTCGTAATTTTGAAAAGGAGTAGCTAGGGCTCGTATCCACACCCTCTAGACGCTCCAACAACTAGGTTTGTGATCCGATCAATTTGCTAGCTACCGGGAGGTAACCTGTAGCGTCCCGTTTTTCGGAGTTTTTGAATTTTTTTTTTTAAAAGAGAACCATTTGTTTCTATTTGCCAAAAGCTTAATTTGAAATTTTAGAAAATTCATTTGCAGTTTAAAATGAATTAACCAAACTTCAATTAAATTAAAGTTGGTTTAATTGAGTTTTCTGGAATTTAAAATCAAAATTATTATTTTGAGAATTTCCTTGGATTTATTGGATTTTAGAAATTGATTTTCCTCTTTCCCGAAATTAAAAATTAATTTATTTGCAAAAGAAAAAGGAAATTTAAAGTTAAAAGTATTTTTATTAAGTCAAGAATAATTCAGGGAATTTCTTTGAATTTTTCTAGAATTTTTGGAGTCTATTTGCTATTTTCTAAATTGCTTTTTGATTTGTTTGAATTTCTGAAAATCGAAAATGTATTTTAATTCCCCTTTACTGTTTGTGGGCCGAATCCATTCGGCCCATCTCCTATTCCCGGCCGGCCGCCTCCGCGGCCGCTTCGCTTCGCCTCGACCTCACCTCGCTCGCGTCGTCGTCGGCATCCGGCGTCCTCGTTGCGCCGCGTCTCCCTTCGCCTCGGCCGTCCGATCCCATCCGCGGTTCTCGATCACCAGCCACCTTATCGCTCTCGACCGTTGGATCGAGATCCGCGCTCCGTTCGCCGCGCCGCCGTCTTCCCACCGTCCGATCGAATCGGACGGCGCTGCTTCGTCCGCTTCGCCGCGCCTCTTCGCTCCCACCGTCCGTCGAATCGGACGGCGCTTGCTCGTCTTCCTCGTCCGCGCCGTTGGACTTCTCAACCGTCCGTCGAATCGGACGGCTCTCCTTCGCCAGCGCCTCCGTCTCCCACCGTCCGATCACAATCGGACGGCGTCCGTCATCGTCTCCGCCGTGCCGCCGTTCTCTCCCACGCCGCCGCGAATCCCGCTGCTCTCTCGCCGCGCGAATCTCGCCTCTCCTCTCGCCTCTGCTGCCCGCCGAATCCCGCTGCCGTCTGCCGCCGCCGCGCCTCGCCGTGTCCGCCACGCCGCGCCCATCCGCGCCGCCCTGTCGCCTCTCCGCCCTCCGCCATGCGCATGAGCTCCTCCGCTTTTTAAGCTGCTACGGCTCCGCTTTCTTCCCCTTTCTTTTCTCTCCACGCCGCTCTCTCCCTCTCGCCTTGGCCGCCTCGCGCCGCCCTCCGTAAGGCCGCCGCTTTCCTCCTCGCCGACGCCGTCGTCTCCCCGACTCGGCCACGCCCGCCACCCCGCTCTCTCTCTCTCTCTCTCTCTCGACCATGGCCCGAGCCCACGTGGCCACCCACGTGGCGCCAC
Source organism: Hsuehochloa calcarea (assembly GCA_036346395.1). NCBI lineage: Eukaryota > Viridiplantae > Streptophyta > Magnoliopsida > Poales > Poaceae > Hsuehochloa > Hsuehochloa calcarea. The sequence continues at coordinate 78,390,412 of CM070610.1, read as the reverse complement.
GTCGGCGCCGCGTCAGCAGTCCTGCCGCGTGGCTGCCACGTAGCGCGCACGTGTACGCTTGCGCAAGCGCTGACGTCAAATTCCGATTTTTCAGTTGAAAAATAATTCCGAAAATCCGAAAAACCCTAAATCTATCATTTTATGTGATTTCCAACTTCTTTTGGCTATAACTTTCACATCCGAACTCCGATTTGGGTGATCCAAATTTCTAAATTCATATAAATTCATCCTCTTTCATTTGGTACTGGTTTTGTAATTTTTGGAGTTCATTTGGTACTGTTTTATTTATTTGTTGCTATTCTCGCACGTGATTCCTTAGCTTTGGAAGATTTCTTCGACCCGACGACCGAAGACCCTCTCCTCGTCAACGAAGGCAAGTCGTAGGCCTTTGACCATGTTGAACCCATTTTACAAATGTATATTGTATTAAATTATCATGCATGGCTAGTTTTATTAAAAATGGTTTTGGGAGTAGATAATTACCAAATTGCCATTATGCCTCCTTGATGAATTGAAAATGAAATGTCTCCTTGAATGACATATATCCTTGGACACCTTAGGATGGTTAATACTAGTTGGACATAATTGTATACCAACTTGGGAGCGTATTATTGCTTAGACATGCTCTAGTTACCATGGTACTTTCGATCACATGTTCAATGATTATTGAAATTTGACTAATGGAACTATGGAACAGTGGTGTGAGGCCACTTTTATTAAAAGATGTTGTGCCATGGCAGGGATTGCCATTTGGTCGGGATTGAACCAAAAATGATTTATGCTCGGGCTTGAGGTAGGGAGCTAGAGTGGGTGCGTAATGCACATTGGGTTGTGGTAGACTTGTCTGAGCAGCCAACTAAGGACTTAACTTTGCAAGTCATTGATCTGGGTCACCTCGTGCAACCATAAGTCCGGTATGGGACGGACCTGGCCAACTAATTAGGGAAGTTTTGAGTCGGTTCATTGTGGTCATTTAATGGCGCAAGAGGGGTCGTGATGGCGAAACCTTAGCGCGTAACCGAGGCAAAATGGAACTTTGTAAAGGCCTTGTGATAGTCACTTAGTCGCACACCCTCGGAAGTGTGTCAGACGGACATTACAAGTGATTTATCTCTTGTGGGTAAAGCTGTACAACCTCTGCAGAGTGTCAAAAATCTATTCGAATAGCCGTGTCCCCGGTTACGGACATGCCTGGTGATTTCGCGCAAGGGGTAGTATTTTCAAAAATGTGGTTTGGTTCGATAGAAACGTTTGGTTGGAATGGTTGGGAAGTGAACGGGATGTTCACTGTTTGATTCAAAAGAACTTGGTTATTTATGTATTATTCTTTTAAAATCCTGCTTTGAAATCTAATTATCAGATTTATCGTTAAACTTGCTTTCTGCAAATTAACCATAAAGCCAGTCTTGTTTAAGCCTTGCATGAATACTATGTGCATACATTTCTCTACGACTTGCTGAGTACTTTAAGTACTCATGGCTTTATGCCCTTTGTTGATCAGTCCCAGCAGAAGAATCAGGGCATGTTGAGTTCTACGAAGAAGGCTACTTTGAAGACTTTGCGAACTAGGTCACGTCCTCCACTCGATTGCCTGTGGGCATGTCGATTGGGCTCCCCGTATTTTGAGATTTCCGCTGCCAGATACTCTGTTGTTGCTAAGCCCTGCGAGGCTACTTTTGTAAGAACCTTGACCATAAGGTCTTTGTTGTTTTAAATAATATTACTTTGTCTGCTTCATTAGTTCGTTGTTGAATGGTTATGATTACATCATTGTTGCAACTGTGCAAGCTAGCTACTGATCATGGGACTAGCTTGGTATGCACAGAGGGTCTCGGGGTTGTGTGACACCCGGGGTCCCGACATAACCGAGGCGAGGCGAGGCAATGCTACTAACTAATTAACTATGGCCATGTTTGTTTAGACTTAGGCTTTTTGGCTTATAGCTTAAAGCCAGTTTTTTTGGTTTAATCAGCTTATAAGCCCTTCTGCTTTTAAGCCAAGTTTTGGTGTTTGGTAATCTGGCTTTTTATAGGATGTTGGCTTATTGTGTTGTGTGTGAAGGATAAAAAGTCTGAATTGCCCTTGAGGGTTTGAAGGATGTTTTTGAAGATGAATTTAAACATATTTTGCATGGGATTTGTAAATATGACGATAAATGCAAGTGTACATACGAAACAAAAAAAAAATTACTCGTTCGTGCATGTATTAATTTTGAATATTACGTAATGAACAAAATTAATATAAAAGAGCATATATTAGCCAACTGAACAAAATGACACGGTAACAAAATAATATTCAATTAAGAGAGAACAAATTCAAGTTTGTTTCATACAAAACAATAATGGAGGAACTTTAGTTTACACTTCTCTTATTTCACTGTCTGTATTCACAAGATATGAAGCTACCCATAGACTGCACAACATCAACAAATTGATAGCTCAGGACAGGCGCATCAGTCCTCATGGTGCATCATATTCTAACAGCATCTTGATGATCTTTGAGCCTGGTTGCCGCCCACCACATCTACGGTATCCGACACATACCTTCAAGAGCGCAATTCCGTAAGATTCCAAAACGCAGCATAGACAGAAAATATTAAAATTCAAGAAAGATGCACTAAAAAATAATTGTCCACAGCAGTGATAGAGATAAGCTATAAGATAGAGATCTGGATTGTTGTGCTCCGGAATAAAGAAGAATACCATCTTGTCTAATCTTGTCCCTTTTATTTTCCTGTTTGTTTCCTTCATAACAATGTACTTAGATACTACCAGCCTAGATGTTGTACAACAAATGGTATCTCTTGAGACTACATACAACTCATGGTACCAGTTGACTATTTAAGTTGATTTGATTCCATCTAACCACAAAACTATCTTCTAGAGAACTTTGACAAGAGATAGACAACAAAGAAGCAAAATAGAGCGAAAAGGACAACATGATTGGAACCCTGTTGGATGATGCTCTTGCTCATCCGTCGCATGTTATTCTTCACTCCAGCCTAAGATTTTATAAGGGTCATTTGCTGTCGATGCACAGAAGATAACAAAATCAGAGCATAACTAGGATAAATATTGTTAAAAAACATGAGAATTATTTGTTGCAAAGGTAATATTACTCAACTGAAAAAATACAGTGGACCTTAAAGAGTAATTCAGGAATACACAATATCTAGAGAGTTCAAACAACAAATCAAATTTTGAAGAACTCACTGGAAAACAACAAATTCAATAATTAACAGTTTACTACTATCAAGGTATTCCGAGTGTTCTGAACATGGCATAAGTATTATTCTAAATATAGTGGAAACATTAATTGCAGCAAAGATTAGCCTCTATTATCACGAGAAACATTGTGAATGTTTAACCAAATATAGGTAAAGGGCACACATCCGTCAAAACTTGCCTAGAACTTCCGCAAAATCCTCTACAGGATCCACTCATACAAGAACTTTAAGCTAGATAACAATCTTCATGGCGAGATACCGGACTACTTGGCTGAGCTACCGCTAGTAACACTGGAACTGCGGAAATCACTAGAAGATATAACTAAAAGAACCCAATCTGGAGTACAAACAGAAAGAAGCTGCACCAGATGGGCAAAAACGAACCCTGAAGCATCAATGGATGTTCCAAGTTCTCTGCTGATGTGCACATGCATGCACTCTTCTACTATCCCCAATAACATAAAAGACTAGAAGAGAAGATACATAACCAACAGCACAAGTTACAGCGTTACACCATCCTGGAATAGCTAGTTCAATGGAACAATGTTCTACCTCAGGGACGGCCATTTCCACCTTTAGTTGCATCAATTACCATACTAAAACTATATCTTGTTCTTCAGCACTTCACCTTTTTGGCAAGCAATTTGTGTATGTGAAGCTTACACAACTACCATTTAACCAGGCAAATAATAATATTGACACACAAAAAAAGTCAACATACCTCCTCCATATGCAAGAATATCTTGTTCCGGCGGCTCCTAATATTATCCTGAATCTCTTGCGAGTTCAGCTTATCAAAACAGCTTATCAAAATCTTGGACTGTCTCAGGCCCTTCAATGATGCAAAACCTGTAAGCCAAGCCAAGCCAAGCAGGGTTCAACATCAGCTGCGCGCAAACAAAACCATAACTAAATGTATTCATCAAGAGTTCAACACCAACATTTTATCAATCAGATCCATCGTCCCCCTAGCCCTAGCCGAACGACGGGGTCGACGACAGCATGTCGGGGGAGCCGCCCGACGCGGCGGCAGAGGAGGCTTTCTGTCCCGAATGCTTTGTGAAACACTCGGTAAAAATATAGGCATTCAAAAAATAAGCAGTTTGTGATAGCGATACCAAGATGACAAGCCGGCCGGCTTAGTTTGTAGACTCCTTTCGTATACGAAGGAAGGGTTGCTGCATCCGTACGTAGGCCAGCTATATAACAGTGCGATCTAGCCGAGGTGGTGTACGTTGACTAGCTAGCTAGCTAGCTACTCCCTTTCTTCGCTACAATTCCTCTGAGAGATCGATATATAGAAATCTAGCTACCTTGCCAGCAGCCCAGCACTCGAACTGTTCTAGCTAGCTAGCTAGCTACATATATATAGCTTCAATCAATAAGTAACCAAGCAGGTTTAGGTTAATCCGACATGCATGCATATATGTTACTCCAAGTCCAGCTTCTTCTTTTTTTCAGATTTATCTGAAAATTGCCAACTAGTAATTCTGCTCACTGACATTGCAATTACGGCGTGGGAAAAGATTGCTGGCGCTGCTGTAACACGGCCGGTGTTAAAGGACCGAGAGGCCGCCGGAGAGAGAGGTTGGAATCTAGTTAGTAATTTGATGGACCTATCTTACATATATCTACCGTAATAGATGCATGTATGTGATTATTGTACCACATGTTGGAATTAATATGGGTTAGATCTAATTCTAATTAATTTTTAAAAAATCTCAAAGTTCTATGTGCACGTGTTAAAACTATTTAGTCTCACATGGAGTATTGTGTTATGATTGTTGCTAGTATTATCAGGGGCCAATTGGCCAGTATATATACACAGTACAAGTTACAGATAAGGAAACCAGTAACAGATAAGGAAACCAAATCAAATCATATCTCTAATATTATATCTCTAACACCCCCCCTCAAACTCATGGTGGATCAACAACACTGAGTTTGGAGAGGTAGAAGCCGTCTTTGTGCTCGAGTCCGGGCCTTCGTGAAGAAATCCGCTATCCAAGCTCAAGGCACATATCAAGGGCAATCACCTGATCCTGCACACAAGACCTCATGAAGGAAGCATCAACACCAATATGCTTGGTGAGCTCATGCTTCACGTGGTCACGAGCAATCTTGATAGCACTGCATCTTGTCGACAAGAGAGGAGTCGGTAGTAATGTGAAACACCAAAATCCTCAAGTAACCACCGTAGCCAAGTAATCTCTGCATCAAGAGAGCCATAGCTCGCAACTCACCTCTGCACTCGAACGGGACAACTGCGATCTGCTTTCTTCGCCTTCCGTGCAATAAGCGAACCACCAAGAAAAACACAAGAAGCGAGAGATAGACCGCGATCGGAGGATCGGCGCCCAAGTAGCATCCGAATAAGCTGAAGTCATAACGAGCCGGAGCGTGGAAAGAAGAGACGGCGAGAGATAGTCCCACGAAGGTATCGCGAGAACTCAAGAAGGTGGTCAGAGTGGACTGAGTGGGAGCGCTCAAACCGACTCGTAATGTGGATGGATAAGTGATATCCGGACGAGTAATGACAAGGTAGACAAGACTCCCAACAAGATGACGATAGCGAGTCGGATCGTAAAGAGGCTCGCCATCGAGGGTCGGAGGTGAACATTGAGCTCCATAGGAGTCTCAACAGACGCCGATCGATGAGGGAGGCGCGATCAAGAAGATCTGAATATACTTCTCTTGGGACATAAAGAAACCATCCGAGTGGAAGTAACCTCAATCCCAAGGAAGTAACGAAGAGGACCAAGATCCGACATAAGGAATCGCCACTAAGACGAGCCTTGACAAAGGCAATGTACTCAATCATCTCCGTAATGATCATATCATCAACATACGTAAGAAGAAGAGTCCGACCACGAGACGAAGTGTGGACAAAGAGCGGGATCATGATCACTTGCTGAAAAACCAGCAGCAGTGACCACGAGGAGAAGCGCCAAACCAGCACGAGGGGCTTGCTTAAGGCCATAGAGAGAGCGGCGAAGGCGACGCACCATGCCCTCGAGAATGAATACCCGGTGGCGGATGCATGTAGACCTCCTCACGCAATTCGCCATTAAGAAAGGCATTCTTGACATCAAGTTGAGAATGCACTGCCCGATGCGAGCAGACGCCACCGAAAGAAGAGTGCGGACAAGGGTCATGTGGGCCACAGAGCAAAAGTCTCGTCAGAGTCACGACCATGCTCCCCGCTGGAAGCCACGAGCAACAAGACGCGCCTTATAGCGCTCAAGAGAGCCATCGAGCGAGTCTTAATCTTATAGACCCACTTACATGTGATGGGACGAGTGAGATGGAAAAGGTACAAGATCCCAAGTACCAAGACGCTCGAGGCGGCAATCTCTCGGCCATGGCATGCTGCCACTCGGGATGAGTAACAAAGATCCCTGGGGAGGCGAGCTCACAAGTAGCTGCGCCAAAGAAAGGCAAACAGGCGGGGCCGAATCGATCGGGCGATCGCGAGAGCGTAGCGAGGAGAAGACGGCCCATCGGGGAAGATGAATCATCGAAGAAGATGAAACATCGGGAAGTGGGCTCATCTGAAGATCCTCAATACGAGGTCGACGAGTGTAGACGAGTGTAGTGGGGGGAGCCTGAGGAGCCGCAGGAGACGAAACAGGCGGCGACAATGGCGGAGAGGCCACAGGAGAAATATGTGGAGACGAGATAGGTGTATCTGGAAAGGTCAAAAAACGAGACTCCACGGAGGAAGTCGAAGGAGAGACAGGACGTGGGTAGAAGGGACGAGACTCGTCGAAAGTCACATCCCGAGAAATCCGCATCCGTCGACCAACAGATCCCAGCACCGATAGCCCTTGTGCTCGGCACTGTACCCCAGAAAGACACACTCAATGGATGGCGAGCGGTTTGGTGCGTTCTCGAGGGGAGAAGAACGTAACAAACGCACCAAACATTTAAAGGCGAGTAGTCGAAGGAGACCACAGAGACGCTCAATAGGGATTGCGCTCAAGAGCGTAAGAAGGTTTGGATGTTGATGAGATAGGTGGCGGTGGAAACGACCTCCGCCCAAAAGTGAGGTGGAATAGAGCGGCAATCATCGCGCACGAGCCGACTCAAGGAGGTGACGATGCTTGCGCCAAGAACACCATTCGAGCATGAGCACCGGACAAGAGAATCGAGCGAGAGTGCCCAGTCGACAAGGAAATCTGCGCAGTGATGAGAGAGGTACTCGCCAAAGATTGTCGACCACGAAAGACACGAATAGGAGTGGAGAACTGTGTGCGAACCATAGTGGCAAACTGTTTATAGATAGACAAGACCTCACTACGAGAAGACATGAAATATATCCAAGTGTGGCGAGAGAAATCATCTATAAATATGATATAGTATCGATGACCCCCTTTCGAAACGAAGGGAGCCGGACCCCAAACATCAGAATGAACAAGATCAAAAGGACGTTGAGACACTGACTCACTATGAGGATAAGGAAGTCAAGTCGCTTGCCTAACTTACACTCGACAATGTAGAGACACGTCTCCTGAGACAGACCCCAGGAGACCACGACGAACTAAAGACGACAGACGAGAGCCACACAGATGGCCAAGACGGTGATGCCATTGTTGGAAAGAGCCGGTAGACGGAGTGGCAGAGGCGGAGAGACTGGCGGCGACGGTGGCAGCGGAAGGAAGGTGAAGCCAGTCAAGCTCCCAGAGACGCTGCGAGTCAAGGCGCCGAGGGCCAGAACCAACCAGAGCTCCCGTGTGGCGGTCCTGAACACAACAAGAGTCAGAGTCGAGAATGATCCGATAACCAAGGTCAGTAATCTGTCCAGCAGAAAGAAGCTGCATGGTTAGGCGAGGAACATGAGCAACAGAAGGAACATGAAAAGATGAGTTGCTAAGAGGTCCTCGACCGCAGACGAAAGAGAGGTACCATCGCCAGTAAGAACACCGACAGGGAATCAAGAGGTGTAACAAAGATAGAGTGGAAGAATCGGAAGTCATGTGGAAGGATGCTCCGAATCAAGGATCCACGGGAGGTACCGTCTGTAGGAGGTGGTTTCTCGGTTCAAGAGTCGATCGCAGAACTCGCAGAACTCCGCCGAGGAAGAACTCGGCGGCAAGCGATCGTCAAGTCCGCTATCTCCCCTTTCGGAGAAAAAATGCGAAGTAGTCGATCGCACGTCGTTGTAGAAGTACCGTGCTGCTAGGAGAAGAACGGCGTGAAATATGCCGCTTTTCTTGTAGCACCGAGACTCAATGTGGCCGATCTTGTCGCAATAGAGGAGCAATGAGGACGACCACCGCCAGATGGAGGGCGGCCACTACCACTGTGGCACCGCCGGAGGAGGCAAGCGTGGATCAAGCGTGAAGTAGTCGGTGTAGCAGTGTACGGGCGGCGAGCACGGAGGAGTGGCATCGCACCAAGCACCACTCGACGAGTCTCCTCTGCACGTATCTCGGTAAGGGCCTCGGAAGAGTGACACGAGGGTGGCGTGCAAGTAGTCGGGCACGCCTCGCCGAACTCAGACGAAGCGAGTAAGGAACTCGTGACACGCTGAAACTCTGTGTCAAGACGGACACCAAGCAAAGATGAACAGAACGACGGCCAAGAAGGCGAAGAGAGTCCATTGACGCTGCATCGCAGAACTCGAGCGTAGAAGGCGTCAATAGTAGCATCACCTGCCAAGAGAGTGCTCTGACGAACTCATCGACAAGTAGAGGGCATCTCCAGAGGGTTCGTGGCGCTGTCGAAGATGAGTCCACATCCGACACCGATGAAAATCCCACAATCTCGTAAGAAAACCGAGGTCAACACGGCAATGAAGACAAGCAGCACTCGAAAGGCCGCGTCCACACCACCGAGTGTAGGTAGTCAAGCGATCCATGTAGGAGTCGAGCCTCTTGGTAGGCGAGGCGCCTTCTCATCGGCAAGGCTAGCGACTCAATAGCAACTTTGTCACCGTCGGGAAGCGCAATGACGAGGCTCCGTCGGAGGAGAAGGGCATGGCGCGGTGACATCGCCGAGAGGACGCCCAAAGACGAAGACCACGCATATGAATGCGCATGTGAGACACGAAGTCGGTGTAATTAACACCATCGAAGATCACCGGGCAGCGAGGGAGGGAAACGGTGCCCATTGGTAGGCGGCGCTGGACGGCGCGGCGACCAAGACAACGAGGTCTAACAGGCGGCGCTGGACGGCGCGGCGGTTAGAACAACGTTTTTTTTTTTTTTTTTTTTTCAACGGCTGTTTAAATAAAGTCGCCCACTCACGCCTCACGTGGCGAGAGGATTAGGTTTGGGCAACCCTAATCCTCGGCGGCAGCGGCGGCGGCGTGGCGGCGCGGCGTGGAGCGGCGGCTTAATCGACGAGCGGCGCGCGGTTTGAGCGAGCAGCAATGGCGACTCGACGGCAAGCGAGCGGCGACGGCCCTCGGCGAATGCTTAGCGATGGCGTCGGCGAACGCGACGGTGGCGGCGACGGCGGGAGGCGCGGCCGGGCGGCGCCGGCGGCGGCGACGACAGACAAGGCGGGTGGCGCCGGCTTCAATCGACGAGGCGCGCCGGCGCGCGGCAATGCGACTTCAGCGTCAGCGAAGCGCGACGGCGGGAGGCGCGCCGGGCGAGCAGCAGCGACTCCGACGGCGGGCGAGCGGCGACGGCTCGACGACAACACGCGGCGAGGCGAGGCCGCGTCGCGGCGTAGAAGAGGAGGCCGGCGTGCGGCGCAGAAGAGGAGGCCGGCGTGCGGCGCGACAAGCGACGGAAAATCAAAAACCTAGGTAGGCTCTGATACCATGTTATGATTGTTGCTAGTATTATCAGGGGCCAATTGGCCAGTATATATACACAGTACAAGTTACAGATAAGGAAACCAGTAACAGATAAGGAAACCAAATCAAATCATATCTCTAATATTATATCTCTAACATATTGATGGGGAGTTACACCACTTTATAAGGTGGCATAGCAATTGGCACCGATCCAATTCGATCCATCCATAGTTGAAAGCAAAATCGATCCATTCTTTATAATTTAAAAGTAACTTCATGCAAGAATTAATAACACCCCCATTGACATGGGCTGTCGTGATTCCTACGAAGTATTACTATTAACCAGCTGTGTAAATAATGTGTAATTGAGTTGCCTGTACTGATCATCTCTGCACACAAAACACATGTATATATATATCTACATGCAGAGAGAGAGAGAGAGAGAGAGAATCAATTTGTAGCTTGGCCGGCAACTTAATTAATTTGGTAGATGGTCCAATCACAAACTGGAAGTTAATAATTGAGATATATGGATGCATGGATCATGGATAGAGGATACTTTACAGTAAGAGACTACTACTTGCTGCCATGTCGATCACTGTGTCGTCGATCTACGCACCTAACACACATGAATATGTGCATGCAAACCTACACATATAGATCGTTGGTGATTGGACGATCCGGAAAGCAAGCATGCAAAGGAGGGACTAGGGAGGATTAAAACTTGGAGAGAGAGAGGGAGAGAGAATTTCCAATCCAATTCAATTCATGAAATATTTATTCATTTATTTTGCAACCAAACCAAACCAAACCAAACCAGCACATGGGGCAGGACAAAGACAAACAACAAACGAAAAGGGAATACAATTAATCTTAGCTAGCAACAAAATGCGCGCAAGAGGTTTTCTAATTAAGCCAAGCCAGACCAAAATTTCTTTGCAGCGCTGTCTATTGTTGGTACTACACTATCAGTTGGTGCGAGCTGTTGGGCCGGTACACCGCATGGTAAGTGGATCCTCCGCACTAGTACAGGCCAAGGCATAAGAGTATAGCAACATGCATTGGACCACTATCTTCAGATCCAGTATGAATGGTCCAGATCAAGTACTACAGTACGAAAATACAATAACATCAATATGGTGTATTTTTACTGCAGCAGATGTGCACTGTTCAAACAGTATTCAAAGAATCCGGATCCCACCGCCTGCAGCATTCATCATCTATTTATTATTCCTTCCTTGTAATGCACTACTATGCGTTAGTAGTTGCTATGTAAAGTAAATTAAAGTAGTAGTAGGCTATGCTGCACTAATAAATCAAGCCAGGCCGATCATACATGCCGGCAGGGAGATATCATCCACGCAGTATGAGGATGAGACAGCAGCCACAACAATTTCATCAAACATGCAAGTTCAAGAAGTATGGCTGCCAAGAGAGCGCATGAAGAGGCTGTTTCGCTAGCATTCCTCCAGACACAACTGCAGGCCTCGAATGTGCCTAAGCAGCACGAGGAGGAGAATTCTACATGCTGCGTGGCACATTCGAGGCCTACAGTTGTGTATGGAGGAACGCTAGTGAAATAACCTCTTCATACGCTCTCCTGGCAGCCATGCTTCTTGAACTTGTAAGCTTGATGAAGTTGGCTTGGTTGCTGTCTCATCCTCATGCTGCGTGGACGACCGCCGAAAAAAGCAGCTGCATTAGAGACAAAGGAATACTAACCTTATATCACCAAGAACAAATAGATCTACAAGAACACTTAAAAATCTACGATATTTCTTTCACCAAATGCGCCGCAGAGCCGGCCACCGTCTCCTTCCAAGCAGCCACATATATATCCGAGACATTTCTCACTACATATAAATCTAGATCTGAGTGGACGACCAGATATATAAAACCGCATATCACAGACGGTTTCTTATTAAGGAACCGTCTGTGATACGTATACAGTTCCACAGACGGTTATTGCTAAGAACCGTCTATGATATTTATCACAGACGGTTCGTAACAATAACTGACGAGGATCTGATAATCCTCATTTTATCTTTTATCTATAATTCTTATTATGGGTAAATATGATGTCACGTAGTCCCCAGAAGTACCCCTTATATTCATAAGGGGGAGGCCTACCAAGTGATTGTAAGTTCTCCTACAATCACCCCCATAGTCGTAAGTCTTACTACGACTATGTCATGGTCGTAAGTCCTTCGACGACCACTACCTGGTCGTAAGCCCTTCTACGACCATTACCAGTCGTAAGTCCTGCTACGACTTGTACCCAGTCGTAAGTTCTGCTACGACCAAGTCAACCACGATCACCTTATAATCAAACCTACAAACGAGTGGGTCCAATTAATTAAGGAATCCGGACGGTCCACATGCACTATTATTCCGTGTAGTAATAGTGCTTAAATACCCCATTACCTCTGAAAGATAACTGCCAGACGGCGCGAAGAAGCCAATGCGCCGGTAATTACTGCCATCATGCGCCCATTACTGGATTAATTAGGCGCCTCTCCCGAAGGACAAAACGGCTACTTCATCACGGCTATATAGAGACATCAATCAGAGGGTGAAAGGGAGGGCGAAACAGAGCGAGTCAAGGAGAAACACAAGCACTGTTCTTTGTAATAGTCTTAGTTTCTTGCTTGATTGTCAAGAATACAGTTAATACCATACACACACAAGAGCAGGGTTGTTATTCTCCCCGGAGAAGGCCTGAACCTGTATAAAAATCCCGTGTCAATCGCTCTGCGTGATTTCATCTCTAGGAGACCCCCCGAATCAAACAATCTTTATGTAAGATCGGTTCTAATACACCGACAATAACCGTATGTGAGATCTAAGATTATCACAGACGGTTGTTATTTAAAACCGTCTGTGATACGTATCACAGACATTTCTTTTTAAGAACGGTGAAAGAATTAAATACAGTAGATTTGCAAGTGTGTGCTTGTAGTTCTATTTATTCTGGGTGATCTAAGGTTAGTATTTGATTCTAATTATATGCATTATATAATCTAGGTTTATCATCCAATGAGAGGTTATTAATTGGCAGTTATGATTTACAATATATAGATCAATAATCGAGCAGCATGTATATATACATTGATTTGTCATGTATTGTGTAGTTGCGTGCATTAATCTATAATTTGTTACGTGTGTAGCGCGGATGGACCGAAGCTGGATGTACGTTGAGAACCGTGTGAGTGAATAGTACATTGATGGCGTGTCTGCTTTTAGAAGAGCTACTGAGCATGATATGTTGAAGAAGAGAATAAAATTTATGTATTGTCCATGCATTAATTGTGATAATATAAAGATGTTTACCAACCCGACGCAGATCGAAGGGCACTTGATTCGAAGGGGTTTCAAAAAGGGGTATACATGTTGGACCAGTCACGGTAAAGAGCAGATTATACCGGAAGGTAGTAACATCGTCGAGGGGAACAACGATAGTACGTCGGATGTGGATTGTGCTTTCGATGAGGATAGGTCGCACGATGACAATCTAGATCAGATGCTACGCGATGCAGAAGGGTACTATAGTGAGAGAGAGTTTAGTAAATTCGAGAGCTTAATGGAGGACTCAGCGAAACCTTTGTTGCCGGGCTGCAAGGTGGAATACACAAGGTTGTCATCCATACTTGAACTGCTGAAATTGAAGGTAAACAATGGTTAGTCCGGCAAGAGTTTCACAGCGTTACTAGGTCTCCTAGCAGACATCCTTCTATAGGGAAACGCGTTGCCCAGAACCACCTAATAAGCCAAGAAGGTTCTTTGTCCATTGGGAATGGAAGTAGAAAGAATACATACATGCCCGAGCGATTGTATCCTCTACTGTAAATAGTATGCAGACATGCATGTATGTTTTTTACAACTCAAGTAAAATTACATATTTGATCAAGTCAATTTCTGTTCAAATAAGATAACAGTCGGAAAGACATTGCTTTCGACCATTATCCTACGACCTCTTTTCCAAGTAAGTTACTTTCAGTTGAAGTTCGAGGGCTAGGTGACGAGGATCTAATAATCATCAATTAATTAAGTTATTTATCTATAACGTTTATATATAATAATATATTTTATATAATTTTCAAAGGTACCCCTCAATATTAATAATGAGGGAGATCATACACACCTAGTGGTCGTAAGCTATTTTATGACCACCCTATATGGTCATAAGTTTTTCTACAATCACCTAATAATTGTAAGTCCTACTACAATCACTATATATGATTGTAAGTTCTTCTACAACCACCTATGATTGTAAGTCCTACTACAATCACCCTATATGACCGTAAGTTCTTCTACTACTACCTATTTGACGAGGATCTAATAATCCTCATTTTATCTTTTATCTATAATTCTTATTATGGGTAAATATGATGTCACATAGTCCCCAGAGGTACCCCTTATCTATAAGGGAGAAACCCAATAAGTGGTTGTAAGTTCTTCTACAATCACCCCCACAGTTGTAAGTTTTGCTACGACTATATCATGGTCGTAAGTTCTTCTACGACCACTACATAGTCGTAAGTCCTTCTACGACTGCTACCTGGTCGTAAGTTCTTCTACGACCAGGTAAACTACGACCACCTTATAATCAAACCTACAGGCGAGTGGGTCTAATTGATTAAGGAATACGAACGGTCTGCACGCACTATTATTCCGCCTATTAATGGTGTGTAATTATCCCATTATCTCTGGAAGATAATTGCCAGACGGCGTGAAGAAGCCGAGGCGCCGGTAATTACTGCCATCATGCGCCTTCATCGGATTAATTAGGCGCATCTCCCGCAGGGCAAAACGGCTACTTCTTCACGACTATATAAGTGCATCGATCAGAGAGATGGGGGAGGGAGAACAAGAGCTAGTCAAGTAGGAACACAAGTGCTATTCTCTGTAATAGTCTTAGTCTTTTACTTGATCATCAAGAATACCATACACACAGGATTAGGGTTATTATTCTCTCCTGAGAAGGCCCAACTGTCCTAAACTTCCGTGTCAATCCACTCTGCGTGATCTCATCTCTAGGAGACCCCGAATCAAACAATCTTTACGTAAGATCGGTTCTAATACACCGGCGCTGGCGCCGTCTGGGGATCTTCCGTAATCTCTTGTCAACATACTCTCTTTTTCCAATCTCATGCAATCATGGCGGGAGAATGGAACGAGGAGAACTGGTTTGACTTGGCGGACACGCAGACGCCGACATGGATGCCGTTTCGACTACGAGCCGAGTGATGCATCCGCCGATGGTGATGTTGCCTCGGAGATTATTCTCCAGAAACCATCCCATTAATGGAGTTGAGGAGGATCCTTATCCCCACAACAATACGCCCAACAGAGGAGCCATTTCCCTCAAAGGACAAGGGTCAATCCGACCAGACCGCCCCGGGAGGACTCACAACGCGACGAGAGTTTTTCTCCAAGTGTTCAAGTCCCTTAAGACGGTCCGACTTGGTAAGTCAAGTTCGGGAGCCACCATTCCAGACTCCACCAAAGATCTAGTGATCCTCTCTCGGGGTAACTCCGGAGAGGGTGGGATCAAGCATGCTTTCTCAAAATTCGGCCGCCTCCCGCAGATCTCATTTGCGAACGGAGACGATTATAACCCGGAGTTCCCCTACCGAGGATTACTCCAAGTCGCCAGATGGTGTCCTCGAGCACTCCTCAAGCGGGAGGCCTCGAGCGCAAGTGAGAATCATCAACGGAGGTCTTCGTCCTTCCCCAAATCGTGGTCACCTCATGGAGGCCGAGATAAGAACACTCCCGAAGATCACACACCGCGCCTCGTGGTAATGGCAAGGGCACCACCGCTGGCGAGAGAGAACCAACACTGATGAACGCGAGGGAATCCTCGACATTCTCGCACTCCACTAAGAAGGCCTCAAAGACCGATGAGGAGGATTTTGATGTCGCCGGAAGAAAGAAAATTGCGATCCGTAAGAACTCGCTGGCGCATTCAACATCACGGAGGAGGTACAAGAACTCCGGACATCAACGACTTACTCGAGAATCCCACTCAAGAGCTTGCTCGAACGCCAGGGTACGATCTATTTGCTGAAGAGATTACGCAAAGACTTCGAATCGTGATGACAAGGTGGAGGTACCTCATCGACAACATTCGTGTAGTCGTAGCAATACGACTTCCTCAAATACTACCAATCGAATATTTCACGAGGAATCGACACGCCATAAGGCGAATCGATCCCTATTCGAGAAATACCTTTCGATCACCAAGATCAAGAAGCCCCTCGGAGAGGTGATCATTCGCCACTTCGACAAAGAAATTCACAACGAGTGGAATACGAGGAGTATTCTCCTCGTAGAACTGAGGCCTACTACAGAACAGGTCAGCCTGTTACCGGGTATCGTCGTATACGATCACCTGGTGACATTAACCCTTCTTTCCTACAAAGAAGGCGTCAAGAAGTGATTACCGGATGTCGGGCATTTTCGCCGACCTTGAGCGATTCACGCCACCACATTTTCGACCAGTGAACATGTAGAAATTTGATGGATCTCAGAATCCCATCGAATTTCTTCAGATCTATACAACAGCTGTCCGAGCAGCAGGAGGAGGAGAGCATGTAATGGCGAATTACCTTCCGATTGTGCTCGAAGGATCCGCTCGATCGTGGTTATTAAACCAACCACTCGAGTCGATCTACTCTTGGCAACACCTTTGTGATCTTCTACAGGCGAATTTCCAAGGCACATACAACCGCCCTGGAAAAGAAGACGACTTGCACCGATAAAATGAACAACAACGAGACTTTGCGTCAATTCATCAAACGCTTTAGTCGGGTTCAGTAACTCAATTCCGAAATTTCGATTCCTCCGTGATCGTGGCTTTTAAGCAAGGAGTCCGCAGAGAAGAATAACGGAGGACATTGCTCAATCCTCCCAACATCAAGGTAGAACTCTTCGAGATGGCCGATCGATATGCAATCGCTTCGAGGCGGTCGAGTGGAACAACACCATCGATCGAGAAACATATACTCCTCGAGAGCCGTGAAGTTGGTAAGGATAAAAAGCAAAAAGTCCAAGAAGAAAATAAAAGTCAAAACCACAAACCGGTGGTTCCAAGGAGGTTCGCCGTGAAAGATGGAGAGCCCCAAACCACCAAGTCGCACTGATCAAGGCAAAGGTAAGCGCCTCGATCGTAGGAACGACAAACCAAGGTGGTGTCCTTTTCATAAAAGGAAGGACATGACCTCCATAGAATCGCCGAAGTTTTCCAAAGAAAGCTCGAGGACTACTACAACGAAAAAGCACCACTCCCTACTCGAAAGGTGTAGGACATACGAGTGGCCAAAAGTCGCGGATGATGAGGAGATGCCGCCCAAGATCCGCAACATACCGTTGAGCACATCTACGGAGGATCATCGACATACGACTCCAAACGACAACTTAAAGTCATTTGACGAGAGGTAAATTCTATACATACTCCTCTCACAATAAATTACCAAGTGGTCTGAAGTTACCATCTCTTTTGAGAAGGATGACTGCCCAATCACTACGAGTTGATCAGGTCGATATCCGATTATGGTCGAACCCACCATCAACAACTGTCGGGTCAATCGAGTGTTGGTTGATGGTGGTAGTTCTTTGAACATATTATTTACTAATGCCCTGGACGAGATGCAAGTACCCAGGACAAAGGTAAGGCCGGTACGATACTCCTTTCATGGAATCGCATCGGTCTTCAGCCAAACCTATTGGCCAAGTTTCTCTTCCTTTAACATTTGGCTCACCAAGTAATTTCAGGACAGAGAAAGTCTCCTTTGATGTGGTCGATTTCGATACGGCATATAACGCCATACTCGGACGACCAACTTTGGCAAAATTCTTAATGGCTACTCATTACGGGTATCAATGTCTTAAGATGCCAGGTCCCAAAGGAGTGATCACCATTCAGTGTGACAAAAGATGGCGATAGTCACGACCGTCGATCCTCGAGATGGTTGGTCAAATACCAACTCGAGATGAAAGTCACCTTCGAGTAGCAAGTCGAAGCCTAAAGTCGCACCAAAGCCGAACGACCAAGTCAAAGAGGTTCCTCCGACGCAGAAGAACCCTCAAGATCTGCTCGCACGGGAGACTTCCGACCCCAAATAGGAAGACGCCCTCATTACCTTCCTCCGAGCTAACGCAGATGTCTTTGCGTGGCAAGCATCCGACATGCCCGAGTCCCTGTGGAGGTGATCGAGCACAGGCTAGCTTTACTACCGATAAAGTACCAGAAAACAAAAATTACGGAGATTTGCCCCGATCGACGAGATGTTATTAAATCGAGTTGGATAAGCTACTTAAAGCGGGCTTTATAAGAGAAGTCAACCACCCGCAGTGGTTGGCTAACCTGTAATGGTCAAAAAGTCAAACGGCAAGTGGCGATGTGCGTGGACTTTATGATCTTAATAAAGCTTGTCCAAAAGATGATTTCCTTTACCTCGTATCGATCACCGGTTGATTCAACCGCAGTTGTGAGATATTAAGTTTTTAGATGCATATTCGGATACCACCGATCAATATGTGTTTAAACGATGAAGAAAAGACCACATTCATTACTCCATTTGGTACCTTTTGCTATGTCAAAATGCCATTTGGTCTAAAGAATGCCGATGCTTCTTTTCAACGCCTAATGCAATCGACTTTTCATCTCAATTAGGCCGAATTTGGAAGCCTATGTTGATGATCTAGTCGTAAAAGCATTAAGAGACTTAATCATATCACCGACCTACAAGAAACATTCGACAACCTCGTAAAGCACCGCTTAAAACTCAATCCGAGAAGTGTGTGTTTGGAATTTCTTCAGAAAATTGCTTGGATTCCTAGTATCCGAACGAGGAATCAAGCAAATCTCGAAAAATAAAAGCCATCCTCCGATCGCCCTCCAAACACAAAAAAGGAAGTCCAAAACTCACTTTGGGTGCATGGCGGCTTTAAGTCGCTTTCATTGCACGACTAGGAGAAAAGGACTACCTTTCTTTAAACTTCTCGGGAGACATGAATGTTTTGAGTGGTCGAACGAGGCAAACGCGCCTTTGAGGATGTCAAGAGGTATCTTTCGAGTGCTCCTGCTCGGTTTCTCCAAAGCCGAAGAGACGCCTTAATTTACCTAGTCGCCACGCCACAGCAAAGAAGCGCAGATTAGTCGTAGAACGTGAAAACGCATAACGACCGGTTTACTACGTTAGCGAAGTTTTACACGCCTAAGGAGCGCACCCTCGTGTCCAAAAACTTCTATATGCCCTCCTCATGTCTTCGAGGAAATCTGCGCATTATTTTCAGCGCACAAAATAGTCGTGTTGCCGAGTTTCCTTTGGGAGCAATCCTCCATAATAAGGAAACAATGGACGCATGGCAAAATGGTCATTCGAACTTGGGAGTTCGACCTCCATTTCGTGTCCCGAACGGCCATAAAATCCCGGATCTTGGCGGACTTTGTCACCGAATGGACAAATCTCGAACTGCTCAGATCCCCAAGACGATTCCCACGACCGGTGGATGATGTACTTTGACGGTCACTTACTTTAAGTGGCTCTGGGTCGGGTGGTCTGGTATCTCCTAACGAGAGAAACCTTAAAGTATGCCATACAATTAAACTTTCGTGCTACTAACAATGTAGCAGTAGTAAGGTTTGCTAGGCGGCATACGAGCCGCGAAAGCACTCTCAATTCATCGACTACTCGTGAGAGGAGACTCTCAACTAGTCGTGAATCAAATCGGAAAGAGTACCAAAGCTCTAACTCAACAATGGCTCGGTACTTATCAAGTACGTAAGCTAGAAAAACATTTTTAGGTTTCGAGGTACAATTTATCCTCGAAGGATAATTTCCTCGTAGACCAACTTGCTCGGATGGCTTCTTCCCGATCCACGCACTAAAAGGAGTTTTCTTGGAGCAACTCCAAAACCGCCTCTCGTCGAAGAACCGAGACACCTCCTCTTGAGATGGCCTCATTAGATTACGAAGATACGGATGACTCCCATCTACGAATATCTTTACAAGGGTTCCAGACCAAGATGATCTTGAGGCGCATCGCTTATCCCGAAAAGCCAAAATGTATACTTTGGTTGAGGAGTCCTCTATAAACGAGGAACCCAAGGGATACTCATGCGATGCATTCCGCAAAACGAAGGAATAACACTCCTTCATGATATACACAAGTGGCATCTGTGGGACGATGCTTCCTCTGAACATTGGTTGGTAAAGCCTTTCGACAAGGTTTCTACCGGCCTCTGACCTGCACGATGCTAAGGAGGTGGTTAAAAAGTGTGTTCAGTACAATTCCATGGTAGATGAGATACACCAACCACCAAGCATTACAAACAATACCTCTTTCTTGGCCTTTTGCGACACTGGGCTTGATATCCTAGGACCGCTTCCCAAAGCTCCGGAGGTTTCAATTCCTTTTGTGGCTATTGACACGCTCACAAAATGGATCGAGCGAACTCAGAATCGATAACAACTAAGCAAAGAAAAAGGTTCATGATGAGAAGCGAATTACTCGATTTGGAGTTCCGAAGTCGGATAATTACGCATAATGGTAAACAATTCGCAAGTGCAAAATTTCGTGAATTTTGCGACGAGTTGGGCACCAAGTTATGCTATGCTTCATTGCACATCCCCAAAGCAATGGGGCTACGAACGTGCAAACGGCCAAATAATGCGAAGAATTAAAACTCGAGTCTTCGACCACGACATTAAGCGCTCGGGGCTTGGGTACAAGAATTACCTTCCATATTATGGGCGGTCAGACGACCACCACGATCGCAACAGGAGAAACACCATTTTTCTAGTTTTGGAGTCGAAGCCATGCTTCCTCCGAGCTAAAATTGCGGTCGACACGAGTTGAAACCTTCAACAACTCGGATCAGAACGACTTCGAGCAGATGACATTAACCTACTCAAGAGAGGAGAAACCTAGCCTTAATCCGCTCGGCGGTCTACCAACAAGCCTGCGCGCAGATACTATAATCGTAAGGTCCAACCTCGCACCTTTGTCAGAGGTGACTTGGTATTGAGGCTCGCCAATCCAAGTCTAATCGAATAAACTTTCCCTAAATGGGAAGGTCCTTACACAAATGGTCGGCGTAACTCGACTGTGGCCTCAGACGACTAGCAATGGAAGATGGACGAGTTCTCTCAAACTCTTGGAACATCGACCGATTCGCAAATTCTATGTGTGACCGCTTCTCGTGCAATAAAAGTCCGTGTTCTTTCTACCTCTTTTTGCCTTATTTTCGAGTAGTGCTTTTTTAATCTTTCGACTATGATTTTAAAACACCCAGTTTTCTTTACACTGCCAAAAGCGAGAAACGTCATCTGTCGAAACTTCTCCTCTCTGCATGTGGTTCTGCCCACTAGAAGGAATTTCCAAGCATCGACTCGTTACTCATTTTTTCTGCCAATACAAAGAGCTCGGGTTTTATCTAGTCGAAATGTTCTCAAAGCCAACTCTCTCAATCTTAGTCTATTTTTTCAGTAAATTCAAAAAATATTCTAAGCAGAGTGCACTTTCTTACATTTGTTCGACCACCTTTGGTGTACTCGATTTGTTTTAACTGGTCGAAGGAAGAGACACACCTAGTCGAAGTCTTTCCTCTCTGCATGTGGTCCTGCCCACTAGAAGGAAACTTCCTAGTGTCGCTCAGTCTCCTACTTTTGCTACTGGAAAAGACTTATCGAAGTCCACCAAAAAAGGACGAACGAATGACTAAAGTACTCTAAGACGTTTGTTTAACTCAAGTTGCTGTTCTTGGTTTGATTAAACTAGTCGGAGAAGGGAACATCACCTAGTCGAAGTCTTTCCTCTCTGCACGTGGTCCTGCCCACTAGAAGGAACTTCCTAGTGTCAAGTCGTTTCTATTCTTTTCGACCAGTGCTTGACAACCGTAACAAAAGCTATAAGTTAAATAAACCTCTCTTTGTTTTCAGAAACCCCATTTTAAACACTATTTATTTAGATTGTCTAAACAATCTAAGCAAATAGTCGGGGGCTAGGATAAAGTTATTAATTTGACTTCAATTCTTAGTCTTTCATTCGTTTATTATCTTTTGAGTTACTAACTACTCGAAAAGATGATTTTCAGGAAATGAGGCGGATCATATATTACTCATTAACAAAAATTGTCTCGCTTTACAAGGTAGTTACAAGATTACTCGAAGGGGAGAGCCTAGTGCATTTCCTCCGCCACCTTTTACTAATCGATCAGATTTCTCAATCGACGACTTGCCTCGATTCGGATCGAAGTCGGCTTCGATTGGTTTAACATTAAGGCGGGGGTCTTGAGCTTTAAGTTTCGCCAAAGCGTAACTTACTGCAGCTTCGACTGCTTCCCTTATTGATTCAAATTTGATTAGTCTTCGTGAGTGGTCACCATTTCTTGCAATTTTCCGACTTGTTCCCCAATGGTACTTGTGTGAGCAGCTATGGTATCTTCTCGAGGAGTTTTTCCCTCAGAATGTAGCTCACTAAGCACATTGTTCAGGAGAGTGATGTTGCCTTGAAGACTAGTCTTCATCGACTCCATCTCCTGTTGGGTACAAGTCGAAGCCTCGCGAAGCTTCTTGTTTTCGACCACTTGTTCTGAAAAGAATAATATCGGTCAAACAAAAATATACTTCTAGAGGAAGATAACACAAAGATAATTATAGGTAAAAGCTTTTCTTACCTACTAATTGAGAATCCAATTTCTTGACCTCTTCTCGATGGGAAGCAATAGTTTCAGCATGCTTTTGCTCCCATGCTCGATGTCCTCTCAGATTCATCTTAGCAATGCGACGGACTCATTGCGATTAAGGTCTTTGCTTGGATTTCACCTCGAGGCTTCTCAATTGGGCGACAATTTCGAACAAGAAATTGTCATTAGAAAAGGGAAAATACTCAAAAAGGACAACAGGTAAAGAGTTACTTACCTGTTACTTGAGTTCTCAGAACCTCGAGTTCTTGATCCTTATTCTTGGTAATACGGGAAAACTCCTGAATGACCAAAGCTTTGTCTCCAACTTCATCCGAGCTTCGATCTCATTTTCTTTATCTAAAGAAGAAATGAGAGTTAGGTAAAGGTTAAAACTCAAAAGCGCCTTAAGTTCAAGACTTCATCGCTTATTTTTTCCTGCAATTTCTTAGATGCAGAGACAACCTCTCGAAGTCTATCCGAGAGGACTAATACTTCATTCCTTAGCCTCCTCGACTCCTCTTTTTCATAGTCGAGCGAGTCAGCTAAGGTCTTCGAATCGCTGTTTAACCTACAAAGGACAGAGACGGAGATAAAAATCAGCCGAATGATTGTACTTCTACAACCACTGACCTAGTCGTAAGTTTTTCTGCGACTAAGATATGGTTGTAAGTCTTTCTACGACCACTACCTAGTCGTACGTAGTCGTAAGCTTTTTACGACTAATACTTCGTCATGAGTTTCTTCCATGACTATTCTCGTAAAACATTTTACGAATATTTAAGTCGAAAAACAACTATGAATGATAAGTGACTTACCACCTCTCTGCCTCTGCGCAGAGTAGTTCCTTCTCCTGTCTTAGCTCTAAAAGTTGTCGATGATACTCACCGACAACAAAGAATTTGCTCTAGAGCTTTACGCAAAAAGAAAACAAAGTGAGAAGAGAAGGAAAGTCACATATATAAGTATTTTGAAGATACTTACATTCATAGTCGTCCTAGCAAACATCGAATATACAAGGTCCGGGTTCTGCAACTTATCTATCCTCGCGACCTTATCCCACCACACCTTCTCGAGGCGCTCGTTATCAAAAGTATTCTCCGTATTGGGAATATCTTTGGGATGGGGAACTCGGTCACGAGATCTGTAAGCAGCAGACCCTACGACGGAGGCAGGCCCAAAGAAGTCACCACAGAAGTCGAAATTTCCTCCTTCCGTTCTCAGAATTCTCTTTGGGTAAGGGAAGGAACGCCCCTACAATTTCCTTCCCAGTGGTGCCCAGTCGGTCACCACCTTGACCGAGGCTTCCACACCGCCTCTGTTGTTTCTACGACTTGAGAGTCGTGCGCCACCTCAACAAGAATACCGCTACCTCAAGAGTCGTGAGTTACGACTTCAGCAGATGTGGGAGTCACTGGGAGTCTCGACTTCATCGGCCACTGGGCCAAGGGTGATGTTGACCACCTCCATTGCTACCTCTCCGAGAGTCAAGGGATAGCAATGGACTTCTCAAAGTACATTCCTGGGTCAAGGAGTCGGATGAAATAAAGAAAAGCAAATCAAAGTGAAAAGAAAAAGGTAAATGTCGTTCTTACACTTCAAGACATTTCACATACCTCACGCACTGGTTTTAACCATGAATTTTGGAGCGATCCTCCCAACGGAGGACCTCTTCTTCTCCACGACCACGTCTGGTCGAGGTTCAACAATTGGCTCACTCACGACCACGCCGATCGTCAGAGTTTGAACAGAACCGAGCTCGTTTCTCGATCTTCCGGATGGACGAGATCGGTCTCGACCATTCCGTATAAAGATCGCCTCGCTTGCGTGTTGTGCCGATGCAACATCGCCCTTCATAAAAGACATAAAATCCTTCCAGCTTCTCCTTTCCAGCTTGCTTAATAAAACTAGGAGTGGCACCAATCGCGAAAGATTCCGTGTCATAATAGAAGGGTACCTTAGCCTTGCGAGGTTTGCGCTTGAGAGGTTCAACTGCTTCAACCTCCTCGGCCTCGACGGCTGCGGCCTCGGCTTCAGATACATCTACAGCTGCCGCAGGCCTTGTAGAGGGTTTGGTCGAAAGACCAGAGCTCGAGCTTGCTCCCCCCTTGTCGGTAGATTTTACAAGTCGACGTCTCTTCGAGGGAGGAGCCGAGCCTTTGTCTTCGACAACCCAAACCAATAGTCATCGAACGACTTCTTCGTCGTCCCGCGATTTTCCATGCCTACTTTACAGAAACAAGACGTAAAAGAAGAATCACTAATTAATCGTAAGTTTTTCTACGACTAGTATCAAGTCGTAAGTTTTTCTACGACTCTTTCTTGATTGTAAGATATTCTACGATCACCATTAGTCGTAAGTATCTTCTACGACTATAAAGTCCTAAAGAAAGAATCGATTGATTACCTTTAGGCGCCTATCCTTTCATCTGCGGACAAAGCCGCAATGACTTGAGGAACCGCCTCGAGTGGCGGGGACTTCTCACGATGAGTCGACTGGGTCAACCTCGGCTGTGAAAGATCCGTAAACAGATAAAAATATTAGACAAGGTTGAGAAAGACCAAACGGAGAGCTAAGTCAACAATTGCTTACCCTCCTCGTAGTCTCTCGTGGGGTCTCCTCTCCCGAGTACCTCCACATAGGAGATGCTCGCTTTCTTCAGAGGACTAATTCGCGTGTGATGAAATCCTTCACCACATGCCATCCGGTCACCCTTCTTCCTTCAAGTCCTTAATGGCTTGAATATAAGGGCTAATCCTACCGATATCTTCGAGGTTGAATCCCATGAAGATTTCTTTTCAAAGACCTTTTCCCACGAAAGAAAGGCTGTCTTCAGAGGTGACCTTCCAATAGAACCACCTCTTCCTCCACCCGCCACACGAAGACCGGGTGAAACTCAATGTACTCCTTCGACTTCGAGTCATGGAGCTTGATCATCAGACTTCCGCGATTCCGGTTTGTCGAGCCATCCCATAATAATATTGAAACACTCGAGATCCGCCGAATCCCTAAGTACGCCTCGCACAGGTACACGAACACGCTCAACATGGTAATGGAATTGGGACCTAAGTTCACCAGTTCCACCCCAAAGTGTTCGAGTACTACTGTAAGAAAGGGGTGGGCAGGCAATCGAAGGCCGCACTCACAATACGCTTGGAAGACGGGATTTGCCCATTTTCCCCGATGGCGATCTTTGCCTCGATGGCCGAATCCACTTCACCGAGCCTTCTCGAATCTTCCCAGATCGACCAAAATCTTGATCTTAGCCGCATCCATCTCCGATTCCTCCCATTCAGAAACTCTCTTGGCCATTTCGCTTAGAAGCAAGAAGTTTTTTTTGATTGGGTTGGCGGCGGAGAAGATGAAACCTAGTCGAAGACAGAGAAAGCAAGAGCTCGAAGAACAGCGGAGTGATTTGGGGGAAAGGTAAAAACCCAAGTCTACCTCCCGTAAGTTTTTATAATCAAGACGATCTCCGCCGCTTGAAACCGCTCTCGCTATAGGTCTATGAGAGATGGTTGTACCGCCGAACCGCTTCATCGGACAAGTCTATGAGAGCCGGTTGCAATTCCCCAGATGGTCCGTTCGAGAAAAAAATAGGTACGTATTGTCACCTCCAAGCAAAATTACATTCTTGACCAAGTCTTTCTAGTCGAAGGAAGTATCAATCGGAAGAGTTTTTCTCCGATTCCCCTACTATGACCGCCGGGCGGTCGTAGGGGTTTTTTATGACTTTTCGATAGTCGTAAGCAACCTTCCTGACCAAGCAAATTTCTGGTCAAAGCAACACTCAAATGTCGAAGAGTTTTTCCTTCGACTATCATTCTACGACATTCTCAAGGTCGTAAGTCCATTTACGAAACCTTTACCAAGTAAGTTATTTTCACTTGAAGCTGGAGGGCTAGATGACGAGGATCTAATAATCCTCATTTTATCTTTTATCTATAATTCTTATTATGGGTAAATATGATGTCACATAGTCCCCAGAGGTACCCCTTATCTATAAGGGAGAAACTCAATAAGTGGTTGTAAGTTCTTCTACAATCACCCCCACAGTTGTAAGTTTTGCTACGACTATATCATGGTCGTAAGTTCTTCTACGACCACTACATAGTCGTAAGTCCTTCTACGACTGCTACCTGGTCGTAAGTTCTTCTACGACCAAGTAAACTACGACCACCTTATAATCAAACCTACAGGCGAGTGGGTCTAATTGATTAAGGAATCCGAACGGTCTGCACGCACTATTATTCCGCCTATTAATGGTGTGTAATTATCCCATTATCTCTGGAAGATAATTGCCAGACGGCGTGAAGAAGCCGAGGCGCCGGTAATTACTGCCATCATGCGCCCGTTACTGGATTAATTAGGCGCATCTCCCGCAGGGCAAAACGGCTACTTCTTCACGACTATATAAGGGCATCGATCAGAGAGATGGGGGAGGGAGAACAAGAGCTAGTCAAGTAGGAACACAAGTGCTATTCTCTGTAATAGTCTTAGTCTTTTACTTGATCATCAAGAATACCATACACACAGGATTAGGGTTATTATTCTCTCTGGAGAAGGCCTGAACCTGTCTAAACTTCCCGTGTCAATCCACTCTGCGTGATCTCATCTCTAGGAGACCCCCCGAATCAAACAATCTTTACGTAAGATCGGTTCTAATACACCGACACTATTAATCGTAAGTCCTACTACGATTACCTTTTGGTCATAAGTCTTTACTACAACCAGGCCACTACGACCACCCTATGGTCGATAAAATCTACAGACATACGGATCCAATCGACTAAGGACATTTATGCGCTGTGTTTAATACACACATTAGTTAATATGTGTCGTTATTCCTGAGATAACTACACGTATTAAACCTCTGTCTCTAACATAACCGCAAGACAATGTGGGGGATGAGTCGCTGATAATAACTACCCTTAAATGTGTGTATTGCAACAAACGACAAGGTGCCTCTTGATGTAGACAACTGTCATCCCTTCATGCACTATATAAGGAGTAAAGTCGGTGCACAGAGGAGAGAGGGATAAATGAGAAGCGGGAGACAAGAAGATTAAGCTCTAGCTTTAGTGACTCTTTTTTTTTGTTGTAAACACAGTCAATACAGCAAATACAGGAGTAGAGTTATTATTCTATCAGGAGAAGGTTTAAACATGTATAAAATTCACATGCCCTTTTTCTATATGATTTTGTTTTGCTCTAGGAGAACCCCCAGCATTCAATTATAAGATTGATGCTAAACCATCGACAAGAGCACCACCGGATTATCTTTTGGAATTTAGGCAGTCGCGTTGTGATCAAATGATAGTGGATTAATTATAGTGGTGGTGACTTTGGTTGTATTCTTGTTGTAACCTCAAAGTGACATTAAGAGCATGATTAGAAATATCAATGCTATCTTGATTCTTCTCAAGGACTGGTCTTAGGAAAAGCCTGTCAACGTTGCATAGAATCCTAGCTATGCGTAGACAATCAGTAATAGTACTCTATATAATAGTCTATGGTAAGTACTTTTTGAAGTATTATGTAGGACGGTTGATGTTTATCTCTCAAATGTGTGCTTATTATTCGCAGGTATAATCAGAATAAATCGATTGCTAATCTTTATGGGCTCCACGTACGGCAATCAATGAATGCAATTGATGCGTTTCAATTCTTGCCTAAATAAAATTCCACTCAAACGTAACGCGATATGAAGATGCATGTGAACACTGCTCATCCCGTTTCTCGGCTGGCGGCCCAACGCTCGAGACTGAACCTATACGGTACAACAAATAGAAATTAATTAATCGAGTCATTGCATGATGCTGTTGATTTCTTGATGTTGATATGTTATCATTAATTAATTTATGATCTAGACTCCACGTATCCCGTTATATATATACAGAGAGAGAGAGAGAAAGGATGTACAGTCCACTTTTTATAACAAAAATTGTGCATATACTTCTTTTATATGTGAAAAAGAGTATATAATAAACATAAAGTCCTTCAATGAATTTTTTTCAATCAAGTCATGTTAGAGTATCTTATAATTGGTATTTAAGCATAATGAAAGTGATGAAGATGTATGTACATATTATTTTGTAGTTGATTGAAGCAACAGCCAATTCCCCGTCGACCGAGCCACCACCCCCACCCCAAGACGGAAGCCACATGACCCGCCTATCACCACCCTCTCACGACAGACTCTGTACGAGAAGGTCAATCCTAAGAGATGTGGGTTACGAAACCACGACCCTCACACTGACGTCACATGACCAGTATGCACTACAGCAGGATGTGCCAGTAAATTCCAATGAGGCGGCCAGTAAATTCATGAGTACGGTAAAAACAACTTTATCTGGTAGTAAATTGGAATGTATATGAAAGTAAATGTGATATCTATATTTACTATCGCGCATCTCACAACAGTTTTAATTTTTTACAAAAAAAATTAGAAACCGTCGGTGTGGAGAAGTTGCATTTTTACATCTCCCCCCCCCCCAGGGTTAATCCGAACATATGTGATCCACAAACCCACGACCCCCGCGTTGATGTCGCATGATCAGTATGCGCTATACCTGGATGTGCCAGTAAATTATAACAAGGTGCCCAGTAAATTCGTTAGTAAAGTAAAAGTAGCTTTATCTAGAAGTAAATTGGAATGTATATGAAAGTAAATGTGAAATCCATTTTTTTACTACCATGCATCTCGCATCGGTTTTATTTTTTACGGATATGTTTAGAAATAGTCAGTGGGGGAAGTTGCATATTTACAGGTGTGGGTCGTGACGTTGTGGTTCTCCGCTCCTATATTTACATGCGCACAGCTGGACGCGCTTGTAAACTCTAACGAGGTGTCAAGTAAATTCTTAAGTAATATATAGGTAGCTGAGAAAAATAGAGAAAATAGAAGACAAGGATTTCTTCACTATATTTGGCCAAAATAGCGTGGCCAATTGCACTTACAAAAACCCATCTTTTGTACGACTGCATGAACACAACCAAAGATGGTACAAGTGGTTGCACGGGGGGCGCCTGGGATCACGTGCATATGTGTCGTGGTAGGGCGTGTTCTACAGGGGATGTGACTGAGGCGTCCAGTAAATTCGTGATTACAGTAATAGTAGGTATAACTGATAGTCAATTTGTAATTTGTGAGAAAGTATATGTGATGCCCATTTTACTGCCGCACATATCACAGTGGTTCCATTTGTTAAAATTAGTAGTGCAGTAAAAGCAGCTACAACTTGCAGTAATTTGGCATTTATACAAAACTAAATATTATATCATTTTACTTCAGAGTGGTTGTTTTATTTTAAATATAAATCAAAAATCACCAGTAGGGGAGTTAAATATATTACAGAGATGGGTTGCAACGTTCGGGATTCTCCGCCACTATAGCAAATTTAGAATATCTCTCTCCAGCGGCGCTACAACCCTCAAAAATTACTCACGGTGAAATGGTAGGCTATCTGGTGATATCCACCGCTCCCATTCCCATCAGGATCAGTGGTGGTCTTCGACTTCACCCCCACCCCATTATAAGCAAAAAAAAATCTATGAATTGTTTCCTTTTTCTCACGGCGGGGAAATAACTATGTTTTTTTGCGGTGACACCGTGGGGCGATCCTTGAATCGCGCGTGCATTTTGCGATGATCTGCTTTGCATCCTTTATGTTTTGCTCAGCCGGCTGCGTGGATGTGCGGCTTCATTTTGATATTTCAAAAGAGAAGGGGAACAAGTGCTCCACACGGTCAACAACGCCAAACCCCTCCCCACTATACTAGAGAAGTACAGGCCAGCTGTAAAGTTAAGCAAAGTAGTGTAGTAAAATTATATATACAAAGCAGTAACAACTAAAGATGACATTTTTTACATATATTATGGGTGATTCGGCCAAATAGCGTGGTCGAATACAAGGGTGTGGTATGCTAGAACTACCGTGTGTAGGTGTGAGGAAGAAGAGCTCAAATGCATTTTTTTTACTGGTTGTGTGAAAATAATATGTTGCTTGTGTGTGTTTCTTGGTTACCGGGTGTCATCATTATAAGTCGCAGTGGGGGAGATGAAGAGACACATCGGGTAGCCCAATCGGCTGTGTACATTTTGTTTTGAAAAAAATGAGGGGTTGGTTGAATTGGTACTGTGTTTTCATCTCCGCACTTGCAAACATACAAAAACAACACAAAGCGAAGATAGTACAGTAAAATATAAGACATGGTACAGTAAAAAAATGTTACTCGTGTAGTAATTCCAAACAAGATAGAAGTTCTATAATTTTTTGCACGTTTTACAGTAAAAGAGCTATCACGTATTATTTATAGTAAATGTCGAGCTCGAGAATCGTTGCGCGCTAGTAGTGTCCTACGGGTAGTACAATGATAGTTCGTGTGGCAGTAAAAGCGCATACAGGAAGTGGTAAAATGAACATTAATAAAGTAGTAAAACTATGTTTTCTATTGCATTTTCAAAGTTATTGTATCCTTTTTGTGTTCCAACAGTAAAATAAAGAAAACATTTCAGTAATGTTATATGTACATACCAGTAAACCACAAAAGATAAAACTTGTTAAATATACTTCGGCCAAATAGTATATATGGTTGGTCACTTTTTTTTTTACATTGCCTGATAATAACAAAAGTAGGGATAAAGGGAAAAGAAAGGAGGCCCTAGTGGTGATCAAGGCAATATTCTATCGCAACCCTCAGGCATTCGTAAGCCCGCTCGTGGACTTCGTCGGGGGGTGGATCAGGAAATACGTGGAGATACAACTCCACCTACTTGATAGTTCAAAAGTAGGGTTAGTACTCGTGGCCGCATCACTACTCCTTCGCGACGACGGGTCGAGCTTGGAGTCGAACACTACTACAGAAAAGATATTCATAGACGGTCAAAAACGTCATTATAGACGGTTTCGTGAGCCGTCTGAATTTATGGGTCAGTAATGGCATGAGGTCATCATAGACGGTTATTAAACCGTCTATGATGCAGACTATAACAGACGATTATTGACTCAAAACCGTCTGTGATAGCTTATGTATCACAGACGGTTTGTAGATGAAACCGTCTGTGATAGATAATGTATCACAGACGGTTTCAGACATCATAGACGGTTTGTAGATGAAACCGTCTGTGATGGTTGATGTATCACAGACGGTTTGTAGATGAAATTGTATGTAATGACTGATGTATCACAGACGGTTTGTAGATGAAATTGTATGTGATGACTCTTCTCTATAAAGTCTCCAAGCAGTAGTTGCTTGTGTCTTTAAAACCGGTATACACACACACACACATATACATATAGGATTAATACTTTCTACTCCCGGATGTAGTTACTCCCACCTCTGATATACCACCTAAAAGAACTTGACATACTCCTTTATCACTTTGGGTATAGTCATATACTAATTATAACATACTACAATACGAACCACACGAAAAAATTGCAAGAGAGTCCATAGTTTTTAGCATATTTTGTAAATACCTTCATATTCACATATAAAAAGGAGTGTGTCTAAAAAATTATACATACCACTTCTAAAAATGTATAAATACCACATAAGTGGTCTTATATAATCGTATACTACACATACATACTCTCGGTTGCACAAGATACTACGTTGTGAGATACGGAATAGGGAGTAGCAAAAAGGCTTATATATATATATATATATATATATATATATATATATATTATTCGTAGTCCCCCAACCACTTTCGGGGGATCGTCCACACAGCATGAGGAGGATGAGATAGCAGCCACAGGCAACTTCAAGAAGCATGACTGTCAGGAGAGCACGTGGATATCCAATTACCTAGATATCGTCGATAGGTAATTGGACGTCGCTATGTTTAGAAAATAGTGTGGATGCGCAGGTACTCCGACCGGGAAGTGGCATCATGTATCATGTCTCATCCTCCTCATGCTGCATGGACGACCCCCCGAAAGTGGTTGGGGACTACGAACAATATATATATATATATATATATATATATATATATATATATATATATATGTGTGTGTGTGTGTGTGTGTGTGTGTGTGTGTGTGTGTGTGTGTGTGAAGCCAGTTTTAAAGGCACAAGCAGCCACTGCTTGGGAGACTCTATAGAGAACCCACCCATATCATCCAACCATCTCAGAACACCCACCATAGCTCACATTATTCATCACCCACATCACATAGCAAGGGGAGGGAAAGTGATAGAGAGTAAAGGGGAGTAGTTACCCTAGTGCAACCGGCAAATCGATCACTGGCAGTAGCTCACCACATCCATCTCCTGATGTGTGCATAAGAAACAACAACCCACATCAGTAAACAAGTCAAACTCAAACCCAAAAACTGAAGCAACAGAGAATCGAAAAAATTGTATGTATAAAGACTGATGTTTTTCCCATCCGAACCATATCTCATGAACCAACATTATACAAAGAGAACTCACCCATATCATCCAACCATCACAGAACACCCAACATATCCCACATCATTCATCACCCACATCACAGAGCAAGGGGAGGGAAAGGGATATACAGAGAGTAAATGGGAGTAGTTACCCTAGTGCAACCGGCAAATCGACCACCGGCAGTAGCTCATCACATCCATCTACTGCATGTATGCATAAGTAACAACAACACACATCAGTAAACAAGTCAAACTCAAACCTAAAAACTGAAGTAGCAGAGAATGTAGAGGTAGCCAGGGGAGGTCAGTGGAGAGGTCGAAGAAGGGAAGGCAGATCTGGCGGTGGGGAGGCGGATTTGGCTGAGGGGGTTGATTGGACCAGCGGCGGCGGCGGCGTCATCGTAGTTGTGTCACGACAGTGACACTACACAGGACTCTTATGATAAGAGTGTCTTGTGTAGCGAACCGTGGTGTCACAACCGGTGGCAACGGGAAGAAGGACAGCGTCGGGGAGAAGGCGCGACTTGGGGCTGGCCGTCAGGGACGAGGCTTCGGGTGGCGGCGGCGAGGTTGGGGCACTCGAGTGGGGAGGGGAACGGGCTAGAGTAAGGGCACTGGGGAGTAACGAGTTAGGGCGCAAACCCTAGCGGGCTCCTATTAATAAAGAGATATCACAGACGGTTCTATTATGGAACCGTCAGTGATATGATCTCACATCACAGACGGTTCCATAATAGAACCGTCTGTTATAATATTCATACATAAATGCAAATTCAGAAGTACATATGACACATTCACATATTAGTAAAGAATTATATATATGGATATTTTCT
Source organism: Hsuehochloa calcarea (assembly GCA_036346395.1). NCBI lineage: Eukaryota > Viridiplantae > Streptophyta > Magnoliopsida > Poales > Poaceae > Hsuehochloa > Hsuehochloa calcarea. The sequence goes on along the minus strand of CM070610.1, from coordinate 78,356,513 downwards.
AAAACTATGCTAAAACTTGCAATTTTATGGTAAGTAGTTCAACACCTCTCCAAAGAACTTGGCATACTCATGCCTAATCCTGCAGGTGTCACTACAGAAGACGACATAGTCGTCCCACCCTTCCATCACGCCGCAGTCGGTGCTCGTGCATGGGTGGTCGTCCTTCGACAGCGCCCACACCTGACCTAGCGACCCGGCCATCTTCTTCCACGCCGCCTCCTAGACCATGTCCACAGCGAGCCTCCGGCACCGCCTGCACTCCCGGTTCGTCTTCTTGGCCGTCTCACACCCGCCGTAGGCTGGCTCGCCCCGACCTGGCTAATGTAGTGCTTCCCAATGTCGCGCATCTCTCCGGCCGTGTATAGGAGGAGGCCGAGCACATAGGTTGCGGCCTTGTGGCCGACGACGTTCGTCCGTTCAAAAAACATGAGGTCGCACTGTATGTCTTGTGGCGTGAAGACAAGCGCGAGGCCGACGATGAAGCAGGCCTCCGGGTTGCTGGCGCCGACCAGGTGGTTGACGACGGCGAGGTAGCACTCGTTGTCCCGCTCCAGCGCCACGCGCCTCCCCACAGCACGCTCCTTGGACGCCTTGTACATGGCCTTACAACTATAAAATTCAAAACGATAAAATATTAATACAATAATTACTCCATAAGAGAAAATTAAAAGCTATGCCAAATTAATGTCGTTGTTGCTAGTCAAATTTAGTTCGAAACTGGATATTGTACCCAAAACGAAATCAATACAAAATTATTTTGCAACGTATCAACTGATATAATTTTTCAGGTTTTCTCCTTTTATAGAATTTCAGTTGAATTACAATCAGGTTCTCTATCGGAACCTGAACCCAAAATGAACACCTAAAGCTTTTCGACAATTAACGAGGATATCGTACCCTACAATTATCTTCAAAAACTGACTCTGAACAAAAACCGAACAGAATGCTGACTCCTTCAGACCTACCAAAAACAAAAGAACATAATACGTATGTGGCTCGTAGGTTGTAGAGGTCAGCAATAGACTGAGAAGAGCTCGCGGCCACGAGGCCGACGATGTGGATAACGACATCGTGAGGAAAAGCGACATCGATCGCCGATCTCCTCACCTTGGTCCTTGCTGTCATGCTCTGCGTGCTCACCAACACCATGTGTGCTCACCATGGCGCATGATGATCATTCTTCTAAAACATCGAAGAGATGCATCGTAACATCGACACGCGAGACAAAGAGACCATCGCGCGAGAGCCAAAAGATTGAATTATCACAGACAACTATATTTAAAAATCATCTGTGAAGTATGTAATTATAGACCGTTTTTATTAAAAACCGTCAGTGATGAGCCCTCCAGCTTCAATTGTAAACAAATAAAAAGGAGCGTCACCCGTATTTATAAAAAACAATTCCTGAAAAGATGGTGATGCTTTGGTTACTAATGATTTATTATGAACAGATTCTAACAAATCCAAACCGTCAGACTTTTGTCTTTATTCGTTAATTTAATCTTGCCACAAGTTATTAATGAAGCCTATAAATAACCATTAGAAGGGCGCGCAGAACTTAGAAAAAATCACTCATAAATTTTTCATCTTTTCTTATTTCTATTTCTTCTTAAAGTTCTCATCTCGATCCCTACCGTTCTAGCTAGCTAATAAGACAAAATTCACATAATAAATTGACTTTTCCACCACCGTGCATGGAAAGAACAAAATACATGAATGATCGATTGACTACTTCAATTTAGGTGGTCGGAAAGTCAATTTGATCTATGGATATGAAGTTTTCAAGAAATTAGTAGAAGACCATATCCCTACGATTAGGTGTGCACTTCACTGTCTATGATGTGTAAATTCAGATCGATCAATCAAGTGAAGTACTTCTGCATTCTTCTATTGATCAGAAGTTACACGTCAAGACAGTGAAGTTACACATGATACGGAGCAAGGTGCCTACCGGATTACATATCTTCTGCTATCGTCTGTTGGGGAAATCAGCTTCAATTCGACCACTTTAAAAGATCAATCTGGCCCGATCAGGAGTGGTCGAAATCGGCTAATCAGTTGCTTATAATTACAGGTCAGCGCCAACTGTCGGTATTTTAGAACCGAACTTAAGTAATGATTGTTTGATTCGGGGGATCTTTAAGACTCAAATCACGTATAGAGAATGACACGGGGATTTTAATACAGGTTCGGGCCTCCTCCGGAGAGAATAACAACACCACTCCTGTGTGACTATATTGAGTATACTGGTTACAGATCAAGAGAAAGACTGAAATGCAGTGTCTTGTGCTCCTGATCGTGTCTCTCTTCCTCTTTCCTCTGTCGTTTGGTAATTCCCCCATTTATAACGTGCTCGAAGTGGGCGATCATTTCTCCAGCCCAAAGGGTGTATCAATGCTTCAGATGATGGCACAGTTACCAGAGATTATTGTTGGAGAAGTAACATTCCCAAGTTGCCAGACAGTTATCACCAGGATAGAGAGTTTAATCGTGCAGTTATTCCAGAGAATAATAGCGTATACTAGCTCTTTAGATGCCCTAATCAATTGGGCCTACTTGTTTGTAAGCGCGATCAATTATAGGGTGTTAGTAACTGACCTGGTCGTAGAAGGAATTACGACCATGAGGTGATCGTAGAAGAACTTACGATCATGTGCTAGTCATAGAAGAACTTACGACTATAGGGTGGTCGTAGCTGACCTGGTCGTAGAAGTACTTACGACCATGAGGTAGTCGTGGAAGATCTTACGACTCCAGCTTTTCCCTTAGGAACATTAAGGGGTATACCTTATGAACATTAAGAGGTATACTCAAGAACCATATAATGATGTCATTATTCATAATAAAGATTACGAATAAATAATTAAATGAGGATTTCTAGATCCTCGTCAAGAACCGTCCGTGATACTATGCAGACGGTTTTCAACATGAACCGTCTGTGATATTACTTATTCACAAACGGTTTTTAGCGTAGTTAGTAATACAGACGGTCATTAAACCAAAATCGTCTGTGATTGTATTTAATATAGACGATTTTGGTCAATCATCTGTGATGAGGTGTCCAGTATTAGCCTTTTTGTAGTAGTGGAACGAGCGAAGAAAATGTGTCAACAATTGTCCAGATGAGGTCATTCGTCTCTTCCATGGTCTCAGCGACATCGATTTTTACGTTTTGCCTACAGATGTAGCCTTCGAGCCTCTGGATGGATGCTTTGACATGATCCACGTAGCTCGTGAGCACGATCTCCAGGATGAGTTTGGTTCGCCGGACGTCGGACATAAGGATATTGGTCCAACCGAGCAGGAGAGGCAGTGTGCAGATGATTGCAGCTACCCTCTTTAGTAGACACGGGGGTGGAGCACGGAGGAGGTCGTGGACATAATCATGGTCTGCCACCTCGATCAAACCCCACCCAAATAGCGGATCGTATATGAGTGATAGGTGGGATAGAACTATCGTTTGCAAGGGAGCGGAAGAAGAGTTTGGAGTCTGACGAGGATCTAATAATCCTCATTTTTATCTTTTATCTATAATTCTTATTATGGGTAAATATGATGTCACATAGTCCCCAAGAGGTACCCCTTATCTAAAAGGGAGAAGTCCAACAAGTGGTCGTAAGTATTTCTACGACTGCTACCTGGTCGTAAGTCCTTCTACGACTGCTACCTGGTCGTAAGTTCTTCTACGACTGCTACCTGGTCGTAAGTTCTTCTACGACCAGGTAAACTACGACCACCTTATAATCAAACCTACAGGCGAGTGGGTCCAATTGATTAAGGAATCCGAACGGTCTGCATGCACTATTATTCCGCTTATTAATGGTGCGTAATTACCCCATTATCTCTGGAAGATAATTGCCAGACGGCGTGAAGAAGCCGAGGCGCCGCATTATCGCCAAAGATGCGCTTCATCGATTAATCAGGCGCATCTCCCGCAGGGCAAAACGGCTACTTCTTCACGACTATATAAGGGCATCGATCAGAGAGATAGGGGGCAAGGGAACAAGGGCCAGTCAAGTAGGAACACAAGTGCTATTCTCTGTAATAGTCTTAGTCTTTTACTTGATCATCAAGAATACCATACACACAGGATTATGGTTATTATTCTCTCCGGAGAAGGCCCGAACTCGCCTAAACATCCCGTGTCAATCCACTCGCGTGATCTTATCTCTAGGAGACCCCGAATCAAACAATCTTTACGTAAGATCGGTTCTAATACACCGGCGAGCTTGGCGCCGTCCGTGGGGAATCTTCCGGTAATCTCTTGTCAACATACTCTCTTTTTCCAATCTCATGCAATCATGGCAGGAGAATGGAACGAGGAGAACTGGTTTGACTTGGCAGATTACGCAGACGTCGACATGGATGCCGGTTTCGACTATGAACCGAGTGATGCATCCGCTGATGGTGATGTTGCCTTCAGAGATTATTCTCCAGGAAACCATCCCATTAATAGAGTTGAGGAGGGATCCTTATCCCCCACAACAATACGTCCAACAGAGGAGCCATTTCCCTCAAAGGACAAGGGTCAATCCGACCAGGACCGCCCCCAGGAGGACTCACAACGTGACGAGAGTTTTTTCTCCAAGTGTTCAAGTCCCCTTAAGACGGTCCGACTTGGTAAGTCAAGTTCTGGGAGCCACCATTCCAGACTCCACCAAAGATCTAGTGATTCTCTCTCGTGGTAACTCCAGAGAGGTGGGATCAAGCATGCTTTTCCTCAGAATTCGACCGCCTCCCGCAGATCTCATTTGCGAACGGAGACGATTATAACCCGGAGTTCCCCACCGGAGGATTACTCCAAGTCGCCAGATGGTGTCCCTCGAGCACTCCTCAAGCGGGGAGGCCTCGAGCGCAAGTGAGAATCATCAACGGGAGGTCTTCGTCCTTCCCCCAAATCAGGGTCAGCCTCATGGAGGCCGAGATAAGGACACTCCCCGAAGATCACACACTGCGCCCCCTCGTGGTAATGGCAAGGGCACCACCGTTGGCAGAGAGGACCAATACTCTGATGAACGCGAGGGAAATCCTCGACATTCTCGCACTCCACTAAGAAGGCCTCAAAAACCTGATGAGGAGGATTTTGATGTCATCAGAAGAAAGAAAATTGCAGTCCAGAAGAACTTGCCTGTGCGCATTCAACATCAGTCGGAGGAGGTACAAGAACTCCAGAACATCAACGACTTGCTCGAGAATCCTAGTCAAGAGCTTGCTCGAACGCCAGGGTACGATCTCTTTGCTGAAGAGATTACGCAAAGACTTCGAACTGTGATGACAAAACTGGAGGTACCTCATCGACAACACTCGTAGTCGTAGCAATACGACTTCTCACTACTATCAATCGAATATTTTCACGAGGAATCGACACGACCATAAGTCGAATCGATTCCCTATTCGAGAAATACCTTCGATCACCAAGATCAAGAAGCCCTCAAGAGGTGATCATTCACCACTTCGACAAAGAAATTCACAACGAGTGGAATACGAGGAGTATTCTCCTCGTAGAACTGAGACCTACTACGTAACGTGTCACCACACGGTATCGTCGATACGATCACCGGTGACATTAACCCTTCTTTTCTACAAAGAAGGCGCCAAGAAGTGATTACCGGATGCCGCATTTTCGCCGACCTTCGAGCGCTCACGCCACCTCATTTTCGACCAAAGTGAACATGGAGAAATTTGATGGATCTCAAAATCCCATCGAATTTCTTCAGATCTATACAACAGCTGTCCGAGCAGCAGGAGGAGGAGAGCATGTAATGGCGAATTACCTTCCGACTGTGCTCGAAGGATCCGCTCGATCGTGGTTATTAAACCAACCACTCGAGTCGATCTACTCTTGGCAACACCTCTGTGATCTTCTACAGTGAATTTCCAAGGCACATACAACCGCCGAAAAGAAGACGACTTGCACCGATAAAACAGAACAACAACGAGACTTTGCGCCAATTCATCAAACGCTTTAGTCGTTCGTAACTTAATTCCGAAATTTCGATTCCTCCGTGATCGTGGCTTTTAAGCAAGGAGTCCGCAGAGAAGAATAACGGAGGACATTGCTCAATCCTCCCAACATCAAGGTCGAACTCTTCGAGATGGCCGATCGATATGCAATCGCTTCGAGGCGGTGAGTGGAACAACACTATCGATCGAGAAACATATACTCCTCGAGAGCAAGGTGAAGTTGGTAAGGATAAAAAGCAAAAAGTCCAAGAAGAAAATAAAAATCAAAACCACAAGCCGCTGGTTCCAAGGAGGTTCTGGCCGTGAAAGATGGAGAGCCCTAAACCACCAAGTCGCACTCGATCAAGGCAAAGGTAAGCGCCACGATCGTAGGAACGACAAACCAAGGTGGTGTCCTTTTCATAAAAGGAAGGACATGACCTCAAGAATCGCCGAAGTTTTCCAAAGAAAGCTCGAGGACTACTACAACGGCAAGCACCACTCCCTACTCTCGAAAGGTGTAGGACATACGAGTGGCCAAAAGTCGCTTGGATGATGAGGAGATGCCATTCCAAGATCCGCAACATACCGTTGAGCACATCTACGGAGGATCATCGCATACGACTCCAAACGACAACTTAAAGCCACTGGACGAGAGGTAAATTCAATACATACTCCTCTCACAATAAATTACCAAGTGGTCTGAAGTTACCATCTCTTTTGAGAAGGATGACCGCCCGATCACTACGAGTCGATCAGTCGATATCCGATTGTGGTCGAACCCACCATCAACAACCGTCCGGGTCAATCGAGTGTTGGTTGATGGTGGCGCTTCTTTGAACATATTATTTACTAATGCCCCGGACGAGATGCAAGTACCGGACAAAGGTAAGGCTTGCATGCGATTGAGAGACCATGTGAAAGGTCCTCCACTGAGTGATGAGTATTTGACAAGTGTGTTGATTAGATTGAGAGTTGAGGTTTTCGCTTGGACTGCTTCGGCCGAGTCGTAATCGAACTACCATTGTATGGAGCGGAAGTTCGATAAATCGAACTACCGGCGTTAGAAATAGGATCTTCCGATTTATCCGGTTTTGGTTTGGTGAAGGAAATCGGAACTTCCGCACATGGGGTAGCGGAGTGTCCGATATTACTGACATTGAGTGTTCCTCAGAGATGGAAATCGGAATTGAAATTCTGGGAAATCGGATGTTCCGAAGATCGGAAGTTCCGCTTTGTTAAGCGCGGAACTTCCGATATTCCTGACAAGTGCGGATAAATCGAAATCGAACTTCATTGTGGTAAGTGCGAACTTCCGATTGTGTCCGAATCGCGCGTAGAAGGTTAAATTGTGATTTTGATTTTGTATGAGTTTGAGTCTTATACAAATATTGTTGCTATGATATTGTGCAATGCTATGTGATGTGTTTTTGTCTGTGTTGACTGCAGGGCATCAAGATGGAGTCGTGGCGAGACACGTGGACCGGACTAGGCGCTGGAGGCGTTGAGGTCAGAACGGTCGGGATGTGTCGAAGACGGCGCGAATCTTGAAGCGGTTGCGAGTCGTGCACAACAAGGTGTACGGAGGCTTCGGAAGGTGCGCAAGGGGCGAAAGGGTCATTTCGCAAAGCGGCAAAAGTGGAGGCGGTTCCGTTCGGGTGTAGCGGGCTTAATGGGTTGGAGGCCCATTAGCCAAGGCTATAAATAGGGGAGAACCCTGGAGTTAGGGTATGACTTTTGGGAGAAAGAAAATTAGGGTTAGCCTTAGCAAAAAGGTTTGTTTTGCTTTGAGAGTTTGTTGAGAGAGAATGAACTGAAAATCTTGTAATCATTCCTCTGTGGTTCCTTGTAATCTTTTGATTTCTCTTAATGAATCTCGAGGTTTTGATTACTTGCCTATGCCTTTCTATTCCCTTTCTCGCTCATGTTGAATATTTAAGGTTTTGATGTATCTTTTGATTCGTCGTATGAAATAGCATGAAACTTGATATCTAGAGTCGTTTTGTTATTGCTAATGGATTCCCAAAGTCTCATGAACTAAGAATCGAGAATCGTGTCTATTTTGGGTTTTGGTCTTTCTTTCCCTTCTTCAAGAAATCCATATTTAGCTTGATTATTGGATCTTTGTTTGCGATTCTTCTCCATAAGGTCAAGATGGTGTTTAGGATGATGTCCTCGTGAACCTTGACCGAGAAGAGCACTCAAGATTTCGTGATTTGGATTTTTGGGAAAACCCGAGCGCATCGTTTTCTTCCAGACAATCGAACTTCCGATTGTCCATGGCGAACTATCGCAGCGGAACTTCCGCGATCAACCCCGGAACTTCCGAGTGCGGAACTATCACGTAAAATCGAACGTCCGATTTCTCGAGCGATCTGAAACTTCGCTCTTGTTCTCTGATTTTGCTTCACTCTTCTTGAGATATCCGAGGACTTTGTAGGTCTTATTTAATTACAGCAAAGGGGAGTTATTAATATTAAAGCACCATTCACCCCCTCTGCTGCCATTTCGGTCCTTCAATTGGTATCGAGCGGTTAGCTCTTCTTGATAGATCTTAACCGGTCGGTTGAGCCATGGCAACGGACAAGTATTCCACCAAGCCTCCGGTGTTTGATGGTCCGATTACCCTTCCGAAGAGCCGAATGGAAACTTACATCCGTGCTCGGGGTATGCCATCCGGAGAAAGGTGAAGGTTAGATTTGTTTGTTCTGCCGATGAGAACATCAATGCCGGAAACATGGCCGATGTTGAGGCAAATGCTAAGGCAAGGAACATAATCATTCGTGGTTTAAGCGTATGAGTTTGATCGTATTTCTCATTTGATTTACGCTATGACATCCGGGTGACCTCGATGCATACCATGAGGGCACCACTCGATTAAGACGGTTCGACAAGACCGGTTCAAGCGTGAATACAAAGAAATTTGAGATGCTTGTCGGTGAATCTCTTGACGAGTGCTTTTCGCGTTTCACAAGATTTTGAGCAACCTCCGAGCGGTCGGTCTTACATACCCGACTCGGATAACGCCGACAGATGCTTTCGCACTTGATCTTCGTGTTTGGGAGATGAAAGTGACTACCATCAAAGATAGCACGGACCTCTCGACCACGACTCTTGATGCGCTTTACTCGCGTCTCAAGACTCACGAGATTGACATTGTCTCTCAAGGTCGAAGTCACAATCGATGGCTTTAGTCACCGATCCCACTTCGGATCTTCTTCGAGTCGACACGCTGGTTCTCCTAGCCGCTCTCTCGTGACATAACCGATGATCGCTAGAGCGACTTGAGGATGAACAGCTAGCCCTCCTAGCTCTAAGTTTTCTCATGCTTACAAGAGGAGGAGGGATGGTAAAAGAGGAGGTCCTGTGATTTGTTTCGAGTGTGGTGGCCCCAACCACATCCGAGCAAACCGTCCCAAGCTTGGGAAGGGCAAAGGTGACTATGGCGGTCCAAGCAAGAACGACTACATCGACAAGAACCGCAACACGAAGCCCTCAAAGACTGACCAAGGCAAGAAGAAGTTCCGCAACTTTGGGAAGGCTAAGAAGTCGTTCCATCGCGTCCTCACCGCCTCGACGAGCCGGACACCAGCCGAGGTGGAGGGGTGGAGGACGATGATGGGAAGGACGATCATGATCCCAAGGACGACGGCAACTTCTCCTAATGTGCTTCATGGCCCTCGGGCGAATCGAGCGACAATGAACTGCATCTCGACTCGGCGAGGTTAGTCCCACTTATGACCAGCTTAATGATGCTTTTCTTAAGCTAGGTAGATTTCATGCTAAGTCTAGGGCTAAGTGTTACGTGTTGGAGAAGGAAGTAGCTAGACTATCACGGAGCTCACTTTACTTACATCCGCTCCCTCCGTGATGAATGTGACACATGTTTGTGCTTTGATTGATGATATGGAAAACTAAGGACCTTACATGATAGTGTGTCCTCCGAACTTGACATGATTAAGGTAGAGAACATTAGCCTTCTTGTTGAATTAGAGATGAGTAGGATAGCACCTTCTTCATCCACTACTTGTTGAGGCTACCGCTTGCACCTCATGTGAGGTTAAGGACAATTCGCTTAGAGGTCTTTATACCATGTTGCTTGATCTGCTGAAACTTGTGAAAATTGTAATAATCTCAAGATGAACCTAAAGCGGGCAGATCACAAAATTGTTGAATTTCAAGTCGCGCTACTAGAGCCTGTTGTTTCTTGTTTAAATCTGCCCTAAGTTAATCTTGAACTAGAATCAGATATCTAAGCGCTTTCAAGAAATGATTGATCACAAGAATAAATTGGCTCAAGATGCTTCTAAGGACCTTGTTAGCTCACCTTGCAATCATTGTAATAAACTAAAATGTGATTTGGTTGCATTGGATGAAAAATGTGTGAAGCTAACTAAGGACCTTCTAGAGACACAATCATCTGCTTGTATTGTGTGTCTTTGGGAAGAAGTCTAAGGGTTTGGTAGAGACGCCTAGTAACGTGAACCAATCTGCTAGCGATGGACTGTCCCCCAAAGTCGGTTTGTGCGTGCACAAGCCAATCTTTCCTCTGTTGTTGGTTCTTCTTCTCGCTCCCTTACCTTCTGCTGTCCCTTCTTCCCCTGCTCTTCTTGCACCTCTCTCTTTGGAGTGTCGATCTTATGGACACTCTCGAGAGGTTTGTAGGAGGCAAGAAGAAGCTCAATCTCATTCTAGACAAATCTAAAATTTGCATTTAATCGGGGTCTAGGATATGATATCCGGGAGGATATGAGGAAGCATCCACCGTCGTGCTCAAAACCATAGCACGGTGTGATCAAAACTAAGCCGGGGTCGAAAGTCAATTTTAAGTCGTGGGTTTTGTTCAAAGGATTTCGACAAAGAAGTGATCCCACTGCAGCCTTCGCCCTCGTAAGGCGAAGTATCATTGCACCTTCATCGCCGTAAAGATGGACATTTAGTTGATCATTGCTTCAGCGTGCCAAGATCGCGTAGAGACCATGTTGAGTCTCTTAGGCACATTCGTGGTCGCCCGGATCTTGAGTGCACCTAAGACCAACACGAGGTCTAGGTTTGTTCCATCCGATGATTTTGGGCAAGATCGAGGACTTGGTTTTTCCGAGTTTTACGAGTTTCGTCTTCATGCTCCCTTTGGTCGTAATCTCCGCCGCCCCGAGGGTAGATCTCGTTTTCCTTTCGAGATAGCTACTCATGGCGAGATCAAGATATTCTCGCACTTCGACTCGCTCTTCCATAGCGATGGATCCAAAGAACAGTGAGATCTTTGACTTGTTGAGTGACAGAGCGAGGGTAGATAGAGGTCGGTCTTGCTTGACTACTTCATCATTCGCGTGTTACTCAAGATTGGGTGCCAAAATCTCTGTGATTCACCCGAGATCGAGACTTTACTCTGCTTGACTCGTGGTCGCGGCCGGGAGGGAAAGGTCCGGATTGTAGACTCGGTTGTTCACGCCATATGACCGTGAGTCTCGTTGGTTTTCTTCCCTAGCCCGCGCTCCAGGTGATGAGACGATCACCTTCGGAGATGCTTCATTTGGGCGTCATCGCTAAAGGTACTGTGAGCATTAATGATTCTTTTATTTTAAAAGATGTTGCCTTAGTAAGTAAGCTGCAGATAATCGCTTTGCCTCTCGACACTGATGACGGTTTCGAGGTGAGCTTTAAGAAAACAATTGCAAAATTCTTGATTCTTCTGTAGTCTAGTTTATGGATTTCTCGATATGGGAGGATCTTTCGTGCTGATTTTTCTGGATCTTCTGGTGATCCTCTCCGATGTTTAATTGCTTCTGAATCCCGTGATTTGACTTTCTGGCATAGGAGACTTGGTCATATAGGATTTGATCATCTGACCCGAGTTAGCGGCCACGATCTCATTCGTGGTTTGCCGAAACTCAAAATGGTCAAGGATCTTGTTTGTGCTCCTTGCCGCGACGGCAAAATGGTTGCCGCTTCACATCCTCCGCCATAATGACTATGACAGATGCACTGTGTCAATCGCCCATATGGACACGAGGGACCAAATAGAGTGCGATCGAGGGAGGGAAGTGGTACGTACTTGTCGTGGTCGATGACTTCTCGAGGTATTCTTGGGTGTTTTTCTTAGCCTCGAAGGATGAGACGCTTACTCTTTTCGTGGTCTTTTAGTAGGCTTTCTGTTGAGCTCCCGTGCATTACGAGCAATTCGACCGATAATGGCACCGAGTTCAAGAATTCCTACTTTGAGAGTTTTGTGGTGAGACAGTGTAGAGCACCGCCTCTCGTCTCCATACGCCCCCAACAAAATGGCGTTGTGGAGAGGAAGAACCGCACCTTGGTCGAGATGGCGGGACGATGCTTGATGAGTACTCTACACCTAGGAAGTTTTGGGTGAGGCAATTGCTCTTGCTTGTCATGTTTCTAACAGAGTTTTCTTGGGCACTCTTGCATCGCACTTCTTATGAGTTGAGATATGGGCGAAAACCCAGCGCCTCGCATTTTCGTGTGTTTGGTTGCAAGTGTTTTATTCAAGTCCGGGAACCTAGATAAGTTCGAGTCACGATCTTGTGATGGGATCTTTCCGGTTACTCGACTTCTTCTCGTGCCTATAGAGTCCAGAATGCGAATCTAGTAAATTGTTAGAAACTCAGTGAGGTGACCTTCGATGAGGCCACCCGAGGACTAGGCCCGATATCTCGTGTTCCTTAGAGCGATGCGAGTCCATCTTTGTGGACGATGAGGAGGATGGAGATGAGGGTTGTTTACCCGATCCAGTTCCTTCTCTTCCTCTTGAGGTGCCCTCTTCCACCGCACCTCGAGGAGATCGCCCTACCTTCTCGCTTCTTCGAAGCTAGTGGCTCTGTCCCTATCTCGCTCGCTAATGAGGTAGAGGCCACTTCTTCATCTCACCTGGACCTCCAAGACACATTCAAAGGACCATCCTTCAGAGCGGATAATTGGAGATCTCTTTGAGCGAGTCACTGCTCAAAACGGCATGTCTCTATTCTGTCTCCATTCGCCTTTGTTGCCTCGCTTGAGCCCAAAGACGTTTGTCATGCTCTTTCGATGAGTCATGGACTAACGCCATGCACGAGGAATTGGAAAACTTTGAAAGGAACAAGGTCGGTCCTTGTTGAGCCCCTCAAGGTCACAATATCATTGGGACCAAATGGGTGTTCAAGAACAAGCAAAGTGAAGATGGGTTAGTCATTCAAACAAGGCTAGACCGTAGCTCGGTGGGTACTCTCAAGTTGAGGGTCTAGATTTCAAGAGACCTTTGCCCTCAGTAGCTAGACTTGAAGCCATTAGAATCTCGCTTGCCTTTGCGCCTTCTAAGGGTTTCAAGCTTTACCAGATGGATGTCAAGAGTGCCTTCCTCAATGGCCTTATTGAGGAAGAAGTCTATGTCGACTGACCTCCTTGTTTCGAGAACCCCAAATACCCTAACCATGTCTACAAAGCTTTCCAAAGCTTTGTATGGACTCAAGCGGGCTCCTGAGCTTGGTATGAAAGGCTTAAGTCCTATCTCACGAGCCATGGTTTTGAGATGGGTAAAATTGACAAAACCTTGTTCATCCGCCGCCGAGGCACCGATCTTCTGCTCGTCCAGATCTATGTGGATGACATTATCTTTGGCGGCTCCTCGCATGCTCGCGTTCCCGCTTTAGATGTCATGAGCTCGGAGTTTGAAATGAGCATGATGGGCGAGTTGAGTTTCTTCCTTGGCTTCCAAATCAAACAGACTCGAGAGGTACCTTTCTTCATCAAGGCAAATACACTCGAGACCTCCCAGCGCTTCGACATGAATGATGGAAAGCCAAGATCAACTCCAATGGCATCTACAACTGCCTGGATCCGGATGAAGACGGCGAACTCATGACCAAAAGGATTTCAGAGCATGATAGGCTCTCTCTTGTACCTCACACCTCGAGACCGGACATACACTTTTCTGTGTCTTTGTGCTCGGTTTCGTGCTTCTCCTCGCGTATCTCACCGTCAGCGGTGAAGCGCATCTTCGGTACCTTCGAGCTACCATTGACTATGGCATCCGTACTCTTCCTCTTCTTGTCTATCTCTTAGAGCCTTCTCCGATGCGACTTTGCTTTGTCAGAGGATAGATAGGAAGAGCACTTCGCACTTGTCAATTCATTGGCACTTCTCTCGCCTCTGGTCGCCGAGGAAGCAATCCGGTGTTCGCGCATCCCACTGCGCAGAGGCCGAGCACGCTGTCGCACCGATTCTCGTAGTCAAGTGCTTTGGATGGTCTCGACCTGCAGGATTTCGGGCTATCTATCGATTGCGTTCCACTCTTCTCGTGATAACACGTCTGCGATTTGCATTGCCAAGAACCCAAAGCAACATTCTCGGACCAAGCATATAGATATCGATATCACTTTCTTGAGACCATGTAGAGAAGGGTGACATTGTGCTCCATTTGTGGAGAGTGAGCACCAGCTGGCGATATCTTCACTAAGCCTCTGGGCGGACTCTCGGTTTTGACTCTGCATGGAGAGCTTGGGGTGGTTTGTCCTTACGGATCATTGTGAGGGGAGCGTTGTGCTACTCTCAGTATTATATTATATTATATTATATTATACGCTTACTCCTTTTCGTTTCATTTCTTTTAATATTTGAATCAAGTCCTTCCAAAGATAGGTTAGAGTGTTTCTCTTGCCACATTGCTTTGATGCTACTTCTTGTCTTATGCTTCTAGGATGCTATTTATTAGTTTGTCTCTTCCTCTCTAAGTAGAGCTTACTCACTTCTTATAGGTTCTAGCAGGGTCGGGCCACCCTTGGGTAGACAGGATGTGTTTGCTCCTTAGTGTTTGTGTAGATCACCTAATAGTCCTAGAATCATATGGGGTAGATAAGAATCATGTCTGAGCGATAGTTATCTCTATATCTTTTCTATGCTCTAAAGGATGCCTTTTTCTCGGTTTACTTATCGATTCTCGCTTTTGTTCCTTTGGTTCGGGGAGTTATTCTTGGTTACTCCATATTCTTAATTGTGTCTTAACTCAACTCAATTAAAAGATGCATCTCATTCTCAAGGGAATCGATTTTTGTGTATCTCATCAAGCATTGCATTATAATCAAATGGAGCCTTGTTTATTATCCCTTATGATATGTTTTCACTGTTTTACATCTTGCCATGATTTATGCTAAACTGCTAGATCTATCATGACTTTTTATGTGTAGTTTAGTCTTTGCCATGCTAAGGTGTTTAAAAAAAAATGCTAAACTTGAATTAAAATCTTGTCATGATAGCTCTTGAGACTAGTCTGGTTGAAACTATCCTTTTATGATTTTTGCCATGTCAAGTAGGCTGAGTTGAGTCCTGAATGTCTTTTGAACTTTTGAGTAAGCTCAGTTTGGTAAGAAACATGACTTATCTCTAATCACTGGTCTAAAAACTTCAAAAGCAAAAATGATCTCTTTTGTGCGAAAAAACTGATCTCACCAAATCTTTCTCATGAGACGGCTTGCCATTGCACTAGGCATGAACTCAGGGGGAGTCTTGGATGACCTAAGATCACCTCCTTAAGTCTGTTGCTTGGAGTGGTCGTATAAGGCTTGAGATCTAGCACATGGTTTAAAATATTAAAAAAAAAATGGTTGAAGCTTAGGAGGCAGTTGTGGATGGCACCTAGTCCAGAGCTTGCTTTACTGAGATAAAACCATAAAATGTCTTCAGAAAAAGAAAAATGTGCTAAAAATGCTTATCTCTAAAAGAGACCAAGTCCTGGATAAAATGAGTCCCTCTTCAACTGGTAGCACTCTACAATTGCTCATTATGAGTCTTCTTGGTTCAACTTAGATTATTTGACATGGCTTGCATCATCTTTGGATATCTTTAGCTAGACTTCCATCTTGACTTATTTGACCTGCTAAAGAACTGGACCTTTAATCAGATTATGGACTTTCTGTCTTAGCTCTTCTATACATCGATTGTCATGATCTTGATAGCATTCTTCTGTGTTATGGCTTGGTGTAATACTCTAATAGTCATTTTGGATAATCTACATGGCTCCTAATGCTTAAAAAGAACATCATATAGTCTTTTCCTCCCTTTTCTACATACTGATGATTTTATTGCCAAAGGGGGAGAATGATTGTGAGAAAAAGCCTTCTGAAGAAAAGCCTTGAGTTTTGTGCGAAAATTGCGTTTTGTGCGAAAATTGCTCTTTCATCTCATCTCAAGTCTTTTTTCTATGTGTCAACTTGGTCTTGTGCTGTATTACTCTTGTCTAGACCTTGGTTGACTGTAATCTCAAACTCATCTTATGCTTTTTCGGTAATTGTCAATATACTCATCAAGGGGGAGATTGAGAGACCATGTGAAAGGTCCTCCACTCTGAGTGATGAGTATTTGACAAGTGTGTTGATTAGATTGAGAGTTGAGGTTTTCAGTTTGGACTGTTTCTGGGCTGAGTCAGGGTAATCGGAACTACCGCTGTGTATGGAGCGGAAGTTCCGATAAATCGGAACTACCGGCGTTAGAAATAGGATCTTCCGATTTATCTGGGTTTTGGTTTCGGCTGAAGGAAATCGGAACTTCCGCACATGGGGTAGCGGAGTGTCCGATATTACTGACATTGAGTGTTCCTCAGAGATGGAAATCGGAATTGAAATTCTGGGAAATCGGATGTTCCGAAGATCGGAAGTTCCGCTTTGTTAAGCGCGGAACTTCCGATATTCCTGACAAGTGCGGATGTTCCGGAAATCGGAACTTCCGCTGTGGTAAGTCGCGAACTTCCGATTGTGTCCGTAATCGCGAGAGAAGGTTAAATTGTGATTTTGATTTTGTATGAGTTTGAGTCTTATACAAATATTGTTGCTATGATATTGTGCAATGCTATGTGATGTGTTTTTGTCTGTGTGTTGATCGCAGGCATCAAGATGGAGTCGTGGCGAGACACGTGGACCGGACTAGGCGCGGAGGCGTTGAGGTCGAACGGTCGGGATGTGTCAAGACGGCGCGAATCTTGAAGCGGTTGCAGTCGTGCACAACAAGGTGTACGGAGGCTTCGGAAAGGTGCGCAAGGGGCGAAGGGTCATTTCGCAAAGCGGCAAAAGTGGAGGCGGTTCCGTTCGGGTGTAGCGGGCTTAATGGGTTGGAGGCCCATTAGCCAAGGCTATAAATAGGGGAGAACCCTGGAGTTAGGGTATGACTTTTGGGAGAAAGAAAATTAGGGTTAGCCTTAGCAAAAGGTTTGTTTTGCTTTGAGAGTTTGTTGAGAGAGAATGAATCAAAATCTTGTAATCATTCCTCTGTGGTTCCTTGTAATCTTTTGATTTCTCTTAATGAATCTCGAGGTTTTGATTACTTGCCTATGCCTTTCTCTATTCCCTTCTCGCTCATGTTGAATATTTAAGGTTTTGATGTATCTTTTGATTCGTCGTATGAAATAGCATGAAACTTGATATCTAGAGTCGCTTTGTTATTGCTAATGGATTCCCAAAGTCTCATGAACTAAGAATCGAGAATCGTGTCTATTTTGGGTTTTGGTCTTTCTTTCCCCTTCTTCAAGAAATCCATATTTAGCTTGATTATTGGATCTTTGTTTGCGATTCTTCTCCATAAGGTCAAGATGGTGTTTAGGATGATGTCCTGTGAACCTTGACCTGAGAAGAGCACTCAAGATTTCGCATTTTGGATTTTTGGGAAAACCCGAAAGATCGTTCTTCTTCCAGACAATCGAACTTCCGATTGTCCATGGCGAACTATCGCAGCGGAACTTCCGAGATCAACCCCGAACTTCCGAGTGCGGAACTCTGGCACGTAAAATCGAAACGTCCGATTTCTCGAGCGATCTGAAACTTCGTTCTTGTTCTCTGATTTTGCTTCACTCTTCTTGAGATATCCAGAGGACTTTGTAGGTCTTATTTAATTACAAAAGGGAGTTATTAATATTAAAGCACCATTCACCCCCTCTGTTGCCATTTCGGTCCTTCAACGATACTCCTTTCATGGAATTGTACTGGTCTTCACCAAACCTATTGGCCAAGTTTCTCTTCCTTTAACATTTGGCTCACCAAGTAATTTCAGACGTAGAAAGTCTCCTTTGATGTGGTCGATTTCGATCGGCATATAACGCCATACTCGGACGACCAACTTTGGCAAAATTCTTAATGGCTACTCATTACGGTATCAATGTCTTAAGATGCCAGTCCCAAAGGAGTGATCACCATTCATGTGACAAAAGATGGCGTATAGTCATGATCGCCGATCCTCGAGATGGTTGGTCAAATACCAACTCGAGATGAAAGTCACCTTCGACTAGCAAGTCGAAGCCAAAGTCGCACCAAAGCCGAACGACCAAGTCAAAGAGGTTCCTCCGACGCAGAAGAACCCTCAAGACTGCTCGCATCGGGAGACTTCCGACCCCAAATAGGAAGACGCCTCATTACCTTCCTCCGAGCTAACGCAGATGTCTTTGCGTGGCAAGCATCCGACATGCCCGAGTCCCTGTGGAGGTGATCGAGCACATGCTAGCTTTACGGCCTGATAAAGTACCCATAAAACAAAAATTACGGAGATTTGCCCCTGATCGACGAGATGCTATTAAATCAGAGTTGGATAAGCTACTTAAAGCAGGCTTTATAAGAGAAGTCAACCACCCAGAGTGGTTGGCTAACCCTGTAATGGTCAAAAAGTCAAACGGCAAATGGCGTATGTGCGTGGACTTTACTGATCTTAATAAAGCTTGTCCAAAAGATGATTTCCCTTTACCTCGTATCGATCAGCTGGTTGATTCAACTGCAGGTTGTGAGATATTAAGTTTTTTAGATGCATATTCTGGATACCACCAGATCAATATGTGTTTAAACGATGAAGAAAAGACCGCATTCATTACTCCATTTGGTACCTTTTGCTATGTCAAAATGCCATTTGGTCTAAAGAATGCCGGTGCTTCTTTTCAACGCCTAATGCAATCGACTTTTTCATCTCAATTAGGCCGAATTTGGAAGCCTATGTTGATGATCTAGTCGTAAAAGCATTAAGAGACTTAATCATATCACCGACCTACAAGAAACATTCGACAACCTCGTAAAGCACCGCTTAAAACTCAATCCGAGAAGTGTGTGTTTGGAATTTCTTCAGAAAATTGCTTGGATTCTTAGTATCCGAACGAGGAATCAAGCAAATCTCGAAAAATAAAAGCCATCCTCCAGATGCGTCCTCCAAACACAAAAAAGGAAGTCCAAAAACTCACTGGGTGCATGGCGGCTTTAAGTCGTTTCATCGCACGACTAGGAGAAAAAGGACTACCTTTCTTTAAACTTCTCAGGAGACATGAAGGTTTTGAGTGGTCGAACGAGGCAAACGCCGCTTTGAGGATGTCAAGAGGTATCTTTCGAGTGCTCCTGCTCGGTTTCTCCAAAGCCGAAGAGACGCTCTTAATTTACCTAGCCGCCACGCCACGTGCAAAAGCGCGCATACTAGTCGTAGAACGTGAAAACGCATAACGACCGGTTTACTACGTCGTGAAGTTTTACACGGGCCTAAGGAGCGTTACCTCGTGTCCAAAACTTCTATATGCCCTCCTCATGTCTTCGAGGAAATCTGCGCATTATTTTCAGCGCACAAAATAGTCAGGTTGCGTCCCGAGTTTCCTTTGGGAGCAATCCTCCATAATAAGGAAACAATGGGGCGCATGGCAAAATGGTCACGAACTTGGGAGTTCGACCTCCATTTCGTGTCCCGAACGGCCATAAAATCCCAGATCTTGGCGGACTTTGTCGCCGAATGGACAAATCTGAACTGCTCAGATCCCGATCTGACGATTCCCACGACCGATGGATGATGTACTTTGACGGGTCACTTACTTTAAGTGGCTCGGGTCGGGTGGTCTGGTATCTCCTACCGGAGAAACCTTAAAGTATGCCATACAATTAAACTTTCGTGCTACTAACAATGTAGCAGTACGAAGGTTTGCTAGGCGGCATACGAGTGCGAAGCACTCTCGATTCGTCGACTACTCGTGAGAGGAGACTCTCAACTAGTCGTGAATCAAATCGGAAAGAGTACCGGTGCTCTAACTCAACAATGGCTCGGTACTTATCAAAGTACGTAAGATAGAAAAACATTTTTAGGTTTCGAGGTACAATTTATCCTCGAAGGATAATTTCTCGCACCAACTTGCTCGGATGGCTTCTTCCCGATCCACGCACTAAAAGGAGTTTTCTTGGAGCAACTCCAAAACCGCCTCAGTCGAAGAACCGTAAACACCTCCTCTTGAGATGGCCTCATTAGATTACGAGGATACCGGATGACTCCCATCTATGAATATCTTTACAAGGGTTCCAGACCAAGAAGATCTTGAGGCGGTCGCTTATCCCAAAAGCCAAAATGTATACTTTGGTTGAGGGAGTCCTCTATAAACGAGGAACCCAAGGGATACTCATGCGATGCATTCCGCAAAACGAAGGAATAACACTCCTTCATGATATACACAAGGCATCCGTGGGACGATGCTTCCTCTGAATATTGGTTGGTAAAGCCTTTCGACAAGGTTTCTCTTGCCTACACTGCACGATGCTAAGGAGGTGGTTAAAAGTGTGTTCATGCCAATTCCATGGTAGACAGATACACCAACCATTCAAGCATTACAAACAATACCTCTTTCTTGGCCTTTTGCGACACTGGGGCTTGATATCCTAGGACCGTTTCCCAAAGCTCCGGAGGTTTCAATTCCTTTTGTGGCTATTGACACGCTCACAAAATGGATCAAGTGAACTCAGAATCGATAACAACTAAGCGAAGAAAAGGTTCATGATGAGAAGCGTAATTAGTCGATTTGGAGTTCCGAGTCGGATAATTACAGACAATGGTAAACAATTCGCAAGTGCAAAATTTCGTGAATTTTATGCATTTAATTGGGCACCAAGTTATGCTATGCTTCTGTTGCACATCCCCAAAGCAATGGGGCGGTCGAACGTGCAAACGGCCAAATAATGCGAGGAATTAAAACTCGAGTCTTCGACCAGCTTGTTAAGCGCTCGGGGGCTTGGGTACAAGAATTACCTTCCATATTATGGGCAGTCCGTACGACCACCAGTCGAGCAACAGGAGAAACACCATTTTTCTAGTTTTGGAGCCGGCCATGCTTCCTCCGAGCTAAAATTGCGGTCGACACGAGTTGAAACCTTCAACAACTCGGACCAGAACAACTTCGAGCGGATGACATTAACCTACTCGAAGAGAGGAGAAACCTAGCCTTAATCCGTTCGGCAGTCTACCAACAAGCCCTGCGCAGATACTATAATCGTAAGGTCCAACCTCGCAGCCTTGCTGTAGGTGACTTGGTATTGAGGCTCTGCCAATCCAAGTCTAATCGGAATAAACTTTCCCCTAAATGGGAAGGTCCTTACACAGTGGTCGGCTAACTCGGCGTGGCCTCAGACGACTAGCAATGGAAGATGGATGAGTTCTTTCAAACTCTTGGAACATCGACCGCCACGCAAATTCTATGTGTGACCAGCTCCTCAAGCAATAAAAGTCCAGGTACTTTCTACCTCTTTTTGCCTTGGGTAGTGCTTTTTTAATCTTTCGACTATGATATGAAAACACCCAGTTTTCTTTACACCGCCAAAAGCGAAACGCTATCCGGTCGAAACTTCTCCTCTCTGCATGTGGTTACGCCCACTAGAAGGAATTTCCTAGCATCGACTCGTTACTCATTTTTGCTGCCAATACAAAGAGCTCGGGTTTTATCTAGTCGTAATGTTATCAAAACTTGCTCGTGGGTGATTGATGATCAAGATGATCTTAGATGTGTTCCCACATGTCACAGCAAGCTATATCATGTAAAGAACTCAATCAAAAACATGCGAATCAAAGAAAGACTCAAAATCACCAAATAGAGAGAAGAAGGGCAAAGAGACACATCTTTGATCAAAGCTTTCTTTGGATTGATTGATAGGGTTTGGGTTTACAGCCACTCCATCAATGGAGGACAAAGCTCAATCCAAGAGCACAAGATCAAATCAAAACTCTCTAGAACCCTAACCTCCACTAATCCTCTCCCTAAGCCAAAACTAGGGTTTCAATAATGATCAAAAGGTTGAAGGGGGTGCAGCCACCTCCCTCCTCTATTTATAGTGGAGACTTAGACCTTCTAGAAAATTAACTCAAATGGGCTCCCGTTAAGGCCCAACACAAACGGGTCACACACGCACGCATTTTAAAGCGCCGTCTACAACACCTCTTAACCTAAACCGCTTCTCTTGCGCCGTCTTGCGCCGTGGGTAGGCAAAAGGTCACCAAGGTGATATTTGGTAAGATTACCAAAATACCCCTTCTCGGTCCTTCTCCGAAGACCGAGTCCATCTTCGCGAAGCACTTCGCATGCTCCGCCACGTGTAGGTTGATCACCGGCTCTCTCCATGTCGGCAAGTCTCTCCCATCCGGCTCCCACCGAAACCACCATGGCACTTGCACCGACTCCCGCGCCGCTTGATCAAACCGATCGACCGAATCGTCTGTTCGGTCATCCTTGTCCATTCTCGCACCATACTTGATTTCATTGACTCACCCGCATCGCCGATCGCTCGACCTAAGCTCTCCAAGCCTCGTCCGATCATCCTCGCCGTTGACCGTCGTTGACCACCAAGCAACTGCACAACAATAGACAAGCAAATCGAAGCCGGAACAAGTTCTTCGCAACTTGACCCACGTTAGTCAAAACATGCATCATGCAACACATATGCATCAAACTCATGACTTTGACCTAACCAGCGAACAACGCCGCCACGACGAGCGACGTTCAAGTAACAACCGGTCGATCGCCCGTCGGGGCGGTCGACCATGCCTTGCCGGTCGGACCGCCGACCAAAGGCGGTCGACCGCCAGAAGGACTTAGCCAATTTTCAACCCCGAAAATCCAAACCTCTGGAAACTTTAAACCAATAGAACTTTTTATCGAGACTCCAAAAATTATGGGAGCAAGAACAATGGGATCCCCTCACTTGCCTACACCCTCTATTTTTGGCCCACTGCTTTGACCACTTTTGTCACGGCCGGTCCGACCGGGCGCACATGGCCGGCCCGATCGATTTGGGACCGGTCGGACCGCCGCTATGGCGGTCAGACCGCCCCGCCCGTAAAGTCCGAATAGATCTTTGAAACTTTGTCGAAAACCCGTGAAACGACAAACCATTAACGCCATTGCCAATTGTCACATCATCCTAAGATCTGGAGCATATCCCCATGATATCCACAGAAAGCACTCTCAATTCGTCGACTACTCGTGAGAGGAGACTCTCAACTTGTCGTGAATCAAATCGGGAAAGAGTACCAGTGCTCTAACTCAACAATGGCTCGGTACTTATCAGAAGTACGTAAGCTAGAAAAACATTTTTTAGGTTTCGAGGTACAATTTATCCCTCGAAAGGATAATTTCCTCGCAGACCAACTTGCTCGGATGGCTTCTTCCCGATCCACAGTACCAAAAGGAGTTTTCTTGGAGCAACTCCAAAAATCGTCTCTGGTCGAAGAACCAGAGACACCTCCTCTTGAGATGGCCTCATTAGATTACGAAGATACCTGGATGACTCCCATCTACGAATATCTTTACAAGGGTTCCGTACCCGAAGATGATCTTGAGGCAGATCGTTTATCCCGAAAAGCCAAAATGTATACTTTGGTTGAGGGAGTCCTCTATAAACGAGGAACCCAAGGGATACTCATGCGATGCATTCCGCAAAACGAAGGAATAACACTCCTTCATGATATACACAGTGGCATCTGTGGGACGCATGCTTCCTACAGAACATTGGTTGGTAAAGCCTTTCGACAAGGTTTCTACTGGCCTACAGCCCTGTACGATGCTAAGGAGGTGGTTAAAAAGTGTGTTCAGTGCCAATTCCATGGTAGACAGATACACCAACCAGCTCAAGCATTACAAACAATACCTCTTTCTTGGCCTTTTGCGACCTGGGGGCTTGATATCCTAGGACCGTTTCCCAAAGCTCCAGGAGGTTTCAATTCCTTTTGTGGCTATTGACACGCTCACAAAATGGATCGCCAACTCAGAATCGATAACAACTAAGCGAAGAAAAGGTTCATGATGAGAAGCGTAATTACTCGATTTGGAGTTCCGAGTCGGATAATTACAGACAATGGTAAACAATTCGCAAGTGCAAAATTTCAGGAATTTTGCGACGAGTTGGGCACCAAGTTATGCTATGCTTCATTGCACATCCCCAAAGCAATGGGGCTACGAACGTGCAAACGGCCAAATAATGCGAGGAATTAAAACTCGAGTCTTCGACCACCTTGTTAAGCGCTGGGGCTTGGGTACAAGAATTACCTTCCATATTATGGGCGGTCAGACGCCACCAATGAGCAACAGAGAAACACCATTTTTCTAGTTTTGAGTCGAAGCCATGCTTCCTCCGAGCTAAAATTGCGGTCGACACGAGTTGAAACCTTCAACAACTCGGACCAGAACGACTTCGAGCAGATGACATTAACCTACTCAAGAGAGGAGAAACCTAGCCTTAATCCGTTCGCGGTCTACCAACAAGCCTGCGCAGATACTATAATCGTAAGGTCCAACCTCGCACTTTTCAGTAGGTGACTTGGTATTGAGGCTCGCCAATCCAAGTCTAATCGGAATAAACTTTCCCTAAATGGGAAGGTCCTTACACGATGGTCGAAGTAACTCGACTGTGGTCTGTCACGACTAGCAATGGAAGATGGACGAGTTCTCTCAAACTCTTGGAACATCGACCGATTCACGCAAATTCTATGTGTGACCGTTTCTCGTGCAATAAAAGTCCGTGTTCTTTCTACCTCTTTTGCCTTATTTTCGAGTAGTGCTTTTTAATCTTTCGACTATGATTTTAAAACACCCGCTTTTTTTTTACCGCCAAAAAGCGAAAACGCCATCCGGTGAAACTTCTCCTCTCTCGCATGTGGTTACGCCACTAGAAGGAATTTCAAGCATCGACTCGTTACTCATTTTTACGCCAATACAAAGAGCTCGGGTTTTATCTAGTCGAAATGTTCTCAAAGCCAACTCTCTCAATCTTAGTCTATTTTTTCCAGTAAATTCAAAAAATATTCTAAGTAGAGTGCACTTTCTTACATTTGTTCGACCACATTTGGTGTACTCGATTTGTTTTAACTGGTCGAAGGAAGAGACACACCTAGTCGAAGTCTTTCCTCTCTGCATGTGGTCCCGCCCACTAGAAGGAAACTTCCTAGTGTCACTCGCCTCCTACTTTTGCTCTTGGAAAAGACTTATCAAGTCCACCAAAAAGGACGAACGAATGACTAAAGTACTCTAAGACGCTTGCTTAACTCAAGTTGCTGTTCTTGGTTTGATTAAACTAGTCAGAGATGGGAACATCACCTAGTCGAAGCCTTCCCTCTCTGCACGTGGTCCTGCCCACTAGAAGGAACTTCCTAGTGTCGAGTCGTTTCTACTCTTTTCGACCAGTGCTTGACAACCGTAACAAAAGCTATAAGTTAAATAAACCTTTCTTTGTTTTCAGAAACCCCATTTTTAAACACTATTTATTTAGATTGTCTAAACAATCTAAGCAAATAGTCGGGGGCTAGGATAAAGTTATTAATTTGACTTCAATTCTTAGTCTTTCATTCGTTTATTATCTTTTGAGTTACTAACTACTCGACAAGATGATTTTCAGGAAATAAGGCGGATCATATATTACTCATTAACAAAAATTGTCTGCCTTACAAGGTAGTTACAAGATTACTCAAAGGGAGAGCCTAGTGCATTTCCTCCGCCACCTTTTACCAATCGATCATTTTTCTCAATCGACGACTTGCCTCGATTCGACGATCAAGTCGGCTTCAATTGGTTTAACATTAAGGCGGGGGTCTTGAGCTTTAAGTTTCGCCAAAGCGTAACTTACTGCAGCTTCGACTGCTTCCCTTATTGATTCGGCTTGATTAGTCTTCAGAGTGGTCACCATTTCTTGCAATTTTCGACTTGTTCCCCAATGGTACCGTGTGTGCAACTATGGTATCTTCTCGAGGAGTTTTTCCTCGAATGTAGCTCATTAAGCACATTGTTCAGAGAGTGATGTTGCCTTGAAGACTAGTCTTCATCGACTCCATCTCTGTTGGGTACAAGTCGAAGCCTCGCAAGCTTCTTGTTTTCACCACTTGTTCTGAAAAGAATAATATCGGTCAAACAAAGATATACTTCTAGAGGAAGATAACACAAAGATAATTATAGGTAAAAGCTTTTCTTACCTACTAATTGAGAATCCAATTTCTTGACCTCTTCTCGATGGGAAGCAATAGTTTCAAATGCTTTTGCTCCCATGCTCGATGTCCTCTGATTCATCTTAGCAATGCGACGGACTCATTGCGATTAAGGTCTTGGCTTGGATTTCACCTCGAGGCTTCTCAATTAGGCAGCAATTTCGAACAAGAAATTGGCATTAGAAAAGGAAAATACTCAAAAAGAATAACAGTAAAGATTTACTTACATTAATCGAGTTCTAAAACCCTCGAGTTCTTGATCCTTATTCGCGGTAATGCGGGAAAACTCCTGAATAACCAAAGATTTTTCTTGAACTTCGGTCTGGAGCTTCCGCATCTCTTTTTCTTTATCTGGAGAAGAAAGGAGGGTCGAGTAAAGGTTAAAGATCAAAAGCAGTCTTAAGTTCAGAACTTACTGTTTATTTTTTCCTGCAATCTTTTAGATGCAGAGACAGTCTCTCGAAGTCTATCCGAGAGAACTAATACTTCATTCCTTAGCCTCCTCGACTCCTCTTTTCACAATGAGTGAGTCACTAAGGTCTTCGTATCACTGTTTAACCTACAAAAAACAGGAACGAAGATAAACATCAGCTGAATGGTTGTGAGTACTTCTACAACCACTGACCTAGTCGTAAGTTTTTCTGCGACTAAGATATGGTTGTAAGTCTTTCTACGACCACCACCTGGTCGTAAATAGTCGTAAGTTCTTTTCGACTGATACTTCGTCATGAGTTTCTTCCATGACTATTCTCGTGAAACTTTTTACGAGTATTTAAGTCAAAAACAACTATGAATGATAAGTGACTTACCACCTCTCGCCTCTGCCGCAGAGTAGTTCCTTCTCTTGTCTTAGCTCTAAAAGTTGTCGATGATACTCACCGACAACAGCAATTTGCTCGAGCTTTCTGCAAAAGAAAACAAGAGAAGGGAAGGAAAGCCACATATATAAGTATTCGAAGATACTTACATTCATAGTCGTTCTAGCAAAATCGAATATACAAGGTCCGGTCTTTGCGCCTTATCTATTCTCGCGACTTTGTCCCACCACACCTTCTCGAGGCGCTCGTTGTCAAAAGTATTATCCGTATTGGGAATATCTTTGGGATGGGGGACTCGGTCACGAGATTTGTAAGCAGAAGACCCTACGACGGAGGCAGGCCCAAAGAAGTCACCACAGAAGTTGAAATTTTCTCCTTCTGGTTCTGTGATTTCTCTTTGGGTAGGGAAAGAACGCCTCCTCGATTTCCTTCCCGAGCGGTGCGCAGTGGTCACCACCTTGACCAGAGGCTTCCACACCGCCTCTGTTGTTTCTACGACTTGAGAGTCGTGGCGCCACCTCAACAAGAATACCGCTACCTCAAGAGTCGAGTTACGACTTCAGCAGATGTGGGAGACACTGGGAGTCTCGACTTCATCGGCCACTGGCCAAGGGTGATGCTTGACCACCTCCATTGCTACCTCTCCGATGAGTCAAGGGATAGCAATGGACTTCTCAAAGAAGCATTCCTGGGTCAAGGAGTCGGATCAAATAAAGAAAAGCAAATCAAAGTTGTGAAAAGAAAAAGGTAAATGTCCTTCTTACACTTCAAGACATTTCACATACCTCACACTCGCTCTTAACCAGAATTTTGGAGCAATCCTCCCAACGGAGGACCTCTTTTTCTCCACGACCACGTCCGGTCGAGGTTCAACAATTAGCTCATTCACGACCACGTCTCGGTCGTAGAGTTTGAACAGAACCGAGCTCGGTTTCTCGATCTTTGGATGGACGAGATCGGTCTCGACCATTCCAGAAGCAGCACTGCCCTCAGTTGCAGGTTGTGCTGATGCAGCATCGTCCTTCATAAAAGACACAAAATCCTTCCAGTTCTCCCTTTCAAGTTTCTTAATAAAACTAGGAGTGGCACCAACTGCGAAAGATTCCGTGTCATAATAGAAGGGTACCTTAGCCTTGCGAGGTTTGCGCTTGAGAGGTTCAACTGCTTCAACCTCTTCGGCTTCGACGGCTGCGGCCTCGGCTTCAGATACAACTACAGCTGCCGCAGGCCTTGTAGAGGGCTTGGTCGAAAGACCAGAACTCGAACTTGCTCCCCCCTTGTCGGCAGATTTTACAAGTCGACGTCTCTTCGAGGGAGGAGCCGAGTCTTTGTCTTTCGACAACCCAGCGCCAATAGTCATCAGAACGACTTCTTCGTCGTCCTGGCGATTTTCCATGCCTACTTTCTGTAAAGCAAAACAGAAAAAGAAGAATCACTAATTAGTCGTAAGTTTTTTCTACGACTAGTACCAAGTCGTAAGTTTTTTCTACGACTAGTACCAAGTCGTAAGTTTTTCTACGACTTTTTCTTGATTGTAAGATATTCTACGATCACCATTAGTCGTAAGTATCTTCTACGACTATAAAGTCCTAAAGAGAGAATCAGATTTCTGATTACCTTTAGGCGCTCTATCCTTTCATCTGCGGACAAAACCGCAATGACTTGAGGAACCGCCCCTCGGAGTGGCGGGGACTTCTCACAGATGAGTCTGACTCTGGAGTCAACCTCAGCCTGTGAAAGATCTGTGTAAACAGATAAAAATATTAGACAAAGTTGAGAAAGACCAAACGGAGAGTTAAGTCGACAATTGCTTACCCTCCTCGTAGTCTCGGTGGGGTCTCCTCTTCCGAGTACCTCCACATAGGAGATGCTCGTTTCTTCAGAGGACTAATTCGGCGTGTGATGAAATCCTTCACCACATGCCATCCGGTCAGCCCTTCTTCCTTCAAGTCCTTAATGGCTTGAATGTAAGGGCTAATCCGGCTGATATCTTCAGGGGTTGAATCCCATGAAGACTTCTTTTCAATGACCTTCCCCACGAAAGAAAGGTCGTCTTGAGGTGACCTTCGGTAGAGAACCACCTCTTCCTCCACCGCCACGAAGACCGGGTGAAACTCAATGTACTCCTTCGACTTGAGTCGTGGAGTTTGAGATCATGACTTCCGGCGATTCGGTTTGTCGAGCCATCCCATAATAATATTGGAACAAATGAGATCCGCCGAATCCCAGTGCGCCTCGCACGCATATACGAACACACTCAACATGGTAATGGAATTGGGACCTAAGTTCACCAGTTCCACCCCAAAGTGTTCGAGTACTACTGTAAGAAAGGGGTGGGCAGGCAATCGAAGGCCGCACTCACAATACGCTTGGAAGACGGGGATTTGCCCATTTTCCCCCGATGGCCAGTGCTGCCCGATAGCCGGAATCCACTTCACCAGAGCCTTCTCTGGAATCTTCCCGGCATCGACCAAGATCTTGATCTTAGCCGCATCCATCTCCGATTCCTCCCATTCGAAACTCTCCCGCCATTTCGCCGTAAGCAAGAAGTTTTTTTGATTGGGTTGGCGGCGAGAAGATGAAACCTAGTCGAAGACGGAGAAAGCAAGAGCTCAAGAACAATGGAGTGATTTGGGAAAAGTAAAATCCAAGTCTACCTCTGGTAAGTTTTTATAATCAGACGATCTCCGCGCAGATCGGAAACCGTCCCGGCTATAGGTCTATGATAGATGGTTGTACCGCTTCGGGAACCGCTTCATCGGACAAGTCTATGAGAGACGGTTGCAATTCTCCAGATGGTCCGTTCGAGAAAAAAGTAGGTACGTATTGTCACCTCCAAGCAAAATTACATTCTTGACCAAGTCTTTCTAGTCGAAGGAAGTATCAATCGGAAGAGCTTTTTCTCCGATTCCCCTACCACGACCATCAGACGGTCATAGGGGTTTTTTATGACTTTTTGATAGTCGTAAGCAACCTTCCTGATAAAGCAAATTCCTGGTCAAAGTAACACTCAAATGACGAAGATTTTTTCCTTCGACTATCATTCTACGACATTCTCATGGTCGTAAGTCCATTTACGAAACCTTTATCAAGTAAGTTACTTTCACTTGAAGCTGGGGGGCTAGATGACGAGGATCTAATAATCCTCATTTTTATCTTTTATCTATAATTCTTATTATGGGTAAATATGATGTCACATAGTCCCCAAGAGGTACCCCTTATCTAAAAGGGAGAAGTCCAACAAGTGGTCGTAAGTCTTTCTACGACTGCTACCTGGTCGTAAGTCCTTCTACGACTGCTACCTGGTCGTAAGTTCTTCTACGACTGCTACCTGGTCGTAAGTTCTTCTACGACCAGGTAAACTACGACCACCTTATAATCAAACCTACAGGCGAGTGGGTCCAATTGATTAAGGAATCCGAACGGTCTGCACGCACTATTATTCCGCTTATTAATGGTGCGTAATTACCCCATTATCTCTGGAAGATAATTGCCAGACGGCGTGAAGAAGCCGAGGCGCCGATTATCGCCAAAGATGCGCTGATTCGGATTAATCAGGCGCATCTCCCGCAGGGCAAAACGGCTACTTCTTCACGACTATATAAGGGCATCGATCAGAGAGATAGGGGGCAAGGGAACAAGGGCCAGTCAAGTAGGAACACAAGTGCTATTCTCTGTAATAGTGCTATTGGTTACTAATGATTTATTATGAACAGATTCTAATAATCCAAACCGTCAGACTTCTGTCTTTATTCGTTAATTTAATCTTGCCACAAGTTATTAATTAAGCCTATAAATAACCATCAGAAGGGTGCGCAGAACTTAGAAAAAATCACTCATAAACTTTTCATCTTTTCTTATTTCTATTTCTTCTTAAAGTTCTCATCTCGATCCCTACCGTTCTAGCTAGCTAGTAAGACAAAATTCACATAATAAATTGACTTTTCGACCACCGTGCATGGAAAGAACAAAATACATGAATGATCGATTGACTACTTCAATTTAGGTGGTCGGAAAGTCAATTTGATCTATGGATATGAAGTTTTCAAGAAATTAGTAGAAGACCATATCCCTACGATTAGGTGAGCACTTCACTGTCTATGATGTGTAAATTCAGATCGATCAATCAAGTGAAGTACTTCTGCATTCTTCTATTGATCAGAAGTTACACGTCAAGACAGTGAAGTTACACATGATACGGAGCAAGGTGCCTACCGGATTACATATCTTCTGCTATCGTCTGTTGGGGAAATCAGCTTCAATTCGACCACTTTAAAAGATCAATCTGGCCCGATCAGGAGTGGTCGAAATCGGCTAATCAGTTGCTTATAATTACAGGTCAGCGCCAACTGTCGGTATTTTAGAACCGAACTTACGTAATGATTGTTTGATTCGGGGGATCTTCAAGACTCAAATCACGTATAGAGAATGACACGGGGATTTTTATACAGGTTCGGGCCTCCTCCGGAGAGAATAACAACCCTACTCCTGTGTGACTATATTGAGTATACTGGTTACAGATCAAGAGAAAAACTGAAATGCAGTGTCTTGTGCTCCTGATCGTGTCTCTCTTCCTCTTTCCTCTGTCATTTGGTAATTCCCCCATTTATATCGTGCTCGAAGTGGGCGATCATTTCTCCAGCCCAAAGGGTGTATCAATACTTCAGATGATGGCGCAGTTACCAGATATTATTGTTGGAGAAGTAACATTCCCAAGTCGCCAGACAGTTATCACCAGGATAGAGAGTTTAATCGTGCAGTTATTCCACAGAATAATAGCGTATACTAGCTCTTTAGATGCCCTAATCAATTGGGCCTACTTGTTTGTAAGCGTGATCAATTATAGGGTGTTAGTAACTGACCTGGTCGTAGAAGGAATTACGACCATAAGGTGATCGTAGAATAACTTACGATCATGTGCTAGTCGTAGAAGAACTTACGACTATGGGGTGGTCGTAGCTGACCTGGTCGTAGAAGGACTTACGACAATGAGGTAGTCGTGGAAGATCTTACGACTCCAGCTTTTCCCTTAGGAACATTAAGGGGTATACCTTATGAACATTAAGAGGTATACTCAAGAATCATATAATGATGTCATTATTCATAATAAAGATTACGGATAAATAATTAAATGAGGATTTCTAGATCCTCGTCAAGAACCGTCCGTGATACTATGCAGACGGTTTTTAACATGAACCGTCTGTGATATTACTTATTCACAAACAGTTTTTAGCGCAGTTAGTAATACAGACGATCATTAAACCAAAACCGTCTGTGATTGTATTTAATATAGACGATTTTGATCAATCATCTGTGATGAGGCGTCCAGTATTAGTCTTTTTGTAGTAGTGGAACGAGTGAAGGAAATGTGTCAACAATTGTCCAGATGAGGGCATTCGTCTCTTCCACGGTCTCAGCGACATCGATTGTTACGTTTTGCCTACTGATGTAGTCTTCGAGCCTCTGGATGGATGCTTTGGCATGATCCACGTAGCTCGTGAGCACGATCTCCAGGATGAGGTTGGTTCGCCGGACGTCGGGCATAAGGATATTGGTCCAACCGAGCAGGAGAGGCAGTGTGCAGATGATTGCAGCTACCCTCTCTAGTAGACACGGGGGTGGAGCATGGAGGAGGTCGTGGACATAATCATGGTCCGCCACCTCGATCAAGCCCCACCCAAATAGCTAATCGTATATGAGTGATAGGTGGGATAGAACTATCGTTTGCAAGGTAGCGGAAGAAGAGTTTGGAGTCATTTTTTTGTTCTTTTTTGTTTGTGTTTGCGTTTTTTTGGAGTTTTATTGTGGGGGAAGGCTTTGGGGTGTCATTTATATTCAACCCTTCGCAAGCTGATGATACATATTTATAAGTCGTCGGGGGGAGGCGAAGAGACGCATCGAGAGACGGGGCGGCAGTGAGTACGGTTTAAAAGTAAAGTCTTTTTACATATACAGTAATTCAAAATTAAAACATAACGTTGTTGGCATCATACAGTAAAACAACTACCACATATTAGCAGAACGAAGACGACACATTGATGGTTGCATTCTTTCTCCCCAAAAAACAGCAGTAACCGATATGCAGAAGACAGTAATAGACTACGATCAACATAGTAAAACAAGTAGTAATACCACGTGATATTATAGTAAGAGAGTTTGGATATACTGCCGAATATTGGGCGCAATCTTTTTCTACTCTCAATTTTCACCGCTAATCGATTTGATATTGGGCTTTACTGTCAGATTAGACGATTAATTCCGATACTTTTATCGCCGATCGCAATGTGCGCAGTATGTTTTACTATCGATCCCAGGCGGAAAGCGCGCTACCCGGCACGCCATACGCCACGCGTTGTGCGGTCTAGACTGAAGCCAACACGCTGAATAGCTATTCAAGCGCCAGATAGCGATGAATATAACAACCACACACACACACCTTGCACCTGGTACGTTGTGATTGTTCCGGCAAAGATTGATCGTAAGTACGTACTGCACATGTCATTCCAGCGAATAACACGTGCAATTAGCTACAGATCGAGTACGCGGCCAGGATGATTGAGAAACGAAAACCTGACTAGCTAGCTAGCGCGATCGACCAGGCTGGGTCCGCACGTGTGTGGAGCGGAGGTTATATTGGAGCGTGTGCCACCCAGATCGATCGACCTCGCAGGTTGTGTAGGGTTTAACGGCGGCGGCCCTCCTGATCCTCCTGATCTATTTATACAGCCCCTCCCCCTCCGGCAAAATTCACCAGGCCAACACACACACACACATCTCTCTCTCCGGCCTCCCTCCCCCTCTGAATTCTCGTCAGTTCTTCCGCGCAAGATTGCGGTCATGCTCTCCACAGGCTTTCTTGAACTGTCAACTCGTGCTTAATTCTTTGGGTTTCGATCTCTTCTGTACCTGGCTTTGACTGTTGCCTTGTTGATGGTTCAAGAAAGTCCTTGGAAAACATGACGCTTCTTCTTTGTTATTTCCACTGATCGATCGATCAAGGGTACGTATCAGCGACCGGAGATATATGTGCGCCTGCAATTAATTGGATCTGCTGGTTTTAGGTATATATATATTTTTTTTAAAAAAAAAAGAGTCCTCGTGCTTATTTCTGGTTGAATTTTAATGAATTTGTGGCCACTACAATTTGAGGTTAATTAATTTCATTGTGTTGTGAGATCTACACCACTATCGCAGGTTATGTTGTCTTTTGGCTAACAAGTTATACTGCAGATCTTGCTGTGTTTAATTCTGTCGTATGCAGATCTACCTTGAGGCATACATCCAGCAGCCATGCACCCTAGCATCAGGTTGTCGTTTATTTTGGCCAAATTGCAAGTGGTTTAAGTTTATCTACCTTTTAGAATTCACATTATGATCTTGTACTTTGATAATTCGTTAATTATTGGTTAGATCTTTTTTTTGTGAATTATATATTCTTGTATCTAGACTAAATTGCTTTTCAAGTCAAATTAGTCGTCTAACTAAATTTTCTATGAATATCCTCCTTTCCTTCTCTTCTTGAGGGAGTTCGTCTACGTAGATCTTTACATATTCTCCTTTTTTTTCTGGGTAGCACTGCATAAACTATGTTTTACCATGTCGTGAGAATATATGTTCAGCTACGGCCAAGATGAGAATATATATATTGCGTATAATGTTTGACCTAAATTACCACCTAATCATTTTCTAAATATTTATACAACCCTTGTTTTTCATGATGACATTCTCATAAAGCTTTTCAACACTTGAAGATAAAGAGTACGTGCGAATCAAGGTAGAGCTAGCTAATTATTCATTGTTCATCATGCATAAAGAGCTTGTGATTTTTCTGTGTAACAAATTTTACATACAAATTGAATATTTCTCTCTTTTCTTTTTACTTGTACGGAGATGGTAAAAGGCCCAAATTAAGTCTAAACCTAAGCGAATGCGTACGGTATGTAAATTAGTACCAGGTTTGGGACTGTCGTGATTCAAACTAAATAGGATTAATGCCTTTTCTTTCCTAATAATAATTTGAATGACCTTTATTTTACATCAAAGAGGCAGTCCATGAATTAATTATGTTTGCTTCGCCTTATCTTACATTATCCCATGTATATAGTGACATCACTAACATGCGTATATGCTTAGAAAGAGGGGGAAATTAAGAAGAAAAGAAGATGATATCAAAGTTGCAAATTCTCATGAGAGAAGGGTAGAAAAGGGGGGTCGATGGAGGACCTGGAGGGCTGCTCTGCTGATGTATCGTCTTGTTTGTTGGTTCAGAAAGATAGATAGCATGCACGAGCGCGCAGCAGTAGAATGGCAGCAGCTGCAGATCGGAGGAGCACCAGCTGTACGATCGAGCGAGCTTTTGTTCACGTCTCGTCGATCCGTCCATCCGTCCATCGGTGTCTTCCGACCTGACCTGTCGCATCCATTCCGCCCAAACACCGCATCTCAGCATTTCTGCATTCTTTATCTGTTGCTCTTCTGAGATCGAAAGCAAACAAGAATATACGCCCGTAACTCGCTTGCTCCGTACATCCAACCAAGCCTTCGCCAAAGAGATGGCCGATGGAGGGAGTACGCATACATACTAACTGTCTATCTGCACAGTACATCTGTACATGTCGGTCGGTCGATCGATCGATGGATGGATCATAGCAGCAGCATCCCCTCATCGCCGTCTATATATGGATATCTGAAGCTGCCAATTCAATTCAGGGGCCCAACAATTGTGACAGTAATGTTGCCTAATTCGGCAACCGGCGGAATCGGCACTGTTGGGAGGCACCGTAATCATGAAAAAGGCAGGGTTTACTCCATGGATCGATCCCTCCATATCAATATCATATTCATATCGGTGTAAATCAGAGCAGCAGCCAGCAGCCAGCAGGAGAAGCAAAATTGGCCGTGTCTTCGTCTCTGAACGTACAGGCTGTGGAGGCTGTGACGGAGAAATGCGGGATGGAGATGAAGTGACACAACCCTGTCTCTCTGCGTGTGCACGCGCCGTGCCTTCTCTCTTGTGCTGCGCTTCGCTTTCCTTTCACAGTGGAGTTGCGAATCGCATGCATGCATGCATGCTCAGCAGCAATCATCACGATGCATGTTTAGCGGTATATTTTTGCCTAATTGGCCCTTTTTTTCTTTCAAAAACGGCTTCCACGAATGGCTCTTTTTCCTTTTTCTGAGGGTGAACACTAGAAGGGTTTGTGTTGAGAAAAAGGATAGATAACGGAGGTAAGTTATCTCACTAACGCTAACATGTTATCGTCGTCGTCTTCTTACATTAGCATTTCTGTACGTATTGTTTGTGTGTATCCACGGCAATATAATTATGGATGGTGGTAAAGTTTATATTGAACTGTGGATCTTCCGATGATGAGCTCTCACCGAAGGCCGTAATTGAGTGGTTCTGGTAGCTGTTAATTCCTTCTCCTTTTGTTTTCTGACAGTGGCGAATTTCAACATTGTTTCTAGGTCGATCTCTGAATGTATATATCGTGTACAGTGTGTAGTCTGTAGATAAAGCTAGCAACTTTCACGCTTTACATTTATAAACAGTTAAAGCGAATGAGAAGTTGAGGGACTGATACGCGAGAACCTGATAGTAGGCAGTAATCAATGAATTTGTAGCAACTGGTACAGGTTGAACTAAAAAGAGATGCATGGTTTGGTTTGGACATGACAATGAGCAATGAGATATTGAGATGGTTGTAAAAGTAGGTGGTAACTAATTAGCTAGCTAGGATTTGGATTGGAGGGAGGGAGGTGGGGAGAGCACTCAGCTTTTTAGGTGCCGGGTGGCTTTCACTCAATCAGCAGCACAGCAGGGGCAGGGACAGGGCAGGGGCTGCCGGGCTTGCAAAAGGGAATTTGAAAAGATTTGCAGAAAAGCGAAAGGGGGTTAAAGTGGAGAGGAATGTGGGGGAAGAGAACATGATGGTGGTGATGATCATCATGATGCAACCTAGCTAGATCAAAGTTCTTCTTCTTCTCCTTCTTTATCGTCTCTTCCACTCTTTGTTGGGTTGTTATTGTGAATTGTGTGGAGAGTGGAGACCATGTGGTATGGTCCTAATCTTAGTGTTGAACAACTGACATCGGTGTCAGCAGTGGCTGCTGATATGAGCTTTTGAGCATTGCGCATCAAACACTTGTGTAAGTGTTTGAG
Source organism: Hsuehochloa calcarea (assembly GCA_036346395.1). Lineage (NCBI taxonomy): Eukaryota > Viridiplantae > Streptophyta > Magnoliopsida > Poales > Poaceae > Hsuehochloa > Hsuehochloa calcarea. The sequence continues at coordinate 78,319,370 of CM070610.1, read as the reverse complement.
GGTGTGTTTGCATCAGGTGCTATTGAAAATGAAGACTGGACGCGAAACTAGATAGAATTTTGCTGAAAAGTCTAAAGAGACGTGTTTTTTTTTTTGAATTGAGAAGCGGTCTGACCGAACTTTTGTTGGCGATCATACCGGTGGGCAGTCTGATCGGTCCTCTATTACCGGGGCTGGCGGTCTAATAGGCCAGGAGAAGTTCATGTACAGTGAGTGTGCTGAACGTTGGGGAATTGGACAAAGTTTATGGGATTCAGTGCATAGGTGTTGTATGATGCATGTTTTAGCTAACGTGGATCGAGTTGCCAGGAACTTGTGCACGAAATCGATTTCTTGGTATGTTATTATGCAAGGACGCTTGAAGTCAATTACGATCAACAGCGGGGATGTTGGGACTAGGCTAGGAGAGCTGAGGTCCAGAACGATTAAGGATGTCAGGTGAAGTGGTTGAACTCAAGCATAGCTCAAGATGGACAAGAACAATCGAACGGGGAGTTCAGGTGGCTTGGGGTCGGTGCAAATGTCATTGTGGTTTTGGTGGGGAGCTTCGGCATTGGAGAAGGATCGAGAAATGGTATTTTGGTATCTTCGCCAAAATACTGAGTTGGTGACCTTGGAGAAACTCCAGCACAAAACGACGCAAAGGATCCTTTGGGCTATTGGTTTTCAGCCGGCGGTCATACCGGTGCGATCATAACGATGTCGGTGGTCAGAACGGCCAAACTCGGCAGTCAGAACGGCAGGGAGCGTTGGTGCTCGGGGTTTCTCGGTTTCAACTCAAGGCTTTGGTAGATATTAAGCTTTTGATCTTCACAGCTTTCATAATTATTGGAGTGAAAAAAGAAGTTAAATACCGAAGATAAAAAAGATGTGACTCCTATTCAAACCCCCTCTAATCGCATGTTCGATCCAATAAATTTTACCAGTACTGAACAGAGACTACGAGTGAGCTGACCTTTCCCAACCCGACCCAGCCCAACCAACCAACCATAAAGCAAAGCAAGCAGCTTTACTTTGGCATGCACCTTTTTGGTTTTGTTTGTTTGCTTCCATGTCTGCTGCACTGCTGTCACAACCAGGCAAATCCATCCCCGTCCACCTCTGAGTAGTAGTTAGTGATGCATCATCATCATCATCTCTAGATGTCAACATGTATACTCCCATCTAGTTAGTTGTGTTGTGCTTCACTGCTCAAGGAAATTTTCCTCTCCTTTTTTTTCAGGTTTTCCCTCAGGTAGCAGTGTAGTACTTACTGTAGTATCAGAATTCAGACCAATAATATTGTTACTACATCATGCATGGCAACTGATTGAATCTTTTTGGTGTGTATATGCATCATGTAGTTTAAATAACTGCCAATTAAGTTAATTCTTGAGTGCTTTTACACCAACAAGAGGTTGTTGGGTGGACTAATTCATGCTACATACACATGTTGTGGGAAATTGATCAGATCTCCATCTGTCACACTTATTAGTGGGGGCCGGGCAGGCATGCATGCACTCTCTCATCAACAGAAGCCATTGCATAATTTCCCCTGCGAATTGACAGCACTCCAAACGTATCATGGAGCTGTTGGGTCTTTGTTTGTTACAATACAATTAATTAACCCTGCCTGCCGATCCTGTTTTGCTTGGTGCAAAAGCTAATTAAGTCCAGTGGCGACCGATCGATCGAGCTGAAATGATGCGTGCAAGCATAGAGTCTACAAGATGTGATTAGTGCCCATCTTGCATTTGTTCCAGAATGCAGGCACAGGCGAAGGCGAAGGCGATGGAGACACTTGGTGGTCAGCATCGATCACTAGAGTACTATGGTGTACTGGGCTAATTAGGGCTTTGAAACTGATAAGGCTAGATGACCTGACCTGACCTCAGGTCGGCGCCAGCACAAGACATATGTGCAGCTAGCTATGATATGCCTATATATGTACGAACAACCGTCCAACTTTACATACATGCTGACACAATAGTGAAGCAAGCGTGACTTCATGTCCAAGCTGTGTTAATTGGCTTTATTCTGAACCATGCATCTAGTGAGGGTAAATATGTATGCATGTTCAGGTTATTTAATTACTTGCAAGGGCCTGCAGGGTACCTACTAACCTATCTGGCTTCTGAGTTCTGAGATCGATTATACATGTTCACTAATTGTATGTGCGCTGGAATCAATAAAACGGGTTACATTGATTGCTGGTATTGATCGCTCACGTAAAAAAAAAAAAGGCTTTAGATTGCTCGATCCATGCATGGTTGCAGCCTGCCCTGGTTGCTGCCCCTCTGAAACAGTGATTGCAATATGTAATTCAGGTTAAGAAGTGACATACGATCACGCATGTCTGGCTGGTGGTTAGGTTGAGATGGATTTGATACGATGATCGATTACCTGATGATATATATGCCAGCTATCAGCTTGGTGGTCTGCATCGATACTTAAGTTTGCCTTGCTATGCATGCTACGATAAATCAACAAAGTTCAGTAGTTGTGACCAAAGGGATGATCAAACAAGACTTGAGATACTTGCGTTGGGAAGAAAATTACGGCAAACTTAAGCGCCTATGAAATATGATTTGCTATTTTGCTTACTAGCTAGTTGTAGAGCTAAATTTTAGTTAATACCGCTCGGCCCCCCTTTTGCCTAAATTCTGGCCGGCTCTAGCGATCGAGCAGCTTCAACTCATGAATACCTATGTTTCTATAGATTAATAAAAATGGAACTGGGGTGAAATCCCTATGTTTCTAAAAAATCGAATGTACTGATGAACCTTTCCCGATGGTAAGTTCGTTCAACCTTGTTTCAATCTTGCGTCCATGTCCAATCCAGTGGTTTAATTAGGAAGAAGAAATTAAAGGCATGCATGTGTATCGGCTGTTATACACTAGCAACTGACAGACCACAACCGAGTCCTTGTAGCTAGCAAATGCACGGTAGCCCAACGGCAACAGATTCGTCTAAATGGTCCATGGATCAGATGGTTATCGAGCAAAGTTATAGAATCAGCCTGCTGTCTTAAGGTGTTTTAGAGGTTCATGTATAGCCTGAGATTGTTTCCCTTTTTTTTTGTGAATATACCATTTTTTTTTTCTGCTATGCACATGCTGTTATGCTTGTGTGGCATTAAATCGATAGCTCATTTTACCTCCTGATTTGAAAACAAGCTGGAACATTTGCTTCGTAGGTCAATCGCAGTAGCAGCAATGCCGGGGGAGCTCCCTGACTTCACTTGAAAATGCTGGCACCCTTTGAATGTGGAGCTTGTTAGATGTATACTGTTGATTGTGTATTTTTCCATTGTATAAGAGGTTACCTACATATATATCATACATGTATTATGTGTGTGTGTATATATATATATATATATATATATATATATGCTTATTATCCTCATGATGAATACAAACAATATTCATAACATGGTATCATAGTGTACTTAGGGTTTTCTTTTGTCACCTGAGCCTGACTCCCGAAGACCACTTCCGAAGACGCTCGTATGGAGGCATCTAATACTTTTGATGATGTTATGAAAATTTTTCAAACTCAGTATGTTGCCTACAAGATATGGATTGATGAGGATGCTCGTGCCTCTGCTCTTCTGGTTGCTAGCATGGATGTGCAATTAACTAGATATGTGGTTGGTTTGGCTTCAGCACAGTTGATGTGGACACATCTGCGCAATCGCTACGAGCCGTCTAGTGATTCCTTGTATCTTTTTGTTGTGCATCAAGAGCAGTCACTGCAGTAGGGAGATGCCGTTGTGGACAAGTTCTATGCTCAATTGTCTGCGGTATGGCGTTAGATTGACTCTTTGGGTCCGGACTCTGGTACTTCCTTTCATATGACATCTGATTCTAACAGTCTCACTTCTACAATTCTATTGATCCTTTAGCTGATCCTATCACTGTTCAGACAGCAGATGGTACCTCTCTCTCTCTGTCGGAGGACAAGACACTCTTTCGAATTCATATTTTCATGTTCGTGTTGTTTCTTATGTTCCCAAACTAACAATGCAGCTCATATTTATCGGTTAGCTCATCGATCATGGTTGTCGTGTTATTCTCGATTCTGATTTTTGTTCTGTTCAGAATCGGCGCACAGGGACTCTGGTTGGTACTGGCCCTTACCGCTGTGACTCACGGCATCTCTAGGAGCTTGACTGGCTTCGTCTTACTTCCGCTGCCCCTGCCAGTCTTGTCGCCTCCACCACCGCCTCCGCTTCTACTGCATCCTTCACTGCGTCTTTTGCTCAATGGCATCATCGTTTGGGACATATTTGCGGGTCGCGTTTATCTTCTTTACTTCGTTATAGTCTTTTAGGGTCTGTGTCTGATGATACTTCTCTAAATTGTTAATATTGTAAGTTTGGTAAATTATTTCAACTTCTTTATCCTGCCTAGCCAGCACGACCTGTATAGTTCGCGGGCTAGAATGGACCGTGCCGCCCGTTTGCCACAACTATTTAGCAACGTAATACTAATAACAGTGCATCTCCTCGTGCGCCCCCGGTTTCCAAAGGCGTACTCCATAAAATATCCGTCTTCACGCTGCGGCAGCGTTTCCGGTACCCCATTCACTCCATTCCACGTTCCATACAGCGGCGGCGATGGTGTGGCTGCAGTACGCGGCGACGCGATCGCAGCGCGCGGCCACCGCCTGCCTCTTCCTCACCGGCGCCGCCCTCATCGCCGCCGCCGCACGCCTCTCCTACGCCAACATCGAGCCCCAGCGCGCCAAGGCGGCCGAACGACGCCGCGTCCTCGAGGCCTTCATCCGCCGCAAGCTCGCCGACTCCCAGGATCCCCCAAACCCTAAACCCTAGCGCTGCGCCACTGCACCGCATCGCAAGCCAGGGATCGACTCGAGTTCATCAAGCCAGTTGCCTAGGCATTCGTCAAATATCCCAAAAAGCCTGGGATTGATTACCTGACGGCTGAGATGGGTGTCACCGGTGTTCTCTGAGAGGACATCTTCGAGGGGAGCGTCATGCCTAGATGAGTACAACTGTGACACTGTGAATTGTGATGCTAATCTGGTTATTGTGTGTAAGTTTTCTTCCAGTTCCCGGTTGCAACTTAGTAATTTCGCCGAGTCTTGTATGCCTCACTTCATTTCCTAGATGGCAATTATAGACTGACACTACTGTGTTCTTCTTCTTGATTACGCAATTCACACCCTTTGCATAGTTTATGGAATTGGTGTGTCAAATTTGTTACAGTGCCTGCCGAAACCATGCGCCTCTTTGCACTATTAAATTTTGTCGTGCTTAATTTGTTTTGCAAATCTCCATCACGCACTTGAAATTCAAGAATCGCGGTAACTGACTGCTGTTTTATTCTTTCTGTAAAGCTCGAAGCCTTTTTTCCCCCTGTCAAATTATGCGGATTGGGATAAAGCAGCAAATGCTGGAGAACTGAAACTCGGGACCTAATTTTTGTTGGAAAGCACTATACTTCTCATCCATGTCCATTTCTTCTTTTCATTAGTTATCGCTCATGAACCATGCAAATATATGTCTTGTTGGACATTTCAGATCTTACGGACGTAAGTACCCAGGGAATTTGTGAGAAACAGATTCAATTAGATAGTCCACTAGAGCACCTGGGAAAGCCATGAAGTAAGAACATGCTGTCCCCTTTTGAAATTTTGTTTTGTTAAGTCATCATGCTATGCTCCTTTATGCTAGCATTACTCCATTGAAAAACCGAGAAGAATGTCTGCTTGTCTGGCAACATATACGTGCCATTGCTCTATATTGCATTACCCTGATAAAAATATGTTATTACGCATTGGAGTGCTTTATCCTTGGTAAACTTCAGCTGAACCATTAAACTTGCAGGAAAGAAGCCTAAATGTAGATTGTTTACCCATTTAAATTTCCTTTTACCTCTCTTATCGTGCATCCATGCTCGTGTCCATGTTAAACGTAGTTTAATCACGGCACTAGTTATGACCAATGCCACACATTATCTTCAATGATTTCTGCATCGGCACTGGTGTATGGTAGCTTCTTTTTACTGATATGCGTGAGGCATGTTACTCTTTTTCCTATTCAGTTAGAAATCATGGATTGATGCTGTGCGCAGGCTATTTAAGTAGGCATTCCTGTTTTTATTTTACATCGATAAATCTAGCTCAGTCCTACATGTAGGTATTGTTGGTGCTTCTGATTTGATGAAATATAAGTCATCTTCCCGTCATGCATCCAGAAAATCTCTTTCAAATTCTTTATTGATGCGCTCTTCCTCTTCGGGAGAGCATAGAAGTATTTCTGAAGCGGAGGACAAATTATTCAAACTTGGAGATGCGCTTATGTCAGAAATCAAATCGCCAACATGAAGAGGTACTACGCAACAGGCTACAGCATGATAAGAAACATATATATTTTTTTTCCCACCATCGGTTAGCACGTATGGTGTTTGGCCGGAAAGGTTCGATGTCAGAGAAGAAAGAAAAAAAATAAATCATATCCTGAGCAAAACATTGCAAGCAATTTGTCATGGAGCTATAAAATTTTGTGATACCATTTCCATGCAAGTAATTTACATTGTGGGGGTCTTTTCATTGGCCATGTAATTCCAATCTGCTAACAACTGACCAACATATCATGAAAAAGATAGTTGCCGCGAAATCCTCCGGTTTAGTTACCGTACCTTGTATTAGCAGCAGTTCACGACCTATTAACTCGTATTAACTCCACCCCACTCCATAACCATGCCTGTAGGCTGTCACTTATGGCTGAATTCCTTTGATGACCTGCTCAAATGTCCATCCAATATGTGTGTGATGTGTGACTGTGTGAGGGAGGGGGTCCTCCTCCCCGCGAGGCCTGGAGCCACTCTTCGTTTACTCGGGCTGGGCTGCATCCTGCCCCCAATTATCCCCTCTCCGCTCTAGTTTTAGTGTTCAAGGACACGCGCGCAAACATGCAGTGTGTGTACTAGAAAATAAAAAAGAAAACAGTGGCATACATATATATTCTTTCATGTGCCAAGTAATCTCTAGTCTAAGCCGGTCTGTAAAACCCCATGTTTTAAGTCTAAATTATAACAAGAATGGGTCTGGCATACATGCAGTCAGAGTCCAACTGAGCTCTCTGATTGTTTACAAGACCTTCTTTCCTTTCGAAAGGATTGTTTATAGCAATAATTCAGGTAGAAACCATATGTATACATTTACACACATCGGATGAATTATATTCATGTTAGTTTTTTTGTAGCTACTCGTGACAATGTGCAATATAGTAGTAGTAGTAGTAACAGTATACCTTAACGTGGGGGAAGGGAACTGTAGTAGCTTTGCATGCTTAATTTGTTGGCTATAAAGTGAGAGAATCTTCACCCAATCCCTGGTGGCAATAAAAATGGGGAAACAGGGCCAGCCGAAAAGGGGGATTGCCGGCAAATGACGCGATATGTTAGATAGCAGGCACATTAGGTTAAGCCATGGGCCGCCCACTTCAACCACCGTATAGTATAATTAAGCTCATGTATATTCCTGACATGCCACTGAGCTAGACTGGACTCATGGGATGGGAGCTATATTTGTGTGCTGATCTGCAGAAGAACATGGTAGCAAATTGCCACGCATCCCCTCAAAAAGCACCCACTACCATCTTCCCTGCTGCTGTGTCTCTCTAGACACGAGCAGACAAGAGCTGCATTGCACACAGAGCTGCTATCCTCTCTAGCCAAACGAGCCTTTGCTTGTTCTAGCACCACAAAATTCCAAGCACCACAAAATTAACTTGTTTACCTGATCCGTTTCGTGACCACTCCAGTGATAGCAAAATTAAGCATGTGTAGCCTGATTCGATCGGCTCTATGCTTTTGTAATGGATCTCTCCTTTTTCCTCGGGAGAAGGGGAAAAAAAAGAGAGTAAGTAAATCGATGCACGCGTGTTAGCAATAGCACTGAAATACTGAATCATTAATTGACCCGCCCATGTCTCTCATCATTTCGTCATTAGATCGCTGTTGATGACACTTAACCATAAAAACAGATGCTATATGGCTAGCTAGGATTTCCTAGCCTACCTGGCCAAAGCTAGAGCAGGTGAGTGGGGTCATTTTCCTCGTCAATCACCCCACCCCACCTCATATGCGTGATCCGAATTATTTAGTTAATTAATCTCCTGTGATCGATCGATCGAACGAACGATATCGTCGATCAAATAAAGAACGAAAAATATAGTTCTCTGACTTATGTATCTTGCACTGTTTATGAATTAGAAATTCTGACTTTTTCTCCGCATTAAGTACAGAAATAACAACGCAGAGCCATGAGGACGCAACATGACACCTAATCAGTGCCCCTGGGGGCTGCAGTCGCCACATCCGTGCCTCCGCGCACGGGAAGGAGTGCAACCGTGCCTCTGGAGCATAGACAAGTTAGCTCCGGCCCTCAGGGGCACGGACAAGGCTCCGTTGTGCCTGTAGCGAGCTAGCTCCGGCTCCCTGTGGCATGGACTCGGCACGTGCCGTGTCTCTGCAGGTCTGTGGTGTCATTTTGCACTTAACGTTGAGAGAGACTATATTTGCTAATTCGCACATCAATAGTGCAAAATACGCCAAAAACTGGAGAGAAAAAATAAAGGAGATATAGGCACATGTATTGGAATAGTACGTACTAAACCTGATACAGAGTATTTCTACTCTGTGCATATGTACGGAGTAGATACCCGAGATAACCCAAAACTCTTTGGGTCGATGGAATGGTACTCCATTAATTGTTTCAGGAATCAGGAGGGCTAATCCGCATGCATACACTGCTACCGTACGTGCTACCTGAAGTAAGGTAAGTCCACTGACCAGAAAAAATACCAGTGTACTACTTGCTAGCAGGCCGGCACAAACAGCACATTTTGAATCTGCAGAAATGACTATATGCAAATCGTATTGGCACATATAGTATTGTTGTCGCTGCCACGTGGTCTCCCCAGCTAACCCTGCCTGTTCATCGAGTATTGTCTAGCTGTGTGGTACCTAGACAGACGCTAAGGAATACCATATTACGCATGTGCAAAGCTTGTTTTCGCTCCAGAGTTTCGCTATCCTTCCCTATTCCTTCCTTGCTCACTGATACGCTTATGAAAAAGGAGATGTTGGAGATGCTCTACACAACGAATCACCAACAAATGCTATTGTGTGCAATTATCGTCCGGGAGTACTCTATATCGAAGAGGTGAGTTACGTACAATTCGCATCCCTATTTTGTATTTGCCCTTTTTGTTCTTCTAACAACATGCAATCGTTCAGCCCGTATCGCAGAACATGACGGACTTCGACATACGACACCGACGTGGGGAGTCCCGAGATAAGGGGAAGAGGAAGACTCATGTGACTGTGACCGAACGCCATAGCGTTTTTTAATATACGATGCATAGATTCAACTTGCCCTCGTGAATAACATTGTTAAATAGGATATTGTTTGTTAATTTATCGGTTTAATATGAATGATATTCTTTAACATAGTATTATACCGTATACTAGATAAATTTGTACGAGAACCAACCGAGGGAGCGGTGGAAATATCGTCTATTTTACGTATAAAAAGTTATATCGCAACCCTATTGGAAAATGCGGACACTTCATTGCAACCGATGGACGGTGACCGTACCAAATTGGGTACGTGTGGGGGTTAACAGTTGGCCGGCAGCTAGACGGTTTAGGAGGTTACTTCTGTAAGTAGGGGGGAGAATAGAGCCATCTTTTCGCTAAATCGTGCGGGAACCGTGTCAACTTTCAGTGTTGAGGTGCGAGCGGGTGAATGTTGGACTGAGCTGACCTTAGCAGCCGGCTGAGCAAGCGCATGGCAGTGATAGGATAGCTAGCTGACAGGGACAAGCCGAGGACCAAAAAGTGGGCCCCACGTGGCACCTCAGAGATCTTGGATTGGACCAGCCTCCACCCCCACCACCACAGTAGATCGTTTGACCTGTGGTCCCCCCCGAGACTCTGCCCTGCTGCCCGCCCCCACTGGCGTATGGCCAGCTCACTTTGCCCTAGAGCTGTGTGGTATGGTACGTACAAAAGAAAGAAAGAAAGAAAGAAATGCTTAATAATGTGAACATGGAAGAAAATGCCTAGATAGCAGCAATATTCTCTCCCTCTTTTCTCAGTGAAATCTAATAAAACCCCTGTTCGGTTCTTGGAATTCCCACGGCACAGTAGAGTAAGAGCTGGATGGGGGGTATTAGTATTACAGGTGGAGCCGAGCCGTCTCCCCTCCGTACTCCGTAGCTGCCAGTGGGGACCCGACCCTGTGGGGCCCATCAGGGTACGGCCCGGCCCGGCCCCACCTCTCTTCCCCGTAGCTAGTTGGAGTTGGGGGCTGCAAGGCACGGAAGCAAGCGCGCTTCTTTCAGGCGGTTTCACTTTCGAGATCCACTGTGTGCCGGCTGCGGCTACTTCGGACGACCAAGACTCGCGGCAGCTGCACGCATACATACGCACGATCGACTGCGGTTCGGTTCGGTTTCGATTGAACACGGCAGAACTCAGGCCAGGCGGTGCTCGGGAACACGATACGACGCGGTCAATCTTGACTCGAGACCCGTCGAAACGACGTTAACGAAAGGTATCCTACGACCGGGGGAAGAAGTCTGTTTTTGCAGAGTTATCGTCTATGTCGGCTACAAAGGACACTAAGTTAGCCTATTCTGTCGACTAACCGATACTATAACATGTGGAATTTACAGGAGCAAGTAAGTAAAAATACAAAAATTTTGGAAAGTAAAATGGTCGAAAGTACGATACAGTGCAATTATTTGTTTTTGAAACGGACGTAGCAGTAGTAGTAACAGTATAGAGGAGTTAGAGTTAGAGTGGGGCGGAGGGTGGTCCCGACTTTGGCCATGCCATGTGCACCTCGCGTCCCGCCTGTCCCCAGGCGGCCTCAGATTCAATCATTAGCCTCTTCCCCATGGCCATGCTTCCCTGGCTGCCCTCTCCTCACCCTCCCCCTCCCCCTCTCCCTCTCCTCTCCCTCTGAATTCCCCTCCCTCGCAGCGCTTCACCACCCGACCCCTCGGCCCTAATCCAATTCTACCGTTCCCTCTCTGTCTGTCTGTCTCGCACGCACGCACCCAGCAGCAGCAGCATCTCTCCAACGTATCTTCATGACGACGAGGCCCGACGCCGGCGGAGGAGGAGACAAGCAGCTCGTCCCCGCCGTCAACGGGAATGGCACCGCCCTCGCCGTGCGCAAGGCCCCCTCCAAGGACCGCCACAGCAAGGTCGACGGTCGCGGCCGCCGCATACGCATGCCCATCATCTGCGCCGCCCGCGTCTTCCAGCTCACGCGCGAGCTCGGCCACAAGTCCGACGGCCAGACCATCGAGTGGCTCCTCCGCCAGGCAGAGCCCTCCATCATCGCCGCCACCGGCACAGGCACCGCCCCGGCCTCCTTCTCCACCTCCTCCCCGTCCTCCCTCCGCTCCAACCCAGCCGCCGCCCACGCCCAGCCGCTCGCCTCCCCCGTCCTCCCCCACGCCGCCCCTTTCATCCTCGGCAAGCGCGTACGCGGAGCCGACGACGACGGCGCCGCCGCCGCGGCGGGCTTCTGGGCGCTGCCGGCCAGGGCCGACTTCGGCCAGCTCTGGAGCTTCGCGGCGGCGCCGGAGATGATGGCTGGGGAGGCGTCGGCGGCCAGGGTCGGCAACTACCTCCCCATGGCGCAGGGCAACCTCAACCTGCTCGCCTCCTTCTCCGGCGGGCCGGGGGGCGCCGGGGCCACCGCACGGGGCGAGGAGGAGAGCGCCCGCTGAGGGTCGCGTGGTCGCCGTCCCTGTGTTTGTGTAGGGTTTTAGGGCTAGGGTTTCTTGGTCGGTTCGCTTCTCTTCCTCGGTGCTCCGTCTGTGCTCCGGTTGCACGACGCCCTGCTTCCCGAGTCGCTTCCTTCCTTCCTTTTGGTTCCCGAATTAAATCATCAAACGTGGTGTGCTTAATTCTGCGCAAAAGCTTGCTAGCTCTCTTGTCTTCTTCCCAATTCTGCTGGCATAGGAGCTTTACCCGCTTGCTTAGGTAGCTAGCTGTCTGCTTCTTCCCCTCCTCCTGTTTCCTCCCCTTCCCCTGCAGCATGCGTCCGCCACTAGCAAGAAGAAACAAAACAAAACAAAAAAATCTTCTTCCTTTACCAGCCCTAGAGTCAGGGGAGGTGTGCGCGCGAGTGCGATTTCTAGTCAGTCAGTCAGTCAGTCAGTCAGTGTGCTGCTGTCAGATGTAGTTTCCTTCTTTCCTTCCTTCCGTGGTGTGCCGTTCCGAAGAAGAAGAAGAAGAAGAAAGAAAGAAAGAAAGAAAGAAAGGCGTGCTTGCCTGCACAAATCGCAAATGCCGTCAAATGGCCGTCGTCACTTGTACAACTGCCGCCGCTACAATGTTTTGTCAAGAAAGGTGTGGAAGGAAATGGATTTACCAAGAACAAACGAGGCTGTAAGTTTTTTCGCTTGTTCAATCCTCTGCTTACTCCGCCTGCCTGCTGCTGCTGCTGTAATTCTTGGCCCTTGTTCAGATCTTCTTCTTCTTCTTCTCTGGATTGGATTAATTAGCGCTTGGGGAGAATAATTAGTGAACTGTTGGTAGCTCTAGCTCAGCTCCTGTATGTATGCATGTATGTATGTACTCGTATGTATGGATTGTTCCATGTGTTAATTATCATCGTGAATGAATGGAAAAAGAAAAATGAGGAGGAAAAAAAAGAAAAGAGAAGAAGCATGGATCATCCATCTGTCTGTCCGTGACTGTTGGTTGCTACGTCTCTGTCTGTCTAGTACCACGATACAGTAACATACACTTACTTGAAATTTGGCGATGCACGTACTAGCAGTAGCCTTTTAAGGGGGGGCATGCGTCGTTGTGGAAGGAACGGATTAGATTTCATTTTTACTCCTTAGATACTGGAATTGCACTGCAGCTGCCTGTGCTGGAATCAGAATAATCCTCTGGGAGGGAGGGACCTCTCGGTGGCAAACCAACTTTTTATGCGGAGGAATCGTGTCGTCTCTCTGCGTTTCTTGGGTTGGTTGGTGCCTGTTTTTTACGTAATTATCATCACCATGAAATAAGCTTTCTCTTTCTTTTTTGGTTCAAGTGGCTGCATCTCTCTTTCTATCTATTCTATCCCCCCCTTTCCCCTTCTTCTTAATCCTGGATAACACTGACCATGCATGGCCAGCTCTGCTGCGTGTTCTTGTCTCCCGCCCTGCCAGTATATTTGTATCAAGGGGTGTCAGCAGAAATGTTTTGGTAAAATATTCTTTTCCTCTTTACCGAGTGCTTGATCACAGCAAAGCTAATGTTGAGCTTGGTACAGTGCTAACCTCGTCTGCTCCAGTACTGTACACTTTAGCTTTCGATCGAGAGGCTTGAATTGGACCGAGTGGTCCTATCCATTTAAGAAATTGGCGACGTTGCTTTCCTCCTCCTGTGCTGGGAAAAAAGTATTGGTGGCACGGCCTGTTGCACCCAATCTAATCTAGCCGAGCAAAGAGCTCAAGGTTTGAGTTGACTACACTCACTGTGCCTCTTTCAATGTGTTGTTTAATTTGTGGAGCACTGCACCAGTGCAGCACATCTCTTTCTTCCCTTCTTTCTTTCTTTCTTTCAGTCCAGTAGCTTAACAAGCACCAATAGGGAAGGAATGGCTTGCTATTGGCATTGGCGGGCAGATGATGGGCAGACACACAGGGGCCCTTCCCTTTGCCTGCCGTTGGGATTCCATCAGGAGCCAGAGCCTGCCTTCTCTTCCATGTCAGTTTGCGTTTGGTTGGTGCGATGAAATTAAATGAGATGAGATGGAATCGTAATATATAGGTGGTACAATCAATCTATTTGGCTTGTTGAAGTATAAATGAACTGTACGCTTTTCCTCATCAGATTAAGCTTTTGGGTGAATTGGTTGGTGCATGCAACTCAATATGGTATCAGAGCCGAGAGGTCTTGAGTTCAAGATTTGGTTGACGCAATTAAAAAAATTAATTGCACCACACTTCTATTCCACGTCTTAGGCCTGAGAGAGTCTATACGTGAGGGGGAGTGTTGAAGTATAAGTGAATTGTACGTCTTTTCTCACCAGGTTAAGCTTTTGTTAGTTGTATGGAGTGATATGAGATTGTGCTTGGCTGAGAGGATAAGATTGGTTCGGTAACCTTCTCACTACATGGGTGAGATTACCTCTATATTATATTATTTTATTTCATTATTTTTTCTTTTCTTTCCTTTTCCTTTTTCTTTCTTCTCTATTTCTCGTTTTCTCCCATCCATTTCTTTTCTTTCATTTAGAAGCACTTGGGCCCACTGTCTTCTCTTCACTGTCTCAGGAGCTAGAACAAAGGAGGCGCCAGGTCAGCTTGAGCGGTGCACAACGCCGGCGAGGGGGGCTTTGGTGGCAACCATGGGTAGGTAAAATGGAACAGGGAGGCCGAGGCAAACCCATCGGTGGTGGTGTCACGGGGCGGGCAAGCACCTAGGGGGGCGCGCGGCGACATGCAACTGCTGAAGCCGAGGGAGGAACGGGGGCAGCGGTGTACAACGCCTGCGAGGGGGGCTTTGGCGGCAACCATGGGTAGGTAAAATGAAACAGGGAGGCCGAGGCAAACCCATCGGTGGTGGTGTCACAGGGCGGGCAAGCACCTAGGTGGGCGCGCGGTGACATGCAACTGCTGAAGCCGAGGGAGGAACGGGGCAGCGGTGCTAGAGGGAAGGAAGGAAAGAGAGGGGGCACGCACGGGCGTTGGTGATGTGCGGGGAACCCAAAGGAGACGTCAACGGCGGCGGGGAGGAGCCGTGGCGGGCTGGCAGCGCCGGTACGGGGAAGAGAGACCAAGAGGGTGGTCGAGGAAGGTCAGGGGAGGTGAGGAGGTGATCCAGTGGTAAAAGATTGACCTAGGACTCGCCCTACACCCTACAGCGACGATGGCAGCGGTTTTAGCTGCTTGCGGGGAAAACGAGGCCATATGCAAGCTGTGGTCTAGGAGAAAGATGGAGGAGGGCCTAGAACACATTTCGACGCGAGTAGCTCGGGAAGGGAATCACCTTGTTGGCCGGAATGGAGGGGGTGGCCACAGACAAGGTGTCGCTGGACGGAAGGGAGAAGGGGCGTGTCCTCGGTGCTCAACTGTGGAGACAGAAGGGGGGACGGCAGCATGCGGCGTCTGTGGACGACGAGGTTCTGAATCGCATGGTTCAGCGTTTTTCGTTGAACGAAATTGATCGGCATTTGCGTAGAATATTCGCTTCGCACGAACAACTTTATCCTAGACGAATCAATTCAACTCAGCCAACTAAACGCATGTACATGACAATTTCCCGAACCGTTTGGCCCAAGACCGCTCGAGTCTCTCGTCCAAACACACTCTAAATTAGTTCCAGTACTAGCAGAGGATGCGAAACGAGTGCAAAACTTGGACCAAAATGGCCAATCAAATTGACATCCTAATTTGCGTCCGGATGGATGCTGGCAGCTCAATCCTAAATCCGTCCCCGGTCTCTCAATTTCTTCGTCCTTGGCAATTGGATGGATGAGACAGGAGACAACGAGGAGACGGATTGAGTTGAGACCTTTCCTTCCTTTCCACTGCCACTACTTTCTCTCACTCTCTTTAGGACGACTTTCTTTTTTGTTCTTGTCAAGATACTGCTGCTGCTGTAGGATTCCATTATTGGTTCATTTAAGCTGTAAGTACATTCATTCACTCAATTCTTTACCGACATTACGTGTGTCAAGCTCTAATCGTCAGTGGTGTCGTCGTGCGTTCGTATTCTATTCTACTAGCGCCATGGATGCCTGCATGCTACCTGGTACATCTAGCAGGAAGAGGAAATACACTTTTTTGTGGATGCAGCAGGAAATGGCATGGCAGGGCACCTTGTCGTCAGTTCAATCCGACGAGATGAACTTATTTCTGTAATTTTTTGAGTTTATTTATTTATTATTATTATTATAAAAAATATTATTGTTTAAAAAAAAATCGAAGAGAGAGAGAGAGAGGACTCCTCCTTTTTACCTCGTACCGTGACTCCTTTCACTGCGACAGGTGATTTGAGCCTTCGTTGCCTTGATTTGCCCTCTGAATGATACTCAGTATCAGTGCCAGTTGCAGTTTACTAATACTACTTGTACTAACACAGACAGACACAGACAGTTGCAGTTGCAGACAGGAGATCATTGGGGTGATCGAGTTGGCATGCAGCCTGTGTACCCCAAAACAAATGAAACCGAATGCAATGTGTTAGAATTGATCTCGGGCATTTGGCCCAACGGCCAAATGCCCAACCCCTAGATCGCGCCTTGATCGGGGGCGCCCAGCCCATTGGCTGGTGGACCTCTGTCGCCAGCGCTATAAAAGAGAGGTGGGGGCCGGGGCGGCACGGACGACGAAGTTCACCGTGAGCCGCCACAAACCCTAACCCACAAAACCCTAATCCGATCCTAAGGGGGCGCTGAAGCGACGGGACTGTCCACCGCCGCCTCCACCGACGCGATCGACTACCGCCGGCCTCGCCTCCGCTCGGGACACGCCACCGCCGTCGACCCTCGGACCTCTCCACCGACCATCGCTCTCAAGGACGATCCGCGATGGCTAACCCTACTTCATCTACGTTCGAAGGTAACCTCTCTCTTTCTCGGTCACTCTCGGACCCGATCCAAAACCATGAACCTGAAACCAAACAACAACAGATCCAAAGAGCAAAAGCAAAGATGCTAACAATGGTATCAGAGTGGTGATTGGCTCAGATCCGGATGGCAAAAAGAAAAACAAATAGAAAGAAAAGCAAAACCGGAAACCCTAGAACCCTAGAACTCCAGATGTAAATCATCGGATCTTACCTGGAGTAGGGGAGGGTTGGGCGAGCCGGGAGCTCGTCGTCATCGTCGCCCGGCCCGTCGCTTCCAAAACTCGCTCTCCCGAGAGCGCCCCGGCAGCAGCAGAGAAAGCGCCGCCAAGAGCCCTCGACGGCGACGCGCCTCTCGAGGAGCGCGCCGCCGCGAGAGGGCCAGCATGCGCCGGCTCTTCAGCTTCTCCGTTTTCTTCTTCGTTTTCCGCCGCTCGGGAGCGAGAGAGAGAGAGGGAGGAGAAAATGAGTTAGGGTTTTCGGGGGCAGCAGCGGCGCGCGTTTTTGTTCAGCCGATTTCTGCGCTCAGCCGTCCGATCTGATTCAACAGATCAGATGAGCTGAGGCGGAGCGGACGAGGCGCACGACGCGGCAGCGCAAAGAAACCGTCGGATGCGCATCCGACGGAGCGCGAGCGAAGCGCGGGCAAACGGGCCCCGTGGGCCGCGGCTGCGATAGTTTGGGCCGGATTGGCCGAATGAATAGTTATTTCGACCGGTTTTGAACAGTAACTCTGAAAATAGATTTTAATTTATTTTCAGAAGTAATTTTTGAATGAATTTCAATAGAAAAATTGTATAAAATCTCTGTAATTTTTGCACCAACGTGTTATTTTTCAGAGATTAAATGTGTATAGTTATAATGCTTCTGAGAATGAATTATTTTAGAATAATTACAGTTTCCGCTGCAAAAGTTAATATTGATTAATTCTTTTTTAATTAAATTCAAACCAACGGGAGAATTTAATTTTTTTTAAGAATTGTTGTAAGTTATGATATTGTTATTTTCTGACTAAAGTTGATAATAACAGTATCATAATTTTAAATGATGATTTTTATGCATTGTTTCTATTTCTGCCCAACGGTGATATAGTTTTAATGTATAGATATAATTATTTTAATTGTATGTCGTATTTTGACCAACGTTGGAAATAAGGCATATAATTTTCATGTTTCGTTCTCACTTTATTTGACCTAATTTTTCAGGAGGATACAACTTGATGGGTTGTATCAGAGAAATACCCACTCTAAAAGGAGACAATTACGGAGAGTGGAAGAAAAAGATAGACTTAGCGTTTATCTTAGCTGAGGTGGACTGGGTCCTCACTACAGCACGACCCACTGAGCCTATGGCACCAGTGAGGGGTCAAAATGAGGATGATACTGCTTGGCAGAAAAGACAGAGAGATCATGCTCCCTTACAGATGTCTTATGACCTAGAGCATAAGAAATGGACCACAGCCAACAAGAAATGTATGGGCGTGATAAAGAACACGATTGAACCTCGCAATTGTGGGCTCAATCGCAGATCGTGACATCGTCACGAATACCTTGATAAAATAAAGAGTCGGTTCTTCGCTCTTCAAAGACATATGCTACACAAATGATTAAGCGACTTGTGATGTAAAGGTATTCTGGTGGTGGCAGTGGAATAAGAGAACACATATTAAGGATGAGCAACTTGGCATCCAAGCTTAAACCAATGGATTTGGCACTCAAGGATGAGTTCCTTATTCACTTGATTTTTGCTTCATTGCCAGAAAAGTTTGACACTTTTGTTGTCAATTACAACATGCAGCCCGATAAATGGGACTTAGAAAAGTGTATAGCTATGTGTGTTCAAGAGGAGGAAAGAATTAAATCCTCACATGGTGGATCTATCAACTATGTGAAGGATAACAAGAAAAAACACTTCAACAGTACCTCCTTCTCAAGGAACAAGGGAAAAGCCTCTGTCCATCAGCCTCAACAGAATAAATTTGCTGTAGACAAAGATCAGTGTCTTCACTGCAAGAAGACCGGATATTACAAGAAGAACTGTCCTGATTACTTAAAGATGATAATGGCAAAGAAAGGTGAGAACATTATTACCTTCATAAATGAATGCTTGTATGTGCAATATTCGAAATCCACTTGGTGGATTGACTCAGGAGCAACTGTTCATGTTGCTAATTCCTTACAGGGATTCGGTTCGACGAGGACTACGCAAAGAAACGAAAGATGCATTAAAGTCGCAAATGGAGTCCAAGCAGAAGTTGAAGCCGTTGGTGATCTTTCATTAGAGTTAGCTAATGGCTCCAATCTTTTACTTAGAGATGTTCTTTTTGTTCCCTCTTTACAGAGGAATTTGATTAGTGTTTCCAATTTGGACAAAGATGGTTATGATTGTAATTTTGGAAATGGCAAGTGCGAAATAATATTTAATAAAGAATGTGTTGGTCTTGCCATATTACAAAATGAGCTTTATTTGTTATCATTGTGTGATGATGTGAATGTCGTATGCGATAATGGGAACGTCGCGTGCGAGAAAGTGAATGAATCCTCGTCTACGAATGTAAACAGAAAGCGAAAGAGAACTCATAATGAATCGTCGAAATTATGGCACTGTCGTTTAGGCCATATTTCGAGGGGAGAATAGAAAGACTAGTTAAGAATGAAATTCTTCCTCTATTAGAGTTCTCAGACTTAGAACAATGCAGAGAATGCATTAAAGGAAAATATGTAAAGAAAATTAAGAAAGGCGCAAAAGAAGCACAGAGTTCTACAAATTGTTCACACGACATTTGTGGTCCTTTTCCGTGAAAAGTGTGGATGGTTATGACTCGCTCATAACATTCACAGATGACTACTCCGTTATGGATATATTTATCCAATCAAAGAAAGAAATGAAGCCTTGGATAAATTCAAAATATTTAAGGTCAAGTTGAAAACCAACACGATTTAAAGATTAAGATAGTTCGATCGATCGTGGGGAGTACTACTGATCGACATACCCCATATGGACAAGTTCCCGGACCTTTGCGAGGTTCTTACAGAAAATGGTATAGTAGCCCAAGATTCTACACCGGTGAACCTCAAAGAAATGGAGTAGTGAAAGACGCAACTGCACTCGATGGATATGGTGCGAAGCATGATGAGCTACTCCACACTCCCATTGAGTTTATGGATGGAGGCGTTAAAACCGCCATTCATATTCTCAATAGAGTGCCTAGTAAGTCGGTGCCCAAAACACCGCACGAGTTGTGGATGAAGAGTTCCTCACTAAACCACTTACGTGTGTGGGGAGTCTGCTGAGGCTAAAGTATTTAACCCAAACCTTGGAAAGCTAGATCCCAAAGCGAAGAAGTTGCCATTTCATTGGCTACCCCGAAAAGTCAAAAGGTTTTCGTTTCTCTTGTCTGAGACAGATATACAAAGTTTGTAGAAACGAGACACGCCAGTATTCTTAGAGGATGAAATGATGAGGGGAGCATGGTAGCTCGAGAGATTGATCTTGAAGAGAAGCGGGTATATGTGCCCACTCAGATGATTCAAGAGCCACTCTTCTCACTACTGCTTTGTCATTTGCCCGACGGTACAAGATACTGTGGTGCCAGCACCTGTTATTGTTCCTCCTGTGGCAACAATGAATGAGAATGAGGAACCTGTTCTTCAGGATCCTATAGAACCCATTACCGCAAATGAGGGGAGCAACACCTCAAGCAAATGTAAGATGTACCAAATATGGAGGCCCCGAGGAGGTCTCAAAGAGTAAGAAGATCAGCTATTTCTGATGATTATCAGATTTATAATACAGAAGAATTTCAAATGGAGGATGATCCCACCTCATTTGAAGAAGCCATGAGAAGCGAAAATTCCTCAAAATGGCTTGAAGCCATGGAAGAGGAAATGAGGTCCATGAAGGCTAATAAAGTCTGGGATTTGGAAATTATTCCTAAAGGAGCCAAAACAGTAGGCTGTAAATGGGTCTACAAAACAAAGCTCGACTCCCAAGGGAATGTAGAAAGATACAAAGCGCGACTTGTGGCAAAAGGATTTACGCAAAGAGAAGGGATTGATTACAATGAGACATTTTCTCCAGTCTCATGTAAAGATTCCTTCAGAATCATAATGGCATTAGTAGCACATTATGATTTAGAGTTACATCAGATGGATGTAAAGACGGCATTTCTTAATGGGGATTTGGAGGAAAATGTTTACATGGCACAACCGAAAGGTTTTGTCATGGAAGGAAATGAAAGAATGGGATGCCACCTAAAGAAATCGATTTATGGGTTAAAGCAAGCTTCAAGACAAGTGGTACTTGAAGTTTGACAATCTAATAAGAAAATTTGGTTTTAAAGAGAATGTAGAGGACAATTGTGTCTATACAAAGTTTAAAGATGGGAAGTTTATCTTCCTAATCTCAGATGTGGATGATATCCTCTTGGCTAGTAGTGATGTCGATCACATCGAGACGAAGAGTTTTTGTCCTCAAACTTTGATATGAAAGATCTTGGTGAAGCTTCGTTCGTTCTAGGATCAAATTCACCGGATAGAAACAAAGGGATATTGGGACTATCACAAAAGACATACATAGAGAAAGTCTTAAAGAAATTTGGGATGCATAAATGTAGTCCTTCACCGCACCTATAGTCAAGGGCGGCATGATATGGGGATTTTCAATGCCCCAGAACCAAGATGAGATCGATCAAATGAAAGCGGTTCCATATGCTTCATTGTCGGAAGCTTACAAGATGCTCAAGTGTGCACACGCATACGACTTAGCTTTTGTTACCGGGTTACTTGGCAGATTCCAGAGCAATCCTGGAATAGAACATTGGAAATTGATAAAGAAAGTCTTGCGTTATTTGCAAGGAACAAAAGGCCTCATGATGACATACAGAAGATAAAATTTACTCCATATAGTGGGGTATACAGATTCTGATTTTGCAGGAGATGATAGAAAGTCGACATCCGGATATGTCTTCACTCTCGCTGGAGGAGCTATATCGTGGAAAAGCTCAAAGCAAACCGTCACTACATCGTCCACAATGTATGCCGAGTTTGTAGCATGTTATGAGGCTACGGGGCAGGTGAACTGGCTAAAGAAGTTCATACCCGGTTTAAAAGTGGTTGACGACATCAATAGACCACTTAAGTTGTATTGCGATAATGAACCCGCAGTAATGTATGCCCACAACAATAAGTCAAGTGGTGCTGCCAAACACATTGACATAAAGTACTATGTTGTGAAAGATAAAGTTCGGGATCAAATTATAAGTCTTGAGCATATAAGTACCGCAAAGATGTTAGCGAATCCGCTTACTAAAGGCTTACCACCCAACGTGTTCAGAGAACATATAGCCGGCATGGGTTTAAGGGAAAGCCTATGATTCCTGGACTAAAAGATGGCCCAAAAGATTAAAGTAACTATTTGAGCAGGAGGTGTATTGTAGTCGTTGAATCTATCGGCGATTGACCGTGACGATGAGACACGTTCTATGCACCAATTTGTGATGGAATGAGTAAAGTCAAAAGTAATTAAAGATAAAGCACAGATTGAGATCAAGGGGGAGAATGTTAGAATTGATCTCGGGCATTTGGCCCAACGGCCAAATGCCCAACCCCTAGATCGCGCTACGATCGGGGCGCCCGACCATTGGTGGTGGGCCCTGTCGCCAGCGCTATAAAAGAGAGGTGGGGGCCGGGGCGGCACGGACGACGAAGTTCACCGTGAGCCGCCACAAACCCTAACCCACAAAACCCTAATCCGATCCTAAGGGGGCGCTGAAGCGACGGGACTGTCCACCGCCGCCTCCACCGACGCGATCGACTCACGGCCTCGCCTCGCCGGGACACGCCACCGCCGTCGACCCTCGGACCTCTCCACCGACCATCGCTCTCAAGGACGATCCGCGATGGCTAACCCTACTTCATCTACGTTCGAAGGTAACCTCTCTCTTTCTCGGTCACTCTCGGACCCGATCCAAAACCATGAACCCGAAACCAAACAACAACAGATCCAAAGAGCAAAAGCAAAGATGCTAACACAATGACCTTGACGCACGATCGCCTCGCCTCGATGTTTTGCTTCCTTGGAACCAGGTGTTTCGCTTGTTCGATGGAGCGAATGACTAAACTAGCAATGAATGCTGTGACCTGCTGTGCTGTACGACCGCTACGTCCGTCAGTCTAGAGAGAAAGCAAGATGACTGACTGTGTGCTCGGTACGTCTACAACTAGCATCTGCCTCTAGTTACACCAGAAACGCTGTTCCTCCATCCGTGGAAAATTACAGGTTGTGGCCATTGAAGGATCGATCACCAAGTCTGGATCCAAGCAACAGCACTTGGTCGAATGGAATCATTAAGATGGAAAGAAATTTTAGCTATCACAGACCCTGTTACCCTGATTCTTCTCCTGTCTCTGACAAATTAACAGTTGTCAAGGCGGAAAAGGCAGGCTTAGGAACCAACAACAGCCAGGCACAGTGCACTATTAGTACGACTAGGCGCTGACATGATGCTGCCGAGTCATCGTGACCATATACAGGGGCGGACTCAGGACAAAATATTAGATAGGGCGAGCCGCACCCTCCCCCCTCGGCCCTCCAGCGAGGTCGTACGTATCACGGGCGCCCTCCTCGCGTTTCTTTTATAAATCTACAATATATTGCACGTAATCCATTGGAGGCCATATTCTGGAGACGGCGTCCCTGGACATGCACTTGAGGTTGTTTGTTTCATCTTGGACAGGTCACTGGTGTCTGGTGGTGAGGTTCTCCTACATAAGATCTACAATACTACAACCAGTAAACCACATTACTACAATATATTATTGCACCGATTGATCCTAAAAATTACAAATGGGCATGAAGCAATCAATCTCACATTGTCCTCGGCAAGCAGGGGAAGGTGGATGACGATATATCCATTAAAGAATTTTTTTTCACATATGTAAGAATGTGGTTCATTGATGCATTGTATCAAACAGGTGGTGCGCAAACTCACTTTTAATAGCAGCGAGGGCGTGTGATTGCCGGAGCCGCCGAGTGGGAGAGCCGGATGTCAGATCCTAATGTTTATACGAGTATTTCCAGTTAGGGATGTTCAGGAAACTCAGAGGAAAAATGATTAGAAGGGACGAAGGCTTCACTCAAGAGTGGAAGTCGAGTCGACGATAACGCTCGCGACTTCACTCAACAGGCAATGAACGGCGTGGAGTTTTCATCTAGCGTGGTAGAAAAGATCAAGGGTTGTCTTTAATTCTTGAAGTCTATGTTTACTTTTACCGTTCGTTTTTGTCGTTGGTTGTAATTCTGAACTTTCACCAATGTCCTGCAGAATTGTGAGCATGTACCACGTGCTTAAGACACATCCACCAAAAGGAAAGAAACAATGAAAAAGCATATTCGATGTTCTTAGTTAGGCTATGTAGAACTATCTCTCTCTCTTTACAGAAAACTTTCCCCAAGGTCCGATCAATCCTCAAAGTTGGTCAGGTCTAGTTCAATTTCAGTCTTCAGATATTGAGGGACCTGACAAAGGTATCAGAGCCGTTCCGATTCTTGGAGCCAACTCGAGCTGGAAGGTTGGCAGATTGTTGAATACTGCCGTCAAATTTCTTAGCCGAAACTGTAGAAAAGCAAAGAAGATGGTCAAGACCCGATCGAAGGAGAATCTAACGGAAGGAGAAGAGGAGTTTGATGCGGAACCAGAGATCCTGATGATCAGAGGAGAGCTGGCGGATCTGAGAGGAGACCTAGCAGAAATCAAGAACTTTCTAAAGAAGATATGTCCAACTGAACCACTGATACCAACCACGAAAGTAACAAATGTTGAGTCTACTTCTGCTAACCCTCTTGTTGATGTCGTGAATGAAGGAGTGGAGCCCAGGAGAGTTGGAGTAACCCAAATCCTCCAGAACCCCAGATTGAATCCTAATGAGATAGATCTAGGGAACCAGTCTGGAGGGCAGCTGCCAGTTCAATTCGCTATTGAGCATAATACAACAATGCCAGCAATTTCCAATGAAATGAGGCCAACAACCTCAGTATTTCATCAAGGGCCGAGACAAGGCATAACCTCAAGCATACCTATCAATACCCAGGCGGGTAACCCATATGGAATTGAATGGAATCACAACTTCTTCCAACAAAATCAGTACAATCCTGTTACTGGACAGTTCCTAAACACCCAAACTAATGGACACTTGGCCGGAGTACAGATATGTGAAGCTCAGAGGCAAAGTCACCATAGGAATCTTGGAATTAATTCTTGTTATGCGGAAGCCATTATCAAGGGGCCTAGACTGGAAATTCCTTTGTTCTCAGGAGAGGATCCCATCAGTTGTCTAAAGCAATGCGAGAAATTCTACGAGATATCCGGAACACCTGTAGAACAATGGGTGAATATAGCTTCAGGACACTTACAAGGTAGGGCAATCAATTGGTTCAAGGGCATTGGGGTTCCATGGCAAATATTGAATTGGAATCAGTTTTGTGCTATGCTTCGAGATAGATTTTCCGAAGTAAATGCGCATGAGGCGGTAGAGCAATTGCAGAATATTAAACAGGGACTGGCTACTGTCTCAAACTATATTGATAGATTTTAAGAGTGCATGGCTTTGGTTAAAAGAGATCACCCATATCTGCAGGAGGCTTTCTTAATGAGTTGTTTCATTGGTGGATTAAGAGGGGAAATTAAACATGATGTAAGTGGACAAAGGCCTCAAGGGATATTGGAGACTTATTGGTATGCTAGAATTTATGAAAAGTCAGTTTTGGCAAAAAGGAGCAACACCCAGGGAAGTTTCAAGAGCAGTAAATTTCCAGTAGGAGGGAGTAACACTTTTAGACCATCTGGTCAGAAGGGCCAGCAACCACATATTCCTAAGGGGGTAATGAAATCTGATCAGAAAAACAATGATCAGGAGAAGAAGAAGTGTTACTATTGTCAGGAACCCTGGCACTACCAACATAAATGCAAAATAGGCAAAACAATTCATATACTCCAAGAAGAGCAGGAAGGGGACATAGAGATGGAGCAAGAAATGGAAGAAAAGACAGAAGGGGACTTCAAAACTGCTCCCAGTAGTCCTGAATACCGAGACGATCAGGAACAATTAATGTGGTTATCAGCTCATGCAGTGGAGGGTACTCATGGACCTGCCACATTTTCCTTGATCACACAGATAGGAGGCAAACAAGCGGTAGCTCTAGTAGATAGTGGCAGTACTAACACTTTTATGAGTTATGAGCTAGCTTTGAAGAGTGGATGCACGGTGAAATCAACACATATCAGAAAGATCACAGTAGCTGGTGGAGGGGAACTCATTTCTGATGCAATGGTAGTTCCGACCTGCCATACCATTCAGGGGACTAAATTCACTAACACTTTTAAACTCATCAAGCTTAAGAGTTATGACATTATATTAGGGGCTGATTGGATTTATGAACATAGTCCTATCAGTCTTGACCTGAAGCAAAGGACACTGGGGATTACACAAAATGGAAACACTATTATCTTCAAGGATCACACCGTTCCCAGGAAACCAATTATAATTGATCAGCAGAACTTGCAAAAGATGATGCAAAAGAAAGTGATGGGGTACTTAATTCAAATACACAATTTGGGGTCCAGAGACTATATAAATCAGAATTTATATGGAAAGGAGATTGAGCAGGTTCTAGAGCAGTATAAAGATGTGTTCCAGGAGCCTCAAGGATTGCCTCCAATCAGGAGCTGTGATCACCATATTCACTTGAAGGTGGGATCCAGCCCACCTAATCTGAGACCATATAGAGTACCCCACCACCAAAAGGATGCTATGGAGGAAATCATAAGGAATCTACTGGATTCTGAAGAGGTTAGGCACAGCATCAGTCCCTATTCTTCTCCTGTTGTAATGGTGAGAAAGAAGGATGGAAGCTGGAGGCTATGTATAGACTACAGACAACTGAATGCATTAACCATTAAGAATAAGTTTCCCATGCCAGTCATTGAGGATCTCTTGGATGAGCTACAAGGTGCTACAATATTCAGTGAACTGGATCTCAGGTCAGGCTACCACCAGATAAGAATGCCAGATGAAGATATTGAAAAAACGGCGTTCAAAACTCATATGGGACATTATGAATACACAGTAATGCCTTTTGGCCTTACTAATGCCCCAGCCACATTCCAAGCTTTAATGAACAACATATTTGCTGCACAATTGAGAAAATACATATTGGTATTCTTTGATGACATCCTGGTTTATAGCAAGAACCTGGAGGATCATGCTTCGCATTTAAGGGAAGCCTTGGAGATTTTGAGGAAGAGTCAGCTATCAGCCAAGCTGAGCAAATGCTCCTTTGCTCAAGAGAAAATTGAGTACTTGGGACACATTATATCTGGAGAAGGAGTATCCACAGACCCTAAGAAAATCACTGATATTGTAAATTGGCCGAAGCCTGATGGGGTGTCAAAATTAAGAGGGTTCCTGGGGTTGACTGGGTATTACAGGAGGTTCATAAAAAATTATGGGAGAATATGTAGACCATTGCATGATATGTTAAAAAAGGATGGATTCCAATGGGGTGAAGTTCAAGATGAGGCTTTCGAAACCCTGAAACAAGTCATGACTACAAGTCCTGTACTAGCTCTACCCAACTTCACTCAACCATTTGTAATTGAGGTTGATGCTTGTAACTATGGAATTGGGGCTGTTCTCATGCAGACTGGAAGACCCATTTCATTTTTTAGCAAAACCCTGGGAGTTAAGTCTGCAGGAAGATCTATTTATGAGAAGGAAGCTTTAGCCATTTTGGAAGCACTAAAGAAATGGAGGCATTACTTATTGGGTAACCCTTTAATTATCAAAACAGACCAAAAGAGCTTGAAATTCATGACCACTCAGAGACTAACTGAAGGAATACAACACAAATTACTTTTGAAGCTAATGGAGTTTGATTACAGCATAGAATACAAGAAGGGAAGAGAAAATACAACTGCTGATGCTCTGTCCCGAAAGGGTGATCCAAGAGAGGAAATTGAAACAGATTGCAATGCACTCACGTGTGTAATACCTGAATGGGTGGAGGATATCAAGAAGAGTTACTTGGAGGATCCCAAGGTGACTAAGATCCTAGAAACCGTACAATCTGGAAACAACAAAGACCCAAGACTGGCACTTGTGGGAGGAGTACTCAGATTCAAAAATAGGATTTATGCGGGAACTCAACACAACATGAGACAACGAATTATAGAATCGTTACATCAGTCAGCTATTGGGGGACATTCAGGGTCAAGGGCAACCTATCACAGGATCAAGAAGATTTTTTATTGGCCAAAAATGAGGAGGCAAATAGAGAAGTACATATCGGAATGTCCGACCTGTCAAGTAAGTAAATCTGAACATGTTCATGTACCTGGTCTATTGGATCCTTTACTCATTCCTGATATGGCATGGACCCATATATCAATGGACTTCATTGAAGGATTACCTAAATCAAAGGGAAGAGATGTGATTCTGGTGGTTGTGGACAGGTTGACAAAATATGCTCACTTCTTAGGGATGTCTCATCCATACTCAGTCACCCAGGTTGCTCAAATTTTCATGGACCATATCTTCAAGTTACATGGGATGCCTACTGTGATTATTACAGACCGGGATAGAATCTTCACAAGCAAGCTGTTCCAGGAGATATTCAAAGCTCTCAAGGTAACTCTAAGATTCAGTACATCGTACCATCCGCAATCTGATGGTCAAACCGAGCGAGTTAATCAGTGTTTAGAAGCATACTTGAGATGCATGGTATTTCAGGAACCAAGAGAATGGTACACCTAGTTAGCAATGGCAGAATGGTGGTATAATTCCTCGTACCATACAGCCCTCAAACTGACTCCTTTCCAAGCTTGGTATGGATATGCACCTCCTCAAATTGGAGAATTGTCTTTACCCGGGAACATCTCAGAGGAAGCTAAGGTGACAGTGGAAGAAAAGGAAAAAATGCTGAGAGATTTAAAAGAAAACCTGCAACATTCTCAAAACAAGATGAAACAGTATGCGGATAGACAGAGAACAGAGAGGATCTTCCAAGTTGGAGACATGGTGTATCTTAAAATGCAACCGTATCAGCAAAATGCATTTGGACTCAGGGGATCCCTCAAATTGCGAGCGAAGTTCTATGGGCCATTTCGAGTAATAGAGAAGGTGGGAAGAGTTGCTTACAAGTTACAACTTCTCGAAAGTTCGACAATCCATCCAATATTTCATGTCAGCCAATTGAAGAAACACTTGGGGATCAATGCCGTTCCTTTGGCTCATCTGCCACTGGTTAGTACTAAGGGCAAGATCAAAATTGAACCCATAGCAGTTCTAGGTAGGAGAATCATTCCTCGTGGAAATGCAAGAGTACTCGATGGTCGTTCAATGGCTTAACTTGGCGCCGGAAGATGCAACTTGGGAAGATGTGCCTTTTATTCAGAAGACATTTCCTCAATTTAAACCTTGAGGACAAGGTTCAACTCAAGGAGGGGGCATTGTCAGATCCTAATGTTTATACGAGTATTTCCAGTTAGGGATGTTCAGGAAACTCAGAGGAAAAATGATTAGAAGGGACGAAGGCTTCACTCAAGAGTGGAAGTCTGAGTCGACGATAACGCTGGCGACTTCACTCAACAGCAATGAACGGCGTGGATTTTTCATCTAGCGTGGTAGAAAAGATCAAGGGTTGTCTTTAATTCTTGAAGTTTATGTTTACTATTTACCGCTCATTTTGTCGTTGGTTGTAATTCGAACTTTCACCAATGTCCCACAGAACTTGTGAACAACTCACGAGCTTAAGACACATCCACCGAAAGGAAAGAAACAATGTAAAAAGCATATTCGATGTTCTTAGTTAGGCTATGTAGAACTATCTCTCTCTTTACGTAAAACTTTCCCAAGGTCCGATCAATCCTCAAAGTTGGTCGTCTAGTTCAATTTCGTCTTGAGATATTGAGGGACTCGACACCGAGGCCGAGCGAGAGGAGACCGGGAGTGGGAGAGCCGGAGGTGGAGGCCGAGCACCGAGCGGAGAGGAGGCCTTGCCGGCCGCCGCAGTCGCGCCGCCTATCGTGAAGAAGCGGTCGGGGTGTCGCCGGCGCCGGCTACCTGGGGCGGCCGCCCAACATTGCCCGATTGCTTGGGCCGCCCCTGACCATATCTATCTATATTTGCTCCTTTTCTTTCTGGTCCAATCCCATGACCCCGTGATCCCATCCAATTGGACTGGGTTGGAATGCATGCTGGTGTTTTATTATTGAGGCTAACAACCCACGTGTTACCGGAAAATCACTATGAAAATTTTCACATAAATAACGCATTCAACTTGTGGTTGATAGGAGTAGAACTCTAGTCATTAGCCTAAGAGACCGCTAGACTATGCTAAGGTCATGTTTGGTACAGCTTCCACTCCCAGCTTCTCAATCGATTCTCGTAGAGCCGTACCAAACACTCTGATTCTCAAAACCACTAGATTCTGCTTCTCGCGAGGAGCTGTCTCGAAAATGAACTAGCAACGAGAAGCAACCTCCCAGTAGGTTCTCGTGAGAATCAAACCTTCAGAAATGAAAATACACTTTGAAGTTGAAGGTTTTTACCCGCAAATGCCACTGAGTTACACAAATACAATTGAAGAATTACACCCAGGGGTGACATGGTCTATTTGCTTCTAATCCTCCCTCATATGGTTTTGAAGCCAACCTACCAGCCAAACGGTTTCAACAGACAGCTCCAGATTCTCAGAGAAGTGCATTCTCAGAGAATCAATAGCAAAATCTGAAAAAAGAGAATCTGGAGCTATACCAAACATGGCCTAAGATTGACGATAGCACATTCTTATATTATTTGTGTTTGGCTAGTAAATCAGGGGCGGTGTTATGGACTTCGCGAAGGGATACAAAATGGGGAAAAAAATCTATAGCATCGGTGCTGATGAATCACGGCGGCCCGTTCTTCCGATAGGTTCGATTTGGTTCGTCGTGAGGACGTTGACGCTTTGAGGCTTCCAACCAACAGATCGTCACCTCGCAATTCGCTACACCCGCACGCCTGTCGTTATCGACCACGCTTGCACGCGATCGACCTTACCACGAAGGTTATTGTTCCTGCAAGCAATCGAAGCAACTCACAAGAACAAGGTAGATGCAATCTGAATTGTATTGCGGATATGGATGAAGTTTACAAGTGGGGTTCCTCAAACCGATAATCGGCGAAACTGCAATTGGCAGAATAATCTAAGAAAAACCCGCTCTAAACTATGGCGCTCATCGTATTTTTATAGGGGGACGTGAGGAGGTCGACCTAGGGTTGTGCGGCCGTGGGATGAAGCGTACACAACCTGGACTCCGACCTCGTTACGTTTACAAAGTCTTATTAGTTTCCAAAACGGTGACGCAGTACCTTGTGTTGCGTATTTCTTGTAGAAGATCTGGTCGTATGACTGGTCCTATGGTGGTCTTGAGGAGTCCATGCTATCTTTGGTCGTAGATTGTGTCCAACGAGTACTGTGCTTGCTTTTCTGGTCGTAGATTGCTCCAATCGAATCAACTAGTCGTAGGTCTTCTTGTAGTGGTCGTAGATCTTCTTGTAGTGGTCGTAGACCTTCTTGAACTGGTCGTAGTCCTAGATTCCTGAGTACAAGTAAATCATCTCCATTAGGCAGCATCATAGAGTTCTCAAATAATACACTCAGCCCTAGAAACGACTTTACCTGATCGATTAAGTGATGTGCTCTAGCTCTTGTCATAGGACCGTGTAGTTCAAAGACCCGGATCCGGAGGGTCTTGTGTAGTGCGTGTATCCGAAGGAGGGATGTCCTCATCATACTCCCCCTCTTGAATTGGAGTCGTCCTCGACTCAAGCTCATCTTCTTCTCCCACGCATGGTTTCAAATCTGAAATGTTAAATGTGGGGCTAACCCCAAAATCTGCTAGTAATTCTAATTGATATGCATTATCATTTATCTTCTTAATTATCTTAAACGGTCCTTCAGCTCTAGGCATCAACTTTGATTTTCTTAATTCCGGAAACCTATCCTTCCTCAAATGAATCAAAACTAAATCACCTGGTTCAAATTTGACAACTTTCCTACCTTTACTTCCAGCAACCTTATACCTTTCAGTCATATGCTCTATATTCTTTTTAGTGGTTTCATGCAACTTGAGAATAAATACAGCACGCTTCTTAGCATCTAGATTAATTTTTTCAGAGGTCGGTAAAGGTAGTAAATCAATAGGCGCACGGGGGTTAAAACCATACACTACCTGAAATGGACTTACCTTGGTGGTGGAGTGTACTGACCTATTGTAAGAAAACTCAATATGCGGTAAACACTCTTCCCACATCTTCAAGTTCTTCTTTAAAACAGCCCGCAACATGGTGGATAACGTGCGGTTGACAACCTCCGTTTGTCCATCAGTTTGGGGATGGCATGTAGTAGAGAACAGCAGCTTTGTCCCCAATTTATTCCAAAGTGATCTCCAAAAGTGGCTCAAAAACTTCGCATCATGATCTGAGACAATAGTATTGGGCACTCCATGTAAGCGAATGATTTCCCTGAAAAACAAATCAGCTATGTTTGTGGCATCATCGCTCTTGTGACAAGATATAAAATGTACCATTTTAGAAAATCGATCCACTACTACAAATATACTATCTTTCCCCCTCTTTGTCCTAGGCAATCCTAAAACAAAATCCACAGAAATATCCTCCCAAGGGGCGCTAGGAATAGGAAGAGGCATATAAAGTCCTCGACATCACATAGGAAGAGGAATAGGAAGAGGCATATAAAATGTACCATTTTAGAAAATCGATCCACTACTACAAATATACTATCTTTCCCCCTCGTTGCATGTAGTGCAGCGAGCTACGTAGCGCTCGACATCACGCCTCATCTTTGGCCAAAAGAAGTGGGTGACCAGCACATCTTCTGTCTTCTTTGCTCCAAAATGCGCCATCAAACCTCCTCCATGTGCCTCCTGTAACAACAAAAGACGAACAGAGCTAGCTGGAACGCATAGCTTGTTAGCACGATAGACCAAACCATCATTCAGCACATAGTTATTCCATGTCTTCCCTCCTTTACAATGTTCAAGCACTTCCTTAAAGTCCAAATCAGTGACATATAAACTCTTAATGGCCTCCAAACAAAAAATCTTATGGTCAAGTTGAGATAACATGGTATAACGTCTAGAGAGCGCATCAGCAATCACATTATTCTTACCTTTCTTATGCTTTATAACATATGGGAATGACTCAATAAATTCTACCCAGTTAGCATGTTGTTTATTCAGTTTAGCTTGACTTCTAATATATTTTAGCGATTCATGATCCGAATGTATAACAAATTCTTTGGGCCATAGATAATACTGCCAAGTTTGAAGTACTCGAACTAAAGCATACAATTCCTTATCATAGGTGGAATAATTCAAACTAGGCCCATTTAGTTTTTCGCTGAAATATGCAATTGGTTTACCTTCTTGAATCAATACACTACCTATCCCAATCCCACTGGCATCACATTCAATTTCAAAAGTCTTACCAAAATCAGGGAGTTGGAGTAGGGGTGCTTGGGTGAGCTTCTCTTTCAACAAGTTGAATGCATTCTATTGTGCAGGTCCCCATTGGAAAGGCACTCCTTTCTTTGTCAATTCATTCAATGGGGCGACAATGGTGCTGAAATCCCGCACAAAGCGTCGATAGAATCCAGCAAGGCCATGGAAGCTCCGCACTTGTGACACAGTAGTAGGCGTCGGCTAGCTTTGGATGGCTACAATCTTTGTCTCATCCACCTCAATGCCCTGTGGTGTCACAACATAACCAAGAAATGCAACTCGATCGGTGCAAAAGGTGCACTTCTCGAGGTTACCAAACAAACGTGCGTCTCTCAAAGCATTAAAAACAGCACGTATATGATTTAAGTGTTGCTCATGTGACTTGCTATAAATCAAGATATCATCAAAGTAAACCACCATAAATTTTCCAATGAAAGGACATAAAACCTCGTTCATCAAACGCATAAAAGTAC
Source organism: Hsuehochloa calcarea (assembly GCA_036346395.1). NCBI lineage: Eukaryota > Viridiplantae > Streptophyta > Magnoliopsida > Poales > Poaceae > Hsuehochloa > Hsuehochloa calcarea. Next base: position 78,285,731 of record CM070610.1, on the reverse strand, counting down.
TAGGTGCATTAGTTAGACTGAAAGGCATCACTAACCACTCATATAATCCGAACTTAGTTTTAAAAGCAGTTTTCCATTCATTTCCTAATTTCATTCTAATCTGTGGTAACCACTCCATAAAGTCAATCTTTGTGAAAATAATAGAACCACTCAATTCATCTAGCATGTCGTCTAGCCTTGGGATAGGATGACGATACCTTATAGTAATGTTATTAATGGCTCTGCAATCAACACACATACGCCAACTACCGTCTTTCTTAGGAACCAAAAGAACTGGAACAACACAAGGGCTAAGGCTTTCTCTTACGTACCCACGGTCCAAAAGATCTTGGACTTGTCGTTGAATTTCCTTAGTCTCCTCTGGATTGGTCCTATACGCAGCACGGTTTGGCAAAGTCGCTCCTGGGATCAAATCAATTTGATGCTCAATTCCTCGATTAGGTGGTAATCCCGGGGGTACCTCGGTTGAAATACATCCACATACTCCTGCAAAGGTTAGCAACAAAGCAGGAGGCAAAGAGCTAGCTATGTCCTCAGCGAATATAAGACATTTTGCATATCAAAGCATAGCATGGCGACTCATTATTACAGATTTCAGCAAGTTCGATTTAGTGGCAATCATAACACATCCCTTCAATTTAATTCCCTGACTTAGGACTAGACGCCACTTTCTCCCTTTTGGGTGGGAAAATACGTTTTGCTACTTGCGATTTTCGAATCTTGCTTATCGTTGTTTTTTTCATTTTTAGCGCGCTCTTCTTCATCTTTCAGAATCTCAGCTGGTGTCAAAGGCAACAACTTAATCTTCTTACCCTTATGTGAAAATGAGTAGGTATTAGCTCTACCATGGTGCAAAACATCATTGTCATATATCCAAGGTCTACCGAGCAACAAAGAGCATGCTTGCATAGGCACGATATCAAAGTCAGAACTATCTTTGTAATTACCTGCTAAAAATTGCACTTTCACAACTTTGTGTACCTTTAATTTACCATACGAATTGAACCATTGGATGTAGTAGGGACGTGGGTGTGGTTGTGTGGTCAAGCCAAGCTTCTCGACCATCTCGGAGCTTGCAAGGTTGTTGCAGCTCACTCCATCAATGATGACTCTGCAGGCTCATCCTTCACGAAATCAGTGCAAACAAGTTGTGCCGCTGATTTTGCTCCGCTCTCTCCACTTGTGCGCTCAAAGACTCGTTGCAAAACAAGGCTCACATGATACTCGGTGTCAACAAAGACTACTTGTTCCTCTACATCATCAGCATCACTGTCTATCTCATCTCCTCCACCTGCAATGTTAGCTGCAAGTACATATTCGTCCTCAATATCACTAGTACTTACATAATGTCGGGACCCAAATATGCAAATCTGGACCCTCTGTGTATTCTGCACTAGTCCAGGATCACGCTAGTGCACACAGTGTCAACATTTATGAAATATCACATCCATACAACGAATATAAGAATAAACGAGTACATTTAAATAACAAATAATCGTTGGGACCTTATGATCGAAGTTTTACATTTATTAAGCCATGCAAGGTCGACAATAAAGAAATAAACTGCAATGAAACGAAATAAACTCCGGTAGGCTCCCATCAATTTACCACGAGCAACCGATCGATCAAGACCCTAACGCTCAACCTTCGAGAACTCCTCTTCAAAAGCAAAGACGACTCCTCCACTTCATTGATTTGTTTAGCAAGAGTGAGTACACACCGTACTCGCAAGTCATACCACGTAATGCATTTATACATGATGGCTTATTCCAAAGAAATGGCTTCTGTGGTTATTTTGCAGAAATGCAACATTTGCAATTGAATACAAATAATAGATTGAAAGCATAATTCAAAACAAATAGACAATAATAAGTTAACAAATGATTTCACAAAGGACACACAGTCTAATCAAGTTCTTTCACACAACTGAACAAGTTATCTCACACAGCTGACCCTTCCCAATTGTTTTATGAAAATCTACCCTCGTGTGAAATTCCGAGCATGTCCATAACCGAGGACGCGGCTATTCGAATAGATTGGTTTAAACACTCTGCAGAGGTTGTACACTTTACCCACACGATGAAACCAACCGGATCAGAGTTGATCACAACAAAACCTTTCAGAGACTTCATCTCAAACAATGACACTCCTGGTGTGCTTTACTGCCATCCAATTTGTACACACAGCCCTTGGAACGACACACACCATTGGACGGGATGCAATAACCGTCCCGCGATGTGACATATCACACCTCCAAATTTCATCACATAGCTTAAATACAACCCGAGTTGTCAATGTCAAGACTCCATAACTTACTAAGTCGGGCCCACCCATACTAGGCATGTGGTCGTGCAAGAAGGCCCAGTTCAATGGCGCACAAAGTTAAGTCCTTAATTGACTAAGGCAAGACTTCCAGCTTTAACCCAAATCACAAAGTTTAATAAGCACACACTCCACCATTCACACAGAATCCACCACTTGCCTCGCCTAAATCTTTTCCCACCTCGTTGATTAAGTGCAACACATGCCATCAACGAGTAATAGCACACAGCACACACAGATTCATCACACAGTTCCATAATCACTTAGTCAAGTTTATAATTGCAACTCTCACATGGAATGATGACTCGTGGCATGGCTAAGCAGTCTAATCGTATCTAACCAACCCACGTTGGTGCTACGATAATACCAACTAATTATTAACCAACCTAGGGTGACAAAAGATCATGGTATACAATAGACAAGGTGGCATAACAATTTGGATTAATAACTACACCCAAAAGCATGTAAATAAATACTTGAAATAGAATGCAATACATTGAAACAAAGTATTTTGAAAACTGGGTTCAAAATGATCAAAGGTATAACTTGCCTTGGAATAGATCTAGATATTGGTCTTGGTCTTGAGGTGCTCCTTCTTCTGCAAAATTTCCCGAAGTATCGACGTCTACTCGCAAACGAGACAAAAGAAACAAAACAAATAAATAACAGAGGCAAAACAAACTCCAAAATTAAATAAAATTCATAAATAAATAGATCTGAATTTTATATGAATTTACAAATTTGAATGGGCTCAATCGAGTTCTGATGCAAAAGATATGGGCTTTGGAAGATTGGAAAATCAATTAAACCCTAAATTGGATTTTCTCGAATTTCCGAATTATTTTTATAAAGGAAAATCGGATTATTGCGCAATGCTTGCGTCCGAGAATTTCGAAAAAAGAATTAAATTTAAAAGAATTCGACATGTGGGACCCATCGCCGGGTCTCGGTTCACGCGTGGGCCGAGTGCACCAACCGAGAAGGTCTGCGCGGTGGATCCAAGACGCGCGCCGCGTGTCTTGGCGCCGATCGGCGCCACGCGGCCGCCACACCAAAGATCGGCCGACGTGGCGCCGAGTCGGGCGACAACGGCGGCGGTGGCGCTCGGGACCGATGGTCACCGGCGAACGAGCGGCGACTTCGCCGGCGATGAGTGATACCATCGTGTAGAGGAGGCTAATGCGCACACAAGGGCACCGTTTGAGCACACAGGGTTGGAGATGGCCGTGGCGAGGAAGAAGCGGCGAGAGAGCTCGGGTTTTGTCGGACGGACGCTCCGGCGATGCTCCGGCGACGAGAGGGTGCGCACGAGGTAGCCTGTGACTTGCTGATCACAATGGTGCAGTCGGGGGAGCAAGGGCGACGACGGCGGCGCGCAATCCACCGGAGAAGAAGTTCGCCGAAAAACCCTAAAGCTTGCAATGCGGCGCGCTAGAGCGATCGGGCGACGAGTGGCGGTTTAGGGTTACGGAGGCGGCGAGCTAAGGGAGTATTTATAGACACGAGATGCCGAGATTTGAAACCCCAAATCGGATCCAAACAACCGGGTTTTGAATTCCAAGATTTTCGGAGATTGAAACCGGTTCGGGTTTGATTTGGTTTGAAACGGATATGGAATAACCGAGATATGATTTGGCGGGTCGTGCGCAAGAATCGGCAATGGATACGCGTTTGTCGGACGCGGCTTGAGCTCCAAAGAATGGCGGGCGAGAGAGCGCGCGCGAGGAGAAGAAAGCCACGGAGACGACGACTTCGTCGCGCGGTCCCACTGGCAAGCAGCGCGAGGCGCGGCGAGCGAGCGAAGCGCGATGGAAATCCAACGGCTAGAAGCGAACGCGGCGAAGCGAAGCGAAGCGAGATCACGGCAAAGCCACGCGGCGACAATCCAACGGGTCAAGGCGGGGTTGGCGCGTCGTCCGACGGAGACGAGGGCACGCGTCGAGCATCCAACTGACGAGAGCGCCCGGCGAGATGGGTCAAGGGCGGTGGAATAGTCTTTGGGCTTCGCCCAATCTCGCTTCAAGGATTTAAAATAGGTTTTCTTTTAAATAAATCCAGAAAATGCAAATAGCAATTAGAAAATAGCAAATGACTTTGGAAAATTTCGAAAAATTCTACAAAATATATCCAAGCATGTAGAATCTAAATAAAATAATTTTGACAATTGTTGATGTTGGGATTAAGCACATTAAATCAATTTGTCCTTAAAGTCCATATTAAGCTTTTTAAATTAATATTCAAATAAATCCAAATGATGAATTTTCTTGCTACCAATATTTAAAAGATTTTTAAAGCTCTGAAAATTGGGATGTTACAAACCTCCCCTTAAACGAATCTCGTCCCGAGATTCCTGCTAGCTAGAGAAAAGGCTAGGAACTCGGCTTTTAACTCTTCTTCACGCTCCCACGTTGCTTCTCCTTCCGAGTGGTTACTCCATCGACTTTGCGTAAACGAGTCCTTGCTTCAGTGCGGCGCTCTGCGACATCCAAAATATGACAGTCGCTCTTTGTACGTGAGATCCTCCTTCGCTCAATTGACTCCAACGGGTCCGCTTCTTCCGCACACGAAGACACTTCTTCACCGAGAGACATGAAAGACATCATGCACTCGCTAACGATCGTGGTAGCTCCAAGCTGTGCGCAACTTCTCCACGGCGTTCCAAAACCTTGAATGGACCCACATACCTTGGAGCAAGCTTCCCTTTGGTGTGGAATCTCTTAACACCTCTGAGCGGAGTAACTCGCAGATACACAAAATCCTCTGGTTCAAAGCTGAGGTCACGACGACGATTATCGGCATAACTCTTTTGCTCGGATCGGGCTATTTTTAACCTCTCTCGATCATAGCAACTTGTTCTTCGCTTCTGAATAATATCCGCCCGAACACTACACGCTCATTTGCCTCTCGACCAATTCAACGGAGTTCTGCAGGCACGACCGTACAGAGCTTCAAATGGTGACATTTGCAATCTGGCTTGATAACTGTTGTTGTACGAGAATTCTGCATACGGTAAACTTTTATCCCAACTGGTAGCATTAGCTAAGGCACGTGCTCTCAACATATCTTCTAATATCGATTGACTCTTTCACCGATCATCCGTCTGCAGGGATGATAAGCGATCAAATTTAGATGAGTCCCTGTGGCTTCATGTAGACTCGCCAAAAACGAGAGGTGAATTGAGATCCTCGATCCGACACTATCTTCTTAGGCACACCGTGCGGTCGACGATTTTGACATATACAATTCCGCCAAGCGGTCTCCGAGTAAGTGGTTCGACCGCAAGAAATGGGCAACCTTAGTCAAGCGATCCACTATTACCCAAATCGAATCATAACTGATTGAGTCTTGGGTAATCCGTAATAAAATCCATACCGATCTCTTCCCACTTCCATTACGGTATCTTCACGGTTGTAGCAATCCTCGCTGGTCTCGATGTTCGCCTTTACTTTCGACACACATCGCATAAGGCAACGAACTCGCGACGCCTCGCTTTAAGTTTGGCCACCAAAACTTATTCTTAACATCCCGATACATCTTAGTGCTTCGGGGTGAATTGAATACTTTGAGTCATGGGCTTCCTTCAGAATCAGTTGTCTTAAACCATCAATATCCGGTACACAGATACGTCCATTGATCCACAATATATCCTGATCATCTATGGTGAAGTCTTTAAATTTTCCTTCTGCCATCTTCTTCTTGAGGTCAAGAAACTCGTAATCCTTGGGTTGCGCTTCACGAACTGCTTTCTCCAAAGTAGACCTGTATTTCCAAATTGGCCACAAATCCTTCCTAACAACTTCTAGTCAGAGCTTCGGAATTCCTCCCAAGTTCTCAACACAACTCTTTTGCTTCCAGAGCATTGCAGTAGCTCTTACGACTCAGTGCATCTGCAACTACATTGGCCTTACCAGGATGGTAATGGATTCCAAGATTATAATCCTTTATTAATTCCAGCCATCTTCTCTGTCTCATGTTCAAATCGATCGAGTGAATATGTACTTCGTGCTCTTATGATCTGTAGACTTCACAAATGATTACTGATGAGATAATGACGCCAAATCTTCAAGGCATGCACTACTGGCACTAGCTCCAAATCATGGGTAGGGTAGTTCTCTTCATGAGGCCTTAATTGCCTTGACGCATAAGCGGCGCCTCTTCCTTCTTGCATAAGGACACATCCTAATCCTTGACGCCAAGCATCACAAGAGATATCAAAATCTTTACTAATATCCCAAAACTAACATCGGGTCAAGTCAAACGCTTCTTCAATTCTTGAAAACTCTCCTCACAAGCTGGGGTCCAAATAAACTTCTTCTCTTTCTTCAACAATTGCGTAAGAGGTTTAGCAATCGTTGAGAACCCTTCAATGAAACGACGATAGTATCCTGCCATTCCCAAGAAACTACGAATTTGAGTAACCGTCTTGGGCTGCTCCCAATTCATTACAGCTTTAACCTTTCCGGTCAATCGCTACTCCTTCTACTTTGTCATTACATGACCGAGAAAATCAACTTTCTTCTTCCAAAAGTCACACTTGCTGAACTTGGCATACAACTGATGTTCTCTGAGCTTCTCTAGGATTAATCTCAAATGTCCTGTATGTTCTTCTTCTGACTTTGAGTATACCAAAATATCATCAATGAATACTACCACGAACTTATCCAAATATTCCATGAATACTTTGTTCATCATGTTCATGAAATAGGCAGGGGCATTAGTCAATCCAAACGACATGACTAAAAACTCATAATGTCCATACCGGGTTGAGAAAGCGGTCTTTGGTACATCCTTAGGACAAATCTTTAACTGATGGTAACCTGATCGTAGGTCGATCTTGGAGAATACTCCGGCTCCTTTCATCTGGTCGAACAAATCATCTATTCTGGGTAATGGGTACTTGTTCTTGATGGTGACTTCGTTGAGAGAACGATAATCAATACACATTCTCATACTTCCATCTTTCTTCTTGACGAACAAAACTGGTGCTCCCCATGGCGATTTAACTAGGTCTTACAAAACCTTTCTCCAAGAGTTCTTCTATCCGCTTCTTCATTTCCACAAGTTCATCGACCGCATCCGATAGGGTCTCTTGAAATTGGTGCTTGTTCTCGCACTAGATCGATGACAAACTCAATGTCACGGTCCCTGGCATTCCCGTAACTCTTCCGAAATACATCCGGTAATCTCTCGACTACTGTACGTCTTCCAAAGAAATTGTCTTCAGACTGTTGACTACCAAAGGTCCATCACGTACTGAGGTGGCTAGAAATTCTACTTTCTTTCCTGTGGTATCCTCAATTGTCACGGCTCTTGCCACAATCTAGCATCGCTTATGTTTGGATAACCAATCCATACCAAGGATGACATCTATGGTCTGAGTGTCTAGAACTATTAGGTTGGCTAGAAACTCAACTCCAGCTATGAGTAGCCTAGCTCCTAAACATCCAACTTTAGAACTTAGCTCTGCTCCAGGCGACTGGACTAACAGAGTATGCTTAAGATGCATAACTTCCAATTTGTTCTTAGTTGCAAAAATTCCAGAAACAAACGAATGCGAAGCTCCAGAATCAAACAGAACTGATGCAGGTACTGAATTTACTAGGAACTTACCCAGTACAACGTCAGGTGCTTCTTGGGCTCCTTCCAGAGTGACGTGGTTGACACGGCCTCTGACCACTGATGGCGGTGCTCCTCCGGATTGACCGGTAGCTTGAGAAGTTCCTTGATGGTTGCCTTGTACTGGCGTCTTGGCTGGTGTATTCCCAAGGTTGAAGCGTACTGGAGTGATAGTCCCATTCTGCGGACATCGGTTGGCGAAATGCCCTGGCTGACGACAGGTAAAGCAAACTCTGGTTGTATTCTGTGGGTTGCTTACTGGATTGGGGTTGACTGGTGCAGGGTTGCGGAAATTCTGAGCAACTGGGCGAGGTGCTGAAGTTGGTGCAGGTGGTCTGGCAGAATTCTGTGGTGGAAAACGGCTAAACTGCGGTGGAATCATTCTTGCCCTCAGCTGGGGTTGGTGACTTCCTTGCTGAGCCATTCTGCGCTTACGATGATCTTCCAATTCCTTGCGCTTATCCTCTAGAATCAAAGCCTTGTTGATCAACTCTTGAAAATCAGGAAAGGTGTGGGCGATCAAGTTGACTTGAAGTCCAGTGTTCAATCCTTTCAGAAAACGACTCTGACGAGCCTTGTCAGTGGCGACATCTTCTGCAGCATATCGAGCAAGTTGAGAGAACTTGTTGAGGTAATCGATCACTGACATTCCTCCTTGCTTGAGAGCACGGAATTCATCCTTCTTCAGATCCATAATTCCTTCTGGTACATGATATTGCGCGGCGCAAGTGAACTCTTCCCAAGTAATGTCTTGCGGCGCCCATGCGCAAGACAAAGTTTTCCCACCATTCGCGGCAATGCCTTCCATCCGGTGAGAGGCGTACAGAACTTTTTCATGATCGCTGCATTGAGTGATCAGCAGTTTTCTTTCAATAACACGAAGCCAATCATCAGCTTCTACTGGTGAGTATTGTCCAGAAAAGGTTGGTGGACGGGTCCTCATAAACTCCGCCAACTTGGATGATCCATTGTGACCATGAGCAACTGAGGCTCCATTGTGATGCTGATTGTTGTTGTTCTGATTATTCATAGCCTGCATCTGATTCATCATGGTGTACATCAGCTGGGTCTGAGCTGTCATGAATGCTCCAAAATTCTGCAGATCAACTGAAGGTGCTTGTGGTGGAACCGCTTCATGGGGTTTTGCTCTGCCCTTCCGACATCGAGTATCGGAACCACTTGCAGCAGCTTGACGAGTCTGAACCATCTGGTGAATCTCCAGGGGTTAGATAAGGTAGCAAGCACGAGATAAGGTGTAGAACTAAGCGGGGTAGGTAAAACCCAACAACATATTTTAAGAAAGCTCAACTGAAACTCTTATATTGATTAAGATAATAGTATGGCTTGCAACAAATGCCTAAGGGCCTTCGCAGCTCATACTTGCACACAAAAATAAGGATGAACTTAAGCACACCAAACTACCGCCTAAAGGGCGACTCAAGACATAAAGCGGCTAAGCTCAAACAACGCGAATGACTACTCAATCAAATAGCCTCCGCAGACCTTGACGGTGCTCCCTTTCTTGTAGACTGAAAGTGAGTGGCATCCTCGCGAACCGATCTTGATGTCCCGGATGGTGCAATAGGAGCAGTGTCCACAGTGCAGTCTTCTTCGTGCTCACGCTCTCTGACCTCTGCTGGCTCTTCCGTTCACCGGTCCATCAGCTTCTTCTGGGTCTTCCTCTTCAGTGTCTTCTTCGTGTCGTCCATAAAGAGTTTCTTCTAATATGGCGATCCTTTCTTCAGCTCTCTGAAGAGTCTCATAGGTACACTCCAGCTCTGTAGCGGCTAACTCCAACGATTCCTCCTGAGCAGCGGCGAACTGGGCGAGATGCACGACGGTGGCGTTGTCTTCTCCTTCCGTAGACGGAAAACGTGCAGCAAGATCCACGTCGGATGTGCGGGGATGATAACGAAAACCGTGTCACGAAGCTCGAGAGTAGATGTTGCAGATCCTCAGGATGGCAAGGCGCGAAGACTCCTGGATTGCTTCAATCCAAATACTCCTTCTAGCTGAGATGTGCAGTGGTTTGCTTGCCTTGGTGTTCTGCCTAGCGTAGATGGTCAAATGGCAGATCACTCCACGATCTCGGCCGTTCACAATCCAAGCACTGCCACGGTACAATGGACGATCGAACCCTCCAAGTACTTGTAGCAACTTCCAAAGCTCGGCGGCAAGTCCTCCCTTGCGCTCTCCATAACTCTGAAGACGAGGCATCTGTCAAGATGGACAAGGATATGAAAACAACTTTAAAACAAATGGGAGAGAAAGAATTTCAGCGATAGTTGAGTCAAGAGAGACATGAGATGAGTTAAAGAGTTCAATTAATCTTGCAAGTTAATATTTGCTTTAGAAAATAGTTTTGGACTCACTAAGAACGGCCAATCTAACTAGGGTCAAGACCTACAGTCAATATGGCTCTGATACCACCTCTGTCGGGACCCAAATATGCAAATCTGGACCCTCTGTATTCTCGCACTAGTCCAGATCACGCTAGTGCACACAAAGGTCAACATTTATGAAATATCACATCCATACAACGAATATAAGAATAAACGAGTACATTTAAATAACAAATAATGTTGGGACCTTATGATCGAGTTTTACATTTATTAAGCCATGCAAGGTGACAATAAAGAAATAAACTGCAATGAAACGAAATAAACTCCGGTGGCTCCATCAATTTACCACGAGCAACCGATCGATCAAGACCCTAACGCTCAACCTTCGAGAACTCCTCTTCAAAAGCGGTGACGACTCCTCCACTTCGTTGATTTGTTTAGCAAGAGTGAGTACACACCGTACTCGCAAGTCATACCACGTAATGCATTTATACATGATGGCTTATTCCAAAGAAATGGCTTCGTGGTTATTTTGCGAAAATGCAACATTTGCAATTGAATACAAATAATAGATTGAAAGCATAATTCAAAACAAATAGACAATAATAAGTTAACAAATGATTTCACAAAGGACACACAGTCTAATCAAGTTCTTTCACACAACAACAAGTTATCTCACACAAATGACCCTTCCCAATTGTTTTATGAAAATCTACCCCTCGTGTGAAATTCCGAGCATGTCCATAACCGAGGACGCGGCTATTCGAATAGATTGGTTTAAACACTCTGCAGAGGTTGTACACTTTACCCACACGATGAAACCAACCGGATCGAGTTGATCACAACAAAACCTTTCGAGACTTCATCTCAAACAATGACACTCTGGTGTGCTTTATCGCCATCCAATTTGTACACACACCCTTGGAACGACACACACCATTGGACGGGGATGCAATGAACCGTCCCGCGATGTGACATATCACACCTCCAACCATCACATAGCTTAAATACAACTGAGTTGTCAATGTCAAGACTCCATAACTTACTAAGTCGAGCCCACCCATACTAGGCATGTGGTCGCACAGAAGGCCCAGTTCAATGGCGCACAAAGTTAAGTCCTTAATTGACTAAGGCAAGACTTCGAGCTTTAACCCAAATCACAAAGTTTAATAAGCACACACTCCACCATTCACACGAATCCACCACTTGCCTCGGTCTAAATCTTTTCCCACCTGTTGATTAAGTGCAACACATGCCATCAACGAGTAATAGCACACAAGACACACAGATTCATCACACAGCCCATAATCACTTAGTCAAGTTTATAATTGCAACTCTCACATGGAATGATGACTCGTGGCATGGCTAAGCGCCTAATCGTATCTAACCAACCCACGTTGGTGCTACGATAATACCAACTAATTATTAACCAACCTAGGGTGACAAAAGATCATGGTATACAATAGACAAGGTGGCATAACAATTTGGATTAATAACTACACCCAAAAGCATGTAAATAAATACTTGAAATAGAATGCAATACATTGAAACAAAGTATTTTGAAAACTGGGTTCAAAATGATCAAAGGTATAACTTGCCTTGGAATAGATCTAGATATTGGTCTTGGTCTTGAGGTGCTCCTTCTTCTGCAAAATTTCCCGAAGTATCGACGTCTACTCGCAAACGAGACAAAAGAAACAAAACAAATAAATAACAGAGGCAAAACAAACTCCAAAAATTAAATAAAATTCATAAATAAATAGATCTGAATTTTATATGAATTTACAAATTTGAATGGGCTCAATCGGAGTTCGGATGCAAAAGATATGGGCTTTGGAAGATTGGAAAAATCAATTAAACCCTAAATTGGATTTTCTCGAATTTCCCGAATTATTTTTATAAAGGAAAATCGGATTATTGCGCAATGCTTGCGCCACGGAGAATTTCCAAAAAAAATTAAATTTAAAAGAATTCGACATGTGGGACCCATCGTCGCCTCGTTCACGCGGGACGAGTGCACCAACCGAGGAGGTCCGCGCGCGTGATCGCCACGACGCTGCAGGCCGGCGCCGACTTGGCGCCACGCTGGCGCCACACCAAAGACACCGCCGACGCCGGCGCCGAGTGGCGATAACGGCGGCGGCGGGGCGCTCGGACCCGATGGTCACCGGCGAACGCGGCGACTTCGCCAGCGATGAGTGATACCATCGTGTAGAGGAGGCTAATGCGCACACATGGGCACCGGTTTGAGCACACAGGGTTGACGGAGATGGCCGTCGGCGAGGAAGAAGCGGCGGAGAGAGCTCGGGTTTTGTCGGACGGACGCTCGGCGATGCTCGGCGACGAGAGGGTGCGCACGAGGTAGCTGTGACTTGTCGATCACAATGGTGCGGTCGGGGAGCAAGGGCGACGACGACGGCGCAATCCACCGGAGAAGAAGTTCGGCGAAAAACCCTAAAGCTTGCAATGCGGCGCGCTAGAGCGATCGGGCGGCGAGTGGCGGTTTAGGGTTACGGAGGCCCAAGCGAGCTAAGGGAGTATTTATAGACACGAGATGCCGAGATTTGAAACCCCAAATCGGATCCAAACAACCGTTTTTGAATTCCAAGATTTTCGGAGATTGAAACCGGTTCGGGTTTGATTTGGTTTGAAACGGATATGGAATAACCGAGATATGATTTGGCGGGTCGTGCGAAGAATCGAGCAATGGATACGCGTTTGTCGGACGCGCTTCGAGCTCCAAAGAATGGCGGGCGAGCGCGGCGCGAGGAGAGAAAGCCGCATGGAGACGACGACTTCGGTCGCGGTCCCACTGGCAAGCGCAATGAGGCGCGGCGAGCGAGCGTCGATGGAAATCCAACGGCTAGAAGCGAACGCGGCGAAGCGAAGCGAAGAGATCGTGAGCAAAGCCACGCGGCGACAATCCAACGGGTCAAGGCGGGTTGAGCGCGCGCGTCCGACGGAGACGAGGGCACGCGTCGAGCATCCAACGACGAGCGCGGCCGGGCGAGATGGGTCATGCGCGGTGAATAGTCTTGGGGCTTGCCCAAGATCTTTATTCAAGGATTTAAAATAGGTTTTTCTTTTAAATAAATCCAGAAAATGCAAATAGCAATTAGAAAATAGCAAATGACTTTGGAAAATTTCCAGAAAATTCTACAAAATATATCCAAGCATGTAGAATCTAAATAAAATAATTTTGACAATTGTTGATGTTGGGATTAAGCACATTAAATCAATTTGTCCTTAAAGTCCATATTAAGCTTTTTAAATTAATATTCAAATAAATCCAAATGATGAATTTTCTTGCTACCAATATTTAAAAGATTTTTAAAGCTCTGAAAATTGGGATGTTACACATAACCACCGTCTTTGGTGGCAAGGTATGCTCGCTGACTGGGGCAGTCCCTCATGACGTGCCCCATTCCCTTGCAACGGTGGCACACAATCCCAGTGGTACGACCAGTGGAAGCAACCGACAAAGAACTCTTGGCTGGTGCCTGCACACTAGTAACTTTACTTACCTCGGGTGCATGTGATGTGGTCGAGGTGTCTTTGAACGCGCCCTACTCGTGGAGGGGGCAGCAGACCGTGTAGCTGAAGGTGGGGCTATTTTGGCTTGCCCCGGCACTGGTCGTGGTGTTGACATGCTCCCAAAGTTGTTCCTTGGCCTCTGTTGTCGTCCCTACAATTCCTTTTCTGCCAAACATGCAAGTTGGAACAATCTAGGGACGCTATCATATTCTTTGTAATCCATTATGTCCTGAATTTCACATCTTAATCCTCCATAAAAACGTGACATTGCATCTTCTTCACCCTCAATAATATCACAATGCAACATGCTAATTTGTAGCTCCTGATAATATTCTTCTACGGATCTATTACCTTGGTTTAAGCGCTGCAATTTATTACGCAAATCACGTTTAAAAGAAGGTGGGACAAATCTGTTACGCATAGCAACCTTTAAACCATCCCACGTAGTAGGCGCTAATCTTTCGGTGCATACCCTATTCCACCAAATGATGGTAAAGTTTTTAAATTCACTTGTGGCTTGCCTAACTCTATGCACTTCGGGAACTAAGTGAGCATTCAATTTCTGTTCTACCGTCATCTCCCGGTCTAGATATATTTTAGCATCATAAGCACCCGCAAAAGATGGTATAGAGAACTTAACTTTAGCATATGGATCATCATTAACACGTGCATTATGTTGCTGAACATTATTACCTCTCATACCTTGACGGTTGAAGTTCGGTCGGTTCCGTTGTCGTGCATCAAAGGTGTCGTGGTCGTGCATCTCATTATCATTATCAAACTCATGGTCATGGGCTGCACGATGAGGTTCCACACGACCAACGTTTGGTGGTCGGTTCACCATTCTTTCGAGGCGTGTAGTGAGCGCCGCAATACTATCGTTGATTGAGTGTTGTAATGTGATCGTGGTAGCTTGAAGCTTCCTGTCGATGTCCTCATTAACGGTAGTGCGTTGTTCATCCAATAGCGTCATGAGCTCTTCCCTCAAAACACACTCTTGCGCATCCAATCCTTCACCTGACATGGTTAGTAGGAGACAAAAAACAACACAAAGGTATTATCCCTATCACTATTAGTTAGTCGGAGGGTGGAATCACACACTTTCAAGCGTCTTACCAAGCTCTTATGAGTTTCTTACCAAATTGCAGCAGGTGGTCTAATCGGCGAAGGTGGGATGTACGATCACGGCGGAGGCGAATGCGAGGATCCAATCTGAGGGTCGAAAGTATGTGGAGCTCGGACAGGCAACGTTTAGTAGCAAGGAATAGCAATAATGAAATCAGATTAGCAAAGCTGAACCAAAGCCCAGAGTACTCGACACAGTTGCTGGTCTAAAAGTGCCCCTAACCCTAGCACAATACTGACCGAACAAGGACTCGATACAAAGGAGTCCAAAGGATGCAAGGCTGGAACTGGTCGTAGACCACTAGGGGTGGTCGAATTGCTTCTTCTTCTTTTCTTTTGCACTTTTTTTGCTTCTTTTCTTTTCTTTTGCACTTTTTGCTTCTTTTCTTTTCTTTTGTACTTTTTGCTTCCTCTTTTTTTTGCAAACGTGACCCAAGCCCAAAATTCTTCTGTTACCTTTTCTGGATCCTATGAGGTGATTGGGTCATAAACTTTTTTCGGAGAGCAGGGGTAAATAGGTAATTAAAAGATACTCTCTCTCTCTCTCTCTCTGAACTTGGGCTAGTTCTGTTGCGGTTACGGAATCCAACCAGGGGATCGAATCCGACCAGGTGGTAGTTCCTGAGTGGATGGTAGAATGGGTGTCGCTCGAAAAAGGAGGTCGTGCGTCCAGGATGGATGGTGGCACGACGGGCGACGGTGCTGACTAGAGACCCAGAATGCTACTCTAAACCAGCAACAAAGACACCGACGATGAACTCGAACTCAACAATGCGAAAACTGAAAACAAAATTGCGAAAGGCACAAAGTGGTTTGGACAGCGGAATAATTACGATCTAAAACTTTTTGTAGGACCGTTTTTCTGGACTCTAGGTGAGGGAACACAACTAACAAAAGGGAATAAACGAAATTACCTAACGGGCAACCTTCGCTCTGATACCACTTGATGAATCACAGCGGCCCGATCTTCCGATAGGTTCGATTTGGTTCGTCGTGAGGACGTTGACGCTTCGAGGCTTCCGACCAACAGATCGTCACCTCGCAATTCGCTACACCCGCACGCCTGTCGTTATCGACCACACTTGCACGCGATCGACCTTACCACGAAGGTTATTGTTCCTGCAAGCAATCGAAGCAACTCACAAGAACAAGGTAGATGCAATCTGAATTGTATTGCGGATATGGATGAAGTTTACAAGTGGGGTTCCTCAAATCGATAATCGGCGAAACTGCAATTGGCAGAATAATCTAAGAAAAACCCGCTCTAAACTATGGCAGCTACTGTATTTTTATAGGGGAATGTGAGGAGGTCGACCTAGGGTTGTGCGGCCGTGGGATGAAGCGTACACAACCTGGACTCCGACCTCGTTACGTTTACAAAGTCTTATTAGTTTCCAAAATGGTGACGCAGCACCTTGTGTTGCGTATTTCTGGTAGAAGATCTGGTCGTAGGACTGGTCCTAGGGTGGTCTTGAGGAGTCCATGCTATCTTTGGTCGTAGATTGTGTCCAACGAGTACTGTGCTCGCTTTTCTGGTCGTAGATTGCTCCAATTGAATCAACTAGTTGTAGGTCTTCTTGTAGTGGTCGTAGATCTTCTTGTAGTGGTCGTAGACCTTCTTGAACTGGTCGTAGTCCTAGATTCCTGAGTACAAGTAAATCATCTCCATTAGGCAGCATCATAGAGTTCTCAAATAATACACTCAGCCCTAGAAACGACTTTACCTGATCGATTAAGTGATGTGCTCTAGCTCTTGTCATAGGACCGTGTAGTTCAGCACCTAGATCTGGAGGGTCTTGTGTAGTGCGTGTATCCGAAGGAGGGATGTCCTCATCAGGTGCCATAGAAAAAATATATGTCACAAACGGTGTTGCTAAAGGAGAAGGAGAAACTGCAGGTGGAGCGATGTATTGAAGCCATTCCCCGGAAAGCAAAATCTATTCGTCGCGCTACTGATGTTAGATTTTTTTTACAAGAAAATAAGAGAAGCAAGATGGATCAGCAGAATCTCAGCTAACACAAATTAGAAAAACTTGAAAACGCTATACCTTTTCGTCCCACTCGACGGTATAGGCTATGACC
Source organism: Hsuehochloa calcarea (assembly GCA_036346395.1). Lineage (NCBI taxonomy): Eukaryota > Viridiplantae > Streptophyta > Magnoliopsida > Poales > Poaceae > Hsuehochloa > Hsuehochloa calcarea. The sequence goes on along the minus strand of CM070610.1, from coordinate 78,268,710 downwards.
ATTTGATGCACGCAAATCTAAAAGCTCCCTGACTACTTGCATTGCTACTCTCGAACTCTCCACTCATCGCTTATTTCATCTCATCCCCCATTCCTGATTCTCAATCCTCCCACATTTGATCTCTCCGGTAGGGTTCTAGAGTACGACCGTGGTATCGATCGCTCAGCGTGTGGGTGCGACGAGAGCCCCTCCTCCTTGGCACTTTTTCCCTCCTCGGAGTGCTCCTGCCCGGCGTGCGGGTGCGACAACGAGCTACTCCTCCATGGCCCTCTTCCCATCCCTTCATCCCGCTCTCCTTTGTGTCTCTCTTTGCTCGGATCTAAGATGGTCATCGGAGGAGGAGCCGAGGAGATGCACAAGCCAGCGGGGGAGCAGAGGTGACACTGGGCTAGCGGCCGGAGGAGGTGGCGCAGCTTCGCGGCGAGGTGGCAGGTGGCTTGTTGCAGGAGGCAGAGGCGGCGAGGCCGGAGAAGCAGCCGCAACTCGCGGCCGAAGGAGGAGGAGGAGGCGGTGTGGTCACGGCCGGGGAGGTGTGCCACTGAACATGTGTTTGAGTTTTGATTTTTTGTGAAACTTTGTTGAAACCTGTGAAACCTTTTCTAAAACTTGTTGAATCTTTTTTAATTTTCTTGCGACTTGTTGAAACCATAGTTGTCAATTCCATTCTGGTTTGTCTCTGAATACGTCGGTACAGGTTAATTTCGGCGTACTATCCTAGATTTTAATATAATAATATATATTTATTTGTAAATATATATATAATTATATGCACACATAATTTCACTTGAAAGCTCACTTCAAATACATAACAATAGAATAAAAATGACATATAGTTCAATGAATTCATAAATACAAAGGTCGTACATTGTTAAATAATACAACATGAGTTCTTAGCTTCATACATTCTACCATAGTCTAACGTAATTTCACTTAACAAAGGAGTAGTATTGGACTAGGCCTTCCAAGCTGATTCGAAGGAGTGACAGCTTCAATTTTGGCCGGTACTGGAATGACCGGAATGGCCGGTATTGAGGCTGATACTGGATTGAAGCTACGGTGTGCCGATTTAGGTGCTGGTATGGCATATGTTCCGGCCATTTCGGCTCGTACCGGAGAAACACGCTGAAACCTCGTAAAACCTTTTTGAAACTCTTTCTATGAGAGCCCGGAAAATTAGACTAATCTAATTAACATTAATCACTAATTAGCAGTAAATAAAATTTTTCTAAACACAAGGAACACAAGAATTAATTACATCAAATCAGATCATGTTTTACAACTTTGAGTACATTACAAAGATATTAAAATAAAAACTTGCATTGCATATCACCGGAGCCTTCCTTGAAATCTCGTCAGTCCATAGCCGTCCAGTCAAACCATCTTCCTCGACCAAATCCGAAACACCATTCCCAACTTCATCGTCCTCCAATCAACCATAAGACCATTAGCAGTTCAAAAATAATAAGATAGAGTTGTAATAAAGTGGATTGCCGTCGGAGTACCGTAGGAATCATCACGGCTTCCAGATCGACCTAGATCAGTCGGCACCCTGAGTATCGAGACTACCCACACCAACCTAGGTTAACCGACACCTTGATTCTCAAGATACCTAGGCTAACCCAAATCAGTCGACACCTGGATACTCATGATACCTAGACCAACCTAAGTTAATCGACGCCGTCTTATTTTCATAGGTTTCATCACTCGGCGTTATAGAATCCAACACCTACGTATACCAATTTGCCTCGACTGCAGAGAATCCCTCGCATAGCGAATTGCCAGCCAACTGACCAAAATGCCCTCAGCCCAAAAATATCTGGTGAGAGCCATTCAGTTAGCACAAGGGCATAAGAGTCCCAAAAGAACCACAAAGGCAAGGCAAGGCAGCCAGATTCATCCCCCAGCCGAGTGCATCCCCCATTAAAGCCAAGCACCATCCAGGACACCACTGAAGGAAACCAAGAGCAAGACAACCAGAGCAGCCAAAGAATATCATGAACAGGGCAATCTGGATAGGAGCATGGTAAAAAGGAACAGGATCATGGTAAGAAGGGGAAAACACAGCGTAGAGATAAGCCAGCCACGAGATGCATTGGATAAGGGCAACCAAGTGCATTTCCCCTCAGCCATCCTCCCCATAAAACAATACACAAGCCTCATTCACATAACCAAGCCACCACCTGGAGCAAGGCACAGGCAAGTGATAAGGGCAGCCGAATGCACCTCCCCCATTAGCCATCTCCCTCACATTAGCTCATTTCTTCACAGCCAACATAAGAGCCTCACACAGAAGCCCTCCTCATTCCCATCTCATTCTTCTCAGCCGAAGGCACACAAGAACTAGCAAAGCCCTCCACAAACCAAGAGCAAAACAAAAGAGTAAGAACCTCCACTGCCCTCCACATCCCAAGCACAAGCCAAGCCAACCTACCAAAAGCAAGAACCACCAACAGACAAGCCTCCCACTGCCATTTCCCCCTCCCACTTCTTCTCAGCTGAAAGGTAAGAACACAGTAGTAGCCAGGGAACAAGAGGAGGAAGGAAGCCAGGGAGGAGCCAGAGAGCAAAGGTGAAGTCGGCGGCGGCTCTTGAACCGCAAGCAACCACCGAAGGCCACACCGGGACCAACAGCAGGAGGACATCCACCCCCACTGCCGGCCTCACCATTTTGATCATCGGTCGCAACCCCAACCCTCAAGTAAACCACCATTTCCCCCACAACCATTTTACCATTTTTCTCCATACTCATGCACCTTGTTCATTCCACAATAGCAAATGTCTCTCAGTTCATCATCATCACATCATCATCATTTATTAGTTCATCGCGGAGCAAGGGAGGGATCAGGGAGTAGAGAGGAAGGGGAGGCATTACCTCAGTGGAAACCACAACCGAACCACCACCATCACCTTCCATGTGCATCAACCCAATCCATCTCCACCAGTAGCAAGCCCACCCCAGCATCATACTCTTGCATCATCAAAATAAGCAACCACATCAGAAGAATAAAATCCACAGCAAAACAAAGTGAGCAAAGGGAGGGTGCGCTGGTAGCGGCGATGGCCGGCGGCCGCAGGCCAGCCGACCGAGCCACAGGAGCAGCCAGAGACGTAAACCGGGGGAATCAGGGAGGAGCAGGACCGAGGTGGAGCCAGCCAAGGGAGGAGGCGCACGTGGGGTTCGGAGCAGGGAGACCCGGGCCGAGCGCCGGCGCCGGCCGAGGCCGAGCCGGTTGGACCGGCGCCGGTCGGGCAAGCGAGGGGAGATCAAGCCGGAGCGGCGGCGCGCCGCCTTCGCGCGTCGGATGAAGAGGAGGCGGCGCAGGAACCAGAGCAGACCGGAGTAGGGCGAGCCGAGGGAGGAGCGCAGCGGCGCCGGTGGCCGAGCGCAGCGCCGGCCGAGACGGGAGAAGAGGAATCGCCAGGGAGAGAGGAAGAGAAAGGCGGAGAAGAGAGGATACGGAGAGGAGAGGCAGAGGGGAGCGTGGGCGTCGGCAGAGAGATAAGGGGAGAGGAAGAGAGATTCGGCCAGGGTGTGGTGTCGGCGGCCGGGTTTAGGTAGGGAAGGGTAGTTTAGGTGATTAGGGGGTTAACTAGGGGAATAGGTGATTAGGGAAATAGGTAAATACGTAGTTAAGTAAGTAATTGATTGGGAGATTAGGTGTAGAAAATTAAGTATAGGAAAATTTAGGAAGAATCGGTATAACTCGTGTTTATTTAATGAATTAGAGCAACCCAGTTTGTGTGTAAGGAAGTAGTCATAGTGACGCTCACCTGGTAGATTCTTATAAAGCGTAGCAGAGTGTAAGCTCGAGTAGTAGTGTGTGTCGAGTGTAGAACACGAGTTCGGCGATTTCGGCTGTAGATCAAATGTAACCGTAGAACGATTTTAGCGAGAAAGTGCTAACTGGGCCAGGATCCAAAAAAAATATTGTTAAATTAAAATTGGCTAACAAAAGAAACTGTATTAACATCTTATACGCCTGCTATCACACAAAATTCACTAAGTATTTATTTATGTATTTATTATTCGCACCGTCGATTAATTGCAGAAAAAGAACCGTCGCAGGCGGGAGTGTCTGATTTCGATTCCGTCGACGCTGATCTTTCCTACACTCCTAAAGGCAAGCTTTTCCCTTGATCATAAATATATCTATATTAAATGTAAACTGTATTTTACTGTATCCTACATGTATTGCATGAAAACTATATTCAAAAACCTTAAAATCGGCTAATGAAAGGATGAGAAGAGATAAGAAAGCAAAGATGATGAATGGTTTAATATTATGGCTGGTAAAGGGGACCCATGGCAGGGGAATAAGATGAAAAAGAAAAAGAATGACGATGATGATGATGATGTGGCAAGAGGTGGGACCCCTTTACATAGGGTTAGTATATAAGGACCAACAAAACTCTCACCCGGATCAGAGGCCGTATTTAAGTGCCAACCATTTTCCCGTTTTGGCGGGCAGAAAATACTACCTTGTTACGTGATTATTCTCTCCACAACGGGTTAGTCATGTTGCATGGGTTGAGTTACGGAAGAACCCAGGACCGGTGTAGAAAAAGTCCGAAAGTGGGGGATCCAAGGTATGTTGGAGTGTTGGGTTAGCGTCCCAACTAACATTACTAGAACTCAGTGGTGGCAAAGTCAGCACCGACGGAACGTAATGGGTGGAGACTTAATCACGTAACCTGGAAAACATTTTGTATTCTGAAGTTGAACCCGCATCGAAGGAAATGCTGGGGACCTGGCTCATTTAGAGTTCAGAATAGCTATGGGTAAAGTGGTACAAGCCTGCACAATGCTATACAAATCATAAATTCATGCCAGTCTCCTGGATTGGAGTCCACGGGAACCGCCAAGGGTCTATCCCCTATTCGAGTGACAAGTAGTCTTTTTCAGTATTAAAATCTGCCACCTCTTTAACGAGTTATTATTTTCAGAAAAGAGATGAGCTAGAAAATGTAATGACAACAGAGATGAGTCATCCAATGCATTTTTGCTATTAATGCTTGCTAAGTACTTTTGTACTCAACCTTGCTAGTATTCTCCTTTGTAGATCCTAGTCCGACCAGGAACTATCCCGCGTGGGATGATGGACATGCAGGTACCGAAGAGACCACAGGTGGCGAGGGCATGGGCTTTGGAGACCAAGGCATTTGGGCGCTCTTTTCGACGCATAGACGACCAGAGAAGCAAGAAGGGCAAGCGATGGGACCCAGTCCCATTTCGAAGTTGTAAATTACTAGTTGTAAATACCATAGACATGCGTGGTGTCGACGATCAAATCGCCGATCTTATGAATATATAAATGAAAAGAGGAAAAATGTGTGTATCTCCTAGGAGTGGATCTGACTTGCTCTTTATTGCTATGAACTCACGATTACAAGCACTGAGAGTATCTAAAAACACAACACTTTGCTATATCTCGCTTGATGTGCTTCTATAGGACTGTTGCTGATGTCTGTCTTGACCTCTCAATGCTTTCTAATCGGCTGTGTTGTGATGTGTTGTCTCGTGTCCCCCTTCCGGCCTTCTATGGTCCTCCTTAAGTACTTGATGAAGCGGTGGCAGTTATCCCATGAAGAGACATCCGTTGGGGAATGACGCGTCTGGTCGGGAAGAGGCAGTAGTTTGACGGTTCCACCAACTGCAGAGGCAGTTGGTGAAGATGTCAACTGTTCTGCGGTTAATGGTTTTAAGAAACGTTACAACATCAACCGGGATAGTGTTGTATTATGCGGAATATGAAACACGTGGTTTATTCATCACATAGTGAGTGGCGTGGTCGGGGACTCGACCCAGACGCCTGTTCATAGCTTTACGAGCACTTACCTGGTCGTGGACTAGGTTTGGAACTTTGTCCGACCAGGGTATTTATTATATAACTTCTGTAGTACCTACGACCGGTTAGATCGGTGGTCTTAGAAGTTACGACCACGAAGACGTATGGTCTTTATCATATATTAAGATAATATATGAATATTTTAATCCTCAACAGCTAGCCCCTGAACTTTTAAATGAATGTTGGTCGTGCGGACACGTTCTCCGATGCAATCATATCGGACAGACCTCTCATTAAATGCTTTGTGAGGCTCGAGGCGGTCTCAGATTCATTTTAAAGTTGAGAAACCACTTTGGAAAAAGCAAAAAGCCTTTCTGTCCGCCAGGCGAAAGGGGATTTGCCCATTGGACTTCTCTCGGGGTCGGTTACAGTAAAGTGACTATAAAACGACCTCGACTGGGTGTTTTGAACCTTTACGCCTTTATCTCCAAGAAAATCTTCCTTGAGTTCTTCACCCAAAAAGATAAGCACCATGTCGGATCTCATCACAAACTGGTCGATCTCCGATCTGAGCGGGAGAAAGTTAGAGAGTTTAGAGAAGATCGGATTGCTACCCGACAGGGAGTTGATCTCCTGGAGATCGGCTTTTGGGGAGCACTGCCCAAGCGGCGAGGAAGGAGAAATCCCGGTGTTCCTCGCGTATGTTGAGTGCGGGCTCAAGCTTCCAGCACATTCTTTTCTCTCCCAAGTGCTGGAGTTCTATGAGGTTGAGTTGATCAACCCGGCTCCCAACGCCATTGCAAACCTGAGCATCTTCGTCTACCTCTGCGAAGCATACTTGGGGATTCCACCGACGATGGAACTCTTCAAGTATTACTACCGGATGGCGAATACGAAGAAAACGACCAGCACCCCTGGGGAATGTACCCTAAGGCTTCATGACGGCAAGGCCGACGAGTACATTCGTATGTACTCGAAGTCCTCTTGGTCGTCATGGAAGAAGAGCTGGTTCTACATGAAGGTTACGCGAGAAGACGGCCTGTATTACAGTGGTAAGAAGGCGGTCGAAAACTCGCGTTGGCGTTCTTCCTCGAAGAAGGAAGGAAATGTTGGGAGATGGATTGAGGCCATCCATGTCCTGAGTGTCAGGGGTTTAACCTCCTAGCATGTCGTAAGGGATTTTTCCATTCGGAGGATTAGTCCCTTGAAGATTAGGGCACGCTCGATGCTCTGGTTTATCGGTGGCGATGATGCTACCAAGGATTCTGATCCAGGTAATTTTTCAGAAAATCCCGATCAGATTATTTTGCGAGTTGATTATTTTCGCAAAAACTAAGACCTTTCATTTGTATTCGTAGTCTTGTCTTCTGAGGACGTCAGAAATAGGATCAAAATGATCTGTGCTGGCGAACCTGATGACAAGGCTAGCTTTCCTCAAATCCTAGCACTTGCTAGTGTTGAAGAGAGGGCTGAAAGACTTAGGGTAAGTGTATTAACTTCTTTTCACCTTTTCGGTTATTTTCGATCAGTTCTAATCCTCTTTATGTGTAGTTGGTCGGACTCATGATCAATGAGGCTACGGAGACGTGTAAGCCTATTGATTATCCGACCAGTCTTGCGATCGCTGAAGACAGCGGTCACACTGAGGTAAGTAACTGAAAGAAATAACTTCTGTAAGATGAAGTATATTCTTCACCTGATTAATTTTGTTTATTAATCCAGGTGGCAATCACTGAGTCTCGTATAGTTGTCCATGAGACAGCTGTTCCGGAGACTAGTGAGACTACACTTTCTGATCCAGGGATCAGGGACCTTGCTTTCGACCAGATAGTCGAGAACATTGCTTCTGAATTCTTGCTGGGAAGTGTAGAGGTTGCAACCGTACCTACCAGTTCTGAACTAGTGAAACCGGTTGAAAAGAAAAGAAAAGCGAGCGCAACGGACTTCAAGCCGGCGCGCTACAAGGTTAAAACAAAAAAGACAACCAGGTATGTTTAAATAAATAATCATATGAAAACATACCTCATAATCCCTGATGAATTTGAACCCCTTTTTGTTTACTCTTGTCCAGATCTGCTAGAGTTCCGGTCGCTTCCGACCAGTCGAACCCAGTAGACAAAGTGGTCGAGGGTAATTCCGACCAAGGCTTTCCTCAGGGAAATAACCCAGAGGAAGAAATGGTCGGGAAAGCCCCCGAGCCAACTTCGGTACCGGAACCTGAGCTAGATCCTTTGATGGTAGATATGCCATCAGTAGAGGTAGAAACTCCTGCAGAACTTCCACAGGTTTCTGAAGGTACTTCCTCCCAGTATAACAAGTTCTCTTTCTTTCCTCGACTTACCGTGAGCAAGGAGCTTGAGAGTTATTGGGAGAGAATATCGGATCGCCTAACGTAGGCGGAGCCTGAAATTTTTTTTACCGATTACAATAATGTCGTAATTCGGGTAAGTATCTCCAATCTTCTCCATAACCTTTCTTGAAGTTTACAAAAAAAGTTTATGGAAGAAATGCTACTTGTGCAGCATATGATCGAAAACCTCGCTATGGTCGGAGGACTAACCGAGCTAGTCAGGATATTAGAAGAAAAGCACTCTGAAATAGAGAGTAAAAATTCCTCTTCTTTTTTCTTTTTAAGACTTTCCTTTTATTTATTCTCCCTTATCAAAAATTCTTTTGATAGATTTAGAGAAAATAAAAGAAGAGGCTTTAGCTGAAAAGGCCAGAAGAATAAAGCTTGAAGAAGAACTTGAGCTAAGAACCTACGATCGAAGACTTGACGACCAAAGAATAAAAAGCTTTTGGATGATTCCAAGAAGAGAGAGGAAGGTAACTGGTCGTAGTCATGACTCAATATGTCTTCCAATCTTTTTACTTAATACTTGCTTTATCTATGCAGAACAAAAACAAGCATTGACCAGAGCGAAAAAAGCTCTGGAATTTGAGCAGGACAAGGGGGAAGTTCTCGTGCTCAGTCTGGACGAGAAGATCACTACGCTAAACAAAATGCTTTTTGATATGGGCGCGGGATCAAGCTTGCCCTCCTTGAGCGACCCAATGGAGAAGGTCAACTACCTAGGCTCTTTATTGGAAGAGCTCAAGGTCTTGCTCAAGACTACTAGGGAGAATTATGCCCATTCCGTTAAGGAGTCTATTGCCTGTGGAGTCAGTCTTGCTTTGGCAAAACTGAAAGCTTCCGACCCATCAACTAACCTTCAAGCCATCGAAGAGGATTTCAATTGCTTACCCGCAGAGGCAAATCAGATCCTCGCAGAGATGAAACCTCTAGGCGAAAAGGTCGAAGAAGAGATGGAAATCGGATCTCCATCTAGCAGTAGTTAACTTAGGCATTCTCTAGTAGTTTATAAATGTAGGCAGGAGAAAACAATGTAAAGACTTACCTTTCTCTTATCAAAATGGAAAAAATATTCTTTTATTTATCCGGTCGACTTGTGAATTTGTATCTTACCTAGCCCCCGACTGTTATATAGTAGAAGATCTTTACAATATAATAGTACTACCTGAGGCCAAGAATATAAATTCAAATCTCAACCATTACTTGTAAGTATGTACTGATCGATAAAAAACTGATCGTGGTAATACTAGGAAACCTTTATGGTCGGAACCGTGTAGGTTTCGGCTAGTTGTAAATCTGTTTTTAATGATCGAAGTACTTTACTAAGACAACATATGGTCAGAAAAATAAAGAATTCTCCTTGATAAGAGGGAAAAACATATGTTATAAGTAAGAAAGTGGTTTTATTTCTATGCGATGCTCAATACTGGTCGGAATGAACTTAGCTAGGAAACAAAAGTACAAAATATGTTTCGCAAAACGTATTCATGCTCTTAGTCCGACTGGCAGCGAGGATCGTAGGAAAAGGACCGTCGCTAGGAAGCTCCTTCCAGTGGGCGGAACCACGTGCGAAAAAGGAGAGACTTCGACTAGGAGGCTTTCCGTGTCCCGACCAGTAGCCAAACAAGAGTAGAATAGAATTTTGAAACATCAATTATATATTTCATAATCCTGAGCATATGAACCGTGTAACAGCCCAAAATTTCAAGTTTGGTTAAAGTTTAAAACTTACTTGGAATTGTGAAGTTTCTGAAATTTTAAAAACTTTTCTTTAAACAGTTTTAGGCTAAAATAAATTTATTATAAAAATATATTAACAACCTAAAGTTGGAATTATTTTATTTAAGTCCAGAAAAAGTCTAGAGACTTTTGTGAATTTTTCTAGAATTTTTAGAATTTATTTTCTATTTTCTAGAGCCTAATTGAATTAATCTGATTAATTAAATTCACAAATCAATTTAAAAATCCCTAAAATAGTGTCGGGCCGAATCCACAACTGTGCAGCCCAACCCTATTTGCTTTCCGGCCCAATTGGCCCACCCTCAAGACAAATTTATCTATCCGGCCGTCGGATTAAATCCGACGGCGGCAACGCCCCGCTCTCTCTCCCTCTCTCTTCGCACGACCCCACCTGCCAGTCCCTCCTCTCTCGCTTCCACGTGGGCCCGCGCCTGCTTCTTCCCCGCCGCCTTCTTCTCCGCACGGCAGCCGCGCAAGAATCGCCATTGCCGCTGCAGCGAAGCTCGCCAACAGCCGCCTCCAACCGCCCGCTCCTCCGTAGCGGTCACACACGACCCGCGCCCACCTCCGCACGACCCCCACCTCTTGCCCCTTCTCCGCGTCGCGCGCCGCCACGATCCGTAACCGCCGCCGCCATGTCCCCGACGCCGCCGACGCCTCGGACCCTCGACCCCTATAAAAGCGGCCCATGCGCCCTCCGTTCGCCCATCCCGGCCGCCACTCACTCACCTCTCTCGTCGTGTGCTCGCTGGATTTGAAGCTTCCTCGCCACCGGCCACCGAAAATTGGAGTTCCAATTGCGTCGCCGCGTCCTCACCGCCGCCACTACCCGCATCGCCATGACACCGCGAAGCCAGTGCGCACCTCGCCTTCGCCGGAGAACCCTCGGAGCCGCCGTCTCGTTGTCGCCCGAATCTCGCCGCCGCTTATCCCTCACCGCCGCCGCCTCAGTCCTCGTCTCGTCAGTGGGTGAGAGCATCGGGTTCGCCGCTTCCCCTCCTCTATTGCACACCGGCGCCCGCCAAGGCCAGAAGCCGGCGACCTTGGTCCCATGCGCGGCTGCTCTCGCCACCGTGGCTCGCCACGCGCATCTCGTGGGTGCCACCTCAGCGTCGGATCCAACGTGGATCCGACGTGGCACCCAACCCCACCAAATCAGCCCCCCCCTAGCCAAATTTCGTGGGCCTGGTCCATGTAGACCGCATCTATGACACGTGTGGCCCACCGGCCGGATATTTTTTTATTTCTAAAAATCTTAGGGCTGATGTCACCATTGCGCAATAACTAGACTTTCCCTTAGAAAAATAAATCAGGAAATTGTTTAAATGGCATATTTTTTATTAAAACTAGTAAAATTCATATCTTTTTCATCCCAACTCCAAATTGGGTGGTTCAAATTGCTAAAATCTTAGAAAATTATTATCTAGCTAAATAAAATAAATTTATTTCATTTTGAGTCATTTTAATTTGTATTTTTGAATTTATTTGAACTCTGTTTGATTTGTCGTATTTTTACGTTTAGACTTCGACGATTCCGGGGAATTTGATCCTACCGAAGATTTAGAATTTCAAGACTTCAAAGAAGGCAAGTTATACTTTGACCATGTTGATCCTAATATTTTAAAGTTATTTATTCAGTTTCTAAATGATTATTGCATGCATATTTCTATTCAATTATTTTATTTCCCAGTTTAAATGCTTAGTTATGCCCATCCTATTGTATAGCCAATTTGTGTGTTGATTGTCATTCCCTTGTCACCCCTGGATAAAAATGATAGACAAAATAACTATGCTTAGCAAATTCTTAGGTCATGATTAGGATTTTTGGGTTAATTTAGCCAAATCATTTCAAATTGATTTAAAATTTAATCGATGGTATGGTCTTACCATAGAGATTTATTAAAGGTGGTTTTAATTAAAATGAATTGAAAATGGTTTGGACTTGGGTGAAAAGGATGAAAATGGTTTGGACTTGGGTGAAAAGGATGAATGGTGGGTGCAGGTTTATGCACGGGTTTAATCTGGTTAGGATTAAAGCCCAGGGTTTGATTTGAAAGATGCCTAAGTCAATTAAGGACCGGCCTTTGAGCGTATTTTGCTACGCCCTATCGTACTACCACATGTCCTGTATGGGCAGGACCTGGCTAAATAATCTGTAACATTCCACCGTAGTTGTGCCATGATGATGTGTGGGTGTCAAGATGACCTACTTTTATATATTCCCACATGGCGCATGAGGGGGCTTGAGTCCGGCGGGTGGTTAACCCAATGGAGGCGAAACCTTAGCGAGGCAAGACTATGGTGGGATGACGCATTGTAAAAGCCTTGACACGTGCTCTAGACTGCTTACCTAAGGTAGTGAGCAGTGGGATCGACGGATGCCAAATAAACTAGAGAATTCTTGTCTTGTGGGTTAAGTTGTACCACCTCTGCAGAGTGTAGAATCTATTCGAATAGCCGCGTCCGCGGTTATGGACATGCTAGCAAAGCCACTCCGAGTTAGATTTGTTTTTGGTTTTAAAATATTTTCAAAAGATGATTACAGGAGGATTCATCCTTGTGATAGGAGGGTATCCTTCACCAATCAAATATGGAGGTTATCCCCATTATAACACTGTCATTTCTAAACTTGATTTTATATATAGTATAAAAATGGCCTTGGAAATTCATATGATTATTTAAACCTGAAAATGCCGCTTTATGCAAATAACCCTGCCAATGTCCTATGACTACTGTATGCATGCATTACAATTCAATATTGGGTATGACTTGCGAGCACGGTAGTAGTGCTCACTCTTGCTGAATATCTTTATTCAGGAGAAGACTTCTACCAGAACGGTGAGGACACCGATGCCTAGGCTACGCCCCCAGACGATTGCCTGTGGCAGATCGTTTTGGCCTACTACTGCTGATTTGCTTCTGTTGTGTTATTTAATTATTTGTTTATTTGGCATTTGGGCCCATTTGTATTAAACCCTAAATTATCATGTTATTTATGAAATACGTGATATGTTTGTGATAGCATTTATGTAACTGTGTACACTGGAAATCCTGGACTACTGTATGAACACAGAGGATTCGTGATCTTTCGTTCCCGGGTTCGACAAACCGCAGTCGACCAGGATTGGACAACGTCATATAAATAACATCACTTGCTTCTCTAAATTTAATTATCAAATTTAAAGGAATTAAACGAAATGAAATGAAAAGAAGAAATTAAACAAAGAACTTACGCAATTGGTCAATGTTCCATGAATTTGACAAAACCCTACCGTCTGATATGGCTAATCGTGATCGAGCACGGCCTGCAACTTCGACCACGCAGTAAGGACCTTCCCATTTAGGGGAAAGTTTATTGCGCCCTGCTTGGCTCTGAATTTTTCTGAGAACCAGATCACCTACAGCTAGGTTGCGAGGTTGCACCTTACGATTGTAGTACCTTCGCATGGCTTGTTGGTAGATTGCCGAACGTATCAAATCTTGGTTTTGTCGTTCTTCAAGGAAATTGATGTCGTCGAGTCGATGTTCTTCCTGATTGCTTAAGTTAAAACAATCAGTGCGAGCAGAGCCAATTTTTAATTCTGGAGGAAGCATAGCTTCGGCTCCATAAACTAAAAAGAAAGGTGTTTCACCGGTCGCACGACTGGTCGTGGTCCGGACAGCCCATAAAACAGAAGGAAGTTCTTGAACCCAAGCCCCTAACCGTTTTATTAACTGGTCGAATACTCGGCGTTTTATCCCCTGTATTAGGATACCATTGGCACGCTCGACCGCTCCATTGCTCTGTGGATGAGCCACTGAAGCGAAATGGATCTTGGTTCCTAGTTCTTCGCAGAACTCCTGGAAATTGCTGTTTGAGAACTGGGTACCATTGTCCGTGATGATACGACTGGGTACACCAAATCGTGTAATCACGTTTTTTGTTATGAACCACTTAGCGGCTTCAGCTGTAACTTTTACAACTGGCTCGGCTTCAATCCATTTTGTAAATGTGTCAATCATGACGAACAGGAATTCGAAGCCCCCGGGTGCTCTTGGGAATGGTCCCAGAATGTCTAGTCCCCAGGTTGCAAAAGGCCAAGAAAGAGGGATTGTTTGCAAAGCTTGTGTCGGTGATGTACTTGTCGGCTATGAAATCGACATTATGCGCGCCGTCACGAGCTCTTTTGCATCATGAAGGCGATTGGCGAGTATCCTTGCTGAAGGCTTTACCCCCAAGGTTACAGAGGAATGATGTGCTCCACAGACTCCTTCATGAATTTCGGTTAGCAACCTAATGCCAGCCGATTGAGATATGCATCTCATCAACACTCCATGAGATCCTCATTTATACAAGGTACGTTCGATTAGAGTGTATGATTTGGCCTTTCGTGCTATACGATCAGCCTCTACATCATCTTCAGGAATTAGGTCATGCTGAAGATAATTGTAGATCGATGTCATCCAGTCTCTACCTTGATCGTCACCGATCTGTGGAGCATCTAAGTTATCAGAGTCAATAGGATTGACTTGATGTAAACTATCGATGTTCTCGGAATGCTCGACTACCGAGGGTGAATCGAGTTGCTCGAGAAAAACTCCCGGCAGGACGGTTGACCTAGTAGAGGCCATCCGTGCCAACTGTTCTGCTAGAAAGTTCTCCTTTCTAGGAATATGTTGGATCTGAAAACCGAAGAAGTGTTTTTCGAATTTTCGTACTTCCGCCAGATAGGAAGACATCTTGGTACTCGAGCATTGGTACTCTTTCCCTACTTGATTCGCTACTAGTTGAGAATCGCCTTTCATTAGCAATTTGCGAATCCCGAGCGAACGAGCTGCTCGGAGTCCTGCCAGCAAACCTTCGTACTCCGCCACATTGTTTGTAGCGGGAAAGTTACACTAGATGGCATACTTGATGTGTTCGCCGGTAGGGGATATCAAGACGACTCCAGCCCCCGATCCTTTAAGCATTAAGGAACCGTCAAAGTACATTGTCCACTCGTCGTGGTGCTCGTACTCAGGCCCTTGCTTAAGTTCCGGGTTTGTCCACTCGGCAATGAATTCTGCTATTGCCTGAGACTTTATGGCTGTTCGTGAGATGAAATGGAGGTCGAACGTCCCTAGTTCTACCGCCCATTTTGTTATTCGTCCTGACGACTCCCTATTTCCAAGGACTTGACCTAAGGGATATCCAGTGGGTACAACCACTTTGTGGGCTTGAAAGTAATACCTTAGTTTCCTTGAAGCCATAAGGAGACTATAAAGCAACTTTTGTACCTGTGGATATCTTTCCTTTGGACCATGCAAGACTTCACTTACGTAATACACTGGTCGCTGGATGTTTTCACGTTCTACGACCAGTACACCGCTGACAGCTTGTGGCGTTGCAGCCACGTAAATCAACAGTGTTTCCCCTGGTCTTGGAGAAACTAAGACCAGGGTGCTCGTAAGGTACTCTTTGAGCTTTTCAAAGGCATCATTCGCTTCTGTTGTCCACTCGAAACTTCCATATTTCCGAAGGAGTTTGAAAAAAGTTAGTCCTTTTTCCCCTAACCTGGCTATGAAACGACTTAGCGCTGCCATACAGCCGGTTAGCTTCTGGACTTCCTTCTTCGTGATCGGGGGGCGCATATGATGGATGGCCGATATCTTCGCCGGGTTTGCTTTGATACCTCTAGCCGAAACTAGGAAACTAAGCAATTTTCCAGCGGAAACCCCGAACACACATTTCTCCGGATTCAACTTGAGGTTATGTCTTCTCAGGTTATTGAAAGTCTCTTTAAGGTCAAGCATATGGTCGTCGGAGTTGACACTTTTCACTACCAAGTCATCAACGTAGGCTTCCAAATTTCGACCTATTTGTGGGCTGAAGGTTTTCTGCATTAATCTTTGAAAAGTTGCACCAGCGTTTTTGAGACCAAAGGGCATCTTTACATAACAGTAAGTGCCAAATGGAGTGATGAAGGAAGTTTTCTCTTCATCTTCTTTACTCATACTAATCTGGTGGTACCCTGAGTAGGCATCTAAAAAACTTAATAACTTGCACCCGTAGGTAGAGTCTATAAGTTGATCAATGCGAGGAAGGGGGAAATCATCCTTCGGACAAGCTTTATTAAGATCTGTGAAGTCTATACACATCCTCCATTTCCCATTACTCTTCCTAACCATTACAGGATTAGCGAGCCATTGAGGGTGATGTACTTCACGAATGAATCCAGCCTTTAAGAGCTTGTCAATCTCAGACTGGATGGCGTCCTTCCGGTCCGGTGCGAAACGCCTGAGCTTTTGCTTAACCGGGTTTTTGTCGGCCGGCGCTTCTTTGTGCTCGATCACCTCCACAGGGACTCGGGCATGTCGGACGCTTGCCATGCGAATACATCTGGTTTGCTCGGAGGAAGGAGACGGCGACTCTTCCTATTTAGGATCGAGTCTGCTCGATCGAGACCTTTGGAAAGGATCCACCATCATTGTCTGACATGGCGTTTTTTGAAGGAGCGCCTTCATCGAGTGGAACCTCTTTGGTCTGGTCGGACGGTTTGGGTGTTATCTTGAGTGCGGGTGCTTGACTGCGCATGATGATGAGTCGAAATTTACGGTCGGCAGCTCATCGACCAGTTCTAAAGACCTTCGATCACATGCGTATGCCATTTTGCGATCTCCACGAACCATGATCACACCTTTTGGTCCTGGCATTTTCAAACTTTGATACCCGTAGTGCGTGGCTATCAAGAATTTTGCTAATGCCGGACGACCAAGAATTCCATTGTACGCGGTTTCAAAATCAACCACATCAAATGAAATCCTTTCTGTTCGGAAATTATCAGGACTTCCGAACGTAACCGGTAAAGACACTTGTCCTACCGGTTTGGCGGTAGATCCAGGAACTATGCTATGAAAGGCATATTTCACCGGTTTTACCTTTGTTCTAGGAACCTGCATATCTTCTAAAGCTCCCGAAAATAAAATATTTAAAGAACTACCACCGTCTATTAAAACTCGATTGACTTTGCAATTATTAATAGTAGGCTCTACGATAATAGGGAACCTACCCGGTCGAGTTGACGAGACGAGGCAGTCTTCTTTGCCGAAGGAGATTACGGTATCCGACCACCTTGATGGTTTGGTGATGATCGAAGGTTCCGACAGGTTGACCTCTCGCTCCATGGCTTTCAGATGACGGCGCGAGTCGTATGAAGAAGAACCTCCAAAGATCATATTGACCGTGCGTTGAGGCTCCTGGTACTCCATCTCTTCGTCGTCATCCTTTTCCTTTTTGGAACTTATTTCCCCCAACTCCTGAATTGCGGGAAGCGGGCCTTTACCTGCATAGTAATCCTCCAGCTTCTTTTGCCAAACACGACAGGTGCGCAAGTCATGCCCTGCTTGTTGGTGAAGTGGACACCACTTCTTACCTTTATTATGGCTATCGGTCGGAACTTTGGTTTTGCCCCGACCGGTATAGTCCTTCTTACCCTTGAACGGTTTATCTGGAACCGCTAGGACTTCCTTGGTGCCCATTTTGCGGTGCTTCTTCTTCTTGGAAACCTTCTTGGGATTCTTTTCTGACTTCTCAAGGCTAGGTTGAGGGATTTTATCTTTTTGATCAATGGCTTCATTCCATTCAACCGCCTCACTAGTGGCTGCATATTTATCAGCCATGTCAAAAAGTTCGGCGGTTGTTCGTGGAGGATTCATAGCGATATCCTCCGTAAACCGCCGATTCCTTAGACCTGCCTTGAATGCCTGAATCACAGAAGATTCTGCAATCTCTGGAATAGAATTTCGAACCTGGCTAAACCTTTTGATGTACTGACTGAGAGTTTCCTTTGGTTCCTGCCGAGTTCGATGGAGATCATCCTCCTTTCCAGGGCGATCGTACGTACCCTGGAAATTCACAATTAATAGATCGCAGAGTTGTTCCCAAGTATAAATAGATCCGACCGGTTGGTTAAGCAACCAAGACCGAGCAGATCCTTCCAGAACCGTGGGCAAATAATTAGCCAACACGTTTTCATTACCACCAGCAGCTCTGATGGCGGTGGTATATATTTGGAGAAATTCCAATGGATTTTGAGATCCATCGAACTTATCCATGTTGGCTGGTCGGAACCTATTAGGCCAACACACAGCTTGGAGCCCTGCAGAAAAGGCTCGACAACTGTGGTCGATTCATAGCGCCTTCTTGGAAAAGGTGCCGATAATGATCGATGGGAGATCGGTTTCTTCGATTTGAGCGCCGAGGCTCCGTCGTCCGATCCGATCCGCCGAGACGTTATCATGACGTCTTTGACCATTAGCATGGTTCAGATGATGACGGAGATCATCTGGGCCAAGCAGGTGCTCTCCTAGGCTAGGGAAAGAGGTCGTTGTTTGAAACAATCTTCTTCCTTCATGACCTACTGGTTGAAATCGCCGAGGAGGTCTAGGTACCGGTGGGTAACCATGCTGCCCTCTACTGAGGGAGGAGCGTTGAGATGAAGTCACCGTTAGACTTTGTGACATCCTTTGCCCCCTGCACGCTTCCGTGCGCTGCACAGTTCGTTGAAGAATTTCCGATACCTACTCCACCAATTGGGTAAAGCCGGAGCTTGGCCGAGCGAGTCGATATTAAGAATATCTTGAATACGACACAAATTCTGAACCGTTACCGAAGGTCTCAGAGGATTCATCGAAGATGTTGGCGTTCGGAGACCCGAAGTTCCTCTGGACCTTTGGCCTAACTCCGTCAGGCCTGTCATCCTTGGTGGGGCTGCACCACGCGTATTAACTGATGGACGTACATCAGCTCCGTTGCCTCTGGTAGGTGGTGCTTGATTGCCCGCGCCATCTCCATCAGCAGGTGGTGGCGAGGCAAGGTGTGCAGGACTGTGCATGGCATCATGATCAGTATTTCCGATCGCGTTAACCTCATGCTTCCAGCAGTGATCTTCTGAGGAGCTTCCACTGTGACTAGTGGAGAACTTCCTAGTGCTTCTACCAGAGACTTCCACGATGGAGACCGGTCGGAGATGAGAACCTCCTGAGGTCTTCGTGGCGGGCTCGATCGATTCGACGAGTTCCGATCGAATCTCGAGTTTTATCATCCCGCTCGGCCCATTACGGGTGAGGTCTCATCGACACCGCTACGGTGTCGGTTGGTCCCTGGAATTTCCAGAGGCCGTTGGTGAATACCTGTCAGCCATGATTGTGTCAAGGGTATATTGACCCTCGGGTTGTGGGGCTGAGGTGTTATCACCTTTTTCGCCGATCGGGGAAACCGGGCTTGGAAAAATATTCGGACGTTCCGAACTGGTCGGAACGACCTGTCCCTCTGAGAGCGCCTCTTGGCGCAACGATGTATCTTCATCCATCCGCTCAAGTTCGCTGTCGTCAGCGACTTGCGAACCATCGGAGGAGGATGAAGATTCTCCATGTTGCATGGCCTGGATGCAGGCTTCCATGTCAAGGTTGGAGTAGTCATCCAGGTCGAACCAGTTCTCCTCATCCCATGTTCCTGCCATACTTGCAATTACGAATATGAAGAAAACGGATGAGTTGAGCAAAGAACCTCTTCAGAAGTTTTGCACTATCTTCCCCACGGACGGCGCCAGCTGTCGACGATCAAATCGCCGATCTTATGAATATATAAATGAAAAGAGGAAAAATGTGCGTATCTCCTAGGAGTGGATCTGACTTGCTCTTTATTGCTATGAACTCACGATTACAAACACTGAGAGTATCTAAAAATACAACACTTTGCTATATCTCTCTTGATGTGCTTCTATAGGACTGTTGCTGATGTCTGTCTTGACCTCTCAATGCTTTCTAATCGGCTGTGTTGTGATGTGTTGTCTCATGTCCCCCTTCCGGCCTTCTATGGTCCTCCTTAAGTACTTGATGAAGCGGTGTCAGTTATCTCATGAAGAGACATCCGTTGGGGAATGACGCGTCTGGTCGGGAAGAGGCAGTAGTTTGACGGTTCCACCAACTGCAGAGGCAGTTGGTGAAGATATCAACTGTTCTGCGGATAATGGTTTTAAGAAACGTTACACCATCAACCGGGATAGTGTTGTATTATGCGGAATATGAAACACGTGGTTCATTCATCACATAGTGAGTGGCGTGATCGGGGACTCGACCCAGACGCCTGTTCATAGCTTTACGAGCACTTACCTGGTCGTGGACTAGGTTTGAAACTTTGTCCGACCAGAGTATTTATTATATAACTTCTGTAGTACCTACGACCGGTTAGGTCGGTGGTCTTAGAAGTTACGACCACGAAGACGTATGGTTTTTATCATATATTAAGATAATATATGAATATTTTAATCATCAACATGTGGCTACTGTTATGATAAAGATATACAGTTTCTATCTTATTGTTCTGCTGCGTAACTCTGATAAAAGTTTACTATTCGTTGAAGCAGTGTTCTACTGAGCAGATGAATAATAATCTATATACATAAATGTGATTATCCTAGGGTAATAACACAGGACGTCGCACTTTCCACGAACGTGAAACCTCGTAAAATCTGAAACCTAAAACCTTATGAAACCTAAAACCTTACGAAACCTGAAACTTGAAACTGATACAGCAGCACTCAACACAAATTGTGGCCCGGCATTGGTTGGCCCAGGTGGCGTGCAGACCCATGGCAACGTGGCAACACTATTTCATGGCCCAAGCGGAGTTGGACTCTGCCATTGCCGCTGGTCCTCCTGTTCCTGTCTGTTCAAACCAAAGAGTCACAGGCGAGGCGATTGCTGTCTGCTGCGTTGGACTACGATACAAGGGACGGAACACCATTGGAGTTTGCATCGCATTACATTATGATTTCTTAGCTAGCACAATCCCCAAATCGATGGATGGATCACACCATCTTTGACAGAAACTAAACCCTAGCAGTAGCACAATTGAGGCCAACAAAGTCGGGAGTACTGGTTTGCAAGCAGCAGGTGGAGGTGGAGGTGCAGGCGATGGATCCATGGAAGTGGAATGGCGGATCTTGCCATGCATTCATGGATGGTCGGAGGATCCCCTGACGAGGCCGAGGTTGATGATTCCCCATGCGCTGCGTGGCCATTCCTTCTCCTCGGCCTTGTCCCTCATCACCCTGCCCCACGACACCCACCCCTCCCACGACATCCTCTTGTCCCAGCTGCTCCCCCACTCCAGCAGCAGCCGCACCCCTTCCTCCGCCGCCGCCGCCGCCTCCCCGTACCTCCCCGTGTTCAGCAGCACCTGCGCCAGCGCCAGGTGAGGCTCTCCCACGAACGGGTTCTTCTCGATGCTCCGCCTGAGCAGCTCCTCCACCCCCTTCCAATTCATCATGCCTTTCCCGCCGTCGTCGCTGCATGCGGCCTCCCAGTACAGGTCCCTCGCCGCCATCTGCTCGCCGGGGTCCAGCACCCGTGTGCACCCGTCGAACACCGGCGGGATCACCAGCTCCAGGTCCTCGTCGTCGCGGCCGGCCAGCTTATTATCTGCCTCCATGTACATGATCTCCTCGTCCCTGGCCACGAGCCTGTAGAGCGCGGCCAGCCTCGACATGGCGCTCATCCACAGCCCCGGCTTGCCACTGCCCGGCCACAGCGCGCCCCAGTTGTCGCTGCGGAACTCGAGCCGCCCGTCCTCGTTGCCGAACAGCTTGTCCTGGTAGTCCGTGTACTGGTCGCTGAAGTCGGCGATGGTCATCAGGATGAACACCGCCATCACCCTCCGCGGCAGCGCCACCGGCTCGCCCGTCCGGATGTGCCCCACCACGATGCCCTCCGGCGGGAGGAGCGACCGCAGCTTCTTGCGCCACGGCTCCGACGCGTCCGACGCGCCGCTCCTCCTGGCGGCCTCCACGGACGCCTCCGACGCCGCGAGGTGGGCCCCGAGCTCGCCGTCGGTGTAGCGGTGGTGGAGGTCCTCGTGCATCATCGTGTGGCGCGGGACGACGCAGAAGAGGTGCACGAGGCGCTCGGCCTCGGCGCCGATGATGGCGCGCACGTGGTCGCGGCTGACGTCGGGCTCGAAGATGGCGAGGTTGACGTAGGAGTTGGAGTAGGCGGAGTGGTAGAGGCCGCAGCGGGCGACGGCGTCGGGCGCGCCCCAGAGGCGGAGGATGCGATAGACGTTGAGGAGGTGGGCGAGGAAGGTGCCGTGCTTGTGGTAGCACTCGCCGGCGCCGGCCGAGCAGAGAACGGACACGAGGGAGGACAGATCGGGGTCCACCTGGCAGAGGTCGCCGCGGAGGAACGGCCGGGCGGCGGCGAGGAGGGACGGCAGCTGCTGGGCGTCGGGGAGCTCGGACTCGGAGATGCGATGAGAGCCACCGTTGTTGTTGGCCATGATGGTAACGTACCAAAGTGAATACCGATCTGATGGAGGACTGGCTTGACTACTTGTGGAGGCTCACTTGTATCGTGTGGACAGCTTATTTATAATTAAGCGTTGTTGGACTCTCTCTCCCCCCTCTGTGTGTGTGTGTCTCGGAAATAAATTAAAATTTTACTTATCATCTCTAGATACATCGAAAGAGTCTTAGAATGACTAAAATAATAATCGATATAGTACGTGTTGGACCTCACCCGAGTGACCAGCTAGCTAGCTGTCTGTATACGCTTGATACTGACGAGACGGCACCGATCGACAATGCATGACGCGTCTATATCCATCGTCTGTACCACACCCTACGACTACTCTCTACTTGCGCTAGCTGTCCAATCAGGCCGATTTGCTTTGTCATATCTGTATGTAACATGTATCTGCAGCTAGCTATCTGACGTCCCATTCCTTCCTTCCGTCTCGATCACTCTCAGGCCTCGTCTTAGTCGTGAGTCCCATTCATCGTGTGAGTATATATTAGTCTAATATTCATATTTTATCATAAATTTTTTAAAAAAATTATCTCATCGTCGTGCTCAATCTACAATGCAAGTGATCCGCCGATAACTTATTTTTGAAAAAGATCGATGGAATCTTTGAGCTTCTTGCGCACCAACTTGACCAGTTGGGGTATGGGGGAGTGGAGAGAAGGCTATGGGGTGGCCAACCGTACGCACGGGAGGAACTGAGAAAGAATGAGATCCAATGGCTCACATCTCACGAAGAAAGATAGATTTAACGGCTCACATCGCATGAGAAATGACGGACCGCCACCAATTCTTTCTTTTAAGATATATATATATACACACACACGAACATATGTAGTGTTAATGAGTAATTCAGTGCTAAGGTGCTAATACCAATCTTGACCGTTGGAGGTGGGAGCATGTATGGTTTTTTAATGAAGACGCATTAATGAAGGTGCATTGAAGGTGGGAGAATGCAAAGTGATTAAATGATTTAGAGGTGGTAGCCCGTATTAATCTTGTTTTTTCAATTCAGATCCAAAGGTCAAGATTGATATTAGCATCTTAGCACTGAATTACCCATTAGCACTATATATGTTCTATATATATATATATATATATATATATATATATATATATATATATCCTTTTTCCTACTACTGGGAGTAGTTACTTCCTATTCCGTATCTCATAATGTAGGAAGTATTTTGTACAACCGAGAGTATGTATGTGTAGTATACGAGTATATAAGACCACCTAGGTGGTATTCACACTTTTTCAGGGGTGGTATGTATAATTTTTTATACATACTATTTTTTATGTCTTCAACAAGCTTATCACACATCTAACTAGTGTATATGATAAAATTGAGGAGAATGACAAGGTCGTCATATTGACGTCACCTCTACCTCCATTATGGAAGAATTTGGTGATGAATATTCTCGTCGGGAAAAACACTTTCAACTTCGATGAGGCACTGACATATCTATTGGAGGCAGAGTCCTTGAAGACGTCGTCGGATTCTCATCCTCAGGTGATCAAGCATTGGCTGCCATACGTATTGCACGCAAAAGCAAAAGTCACAGGAAGAAGAAGGGCAAGGGCACACGAGTATGCTAACTATGCGTTGGACGGAAACGGGACTGAAGGGAGGTGAATAGGAACACTACCTCATCTTTACCTTGATTGGATTCAACTCAATTCTCAATACAATAGCTATAAAGATTGAAGTACAAACACAACGTAAGTCTTGTATTGAATCCAATCAACACCTCGAAACACAACAACAACAACAAAAAAACCAAAAACTCAAATCAAAAAGAGTTGGGTGATCAGACCTCCAACATGATAAACAGTGGAATCAACACGAAAATCAAAATCACAAATCGACTCAACTTTTGATACGGTGATCCAAATCCCCTCAAATTTGAACCATAGCTCATCAAGAAGGCCAAAAACATATTACAATTGACGATCGAGAAGATCAAGGCCAAAGTTACATCAATTTTACAAATGAGGGAAGGAGGGCACAACAACCTAGAAAAATAAAACATTGATCCTAAAACTTGCTCGTGGGTAAAAGATTATCAAGATGATCATAGATGCATTCCCACATGTCACAGCAAGCAATATCACAACAAGAAATTAAAGGAAAACCAAATGATCACCAAAATTTCATAAGTCACCAAAGAGAGCAAAAACAAGAAGAGACACATCTTGAAGGTACCTTGCTTGGATTGATTTGAAATAGATGTTGGTTTACAACCACTCTACCATGGATGATAAATGCTCAACACTTGAGTACATAATCAATCTATCTCTCACAAACCCTAGCATCAACTATTCCAAAATCCTCAAATCACATATTAGGGGTTTTCTCTTGGAAGGATGTGAGAACTCCACATCTGGAGATTCCCTTTTATAGTGGAGGCTAGGCTGAAAGAGAAGACCCCAACGGCCACCCGTTAAATCCCCCACACAAACGGGTCTACACTCACGCACGCTTCTCAAAGCGGATAACGAATCGAGCTTCCCGATTCTTTTTCTCCATTATCTTTATCTTCACTTTACCTAAACCGCATCTGCTTGCACCCGATCATCCTCGTCGTTGGCCGACGTCGACCTCTAAGCCTCTTGCACAATAATAGACTAAGAAATTAATTCTAAGAATAAGTTTTTCATAACTTTATTCATGTTAATCAAAACATGCATCATACGACACATATGCACTGAAAACCATGAATTTGACCTAACCTACAAACATCGCTGCCTTACCCACCAACAAACAAGATAAAAATCGATCAGGAGGCCACCCATGGTCGGTCTGACCGCCATCACATGGACTTAGCCAAATAGGGTTTAGCAAGCTTACACGAGTATGCTATCTATGTGACGAAGAAGTTAATATGATAAAAGACTGTCCAAGTTTGAAGCAAATGATGGGTGCATGCTCAGTGGCGATAGCGAAAGATGATTCAGACGTATTAGTTGTCAGTTAGTCATGTATTTCTCATGGATGGATATTAGATTCATGTTGTTGCTTCCATATATGTTCGGCGGGGGAGATATTTGATGAAGGGTCTCTGCGCCCAGCATGCGGACTATTCACTTAGCGGATTGCAAAGAGTGCAATTACTAACGTGGGAACGATTACATTGGAGATGTATAATAGAGCACATCATACGTTGGCGGGAGTTCGGTATGTTCCCAGCTTAAAGAAGAATCTAATTGTTACAATACAACTTCTCAGATGTATTAGATCAATACTGTAGTGTATATATACTACAATACAAACCCTAATAAGGACTAATGGGCCTCATAGCCCATAAATACATATGGGCCATATACACATATACATAACACCCCCCTTCAAACTTAACATGGGTCAGGAGGATCTGAAACATTGAGTTTGGAGAGATGGAAGCGATGTTGTTCTCGAGTTTGAGCTTTAGTGAAGAAATCAGCAACTTGAATCTCAGAAGGTACATACTGAAGAGCAATAGTCTTCTGTTGACAATGAGAACGTGTGAAAGATGCATCCACACCAATGTGCTTAGTCACTCATGCTTCATTTGGATCGATAGTAATCAGATAGCACTAGTGTTGTCACACAGGAGAGATGCAGGAGTACTGCATGATACACCAAGATCAGCTAACAACCAACGAAGCCAAACAATCTCTGAAGTAGTAGTGGCCAAAGCTCGAAGCTCTGCCTCAGCACTAGACCGTGAAATTGCAGTCTGTTTCTTGGATTTCCAAGCAATAAGTGAAGACCCAATAAATATGCAATAGCCTGAGACAGATCGTCTATCAACAGGATCACTCGCCCAAGTAGAGTCAGAGTAAGCATGAGGCTGAAGCTGAGACGACCGAGAATAAAAGAGACAACGATCAACAGTCCCTCGTAGATAACGCAACACACGTAGTAGGTGAGCATAGTGAACAGACGTGGGAGAAGAAACAAACTGACTGAGCATATGAACAGAATGAGCAATGTCAGGGCGTGTGACTGCAAGGTAGACAAGGCTCCCAACAATATGACGATAACGAGAAGGATCTTCAAGCAAAGTGCCATCGATGGGGACGGTCAAGATGAAGCTCCATAGGAGTAGCGATTGTCCGATTGTCGGTGAGACGAGCGAGCAAGTAGATCCACGAATATAAGCCGAGATAGATAGTAGCCATCATCTGTGTGAGTGAACTCAATCCCCAGAAAATAATGTAGACGACCCAAATCTGACATCAAAAATTGCTCACTGAGTCGTTGCTTAACAAAAGCAATATATTCCTTGTCATCTCCAGTAATCAGCATATCATCAACATAGAGTAAGAGCATAGTACGACCACGTGGAGATGTATGAATAAACAATGCGAGATCATGATTACTCGGGAGAAACCAAAGATTAATACAATCGAATCGAACCTCTCAAACCAAGCACGAGGAGCCTGTTTGAGACCATAAAGAGCACGACGAAGGCGACAAACATGACCAGCAGGAGCCACAACACCTTGAGGTGGAGCCATATAAACCTCCTCCTGCAAATCACCATGAAGAAAAGCATTCTTCACATCCATCTGAGAGATAGTCCAAGAGCGAACAGCAGCCACAGCGACAAGAGTGCGAACCGTTACCATATGAGCAACAGGAGCAAATATCTCATCATAATCACGACCATATGCCTGCTGAAAACCACGAGCAACTAGTCGAGCCTTGTATCTCTCAATAGAACCATCAGATTTTGTCTTAACTTTAAAAATCCACTTGCAGGTAATAGGAACAGCATGAGCAGGTAAAGGAACAAGATGATGAGGATATCCCTCCTTCGGATACACGTACTACACAAGACCTTCCAGATTTGGGTGTTGGACTACAAGGTCCTATGACAAGAGCTAGAGCACGTGACTTAATCTATCAGGTAAAATCGTTTCTAGAATCGAGTGTATTATTTGAGAACTTTATGATCTTGCCTAATGGAGATGATTTACTTGTACTGTAAATCTAGGCCTACGACCGGTTCAAGAAGGTCTCGACCACTTCAAGAAGGCCTACGACCAGTTCAAGAAGGTCCACGACCGATTCCGAGGCCTCGACCACTTCAAGAAGGCCTACGACCAGATGACTCGTTGGGAGCACTCTACGACCAAAGAGGCGAGCACAGTACTCGTTGGACACAATCTATGACCAAAGATAGCATGGACTCCTCAAGACCACCCTAGGACCGATCCTCGACTAGATCTTCGACCGAAATACGCGACACAAGGTGATGCGTCACCGTTTGGAAACTAATAAGACTTTGTAAGCGTGGCGAGATCGGAGTCCGTTGTGTACGCCTCATCCCGGCCGCACAACCCTAGGTCGACCTCCTCACGTCCCTCTATATATATCGATGCCGCCATAGTTTAGGCGGTTTTTCTTAGATTATTCGCAATTGCGGTTTTACGCGATTATCGGTTTGAGGAACCCCACTTGTAAACTTCATCCATATCCGCAATACAATTGATTGCATCTATCTTGTTCTTGTGAGTTGCTTCGATTGCTTGCGGGAACCATAACCTTCGTGGTAAGGTCGATCGCGTGCAAGCGTGGTCGATAACGACAGCGTGCGGGTGTAGCGAATTGCGAGGTGACGATCCGCTGGTCGGAAGCCTCAAAGCGTCAACGTCCTCACGACGAACCAAATCGAACCTATCGGAAGATCGGGCGCCGTGACTCATCAAGTGGTATCGAGCTAAGGTTGCCCGTTAGGTAATTTCGTTTATCCCTTTTGTGAGTTTTGTTCCATCACCTAGAGTCCTAAAATTTCCTACAAAAATTTTTAGATCGTAATTATTCATTGTCCAAACCACTTTGTGCCTTCGCAATTGTGTTTTCGGTTTAGCGTTGTTGAATTCGAGTCCATCGTCGGTGTCTTTGTTCTTTGGTCTAGTCGTCGTAATCTAGTTTCTAGCGTCGAGTCTTTCTTGTGTCGATCATCTAGACACCCCCAATTCGACCACAACACCACCCCCATACGACCACCTACTCGGATTCGGCTTCTCCACTGATCGGAAGCGAGCGCTGGTCGGATTCGACCAACCACTCGTGTCAAACAACCCTTTTATTATCTTGTTGCTCTCGGACACCCCACCACCGGTCGAAAACAATCGATGGTCGGATTTTTTCCATAGCTAAAGTTCGAGAGAGAGAGAGAGTATCTTTTAATTACCTTTTAACCCCTGCTCTCCGGAAAAAGTTTGTGACCCATATATATCCATAGACCCAGAAAAGGGTTTTGAAAAGTTTTGAGTCAAGGTCACATTCGCAAAAAAAAAGAAAAAAAAGGAAACCCTAGATTGGGTTTTTGCAGTCCAAAAAAAAAAGAAAAAAAGAAAAGAAAGAAAGCAAAGAGTGAAAAAAAATAGAAGAAGAAAAGAAGGAGTTGCTTTATGATTTTGGATCCGATTGTGTTTGTATCCACCCTATCCTTCCGTTTGCTTGAGCTAGTTCTAGGAGCAGCGTTTGGGCGACAAGCGTGGCGAGTCTTGTGGACTTTTATTCGACTTTGCTAATCTGATTTCATTATTGCTATTCCTTGCTACTAAACATTGCCTATCAAGAGCTCCACATACTTTCGGCCCTCAGTTGGATCCTCGCATTCGCCTCCGTAGTGATCGTACATCCCACCTTCGCCGATCGGACCACTGCCGTGCAATTTGGTAAGAAACTCATAAGAGCTTGGTAAGACGCTTGAGAGTGTGTGATTCCACCCTCAGACCACCTAATAGTGATAGGGATAATACCTTTTGTGTTGTCTTTTGTCTCCTACTAACCATGTCAGGTGAAGGATTGGATGCGCAAGAGTGTATTTTGAGGGAAGAGCTCATGACGCTATTGGATGAACAACGCACTACCGTTAATGAGGACATCGACAGGAAGCTTCAAGCTACCACGATCACATTACAACGTTCAATCAACGATAGTATTGTGGCGCTCACTACACGCCTCGAAAGAATAGTGAATCGACCACCAAACGTTGGTCGTGTGGAACCTCATGGTGCAGCCCATGACCATGATTTTGATAATGATAATGAGATGCACGACCACGACTCCTTTGATGCACGACAACGGAACCGGCTGAACTTCAACCGTCAAGGTATGAGAGGTAACAATTTTCAGCAACATAATGCCCATGATGATCCATATGCTAAAGTCAAGTTCACTATACCATCTTTTGCGGGTGCTTATGATGCAGAAATATATCTAGATTGGGAGATGACGGTAGAACAAAAATTGAATGCTCACTTAGTTCCTGAAGTGCATAGAGTTAGGCAAGCCACGAGTGAATTTAAAAACTTTGCCATCATTTGGTGGAATAGGGTTTGCAGAAGGATTAGCGCCTACTACGTGGGATGGTTTAAAGGTTGCTATGCGTAATGATTTGTCCCACCTTCTTTTAAGCGTGATTTGCGTAATAAATTGCAGCGCTTAAATCAAGGTAATAGATCCGTAGAAGAATATTATCAGGAGCTACAAATTAGCATGTTGCGTTGTGGTATTATTGAGGATGAAGAAGCTGCCATAGCACGTTTTTATGGAGGATTACGACGTGAGATTCGTGGACATAGTGGATTACAAAGAATACGATAGTGTCCCTAGATTGTTTCAACTTGCATGTTTGGCGAGAAAAGAATTGCGAGGGCGACAACAGAGGCCAAGGAACAATTTTGGGAGCATGTCTACACCACGACCGGTCTTGGGGCAAGCCAAAACACCCCCATCATCGGCTACACGGTCTGCTGCCCCCTCCTCGAGTAGGGTGCGTTCAGCAGCACCTCCGACCACATCACATGCACCCGAGGTAAGCAAATCTACTAGTGTACAGGCTCCAGCCAAGAGTTCTTCCTCGGTTGCTTCCACTGGTCGTACCACCGGATTATTTGCCACCGTTGCAAGGGAATGGGACACGTCATGAAGGATCGCCCTAGTCGTGAGCATACCTTGCCACTACAGACGGTGGATATGTAAGTACTAGTGATATTGAGGATGAATATGTACTTGCGGCTAACATTGCAGTGGAGGAGACGAGAGAGATGATAATCTTGATGGTGTAGAGGAGCAAGTAGGCTGCTGTTGACACCGAGTATCATATGAGCCTTGTTGCATAGCAGTCTTGGCGCACAAGTGGAGAGAGTGGAGCAAAATCAGCGGCATAACTTGTTTCAAACCAGATTTCTTGTGAAGGACGAGCTGCAGAGTCATCGTTGATGGAGGGAGTCGCAACAACCTTGCAAGCTCGAGATGGTCGAGAAGCTTGGCTTGACCACACAACCCCACCCACGTCCCTACTACATCCAATGGTTCAATTCGTGTGGTAAGTTAAAGGTAAACAAAGTTGTGAACGTGCAATTTTCAGCTTGCAATTACAAAGATAGTTCTGACTTTGATATAGTACCGATGCAAGCATGCTCTTTATTGCTCGGTAGGCCTTGGATATATGACAATCATGTTTTGCACCATGGTAGAGCTAATACCTACTCGTTCTTACACAAGGGTAAAAAGATTAAGTTATTACCTTTGACACCAGCTGAGATTTTGAAAGATGAAGAAGAGCGCGCTAAAAATGAAAGAAACACCGATAAGCATAATTCTGAAAATCAGCAAGTAGTCAAACGTGTTTTCCCACCTAAAAAGGAGAAAGTGGCGTCTAGTCCTAAGTCCGAAGGGATTAAATTGAAGGGATGTGTTATGATTGCCACTAAATCTGAACTTGCTGAAATTTGTGATAATGAGCTGCCATGCTATGCTTTGATATGCAAAAATGCCTTATATTCACTTGAGGATATAGCTAGCTCTTTGCCCCTATTTGTTGCTAACCTTTTGCGGAGTATGTGGATGTATTCGGTGAGGTACCCACAGGATTACCACCTATTCGAGGATAGAGCATCAAATTGATTTGATCCCAGAGCGACTTTGCCAAACCGTCTTGCATATAGGACCAATCCGAGAGGAGACTAAGGAAATTCAATGACAAGTCCAAGATCTTTTGGACCGTGGGTGCGTAAGAGAAAGCCTTAGTCCTTGTCTTTGTTCGAGTTCTTTTGGTTCCTAAGAAAGACGGTAGTTGGCGTATGTGTGTTGATTGCAGAGCCATTAATAACATTACTATAAGGTATCGTCATCCTATCCCTAGGCTAGACGACATGCTTGATGAATTGAGTGGTTCTATTATTTTCACAAAGATTGACTTGCGGAGTGGTTACCACAGTTAGAATGAAATTAGGAGATGAATGGAAAACTGCTTTTAAAACTAAGTTCGGATTATATGAGTGGTTAGTGATGCCTTTCGGTCTAACTAATGCACCTAGTACTTTTATGCGATTGATGAGCGAGGTTTTACGCTCTTTCATTGGAAAATTTGTGGTGGTTTACTTTGATGATATCTTGATTTATAGCAAGTCACATGAGCTACATTTGAATCATATACGTGCTGTTTTTAATGCTTTGAGAGATGCACGTTTGTTTGGTAACCTCGAAAAGTGCACCTTTTGCACCGATCGAGTTGCGTTTCTTGGATATGTTGTGACACCACAGGGAATTGAGGTGGATGAGACAAAGATTGTAGCCATCCAAAGCTGGCCGACGCCGACCACTGTGTCACAGGTGCGGAGCTTCCACGGCCTTCTGGATTCTATCGGCGTTTTGTGCGGGATTTGATTACCATTGCCGCACCATTGAATGAATTGACAAAGAAAGGAGTGCCTTTCCAATGGGGACTGCGCAGAGAAGGCATTCAACTTGTTGAAAGAGAAGCTCACCCAAGCACCCCTACTCCAACTCCCGATTTTGGTAAGACTTTTGAGATTGAATGTGACGCTAGCGGGATTGGAATAGGTGGTGTATTGATTCAAGAAGGTAAACCGGTTGCATATTTTAGCGAGAAACTAAATGGGCCTAGTTTGAATTATTCCACCTATGACAAAGAATTGTATGCTTTAGTTCGTGTGCTTCAAACTTGGCAACATTATTTATGGCCCAAAGAATTTGTTATACATTCGGATCATGAATCGCTAAAACATATTAGAAGTCAAGCTAAACTGAATAAACGACATGCTAATTGGGTAGAATTTATTGAGTCGTTTCCATATATCATAAAGCATAAGAAAGGTAAGGACAATGTGATTGCTGATGCGCTCTCTAGACGTTATACCATGTTATCTCAACTCGACCATAAGATTTTTGGTTTGGAGGCCATTAAGAGTTTATATGTCACTGATTTGGACTTTAAGGAAGTGCTTGAACATTGTAAAGAAGGGAAGATATGGAATAACTATGTGCTGAATGATGGTTTGATCTATCGTGCTAACAAGCTATGCATTCCAGCTAGCTCTGTTCGTCTTTTGTTGTTACAGGAGGCACATGGAGGAGGTTTGATGGCGTATTTTGGAGCAAAAAAAACAGAAGATGTGCTGACCACCCACTTCTTTTGGCCAAAGATGAGGCATGATGTCGAGCGCTACGTGGCTCGATGCACTACATGCAACAAAGCTAAGTCCCGTCTCAATCCACATGGACTTTATATGCCTCTTCCTATTCCTAGTGCCCCTTGGGAGGATATTTCTATGGATTTTGTTTTAGGATTGCCGAGGACAAAGAGGGGGAGAGATAGTATATTTGTCGTAGTGGATCGATTTTCTAAAATGGCACATTTTATTTCTTGTCACAAGAGCGATGATGCTACAAACATAGCTAATTTGTTTTTCAGAAATCGTTAAACTTACATGGAGTGCCCAATACTATTGTCTCGGATCGCGATCACGAAGTTTTGAGCCACTTTTGGAGATCGCTTTGGAATAAATTGGGGACAAAGCATTGTTTTCTACTACGTGTCATCCCCAAACTGATGGACAAACGGAGGTTGTCAACCGCACGTTATCCACCATGTTGCGGGCTGTTTTAAAGAAGAACTTGAAGATGTGGGAAGAGTGTTTACCGCATATTGAGTTTGCTTACAATAGGTCAATACACTCCACCACCAAGGTAAGTCCGTTTCAGGTAGTGTATGGTTTTAACCCCCGTGCTCCTATTGATTTACTACCTTTACCAACCTCTGAAAAAATAAATCTAGATGCTAAGAAGCGTGCTGCATTTATTCTCAAGTTGCATGAGACCACTAAAGAGAATATAGAGCGTATGACCAAAAGTATAGGGTTCTTTGGAAATAAAGGTAGGAAAGTTGTCAAAATAGAACCAGTGATTTAGTTTGGGTTCATTTGAGAAAAGATAGATTTCTAATTAAGAAAATCAAAGTTGATGCCTAGAGTCACAGGACCGTTTAAGATAATTAAGAAGATAAATGATAATGCATATCGGTTAGAATTACTGCAGATTTTGGGGTTAGCCCACATTTAACATTTGATTTGTAACCATACGTGGGAGAAGATGAGCTTGAGTCGAGGACGACTCCAATTCAAGAGGGGGAGTATGATGAGGACATCCCTCCTTCGGATACACGTACTACACAAGACCTTCCAGATTTGGGTGTTGGACTACAAGGTCCTATGACAAGAGCTAGAGCACGTGACTTAATCTATCAGGTAAAATCGTTTCTAGGGTTGAGTGTATTATTTGAGAACTTTATGATGCTGCCTAATGGAGATGATTTACTTGTACTCGTAAATCTAGGCCTCGACCCAGTTCAAGAAGGTCTCGACCACTTCAAGAAGGCCTACGACCGGTTCAAGAAGGTCCACGACCGATTCAGCAGGCCTCGACCACTTCAAGAAGGCCTACGACCAGATAACTCGTTGGGAGCACTCTACGACCAGAGAGGCGAGCACAATACTCGTTGGACACAATCTATGACCAAAGATAGCATGGACTCCTCAAGACCACCCTAGGACCAGTCCTACGACTAGATCTTCGACCAGAAATACGCGACACAAGGTGATGCGTCACCGTTTGGAAACTAATAAGACTTTGTAAACGTGGCGAGATCGAGTCCAGTTGTGTACGCCTCATCCCACTACCGCACAACCTAGGTCGACCTCCTCACGTCCCCTATATATATCGATGGCGCCATAGTTTAGGCGGTTTTTTCTTAGATTATTCTGCCAATTGCAGTTTTCGCCGATTATCGGTTTGAGGAACCCCACTTGTAAACTTCATCCATATCCGCAATACAATTCAGATTGCATCTATCTTGTTCTTGCGAGTTGCTTCGATTGCTTGCAGGAACCATAACCTTCGTGGTAAGGTCGATCGCGTGCAAGCATGGTCGATAACGACAGGCGTGCGGGTGTAGCGAATTGCGAGGTGACGATCCGGTGGAAGCCTCAAAGCGTCAACGTCCTCACGACGAACCAAATCGAACCTATCGGAAGATCGGGCCGCCGTGACTCATCACAAGATCCCATGTATGAGTACGATCCAAAGCAGCCAACTCCTCAGCCATAGCTAACTGCCACTCAGGATGAACAACAGCCTCCTGATAAGTGTTAGGCTCAGGCACAACAACATAGAGTAAGAAAACCATATCATTAGGAGCGATAATAGTAGTACGATCACGAAGCTCATACCGAGATGACGGTGCTGGTGGGGGATCATCAGAAGGAGTATCATCAGTACTAGCCATGCCATCAAAGGAGGAAAAAGTAGTAAGCTGAGTATCAGGAGAAACCCTAGACCGACGAGTATAGTGAAGAGAAAACGGTGATCTGACTAAAGATGAAGAGGAAGACTCCACAGAAGGTGTATCAGGCGAAACAATGGGCGGAAGATAAAGAAAAGAGAGAGACTCAGCGGGAGAGGAGGACCGAGTGGCAGAAGAGTAAAAGTAAGGATGATCCTCAACAAAAGAAACATCACGAGAAATACGCATACGCCGAGCAGAGGGATCATAACAACGATAGCCCTTATGCTCAAGACTATATCCAAGAAAAACACACTCCACTGACTGAGCTGTTAACTTGGTGCGCTCACGAGGCGGAAGCAAAACATAGCAGGTACAACCAAACACTCGAAGATGGTCATACCGGGGGGGAGTGGAAAACAAGAGCTCTCCAAGACACTTTCCCTCAAGGCGAGAAGATGGTTGTATATTAATGAGATAGACAGTAGTAAATCGCATCGACCCAAAATGTCGTGGAACATGAGATGCAAGTAAAAAGTACGAGCGGTCTCAATAAGATGACGGTGTTCGTTCAAAGAACACCATTCTGAGCATGGGCGCCAGGACAGGAAAGCTGAGGAAGAGTTCCCTCAGCGGAGAGAAATTGACGAAAAGCATGGGACAAGTACTCCCCCCCTGAATCAGAACGAAAGGTCTGAATAGGAGTGGAAAACTGAGTGTGAACCATACGAGCAAAAGAGCGATAAATAGGCGTGATTGAGAACGATGTTTCATAAAGTAAACCCAAGTATATCGAGAATAATCATCAATAAAAATGACATAATAGATATGACCACCTTTAGAAGCAAAGGGAGCAGGACCCCAAACATCAGAGTGAACCAACTCAAAAGGATGACTAGACCGAGATGTACTAGTAGGATAAGGAAGTTGCAACTGTTTACCAAGCTTGTAACCCTTACAATCATAACTAGTGTCCACAATGACACGACCTAGGACACCTCGACGAGCTAATGTAGAAAGACGAGATCCACACAAATGACCAAGTCGATGATGCCACTGAGGAAAACTAACAGAAGCTGAAGCTATGACTGAAGATGCATGAACGGAAGAAGATGGAAGTCTCAGGCGATCAAGGAAGTAGAGACCCTGAAAATCTCTAAGGTGATGGCCAGTACCAACAAGAACTCCTATCCGACGATCCTGCACATAGCACGTAGAGTCATCAAACCCAACAAAATAATGCATATCAGCAAGCTGACCAACAGACATAAGATTCATAGAAAGCTGAGGTACAAATGACACTTCTGGAACAATAAAATGAGAAGTAGAGAGGGTGCCCTGATGAGTGACTGAACATGAGGTGCCATCAGCTGTTTGTACACGGGAACCATCCAAAACAGGTCGACATGATGCAAGGTGAGACTTATTCGATGTCATATGAAAAGAAGCTCCAGAATCCAAAACCCATGGAAGACTAGTACGACATGTAAGAAGAGGCTACAGCAAGACTGGCAGACCCACTAGGAGGAACATCAGATGAAGGCCGCTGCTGAGCTTGAGTCTGAAGAGCCTGAAGCTGGAATTGAAGTTGATTCAACTGGGTGGCAAAAGTTGAATCCCCAACAGGTGTAGGAGTGGTGGCAGCAACCACGCCACGACGACGACGATGAGATGCGGGTCGAAGCTCTGGATGAAGGCGGTAGCACCTCTGAACAGGATGACCAGGCTTCTTGCAGTGAGAGCATATAACCTGATTGGATGCAGCATCAGGGAGTAGAATAGGCTGATAAACCTCCTGACGAGGTGCCGCAAGAACAGACTGAGGTGGTGTCAATCCGAACAACAAAGAGCGAAGTCGAGTCTCCTCAGCAATCAATGCAGCAAGGGCCTCCTCCATGGTTGGAAGAACAACACGTCCCAGTAGTTGAGCACGAATAGACTCAAATTACGGCGGCGCGCATAACAAAAGTGAACATTAAATTCTGCGATCATGACCCGCCTTGCCAAAGACAAACAAAGACATCGAAGACAAGAATAAGGGACCATGGAGGTCAAGCTGCCGAAATGCGAGTGAAAGAAGCGTAGTACTCCTCAATAGACATCTCTGGCGACGTAAATCATGAAGAGTTTGTAAAGAGAAAACGACGTGCCGCCTTTGGTCCGCTCATAACGATCTCAAGATACTCCCACATCTTGCGAGAACTTGGAAGATCAATGAAATCCATCCCGATTGAAATTTCAAAGATCGTGACATAAGATACCCATAACACGATCATCAAGACGCGCCATCTCAGTAGCTTCCTTTACATCGCCTCTTCTCGGTCGGAGGCTCGTAGTAATATACGAGAGAAGACCAATGGACCAAGAAGCATGCGGACCGATGGCGACCACTCACGATAATTTTGACCATCCAACGATATCCGGCTAGAAGAGCACCACCCATACTAAGAGGAACATAATTACCATTAGCCATTGCACGATCAGAGAACCAGTCAAAGATGCACGCAGCGATACGGAGACGGCGAAGCACAACTGGTCCACCTGTACTTAAATCACCGAGGCGAACCGAGCACCAAACGATCGATCGGACCGAGGCGAACTCCTGGAATCAACCGAGCGAACCGAACTCCTGGAATCAACCGAGCGAACCGAGCGACCACTTCACCGTCGATCGGCCGAGGCAACTCCTGGAATCAATCGACTGATGCTTATATCACCGAGCGAACCGAGCGAGCGAACTGACTCATCATCCCTTCTCCCCTCTGGTCCACCGAGCGGCGAACCGAGCGCGGCGGCGAAACAAGCGCGTCCCTCCCTTCTCCTCCCCTCTGGTCCACCGAGCGGCGAACCGAGCGACCACTTCACCGAGAGCGCCCCTTCTCCTCCCCTCTCCTCCCGCTCAGCGTTGGCGAGACCGGCGGTGGGAGCGGCGGTGATGGGAGCGGCGGTGACTCGTGGAAGCCCGCGGCGGCTCGGCGTCCAACCCAAGCAACGGCTCACACAGAGGCGGGCGGAAGACCAGGCTTGGGCAGAGATGCACCGGCAGCGGGCGGCGAGGAACTCGTCGGGAGGCCCGGCGGCGGCTTCGGGAGATTTGGTGGCGGAAGAGCACCGTGGATGCGCACCGACGGCACCTCGGGAGATCCGGCGGCGGCTGCGACTTCTCGAGAACCCGGCAGCGTCGTCGATAGATCCGGCGGCGACTGCAACTCGGCGGCGTCGACGGACGGTGAAGAAGCAAAGGAACCACGAAGGTAAACTACTCGACGACGCAGTAGATTGGTAGGAGAAGCTCTGATACCATGTTACAATACAACTTCTCAGATGTATTAGATCAATACTGTAGTGTATATATACTACAATACAAACCCTAATAAGGACTAATGGGTCATATACACATATACATAACACTAATATCTACAAGGTTGCTTGAACTCAATGGTTGTGAGGTATGACTTTATGGTGGAGTCATGTGAGTTACTTTCAAAGGGCAGACAATCATGAAAGTATTTTGAGCAATGAAGGATACCGATTAATGGGTAATCATAAAGGAAGAGTAGCCAATGGTTGCAAGATCTAGCAGTCACAAAGGTGAAGGTACTAGCTGTTGGAGAAAAGAAGATGTGGTGGGACCAATCACGTGGTACCAGCGAGTAGGTGGAACTCGGAGGCAGTACAAACCTATGGCATGGAGGGTTGTAGGAACAAGAGGTACGATTAACTAAACTACACAACAAATGAGCTTTTAGGTGGAGGGTCCGGGTAGTCTAGTCTTGATATCGACACGTACATTGCGGTGATGTGTTGTGGTGGGGATACTCCTAAAGGTGGGAGGAAAAATATTTTTTTTTTGAAAAACAAAAATAGCGGAGCCGACTTGGAGCGAATTCGTGGAGGAACACGGTAACTTCAACGAATAAGAGTTAAGGCGGAGATTGTTGAGTATCGGTGACTCATATCTTAACATACTAGGACTGGATGTGTTCTAATAGGATTTCTATCGTAATCCTATTAAGATTATGATTCCTACTTTCTTTTGGAGGAGAACTAGGGGACACTATATAAATCCATAAGAGTAGGTTATGGAGAACACAAACCACAAACCAACTCATCAAAAACAAGAGACACATTAAAGGATTAGAGGTTAGACTATTCTTTAGCACTATATTATTATATAGAGCAAGTATCTGAGTGTCTTAGAAGGTTCGAGAGGGTTGTGAGAGAGCGACAATCCCTGTACAATCTTTTGAGGTTGTGTTTAAGAAATTTACGACCGGGTTCGCCAAATCTTTATCTCTTGCCGTGATTATTTTGTCGCTATTGTCGTGTTCTCTACGAGATTCATCTACTCTGTCCTTGATATCGTGCACGCTCGTGACGTATCTCATAACTCTAATCCAATCTAGGGGCTACCACGCATAGGAAAAGGTATCAGAGTACTACACAACAAGACTCTTGTACACTGTCTCGAGAGGGGGCAGAGCCCCTTGTGATTCAAATTTTGCCACTACATTTCTTTGTAATCTATAGAATTATATATATATATTCATGTCATATAGCTCTCTTATAGAAAATAATTTCACTGCATAGCTCGTTGATCCGATCTAGATCTGCGCATAATTAGTGAATACTACAGTATAACACAACAGTATTCTTCTACACTGCCTCGGCCCTCCTATCCTTCACGCTTTTCCCTCTCGGGCCGCCATCGTCTCGTCCCCTCTCCTCTCGTCCCGTCTTACCATGACGCCCAAGTGCGCCGTCTTCGGCCGCTGCAGATAGCAGCAGCCGGAGTTAAGATGCGGCCCGGATTGCCACCCTCTCCGAACAGGATCCGGTGATTCCCTCTTACTATAGCTACTATTAGTTTCCCCCCTTAAAGATTTCAATCAAAACCTACGAGCCCATTCATTTCTGAATGGAATCGCTCGTAGACAAAATATTTACTGGAGTATTTCATTTGGCTAGACTTATGAGCGAGCGTTGCCGCTGTGCTGTGCGGTGCGGTGCAGGATCTCCTCATCGGATCGAGGGAGCTGCCTGCTACAAGCGCAAGGAACGCCGGCCATCCTCAACTCGCCGATAGGTTTAACCCGCGGACGCTGACGCTGCGTGCTCTTGGTATGTATGCATGTACGTACGAAGCATTTCCTCTCTCAGTACTCACTAGTCAGTACAGTCTCTTATCGAACAATGCAGTATCAAAATTTCCAGTTGCTCCGGTGTTATTTAGAAGCTAGATTCGACGACATACTAGGCATTGTTGTTCACTATAGATTCATCCAGCCACTTCAGAGTTCCCTCTTTTTTCCTTAATAAAAATCCTATCTAAAATCAAACTGCCCGATAAGTTCATCACACGGGTGAGCCTGCCCAATTCTATTCCTTTCGGTATCTGACTCTAGTGCTTGTATTGTAGGTTCAATTTTTCTCTCTAACTGCATCGCTGGTTCAATTTTTCTTCAGTGTAGGACACGGTTCCATTTACTGATTTTCACAACTAAACGTATCTTAAAATAATTTCCACGTGATCTTCGACATTGCTGTTCTATTTCAGTTTTAAAAATGTATGCGTTGTTCCATCACCTTCCTTATGCAATCTTATATTTTGTTCTGACCTGCCTACAGGAATTGTATCGCTTCATGTTTTCAAAGAACGACTGGAAGAATCTTCATTTAATCCTGGTAAAGATTTACATGACAAGTGTGATTCTCAGGCAATGGGACCAAGGAAGATTGCCCAACTCCTGTTGGTATCAACAACAGTTGGAAGCAGATCTGGGATGGGTAAGTCTACATTTTCCTTTTTGTTCTGCCTCATTATATGTTTAGCACATTCCTTTTTTGTTCTGCTTCATTATATGTTCAGCACATTCCTTCTCTTTGTATAACATGGCCATAATTTGCCAAAAAGAAGAGCAATTTATCTCTGGGTTTCATTAATGATATATTGATGGAGTTCAATACTTCCACAGTTTGTTCTAAGTGTTAAGGGTATTTCATATTGTACTTTAGCCTTATGTCCCCTTTGTATCCTATATATATATTGCCCATTGAGCCTCTTCAATATAAAAGCAATATTCATAACAAGGTATCAGAGCAAATGTTAGGGTTAGGGTTTACTGTAGCCGCCGCCCGTCCTCCGCTGCCGCCACCCCCGGGAGGAGCAATTTGCACTCTCGGGGGTGGCCTCCTTTGGCTTCTTGTCGCCGCCATACTTGTGCCCAAGACGCTCCCCCGCGCTTCTTCTCAGCCACCTCCAGATCCCTCTCCCAGCGTCTTTGTCTTCAAGCCTTCGTCTTCCCCGCCGGGTTTGTCCACTTCCAGCTCGCCAGCGGGTTGTCGTGCGGGATCTGGCTGCCCCGACTCGGATCTGCACCGCCGCCGAGGAGACGTCGCCCAAGCCTCCCGAGCAACTCTGCTCTCCCGGCCGTGCCACCTCGGCTCCCCTGTATCGGGCTGCCACTGTCCAGGTCCACCCTGGATCAAGCCGCCGCCACCGCCTCGACCCGCTCTGCCCCGATGTCCTCTGCTCTACACCACCTCCCTCCTCTGCTTCGACCACAGCTCAGGTCCAGCGCCGCCTTCCCGTTTCGGTGGAAGAGGTCGGAGATAGAGGGAGAGGGGAAGCGCATTTTCTTGGGCTCTGCTGCTTCCGCTCAGCTTGGGGAGGAGTAAAGGAGGAGCTTGTAGGGGAAGAAACGCGGAGAAGAGGGGAGCAATCTGGATAGATGCACGAAGTCGAGGGGAGCAATCTGAATAGAGGCAAGATTGTTGAACTTATCTACAAGCATGTTGTTCCAATTGCAAAGTCGGAGTGCAGCAAGCTTTCCAGCTGGGTATCAGCTTTGCTGGTGGTTACATTGCTGTTGTCTTCTGTGCTATTGTTTCTCACCCTGCTGACAACCTGATCTCTTTCCTGAACAATGCCAAGGGTGCTACAGTTGGTGATGCTGTTAAGAAGATGGGTCTTTTGGGCCTTTCACCAGAGGACTTCCCCTTCGTATTGTGATGGTGTTGCTTCATGCTGGGTGTGTTGCACTAGTGCTTGCTGATTGGACAAGGAGATGAGTCTTCTGCTGCTGCTAGTTACCCTTAGGCTTTTCTTCTTTTGTGTCATTTTCTTCCGCTGCGTCCATCCAAGATCGTACCACTCTATCTTCGAGTTCGTCTAAGCCGTGCGAGTCCATAAATTTATCGTCAGTCGTAGAAGTATAGGAATTCTCTTTTGGCTGCTGCTGTTTTCATCGACTCTTTGTAGATCCGTCACCCTAAGCTTTTAAAGAGCTTCTTTTGCATTGTGTTTTCGTCGCGCTTCTTGTGTATTGTGTCGCGCTTCTTGTGTATTGCGCCGCCGCCGTGTTGGGCTACGATCTGCGCTGTCATGCTTCTATTTATTCCAATTCGGCTTGACTTGACAGTTTTCTCTATATTTGTCGGTTTTATCATCTTCTTCTTCGTGTTGCCACGGTCGACTTTGCTCCTGCACATTGTGCTTCATGGACTGTCGCACGACTTCGGATGGGAGGGGATCTTTTATCGACATATTTTCTAAGAGCTGCATGCTACGACGACATTATTAAGACTCAGATTTCGGATTTTTCCTATTTTAGTGTCAACCCTTTCCAAATGCAATACTATTGCATACGCCTTGTATTTGAGGGGCGTGTTAATGATATATATGGTATTTTCTATTGTACTATGGTTTAATCTTGTATCCCTTTGTACCCTATATATATTAACAATTGAACCTCTTCAATATACACGCAATATTCATAACACTAAGATTGACTCAAAGTGGACGTCAAAGCAAGCAACTTAAATGATTTAGTGAAGATGTGCAATCCTGTTCTTTGGTTGATATTTAGGGCCTATTTGGGGTAGATTGACTAAGTTCAATGTGCCCTATCATCAGCGATTGATAATTTAAGTTTGGTTAGGACATGTCTTGACTCATTTATACAAGTTTAGGAATCTAAATGTACAGTGCTCAAGTTCTGGGACCCAAATGACACACCACCGTGCAAGTTTAGTTACCTAGTATGCATTTTACTCCTTTTGTTATGCTTGTCTTTGACAAATTGAAAAGTATCGACAATCCAAATTTTTTTCTCGTAGAAATGGCAAGAATATTTCATGAATGTTTTCAAGTTTTGCCATCTAGGATGTTGGATTTTTTGCTGGATTGGTGTTTTTTGCTACAAGACAAGATATGCTAATGTTACCCACGGAGAGAAAATTACAATTAATGCACCATACTTTCATGTTGTCCAAATAATTTAATGTATCCCATCTTCTGGTATAGAAATGATATTCATTGATGCCTCAAAATCTGCACATCAAGTTGTTCGATCTGCACTTCTTGATTTAGTGTTCATACATACAGGACAGTTAGATATTCCCTGATGGTTTGATCCGTATATCTTGTATAGAGAGTACTGATTTCAATACATCCAGCCCTTTTCTTCTGACTTGTGAGTAGATGATGTATTGACATCAATACACTATCTATAGGATAATCATCATTGCATCAAATGTGCATATCCAAAAGTTCCAGAAAGCTCTGGACTGACAAGGAACCAAAAACACTCTATGGAAAGAAAAGAGAGATCTTTCAGTTTCCATTAGTCCATCTGAGGGAAGGAGTTATGTTGTTTCAGTTTCAGCAGCATGCTTTTGTTTTTCTTATATCAGCATAATTAATGCTCAGCTTGCCATAGTTGCACACTTGCTCTGTGATCTCTGCATATCCGAGTAAGAAACTACTGAGCTACACATGGTAAGACTAAGATATACCTAGGAATATATATGGACTAGTTTGGGGGGGAGGAAAACTATATTCTGTCTTAATGTCTGTGAAGTGATTTATTTAACTCATACCATTCGAGCTGAACATATGCTGAAAATGTAACACCAGGAGCTACCATATGGTCCACGGGGAAGACTTGGCGGCGCTACCGCATGGACTCACTTGACAAGCCCTAGGCTGAGGATGCCGAATGAGGTACGAGGCCAGTCCTTCTCCTTGGCCTTGATCAGCATCGCCCTGCCCCAGGACACCCAGCCTTCCCATGGCATCCTCTTGTCCCAGCTGCTCCCCCACTCCAGCAACAGCTTCAGCCCTTCCTCTGCCTGCTTCTGTGCTTCCTCATACCTCTCCGTGTTGACGCACACCTGCGCAAGGACCAGGCGAGGTTCTCCTACAAATGGGTTCTTGGCGATGCTCTGCCGGAGGAGCTCCTCCACTTTGCACCAGTCCGTCGCCTCTTCGCCACTGCATATTGCCTCCCAGTAGAGGTCTCGTGCTGCCTTCTGGTCGTCGGGGTCCAGCACCCGGGTGCACCCGTCGAACACCGGTGGGATCACCAGCTCCAGGTCCTCGTCACGGGCAGCGGAGTCATCACCTTCTTGGCCGGTGGTATGTGCTCGGTGAGCTATATATATCTCCTCCTCGCGAACAATAAGGGTGTAGAGCGCGCCCATGCGGGAGATGGAGGTGGTCCAGAGGCCGGGCTTGCCAGTGCCAGGCCAGAGCGAGGTCCAGGCGTTGCCACGGAACTCAAGACGGCCGTCGGTGTTTTCAAAGAGGCGGTCCTGCCAGTCGAAGAGCTGGTCACTGAAGTCCGCCATTGTCGTGAGAAGGAACGCCGCCGCTACCCGCCTCGACAGTGCCACGTCCTCGCCGGTCCTGCAGGGTAAAGATTCACATCAGCTGCACGCCAAAAGC
This sequence comes from Hsuehochloa calcarea, assembly GCA_036346395.1. Classification (NCBI taxonomy): domain Eukaryota; kingdom Viridiplantae; phylum Streptophyta; class Magnoliopsida; order Poales; family Poaceae; genus Hsuehochloa; species Hsuehochloa calcarea. Next base: position 78,224,199 of record CM070610.1, on the reverse strand, counting down.
AGAGCCACCTTTGAAATCAAAATTCTCCTTAGTTTGGATGAGGTCACAGGAACTAGTCTGCATTACCGTTCTACCTTACCCGACTGCCAAGTTCCACAATAGATCTCTTTACTGTGGATCGTGGTAACCGGTGAGTCACGAATCCTCGTAACTTATGTAAGAATTTCGACCACATAGATTAATGGTTGCAGCAGCAATAAACAAATTGAAGAGAAATGTTCCGTACTTCCATGTTTACATATCATCTTGGCAAGATGCTATATAATGTTCTAACTTGTCTATTGTGTCCGTAACAAACTTGCATGATATGAAATTTTACCAGCATGTCGAGCGTTTATGGAGTTTTCTTGGTTGGTTGTAAGGTAGCTTCTAAATTCTTGAGAAGTCCTTTTGGTAATTGCTAACTACAAAACATATATGATCATGGATCTTATAAAGTGTGAAATGATCAATAAGAGGATGGGGCAACTTTATCCTCGGGATTGCTCCATGAACTCTATGTAGGTGTCAGGATGTCCCCATAGTACGACGGCATGGCGCTTAATTTAGTTGAGTATTTGTGAATTGCGACTCTGTACACGAGCTTCATGATTAGAAGCGACACAACAAATGTAAACATCGATCGTGCTCGCCCGTTTACACTTAATTAACGAGTACATATACCTGATGTGCTTGACAGTGATGCCGGCGGGCGGGAGGAGGTGTTGTATCTTGCGGCGCCAGGGCTCGGCGTCGTCGAACACCCCGCGGCGCGCGCCCCGGAGGGATGCATCGGAGCGTGCGAGGTCGGCGACGAGGTCGTCGTCGGTGTAGTGGAAGAGCAGGTCGTCGTGGATGAGCTGCTGGCGCGGGACGATGCAGAAGAGGTGGACGAGGCGTTCGGCCTCGGGTCCGACGACGTCGGCGACGTGGCCGCGCGCGGTGCCGGGGTCGAAGATGGCGAGGTTGACGTAGGAGTTGGAGTAGGCGGAGTGGTAGAGGCCGCAGCGGGCGACGGCGTCGGGCGCACCCCAGAGGCGGAGGATGCGGTAGATGTCGAGGAGGTGGGCGAGGAAGGTGCCGTGCTTGTGCCAGCACTCGCCGGCGCCGGCGGCGCGCAGCACGGCGGCGAGCTCGGGGAGCGCGGGGTCGACCTTCTCCTCCTCGCCGCGCAGGAACGGGCGGGCCGCGGCGAGCGCGCCGTGGAAGGACTGGGACGGCATGGCCGGCCGGTGTGGTCGGCGTTGGTGCTTGCTAGTGATGAGTATCCCCTCGTTTGTTAGGTCGCGTCGCGTCGCGTCAGGTTGCCAAATGCCAAGTTGGCTACTAGTGATGAGTGGAGCAGATAGAACAAGTCGGAGCCGCGAGGAGTGGAGAGAGAGAGAGAGAGACGTGTTCAAGCCATACTCATCGATACCATTTCGGAGGTTGTACTATTGGAACGTTATATTTCGGTTGGGGTACATTTCGGTAACGACTTATATCAGTGTACCATTTTGAAGTTTAATATAATAATACATATTATAAGTATATATATGTTAAATTGTATATACACTAAATTTCACTGCTAATATTACTTCAAATACGTAGTAATAGGATCAAATATAGTATATACTTTAATAAGTGGTATTTTTGATTCCGCCTGTATAGCCGATATTGATCGGTATCGAAGTTGATTCGGAATATAGAGCTATTCTGTACCGTATTAGGTGACGGAACGGTACATTCCAACCATACCGGTTGGTACCAAACGGTACTGAAGTTTGGTTGAAGCACATATCCTGCCTTGTGTGAGTGCTCGCTCAAGATGAAGATGGGGCCACGAGACAACGCTCGCTCTCAAATCAGAGCACGCACACGCTACACAATTTTCTCTCCCTCTTGGATCATGCATGTCAAACTTGAGCTACTAAAATCAGAGCAACAGATACTGTAGTATACGAGCCCCTTTTCATCTCGCCTTATCTATGGATCGTCATCCTGTGGCCCAGAGGCAGCCTATGCAGGCGACGGGTGCATGTATTTTAGTACATCAATAGATACATCAGACAAGTCTCGGTAAGGAATTTGTTCAGAAACTCTTGAACGTCATCCAGCCTTCCACATAGGATGATAGGATCGAGATCGAGTAATCTGACACTTGTTGCTGCCTGGTTGGACGGTTTGCCAATGGGTGGAGCTTTTGTTTCTTCTTTTCGCAAGTTGCTACTAAGCTTGCTTTTGGCCAAAAAAAATCCCCAACAAGTTTCTTCCAGCTCATATATAGCTTCGCTAGAAAGGAATCTGAAATGCATATATAACAGTGAAGTGCACCTTCATCCACTCAAAAGAGAAACTTTTTAGCAAACTTGGTCTATTTGTCAGAGCAAAACTTGAAGCGTCTGCGTCTTCAAGGGTTACGTCAGTTGCTAGCTACTCGTCTGCAGCAAGGCACTGATCACTACCGGATCTTACCCTCGGCAGGCATGCACAAACCTAGCTTATCGCAGTGAGATTGAGATTGGCAGTGTAAGAATTGTTAGAGATATAGTTAGAGATATGATTTGATTTGTTGATTTGGTTTCCTTATCTGTAACCTCTTTGTGTATATATATTGGCCCATTGGCCTCATATTGAAAACAAGCATTATTCGTAACATGGTATCAGAGCCTACCTAGGGTTTTGGATTTTCCGTCGCTTTGCTTGTCGCCGCACGCCGGCCTCCTCCCACCACAGCGGGATCCTCGCGCCGGATCCCTTCTCCCGCCGGATCCGGAGCCACCACGCCTCCCTCGCTCCGTCGCCGCGCCTCCGGCCAGCTCCTCCGCCGGATCCGGGCCGCCATTTCTCCCGCCGCTTCCGCCGTCGGAGCGGCTCTGGTCCGGCCTCGCTCGCCCGCGCCGAGGTCCGCCCGCCGCCGCGCTCTCCCGCTTCGCTCCCGCCGCCGCATTCTCCCGCTGCTCTCACGCGCGCCTCGGTCCGACCCTCGCCGCCGAGGTCCGGCCGCGCCTCCCGCTGGGCTTCCCCGGCACTACATTCTCCTCGCCGCTCGCCGTGGGGAGCCGCCGGAGTCGCTGAGACGCTGCTGCCCGAATCGACGCCGGATCTGCTCTGCCGCAGATCCGGTAAGCCGGATCCGCCGCCAGAGAGCCGACCCACCACCATCGCCAAAATCGCAAAGGAAACCCTAGGGTTTCCTTTCTTTGGCCACCGGGCCTTTAAACCGCGAGAAAAAAGAGAAAAACGCCGATCTAACCGCCGCGCCGTCGGCGCCGCTGTTAGACTTCGTTTTGGTCGCCGCGCCGTCCAGCCGCTACCAATGGCTTCGTCACGCTGCGTGGTGCTACTCCATGCTTCAAAGACACTACCTCCTCCGGTGGCCGCCACAGTGGTGGTGGTCGCCTCAATCTGGTGGTTGCCGTCCTCATCGCTTCTCTCGCGACAAGGTCGGCCACATTGAGTTCCATGCTATAAGAAGCGGCATCTTTCACGTCGTTCTTCTATTAGCACCGCAGACGGTGTTTCTACATCGACGTCAGCATCGACTCATTCAGCAGCTTTCTCTCATCGAAAGGTGAGATAGCCGACTTCGACGCCGCTGCTACTTCAGATTCTCCTTGATGAGTTCTCGCTCGGTTACGCATCGACTCTTCTGCATCGCGAAACCACCACCTCCACAATCCAAACCTCCCGTGGATTCTTGATTCGGAGCATCTTTTCACATGACTCGATTCTTCTACTCATCCTTCATTACACCTCTTGAATCTCCGCCGGTGTTCTTACTGCGATGGTACCTCTCTTTCGTCTCCGGTCAAGGACCCTAAGCAACTCATCTTTCCATGTTCCTTCATTGCTCATGTTCCTCGCCTTACCATGCGCCTTCTTTCTGCAAGCGACATCGATCTTGGTTATCGAGTCATTCTCGACTCGACTCTTGTTGTGTTCAGACCGCCACACGGAGCTCGGTTGGTTCGGCCCTCGGCGTCTTGACTCACAAATCTTTGGGAGCTTGACTGCTTCACCTTCCTTCCACGACACCGTCATTGCCAGCCTCTCCGCTTCGCCACTCCGCCTCTGAGCTCTTTCCAGCGGGGCATCACCGTCTTGGCCATCTGTGTGGATCGCCTGTCGTCCTTAGTTCGTCGTGGTCTTCGGGATCTGCCTCGGAGACGTCTCTTTAGATTGTCGTACGTAAGTTAGGCAAACAGATTCACTTCCTTATCATCATAGTGAGTCGTTGTCTCGGCGTCCTTTTGATCTTGTTCATTCGATGTTTGGGGTCCGCCCTTCGCTTTGAAAGGGGTCATCGATACTATATCATATTTATAGATGATTTCTCTCGCCACACTTGGATATATTTCATGTCTTCTCGTAGTGAGGTCTTGTCCATCTATAAACAGTTTGCCACCATGGTTCGCATACGCGCCTCCACTCCTATTCGTGTTTTTCGTGGCTTGACTCTGCCGGGCGAGTACCTCTCTCATCACCTACGCAGCTTTCCTTCTTTGAAAGGTGGCACTCTCGCTCAATTCTCTTGTCCCGGTGCTCATGCTCGAATGGTGTTGCTTGGCGCAAGCATCGTCACCTTCTTGAGTCGGCTCGTGCCACGATGATTGCCGCCTATCCCACTCACTTTTGGGCGGAGGTCGTTTCCATCGCCACCTATCTCGTCAACATCCAAATTTCTTCTTCGCTTCTTCAGGCGCAATCCCTATTGAGCGCCTCGTGGTCTCCTCCCGACTACTCGCCTTTCGCTCGTTTGGTTGCGTTTGCTACGCTCTCCTCGCCTCGAGAACGTACCAAACCGACCGCTCACCTGTTGAGTGTGTCTTTCGGGATACAAGCGCGAGCACAAGGGCTATCGGTCTTTGGGATCTGTTGGTCGACGGATGCGGATTTCTGACGCCACTTTCGACGAGTCTCGCCCCTTCTACCCACGCCCCGCTCTCTCTTCGGCTTCCTCTGTGGAGTCTCTGTCTTTTTGACTTTTCCAGATACACCTATCTCTGCCTTGCCTCGTCCCACCGTCCCACTAAGTCTCCACATATTTCTCCCGTGGCCTCTCCGCCATTGTCGCCGCCGCCGTCTCCTGCGGCTCGTCAGCTCCCCCACTACACTCGCTCACACTCGTCGACCTCGTATTGAGGATCTTCCAGATGAGCCCACTTCTCCCGATGTTTCATCTTCTTACGATGCTTCATCTTCCCGGATGGGCCGTCTTCTCCTCGCTACGCCTCCGCGATCGCCAATCGATTCGCCCCCTGCCTGCTTTGCCTTTCTTTGGTGTAGCTACTTGTGAGCTCGCCTCCCACCGGATGTCAGTTACTCATCCCGAGTGGCAAGATGCCATGGCCGAGGAGATTGCGCCTCGAGCGCATCGGTACTTGGGATCTTGTTCCTTTCCATCTCACTCGTCCCATCACATGTAAGTGGGTCTATAAGATTAAGACTCGCTCGATGGCTCTCTTGAGCGCTATAAGGCGCGTCTTGTTGCTCGTGGCTTCCAAAGAGAGTATGGTCGTGACTACGACGAGACTTTTGCTCTGTGGCCCACATGACCACCGTCCGCGCTCTTCTTTCGGTGGCGTCTGTTCGCCATCGGTCTGCTTTCGACTTGATGTCAAGAATGCCTTTCTTAATGGCGAGTTGCGTGAGGAGGTCTACATGCATCCGCCACCGGGTATTCTGCTCACGAGGGCATGGTCATCGCCTTCGCCGCTCTCTCTATGGCCTTAAGCAAGCCCTCGTGCTGGTTTGAGCGCTTCTCCTCTGTGGTCACTGCTGCGGCTTTTCACAAAGTGATCATGATCCTGCGCTCTTTGTCCACACTTCGCCTCGTGGTCGGACTCTTCTTCTTACAGTATGTTGATGATATGATCATCACCGGAGATGACTCGAGTACATTGCCTTTGTCAAGGCTCGTCTTAGTGAGCGAGCGCCTTATGTCGGATCTTGGTCCTCTTCGTTACTTCCTTGGGATTGAGGTTACTTCCACTCCGGATGGTTTCTTTATGTCCCAAGAGAAGTATATTCAGATCTTCTTGATCGCGCCTCCTCATCGATCAGCGCCTGTTGAGACTCCTATGGAGCTCAATGTTCACCTCCGACCCTCGATGGCGAGCCTCTTTACGATCCGACTCGCTATCGCCACCTTGTTGGGAGTCTTGTCTACCTTGTCATTACTCGTCCGGATATCACTTATCCGAGTTCACATTCGAGTCGGTTTGTTTCGCTCCCCACTCAGTCCACTACACCACCTTCTTCGAGTTCTGCGATACCTTCGTGGACTATCTCTCGCCGTCTCTTCTTTCCACGCCCACCGCTCACAGCCTTCAGCTTATTCGGATGCTACTTGGGCCAATGATCCTCCGATCGCGGTCTATCTCTCCATCTTGTGTTTTTCTTGGTGGTTCGCTCATTGCACGGAAGACGAAGAAGCAGATCGCAGTGTCCCGCTCGAGTCGCAGAGGCCGAGTTGCGTGCTATGGCTCTCTTGATGCAGAGATTACTTGGCTACGGTGGTTACTTGAGGATTTTGGTGTTTCACATTACACCGACTCCTCTCTTGTCGACAATCTGAGTGCTATCAAGATTGCTGCGTGACCTGTGAAGCATGAGCTCACCAAGCATATTGGTGTTGATGCTTCCTTCATGAGGTCTTGTGTGCATGATCAGGTGATTGCTCTTCAGTATGTGCCTTCAGAGCTTCAGATAGCGGATTTCTTCACGAAGGCTCAGACTCGAGCACAGCACGGCTTCTACCTCTCCAAACTCAGTGTTGTTGATCCACCATGAGTTTGAGGGGGGGTGTTAGAGATATAGTTAGAGATATGATTTGATTTGTTGATTTGGTTTCCTTATCTGTAACCTCTTTGTGTATATATATTGGCCCATTGGCCTCATATTGAAAACAAGCATTATTCGTAACAAGAATTACACATTGTTGCATTGGTGACTTGCAACCGTTGCTACTCCAATCCATTGGGCACAGATTACATATATTATTCAGCTACTGAAGAAAATATTATTCAGCTACTGAAGAAAAGAGAGATGCACTAGTTTCGGTGTCTTTGTCCAGAATTTTGTTTTGCAGGGAACAAGCCTTTTGTGCCAAACATTGACCCGACAAAGATGGTACTTTGGAGAAAGAAAAGGACTAAAAAAACAAAAACGATACAAGACTTGACGTCAATAACCTTAGTCTTCGTAGAGGTTTCCGTTTGCATACTACCAAAATGCTAATTCTCTGGAGAAACTGACTGCACACCTATATATACAACAAAATGATTGCTCACAAAGTTTTCTGTGTGAACTTGTAGTTCCTTTTCTAGCGTTGTTGTGTTGTGGAGTATACACGCAACTACTTCTCCAAAAGAAAAGGTAACACACTGCATATACGGAAAATTGCCCTCCATAAAAAAAATGTATGGAAAAAAATCATGATATGTTTGGTACTTTTTTTCTCTGATGAAGAAAAGTGAAATTTTAATCAACATTGTCTACATGTGAACATTTCAGTTTCCTGATTGGTGCGGCACCAACAAATAGCAACAAATAGCAGTTTAAGTTGCTAGTTTCTTCTGGATTTGTACTGAGATGGTGGAAACCTCTGAAGTTTTCATGAATGGATTCATAGAAAGAAGGTGGGGGAAGAAAAGTGAGAAATTTGGTTGCAAGACCGTTGACGTGCCGTGCCGGGGCATGTGAGCCTGCAGCCACTTTGGTTGTTTGATGTCGATGTGATGCTCGTGAGTGAATTAATTGGTTCCCTCTGTTGGTTGCCATTTAATCGACTAAATCACTGCACCTTATTCAGCATCTTCAGTTTCGTTTTCCTTTTACCTTTCCCCCATTCCCCTCTGCACTATCCATCTTGCGTCGATGTGCTGAAGTGGGCCCTGAAAGAGGTGGCACTTTGTGTTCTTTGATTTAGTAAATTTCCATCTTTGAATTAGTTGTTGCGTTCATGTATTGGTAATGTGCTATGCCTTTGTTTGCGGCTAGTTGATGTGTTGTGCTCTCTAGGTACGCCAGATTCTTACTTATTCCTTGCTAGTGCTTAGATTTCAATCACTGGTTGCCTTTCATTTTATTTTGTTCTATCGAAAGGAACGCTAATCTTTTCTTTTTACCACCTTATCAACGCTTGTACGCCTGTATTGTACACGTATTGCCTTGTCCAGTTTGTTATGGGTTTTTCAGCCGACCAAATTAATATTCATGTTCTTGTTTCCATGTCTTGCTACATACATGCCATGTCTTTCCAATCGACCTCACAGAGAAAGCTGTAGACTAGCAGAAGATGGGGTGCTTCAATTCCAAGCCAAATAACGCCGGTGCGATCAGAAGAAGACCTGGGAGCATAGGCGAGGTTGCCGTGTTTGTACCTGGATTGCGGGTTCCTGAGAGCTTGGAACTTCCTCAGCCGCTAGGTGACGGCCTCCCGAGGAGGCTAGCCGAACGTTTGTCTGCGTTGAGGACTCGGATAGTGGTCATGGCTGCTCATGAGGCACCATCGATGACTAGGCCCAGGAGGCGCACCGCCACGCAGCATGGTTCGCCGATCGATGGTTCATGTGATAGATTTTTTATACTAATGTAAGAGTGCGAGTTCTCAGACAAGTAATTGATTGATAGTCTGAACTTGGTGCTTGCAGGGGGATCTACATCAGCAGATCTTCTGCAGGCTTTGGAAGAGTACCTGCCAGTTCTTCTAGGACTGGTAAAATATGGTAACTCTTGTACACCTTGTGCTTCCATCTTTGCTCCGAAATGAGATCCGGAAAATTTATGTCAATCCGCGTATCCCCTTGTGGTTCGATTATTTACAGGGAGCGAGTTGGAAGATAAGATACAGTTTGCATGGATGAACCAAGAAGATGATTCAGAGGTCTGCATGCACCCATATATCCGTGTATTTCCATTTTTGCATTTGTTGTAGGAGGGAGGGATACAGTCATACAGATTCTTACTGTGATTAAGTCGTGTCTTTGTTGGCAGGAAACGACATTGCCCAGTGCTTGGTATGAGGTGCTGTCAGTTCTACACATGATGGCTATGCTGCGTTTATCTCAAGCAAATTCTCTGCTTCTTCCAAAGACGTCTATTGAGGGATACCATGCTAAAGTATCTGAAGGTTTGTACTACCACAAGCTCCATTCCTCACTGTTGCAGAATCAGCATAGATTACTTCTGAATGTTTCGGTGCTGCACTTATACTTGGTGTCCATTGCAGTATTAAAACTGCTGTGCCTGATTTATACTTTTCAGAGAACAAACGAGCTTCTGTTGAAATATTTCTCAAGACAGCTGGGTACTTGGAGTGTGCTATTCAACACGTTCTTCCTAGGATATCGCCTGAGAAAAGGTGGTGTGCTTGCCTTCTCACTTGCAACGATTTTGATGAGCAGCGTTCCATTTTGTAGTCAGTGCAGGAGTTACTGTTCTTGACTGCCATTTCGTGTAGGAAAGGTCTTCCTGTGGACCTACATGAAGGAGTCCTGAAAGCTATCTGCATGCAAGCTCTGGGTCAAGTAATGCATTTGTCCCTCTGTATATTATCTTTTTTAAAAAATGAATCTTTCTTGACAATAACTATAAATCACATGATCAATGTAAAATAGCAGTTGAAATGTGGACTTCTCAGTTCATCATGCTATTTATATGCGCAGCGCATAGCCTTGCGTACATGTCAGTTATGTGGCTTTTTATGCCTGTTTGACATCTGAAAGTGCATCCTGACAGAATGTTTCTGTCATACGATTTCGTATGTCGCCAGGCAATTGATGTTCAACTTGGGTTGGCAATCGACAGTCCAAAGGCTACCCTGGCAGTGAAAAGGAGGCTGGCATGTGAGATGGTCAAGTGCTGGCAGCAGGTAGTTCTACTGATTGTGGCGATTATTTTGCTATCATGTCAGAATTGTGCTTATATATGTTTGCACTTGTCAGTTCTCTATACTGTTATTGACTAACTGACAAAGACAATAAGGCATGCATGACAATTTAGAAGCAGTTTCAATCTATTTTTCATCTTTGCTTAATCTTGTACCAATACTGCTGGGTTTAACTTCGTTTCATCCTCGTATATTCATCATTGTGGCCTGCATTCTCACCTCATAAGTATTTAGTAGTGCTGGTGTTCATCTCCTGTTGCGATGTGGTTTGGTTTACAACTGTTTCTCTCCCGAGCATTGTCTGACCCCAGTTTAGGTAAGCAACCAAGGTTTTCATGTTGACATAAAATTCTGAAACTGACTAGCAGTCTAACAGTAGGACCAACCAAATGACAAATGTTATTGTCGTTGTTAAGGATATAAGGGTATTTGTGGTATTTTCTATTGTATCAGGGTTTAGTTTTGTGTCCCTTTTGTATCATATATAAATTGTCTATTGGGTCTCTTCAATATACACACAATATTTATAACATGGTATCAAAACAAAAGTTAGGGTTAGGGTTACTGTAGCCGCCTCCTCCTAGTCTCTACTCGTCTCTGCTGCCGCTGCCCACGAGAGGATCGATCTTCGCTCCTAGGGGTGGCCTCCTGCTCAACGGATCCCCGCACCGTGGTCATGTGTTGTGCCATGGTCCTTTGCTCGACGGATCCTCACATGACTGCCGCCGGTTGCCGTTGTCATACCCCGCTCCGTGCGTCTTCCTCCTCGACAGCGAACAAGCGAGAGCAGCACAGGGAAGAAGGAACCCGAGGGAGAGGCCGCTGGATCCACGCGCGCCCGAGCCCGGCCGCTCGCTGCGCCGCTTCGCCCGAGTCCCCTGCTCCGTCGCCGTCGCCGGATCCAGCTTCTCCTGCTACGGACCAGCGCTGGTCCGCCGCACCACTCTCACCGAGGCTGTGAGCCAGCTTCGAGTCGCCCCTAGCCCGAGCTCTCTACTCTACTTCGAGACGAGATCGGCCCGAGCTCTCTACTCCGGATTGTTGATCCTTGCCGCCTCGGGCACCTCCCTTATCTTCAGACGGCTTTGCACGGGCTCGCCTATGATTTTGAAGCATATGTTGGAGTATTGCTTCTTTAGAGGTCTTTGCAAGTATGGGCTCTACTCTGATTTTGAAGCATATGTTGGAGTTTTGATGCTGGCTCGACTGGGGAAGGAGACGAGGACAGAGCTAGGGGAGACTCGAGAAAACACATTCCGTAAGTGCTGTCGGTGGATACTGAGTTTGTTGAAGCTTTGTGTGCTAGCTAGTTATCCTTTTAGGCTTTTCTTTCTTTGTGTCGTTTTCTTCCGTTGCGTCCATCCAAGTCCGTGCCACTCTATCTTTGAGTTCGTTTAAGCCACGCGAGTCCACAAATTTATCGTCAGTCATAGAAGCATATGAATTTCTTTGCATGGCAGTAGCCGCTGCTCTTTTCTTCGACCCGCTGCAGATCCGCCGTCTCGAGCTTGTAAGGCCGCCGCGCTTCTTCTGCACTGCGTCTCCGATATGCTTCTTGTGTATTGTGCCGCGCTTCTTCTGCACTGCGCCTCCGTTGCCCTTCTTGTGCATTGCGTTGCACTTCTTTTGCATTGTGCATTCGTTGCGCTTCTTGTACACTGCGCCGCCGCCGTTTTGGGCTACGATCTGCGACGCTATGTTTCTATTTATCCCTATTCGGCTTGACTTGACAACTTTCTCTATATTTGTCGGTTTCATCACCTTCTTCGTCTTTTTGTTGCGGTCGACTTTGCTCTCACACCTTGTGCTTTATGAGTTGTCGTATGACCCCGGATGAGAGAAGATCTTTTTATACTCGATATATTTTCCAAAAGCAGCATGCTACGACGACACTATAAAGACTCGGATTTTGGATTTTTTCTATTTTAGTATCAACTCATTCCAAATGCAATGCTATTGCATACGTCTTGCATTTGAAGGGGGTGTTAAGGATATAAGAGTATTTATGATATTTCCTATTGTATTAAGATTTAGTCTTACGTCCCTTTTATACCCTATATATATTGCCTATACCCTATATATATTGCCTATTGGGTCTTTTCAATTTACATATAATATTCATAACAGTTGTATAGTTTGAGAAATAAAGAAGTAATCCATTTTTTTCATATTTTTTTAATTTATCTGTACAATCTTCTCTTTTGACGAGAACTACGGCGGGCTTTTGACAGCCAGCCTGAACTTTTATTAAACGCCAGCCGTGGCTGGGAAGTCTTACAAATCAATTACAAAACTAGTAGAACAACAAGGAGGTTACATACGAGCGGGGGAAAACAGAGACACAATTAAACTCACGCTAAGGAGTTGCCCCAATACGTTATCTGTACAATCTTTCTTCATTTCATTCGCAGGCACATGAAAGCATTGCAGACCTACCTCTAGTCGATGGTTGGGCCGAGAAGCACAGGCATTTTGTTAAGTGGAAGCACACCGAAGCAAAAGTATGTAGGCTTTTTCATATTTCTGAAACATTGTACTCAAATAAATTGATGTCTTATTGTATGCACTCACAATATTTCTTCCTATCTAAACCAAAATCTGCATTTACCTCTAGTATTGGTGTATAAACATATATACTCATGTTACTAAGAAGGATTTGCTGTAAGCCCCTTAAATTTATATCAATGTCTATAATTAGAAAGAAAATGAAGTAAATTTTATTACTAAACAAAAAAGAAATCCTACAGGCTGCAGCATACTACTACCATGGACTTATCCTTGATGAAGGCAACACTGAGAAATCTCATAGGACGGCCGTCGCAGCATTGCAATCCGCAGAGGAGTTCCTCAGGGAGAGCAAAGCTGCGTGTGAAGCCTTCCATGCCGCACCTCCAGTTTCAAGGCAATCTATCCATCCATGCTGCTTTTGTTTTTCTGAAATATCTGCTGTTGTTTTTTGTACAGAAAACTTGAGAAATCTATAACAAACTAGGCTACTTGCAGAATTAGTATCAGATACACTAGAGATCATGCCAGAAGTTTGACGCTATATGTAAAGGATAACCGTTTATCATGACTGAATTTTGCTGCGTACGTGCTTGTGCAGAAGCCCGGCTCTATGGGGATCGATGAAGTACCTTCATGAGAAGATCCAGAAGGAGTCTTCGTGCAAAGTTCGCATCAACAAGGACCTCTACAGCAATGACAGGTGGTACTCATCTTAAAACATAACATATATTGCTTGAAGCCTTGAACTATATACTGCCCATTGATCTGCTTACAAGCTGAGTTCATTACTCATCTTAAAACATAACATATATTGCTTGAAGCCTTGAACTATATACTGCCCATTGATCTGCTTACAAGCTGAGTTCATCGTTAATGTGCTCAGAAGTCAGAAGCAACTGCATACATATACTGCTCATGTATACTTGAACAGAAGCCATGCATGGACTGACTCATTTGCATATACATAAATTGTACGTGTTGTTCCAACACGCACCTTCCATGGTGGAGCATAACTTACTACTACTAGCTAGAAATTTGACATGCATGTTTGCTGCAGGATCCATGAGACTGTGCTGGCGCTGCCGGACTTCGCTGTGGCTCTGAAGCCGGAGGAGTATCGGCTTCCTTTGACAGACGCTGCAAATGACTAGCATTTATCCAAGGGAATTACTCGTGATCCCTGCATTGCAGCAATGAGCAGAAAGAATTTGGGGCTAGCTGTTCGTCCGTACAGAGCTGCTATGTGTAGATGTAAGAAACAATTCGAGTTACAAAGAGGAGGAGGAAGGGTGGAGGGAGCTCACTCACTCACTCACTCATTCCAGCAGCCAGTGCTCCTTTGTTTAGCTTAGCTAATAATGCAAGAAGAAGAACACCAACGATAATTTCCTGAACAAATGATGAACCGAAGAATCTGAATGTAAGGAATTTCAATGTTCTCACGGGCTGATCTGATCGATATGATCATGTTACTGTGGATCACCACAGCTGCAGCTATCTGGGCCTGGGCTGCCCATAAGAGCCCATATACTGCGGAACGGCCCATCTCTATGTATGATCCCTTCGTCCCTTGGATTGGATTGGAATATCGGATCAGGTCGCCCGCCCGCCTTCTCCGCTTCGGGTTGGAGCCCTGGAGTAGGAGCCCACACGCTGCCGCACCCTGCCACCCTCCAGTCTCCGGTCCACTCCATCTCCTTCTCCAGTTCGACCGAGAGAGAGAGAGAGAGAGAGAGGGAGAGAGAGGGAGTTGGTGCGTAGCGTGGTGTTGGAGCCGATCCGAGCGATGCAGATCCGCCATGTGCCCGCCCAAATCACCAGCCTTGGTGACGATTTTTCTTCTTCTCCATTTCATACCTGGGAGTCAAACGGGTTCCTCCTATAGAATTTTCGAGGAATTTTGCGCTCAGATCGGTCCATGGGGTGTGCGGCGCCTTCTTTCTTCCATGTTAATTTAGGGCTGATTTTATTTTTTATGGGGGAAGGGGTTAGGTGCTTTGGTAGTTTTACACTCTCTCAGGACGGAGCTCTTTCCGGCCCTGATGATGTTTCTCATCTTCCAACTTGGGCATTGTTTTTTTTTTAATCGCCAGTATATCAGTCTTGATGAATGAACTCTAGGACCGTGGCTGAGTCTGGCTTCGGTACTGCCTTAAGTGCGCTATTAGGATTGGTTTGCTGAACTCTGAGAGGGGAACTACTCACAACTACCCCTTTTGGCAGGGATGATTGTCACCTCGGCATTGATCATATGGAAGGGATTGATGGTCGTAACGGGGAGTGAGTCGCCGGTAGTGGTGGTGCTATCAGAGAGCATGGAGCCTGGATTTCAAAGGGTTCGTTCCTCCCTCGCACAATATGAGAATAAGCATCTATGCGATGCTGCGTGCTTTTACAATCACTATGTACGCCACCAATTCTGTCTAACTGTGCCTATACCAATTTTTCTCGTAGCTGAGACCAACCAAAATTTCAGCAGCTTCATGTGCAATACACAGATATGAGTTTCTCGCATGTTTCCTTCTTCTTAATAAGCTTCATGTGCAATTCACAGATATGAGTTTCTCGCACGTTTCCTTCTTCTTAATAGTAGACATCACCAACTTCATCACAAGTACCAGTACTTTGCAAACGATGGATGGCAGCATCATTGCACTGTCTCTTACTCTGAAATCTTGACCTGATAACCATTTACCAGATTTTCCTTTTAAGATGTCTGTATCCATATTTAGTGTCATGTCCAGTTGATGATCTACATTCTAGGACAGCACATTTTAACGGCGCAGTTTTTACTCCAGAGTTCGTGCATACTTCCAAGTATGCTGTGTCCAAGTGCTGCCATCTGTCACACTGCTTCACCTGAACGATTAATTATATGCTTTGCAGGGTGATATCCTGTTTTTGCACGAGCAAGGACCCTATCCGCACAGGAGAAATAGTTGTTTTCAATGTTGATGTAAGTCCTAATGATTTCTTGTTACTTGGACACAGACACTGGTGTCTGATTCGCCTGAGCTCTAGAAAATAGGATTCGATAACTAAAAATTAAAATAAAAATGATTTATGCAATGAAATATTTAATTTAAGCACACTACCACAGCACTGTATAACTGCCACAAAAGATCCTAGACACTGTTGATATGACCTAGTCACAAGAAATACCAACTACACACCACTCACCTTTTAAAAATAGTAGCAAAAGCTATCCAATATCTCGTTAGATGTAAAAATAAATAAAGAAGTACTACAACTGAGGCCTCTCACAACTCCTCTAGCCTTCTTCTCGCTCTCTTTCTTCTCATCAGACCAGCCTCGCTCTCTTTTACATGTTCCTTTAACCAAGCACTACCACTTCACCCCCCAATCTCCTTCCTCTAACAACTCTCTAAATCATGGCAGAGCATCAACATCTCTTTTCTCTCTTCTTTCTGCAACAAATCTATCTAAACATCGGCATTGAGCTAGTTCTTCCCTTCAGCAACCTCACAAGTACTCTACATGGGGTGTCCAATACGTGTCGCAACACAAGGACCGTGTCGACGTGGCAAAAAAAATTTGGACTCACGTGTCCTGTAACACATTTAATTTGTTAGCCATAAATTAGTATATGAATCATGATGGAACCAATTTGTTTTCTGTCTTTTGTACTGGGAGCCAGGGAAATCGTTACCGGTAGTTTTTTTTTAACAGGGAGGGGGGGGGGACCGGTAAGGCCGGTAACCGCGAAAACCAAAAAGTTTCGGCCAATTTCAGGCGAAATTTTCAAATTTGTTTATGAAATTTTTGGATTTTAAATTTTTTTAAAACAAATTCGGATAAAATTCAAGCAACTGATCTATCTAAACATCGGCATTGAGCTAGTTCTTCCCTTCCGCTCCTCACAAGTACTCTCAATGGGGTGTCCGATACGTGTCACAAGTCGCAACACGGGATACGTGTTGACGTGGCAAAAAAAATTTGGACTCGCATGTCCTAGTAACACATTTAATTTGTTAGCCATAAATTAGTATCTGAATCATGATGGAACCAGTTTGTTTTCTATGCCTTTTGTAATGGGTGCTTATACTTGTACATGATTCGCAAGGCATGGGCTAATAGATTATGGCTGTTACATCTGTAGGGCCGTGAGATTCCAATTGTCCATCGTGTGATTAAGGTAATAAGCTTTGTAGTCTTTACACCAATCAATCCTTGCTTAGACTAGATATTTAAATGTCACATTTGATTTGGTTTGAGTTTACCCGTATCTCCTTATAGGTTCACGAACGCCAGGATACTGCAGAAGTTGATATCCTCACAAAAGGTATCCACCAATTTATTTGGTCAGCTTTTCACTTGTTTGAGCTACCTAATGTTGCTCTTTGGGTATTAAGCAATTTGTAGAATCTATTTTGTAGGTTAGACTAACATCATGAAGCAGTGTATATTGTACAGTGAATTGCGTTGCATTGTTGTTCTCCTGCACTGACGAACTGTCTCTCAGGTGATAACAATCCTGAGGATGACCGAGTTCTATACGCACACGGGCAGCTATGGCTTCAGCAACATCACATTATGGGACGGGCTGTAGGGTGGGTTATGTTTGACTTAAGGACATACATATGCCTTTATGCCCGGTGATTCGACTAATACTGTTATGTGCTGTCTAATGTTAACAGCTTTCTGCCATATGTTGGGTGGGTTACAATTATCATGACCGAGAAACCAGTTGTTAAGGTATGCACATTCTGGTTTGTTTTGTTCCCATTGGCACATATATCATCGTTAAGTAAAGAGAGTGTTGTAGCCATACTGACATGTGAGAAATTTATCTTGTAAGATGTTGCTAAATGGTGGAAGTAGAAGTCCACATTTATTCTCCTCCACGTTACATGTTAGTTCGTTGGGCAAATAAGTTGTGTGGTATTGAGATAAAATGTCAAGTTCATAACTAGTTTCATCGAGAAGTGCTACCGTAAGGCAGCTTGTTGGAAGCAAGTAGTATTTCTGATATGTGTGTTTTTGTTGTTACTTGTTGCAGTACCTGCTCATCGGTGCGCTGGGTCTGCTGGTTATAACGTCGAATGAGTGAAGATATCAACTTGAGTATGGAGCTGAGTCTACTCTTGTTGAAGCCGTTTTGTCGCACGACATGTTTCTAACCGACAACTTCTCTTGGAGAGACAAAGAAAAGAAAGAAAGAAAGAAAGCCATGGCTGTTTCTGGCCGGAACGCTACCTGTAGTGCGTGTGTATGTACTGACTGTACTGTACTGTACTGTACTCCATTAGATTGGTATTGGCTGGGACATGGTAGCAAACTCCAATGCCGAGTAGAAAAGAAACATCCATGGATATGAAGGAAGGAAGCTGGGACAAGTAACCCGTCAATGGGTTATTTACTAGTCCTTTTGATCTGAAGCTCTTGATTAACAACAAGAAGAGAAGAGAAGAGAAGAGTAGAGAAGAGAAGCGACAAGGTAAATCAATGAATGTATAGTGTGATGCAGAAGGAATTGCAACTTTTCCTTACAAGATGTTTGCTGTGCTCATGTACGACTCTCTCGTCTCGTTAACTCGCGTATGTACTTGTAGATGAATGCCCCATCTACAAGTATAATACCTTAACAACCGATGAACATTCTCCGCTCAAACTGAGCCGTTCAATCTCCGGATCGGACGGCAGCGTCTCCATTCCACGAGTACTCCCCCCGTCAGTCAGTGAATTTTTGGCCGATACGGTCGGTTTTGATATGGTATTTGCGATTTTAACCAGCGCTGCGCTGTATTTGCAAAATTAACCCAATTGACGACGCTGGCTCGCGCCACATGCAAGCGGGCGACGCAGCGTCAGCGGGCGCAGCGTTGCGCGCGCGCCGCCACCACGCCATGCGCATTGCCAGCGCGCCGCCAACGCCAACCGCAAGGCGGCCACGCTACGGCCAGCGCCTGCCAGCGCCAGCTGGCCTGGCTGTTGCCAGGCGCGCGGCGGGCGGGCGCGCCGCCGCCCGCCTCGCGGTGAGGTGGCGAGCACGAATAAAAATGTTGGGTGGCCCTATTACCCACCGTCCATCCTCCTCCTCCGCACATCTGCCGCCCCATCCAGAATTCCGCTTCAATACTTACGGAATTCCGGCGCCAAGGCCGCGACTCTCCTTCACTCGCTTATAAATACCGAACTCGCACTCGCTCTTGGTCATATCAATTGCGTTTGATTCTCGTTCTTGCGCTCGTCGAGAACTCGAGAACGTAACATAATTAATTTTATTGGGAGGTAATTGTTTTCGCTTCGTCACTCTTCCTCCGAAGGGTGATTTATTACTTCCTCCAGAAGGGTGATTTATTACTTCCTCGGAAGGCGGGTAATTTGTGTTATGCTTTTGCCGTTATTGCCGTAGTCGTAATTAGTTAGTCTTTGTTAGCTAGTCGTAATTAGATAGTTTAGAGGTAATTAATTAGTAGTAATTAGTTAGTCGAGTAGTAATGAATTAGTTTAGTGCTAATTAATTAGTCGTAATTAGTTTAGTAGTCATCGTTCTGACAAAGATATGAAGTAAGTGGAAATAAAGTATCGTATTTTTAGTGGTAATTAATGAACCGTAATTAGTTAGTTTATAGATAGCTAATTAGTCGTAATTAGTTAGTTCACCGGTAATAAATTAGTTTAGTGCTAATTAATTAGTCGTAATTAGTTTTTACAAATATCAAGTAAGTGGAAATAAAGTATCGGTATTTTGTAGTGGTAATTAATCAACCGTAATTAGTTAGTTTAGAGATAGTTAATTAGTCGTAATTAGTTAGTTCAAGAGTAATGAATTAGTTTAGTGCTAATTAATTAGTCGTAATTATTTAGTGGTTGTTGTGGGTTTAGGTATTTTCGAACATGCAAGACTTGATTGTATTTTACTGGCGATGGCCTTGTACGAGCCGGACACGATGGGTTGGACTGTCGAGATGCCGCATAAGGTGGTCCGGCGGAGGGCTCCACGCGATGAATATTCACGAGTCGCAAGTCGCATCCGGAGGAGTTCCTCACGAGCCAAGGACGAAGAAAGTTATAATTGAGGCGATCACCGCACCAATTATGTGGGAGCTCGTAAGGTGGATGGAAGCATAGCATGGAGGCAAGACATGGAGATTGTCTCCACCGAGGCGGCCATTCACGGAAGCCTATGGTGTACGCCAATTTCGTACATAGGGCGCCCGAAACCCCGATGATGCCGAGGCTGCATAAGCGGGCAAGCGCACTGAAGCTCAAGATGGCAAGACGGAATGTGTCGCCTCGGAGGGAAGTCCGTGCCTAATTTTGAGCCAAATGAGGGGCGAAACATGGTGGTCGGCCCGCATCGACCGCCACGAGTATCTACCGGACGAGACTCTCGGGTTGAGTCCGACGAGACACCGACCCAAGCTCGGATGGTACCGACGAGGACGCACACGGCCGGTGGTCCTTACGTGGCATCGAGACTTGATGATATCGCGGCGCGTCGCTCGTACTACCGCAAGAAGAAGGCTCCAGTGGGGTTTGAAGCCGACACCCTCTTAGTTGGGCGCGCTTCCCGAACAAGGTGGCGTGCAACAAGCTATAGCACGCACGCTTTGTCCATCACCGTAGTGTACCGAGTGCACCGGTCCAACCTGTGGAAGTACGCAGTGAAGTGCATAGTAGAAGGTCGCCTCGGCAAGGTCGGCCTCCGAGCAAAGATCTTTGGCTCGGTCTTCACGGCCAAGGAGTTGATCGACCACACCGCGAGCTCACGAGCCTGCGCAAACATCGAACGTGACTTCCGCATATGTTGCAAACCTCATCACGCACCTAGTTGAGGCGACGTGTCCGCCTCCCCAAGCCGATGATGTCGGAAGTCGCCAATCGTTGGCTATCCGATTAGCTACGCAAGGTTCGACGAGCCAAGCGTAAAGTCATCGAGACTATGTACGGACATACGAAGAGGCGCACAACCTTGTGCCGAGATTGCTTCACCAGATTGCCGGATCAAACCCCGGCACGTACATAAACAAGCTGGAGCGTGAAGATGCTGAAAAAGGGCCCAACCACTTCATACTGGATAGGGTGTTCTGGGCTTTCGCCAGGCCATCAGGGGCTTCAAGTTCTGCCGTCCCGTGCTAACGATGGATGGCACTTTTCTCACTGGGAAGTACAAGGGCACCATCCTCACCGCGGTGGCGGCCGATGCGAATGACCAACTTCTCCCGGTTGCATTTGCCATTGTCGAGAGCGAGAACACATCCAGCTGGCTGTGGTTCTTGGAGAACGTGAAGAGGGCCGTGGTGGGAGACCGCCAACGCTCGCCTAGTCACGCATCGCAATGTTTGGGTTGTTGGCGCCATCAACATCATGCGGCGTGGGATGGATCCATCTCACCGTGGAACGACGTGCAATCCGTGTGTGCATGAGGCATCTTGCATCTAACTTGTTCACGCGTTCCGCGATCAGAACTCATGAAGACGTTCAAGGCATTGTGTATGCGTAACCAATGACGGAAGTTTGAGTCTATTTGGAGAGACCTTGAACACCGGACTACGAGACATACAAGGAGTCCACTCCGGAGAGGAGCAACCTAGTAGCGCCATAACCTTCTCCCAAAGGGGATTAACGACCACGCCCCGAATTGGAGAAATGGTCCTCCTCTATGACAAAGACGGTGCGAGGTACGGCGTTATGACGACCAACATGTCTGAGGTCTACAATAGCGTCCTGAAAGGTGTGCGCGGGCTCCCTATCACTGCGGTTGTCCAGGAGACATGGACTCGCACCGTTGGTTATTTCGTGAATAGAGCCACCGCAGCCCAAGCGGCGATGGACGAAGGCAAGCGGTGGTCGGAGAACATGCGAGACACATGGATCGGAAGATGGAGAAGGCCCAATGCACGGCATTCGGTGATCGACGACCTCGGTAAAGTACGAGATCAAGCTTCGACAGAAATACGTCAATAGTCATGCTAGGGGGGAAAGAAAACAGGCATGCACCCTGGGTGATGTGGCGACATGCACCTGCAACAAGCCAAAGCTCTTCCACAAACCATGCTCGCACGTGTACAAGGCATGTGCACAAATGCGCGATGGCTACACCATACATCTCTCGAGTACTACGACATGCAAGCACCTATTCGGTACATGGAGCGAGAGTTTCACTCGTATGGTTTGGAAATGAACTACAAGGATCTTTGGCCCGACATGGTGCAATCGGGTCCCAACAGGACTTGAAGAGAATAGGGAAGGGCGACGGCAGACGCGCGCTCCGAATGACATGGATGCTAGTCAACGTATCAAGATTAGCCGCACGGTGAAGTGCGGGATATGCAAGACCCCGGCACTCAATGAAGGATTGTCCCAATGCACCTAGTTCGTCCGGTCGTCACTCGAAGGTCGTAATTTAAAGTTTTTCTGTCTTGCTTGTTATGTACAGCAGAAAATTATACGAGACCCGGCTATGGACTCTTCGCAAACTTCTACAAGAGGATGTTGCGAGCGCAATCGCTTGCGCAGAAGAGGAAACAACTAAAATACCGGATTTTTCAATGAAAGATGCTCCAGTGCCACCACGCTTGCGGTCCCGGTGTGTGTGTGGTGAACCGCAGAGATCATTCATCCACACACCTGCATACACGGCCGCCGGGCGTATTTACAAGTCGCGCCACTACATGGTAAGCGTTTCTTTCGCGCGCATCGATTTTCCTCCCAAGTTTAATTCCTTCAATTTTAACTTCATCCCCACGTAATGCACCCGAGATGCGCCGCCACTTCTTCCAATGGATTGACGGCCCGAGATGTACGACATGGCATTCATCCAGCAGGAGTACATGCTAAACTACTCGGTGCGGGCCGAGAACTTCTCACGGTGGAAACCTTACGTACTAGATGAGGAGGCACCGAAGGACCCCAGTAAACTCCCGAGCGTAATCCATATCGACGACAAGGGAAAGGCTCATGCAAACGTCAGTTATGAAGAAATTACATCCTTCTTATGATTTTCACTATACGGTGTACTTACATCATGCAAACGCAGGACATGGACGACTTCGACACACCAGCCCGACGTGGACATTCCCGTAACAAGGGCAAGGAAAGGCTCATGAGGTCGAGCCCGCCGCCACAACAGATCCGGCCGCCCGCGTCCATCCGTATCCACGACGCCGCTTATCAAGAAATTACATCCTTCTTATGATTTTTACTATACGGTGCACTTACATCATGCAAACGCAGACATGGATGACTTCGACACACCACCGACGTGGGCGGTCCGTGACAAGGGTAAGGAAAGGCTCATGCGGTGAGCCCGGCCGCCACAACGTATCCGGCCGTCCGGAGCAATCTACATGGACGACGTGAGTTATGAACAATTGACATTCTTGTTACGTTTTGTATCGCATCGATGTACTTACATCATACAATCGCAGGTACGGACGACTTGACATACCACCCGACGTGGAAAGTCCGGCGATAAGGGAAGGCTCCTTCGACCGAGACCCACCGACGCCGAGACAAGGCTCCCTTGCTATGGCGCCGCGAGACAAGTAGCACACATCGTTAAGTAGTTGCTACCCACATGTTGTACGGCATCTTCATAATCGCAATGCGGTCTCCCGAATTTTAAATTATAGCAAATGAGGTAAAAAAATGAAAATTTTGTGTTTGACAAAGTGTACTTGATTATGTAATTTTTCTATTATTTTATTTATTAAGAATCTTTTGATATAACGTTGCTTTCGCATGCATCAATTAATGTAGTACAATGAAAATAGCATAACACGTGAAACTATACGGCCACTCGTCGAGCCACTACTCTCTCCTCGCTGCGGCTGCGTCCGCGTGCGCGGCCTTGTTTTGCGCCGAGCATGACCCGTGGAATACGTCCACCGCTCTGGAGAACGCGTGTCGGTTCGGAGGGGGTACGGAGACCGTTGAGGCGGAGGTGGACCAAGAGATCGAGTCCGGAGCGAGTCCGGTATGCGTACATGTCGCCTTGATGAGACGTACGACTGGGGACACTTCCGAGGAATTCATCCACGACGGAGGCTAGAAAACCACTCGAGGGCCACTGGGGTACGATGCTCGCAACTCCGATTCTTGCGGATGAACTCGCTGGAGTATACCGTGGGGCACCGAACCCGGAGGACATCGCTCTTGAACGTACGGGGGGGCAGCGAACCCGGAGGAGCTCGGCCCTGCGTACGCTAAAAACCCTGGCTGCCATTGTCCTTGCCAAGGCGTCGTAACGCTCCCCGGTAGGAGTTGGGAGGCCCGTATCGTCGTCATCGATCGATGTGAATCGCCGTCACCCCTGTGGGTGAAGGTCGCAAGACGAAACGATGTTAGTACAAATGAACACTCGGATGTAAACTAAGAACCTCGTACCTCCGGATGTGCGGTCGCAGATGACCGAGGGGCGGCAGTCGTCTACCGGTCCGGACGATGTAGTGATTCATCCCGACGGACCTACGGCGAGAGAACGGCATGATGTTAGCGGACGTAAGGCATAATTACAAAACTTGATGTAAATTTGTACATAGCGACTTACCTGCGCGGCGACTGCCCGCAGATGACCGACGGGAACGCTACGACGCTGCCGGACTCGCTAGGTCGTGGTGACCTAGCGGGTGAGCACGCCCCACTGCGTGCCGCGCAAGACGCCGTCCCTAGAACGACCACCGCTCAAGTTCTTTACTATCTTCTTCATCTCCGCCGAGATGTGCTTCAAAACTTTTATATATGCCGACGGGTTCTATCTGTTCGAGTTGGGCCTCGTCCGCCGCGCTCTGACGCGCACCGCCCGCTCCAATCGTAGTGACATATGTAACGTGTTCATTAACAAAAATACGAATATCGTCAACAAAATCGCGAACCGTAGGTTGTAAGTGTCGTGCGGCGTCGTCATGTCTTGAAGCGCCGTGGACGGCCGTGACGTGCGGCGGAGGGTCTCTTCGTGCGTCGACATGTCACCTCCTCGGCGCCCGGAGGAGGAATGGTGAGTCTTGCGCGCTCGTGGCATGTACCACTCCATGTACGCAGCAGACGATCGAGGGTCATGTGGACGCGGCTCATGCCATACATCCACGTGCACCACGTGAAGCCATGTCCAATCCACCGTGCTGGTGCATTTGCTACCCAAAATATGCCCACCCGACCTCGATTGCCTGCATTTTCGGAAAGATTAATGTTACAAAAGAAGACGTAAGGATCGCAAAATTACTTGGATGAAATTTAACTCACGGTGTACTGGCCGCTCCGGGGCCCGACGTCGGGGAGGCACGAGCGGTATGACTAAATCGTCGCATTACGCAAGCGCGCGCGTAAGGCTCCACCATATGTGAGAACACCAGGTGGCAGGTCGTCGTCCACAAAAATCGATCCAAGAGGCATGAAGCAGACAGCCCGTGCGGCGCAACCGCGAGGAGAAACCAAGATGCCATGGACACCAGATGATGTCGCTCTCGTGCAATAACTCGAACTCGTTGTGGTACAACGAGTAGCACCTCGCCGGTGTTCTGTTGGCCCAGCGCAGACGACCGGCCGCAGTCCATCGTAAGCCCATGGTGGGCGCGTCTATGGGGTCATGTGGTGGGTCGCCATCTGGGAGAGGGAACGGGTGCGCCGCTGTCTCAATGGTTGGACGCCCAACAGGGAAGTGCTCCCAACTCCACAGCTGCAGGAGCACGTAGCACACGACTAGGTTGCTACCAGAGCTGCCGCGCCGCGAAGCGTCACACAACCCTCGGTATGTAGCGCAAAGGACGGCTGATCCCCAGCTGTAGTGCGGCATCGGCTCAGCCCCCGCGTCAGCCAAAGACTCGGCGACGCGGATGAAGCTGGGGTTCACAAAATCGCCCTTTGTGGTTGGAAACAGGACCCAACCAAAGAGCTGGAGAAGGTAAGCAACGAGATGCGTCCTAACGACGCCCTCAGGTGCACCCTGCGGGCATTCGCTGAACTGCCTCAGCCAAGCCCGAGGGACGCCACGTGCACCCTCCGGCAGAGGTTGGCCAAACCGCGCTCGGTCGACCTTCCATCCGCTTCTGGAGGGCGGAACAAGCGGCACACCCCGGATCGGGAGACCACTCAAGAACGAGACATCCATTAGGGTGATCGTCATCTCACCCCACCGAAAATGGAAGGTGTGCGTCTCCGGCCTCCACCGGTCCACAAGTGCGGACAACAGGCTGGCGTCTAGGGTGAACCCCCGTTGGAAGGACACCATCCTCGCAAGGGCAACAAGCCCGCCTCCCGAGGAACGGACGTAACGATCGTCTAGCGCCCACCGCCCCTCCCTCGCCAAGCGCCAGGGGCGGAGGGCCATCCACGCCAGCGGTGAGCCACAGCTTGCACCGGTGGTCCTCATCGTAGAATTGTTCTAGTAGCTCCGGTAGAGACATGACTAGCAAAACATACATAGCGAACATTACTGACAATGTGGCTAATTAAACATAGAAGAATGTAGCTAAATTAAAAATTACGATAAACCTACCTGCGTTAATAACGTTGAAATATAATCGAGAGAAGCAAGCGAATGAAAAGAAAAGAATGAGCAGAGGAGTGAGCGAGTGGATCAATATGAACTTAGCGGAAGAACGATCGCGAAATAAAATCGCATGGTCGCTCTCCAATATATACTGGCGAAGCGCGCTCGGGGCTCCACAGGCGCCAGCGCGCGCCGCCACAACGTCTTGGGGGGTGGGCAGCGCACAGGCAGGCTCATACGCTGCCGCAAGGCCAGCCTGTAGGCAGTCTTGGCGCACGGCACAGGCCGCGCGCGGCCACAGCGCCGCACATGCCGCAGGCAGCATGGCCATACGCGCGCGCGCAAGGCCATGTGGCGCATACGCGGCGCTGGCGCAGGCTTGGCGCAAGGCGCAAGCCTGCGCATACGCGGCGCGCGCCGCCAGCAAGCCCCGCCTCGCTGGCTGGCATGGCGCGCGCGGCAAGGCCGCTATATGCGCTGCGCGCGCAGCAGGCGCCCGCAGCTGCGCGCACGCGGCGCACGCGGCGGCGTCACGGCGCGCCGCGCCACGCCATGCCACGCCACGCTGGGCGCGGGCGCAAGCGCCGCGTAGTGGCGGCGCGGCGCGCTCGCGCGCGCCGCGCCACGCTGTCGAGCCCATCGCTACGGCGCGCGCGCGCGTCTTGCGCCAACGTGGTTATTTTTGTAAATTCAACGAAACGCTGGTCAAAAACGCAAATAAGATATCAAAATCGGCCGTATCGGCCAAAAATTCTCAGTCAGTCAGGTCAGTTTCAGTCCCGCCGGAGTTGTCCGATGCCGCCACCTCCCGCCGGCGTCGACCTCACCAGCGCACTCTGCGCCATCGTCATCAAATCCACCTTCCAGCCCCACCTCCCCACCTCGCCGCCGCCCCGTCCCTCCTCGCTGCCGTCCTCCACCGCCTCTCCCCGCTCCCCTCCGCCGCGCTCGCCTTCTTCCGCTCCCTGCCGCCGCCCCACCCGCTCGACGCCTCCCTCGCCCTCCTCCGCCTCCTCGCCTCCCACCCGCGCCACCACCCCACCGCCCGCTCCCTCCTCCGCGACCTCTCCCTCCGCCACCCGCTCTCCTCCCCGCTCCTCCTCCCCTCCCTCCTCGCGGACCCCCACATCCCGAGCTGGCTCCTCCTCGTCCTCTCCCAGTCAGGCCGCCCCCACGATGCCATACGGGTGTTCGACCACATGCGCGCGCGCGGCATCGCCCCCGATGCCCACGCCTGCACCGCGCTCCTCACCGCGCTTGCCAGGTCACGGATGACGGCCACCGCGCGCAAGGTGTTCGACGAAATGGCGCGGGCCGGGGTCGCCATGAACACGCACGTGTACAACGCCATGCTGCACGTGTGCTTGAAGGCTGGGCACGCCGCGCGCGCGGAGTCGCTGATGACGAGGATGGACGCTGCTGGCGTGCCGTTGGACAGCTTCTCCTTTAACACCATGATCGCGCTGTACTGCAGGAAGGGGATGCAGTACGAGGCCATGTGCGTGCGGGAGCGGATGGACAATGAGGGGGTCAAGGCGGACGTCGTGACATGGAACTCCTTCATCCACGGCCTGTGTAAGGATGGGAGGGTGAAGGAGGCGGCACAGCTGCTTAGGGAGATGGTGGTGGCAGGGGTGGCGCCGGACCATGTGACATACACCACGCTGGTTGATGGGTACTGCCGGGCGGGAGATGTGGGGGAGGCTGTCAAGCTGCGAGGGGAGATGGAGGCAAGGGGGGTGCTACCGGGTGTCGCAACGTACAACGCGATTCTCAGGAAGCTCTGTGAGGATGGCAAGATGAAAGAGGTCAATGGGTTGCTTAACCATATGGATGAGAGGAAGGTGCAGGCTGACCACGTGACGTGCAACACGCTGATCAATGCATACTGCAAGATGGGGGACATGACCTCAGCCTGCAAGGTCAAGAGGAGGATGATCGAGTCAGGGTTGCAGTTGGATCAGTTCACTTACAAAGCTCTCATCCATGGATTCTGCAAGGCCAAGGAGCTGGACGAAGCCAAGGAAGCCTTGTTTGAGATGATGGATGCAGGTACTCCAAATGTGTCTTATTTATGGTTTCAGTTAGTAGCATTAGCTCATCTTAAGGACTGAATAGTGTCTAATCTGTAATTCGAGTGGCACTAAGATCCTTATGTTACTGAATAGTGTCTAATCAGTGATTCGAGTGGCACTAAGATCCTTATGGCCACAATCAAAAGCAGTCAGTTTGCAGTAACTTTGACTGTAATTTACTGATCCTCTAGTCATAGTAATAATGATATTTGTTACATCTTGGTTTTCTTATATGCAGGATTTTCACCCAATTATAGTGTGTTCTCATGGTTTGTTGATGGTTTCTGCAAGAAGAATAATGCAGATGCTGTGCTACTCATTCCTGATGAACTGATAAAAAGAGGCCTTCCACCTGATAAATCAGTGTATAGGTCTCTAATCCGAAGGCTTTGCAAGAAAGGGCTGGTTGATCTTGCACAAAAGGTATTTAACCAAATGCAAGGCAAAGGTTTAGAAGTTGACTGTCTTGTGTATGCTACACTTGCATATGCATATCTGACTGCCGGAAAGCCGGTTGCTGCTTCAGACACCTTGGATGAAATGGCTAAGAAGCAGTTGTACGTGACGCCCCAGATTTACAGCTGCCTGTGTACCTCTTATGCTGATGAGAAGGACACACTGAATATGCTCTGGGTTCACGCCATCGAGAGAGGCCTAATCACAAAGAGTGTATACAAACTGATGCACCAAGCAAGGTTGAAATCATCAATGCGTGCAGCTGAGAACATGGATGTGCTCCTGTTTCAAGGACAAACTTTCCAGAGACTGCAAATTGAGAGTGGGTTATAGACTTGCAGTTTCGTGGACTGGTCCATAAGTTCCCTTCATGAATCTTTCATCATGTAAGCGCCCAAAATACACCTTGGTAATTTGATAATTCTTTCTTGTTCTTGTTGGTTTGCAGCCATGATCTCTTCCCTGATATCTCGTGTATTTACTGTATATTTAAAATTGTTTTCAGGTGCCTTGTAAATTGGCATTGCATCTTGTTGGTGTTGAGTTGGCAAAAGCCATGCTCCCGGCTTTTCCATGTAGCATGAAACTGTTCGACAGGAGAAGTGCAGGTATATCCAATGTATGGGAGCAATAGGACAGTTGAGGTGGAAAAGCACTCTGTTGTGAAGCTGGATATGACAAGTTCGATTCGATTCCCTCAGGGATGGGGCGAGCTATTGGAATTTTCAAGTAGAGTACGTTGAGTCAATTTTCTAGCTCTGATTTTTTTAGGGGAAAAAAGGGATGTACATGCGATATCTGAATTCTGAACTCAACAAGACAAAGAATAGGTGAATAAAATTGAGATGCTTCTTCTGTGCTGGGTGAATCCATTCATTTACACCTAGACCAGGACTGTTTGTAGAGTTGAATGTTTGTGCTGTGTAAAATGTAAGGAGTAGTACGTGTGAGGAATCCATTGTTTTGCGGATATTACATGTCAAACTTGTTGACTTCTATACAAGTGTGGGGGCTCTGGGCCTTTGGCATCTGGGCCGGCCCAAACTAGCCCGGGAGGCTTTGGGCCTGTTGACTACTGGGCCGGCCCAAACAGCCCAGGATAGCAGTCAACCCCCCCCCCCCCTCCTTTTTTGGGAGAGTATAGCAGTCAAAAGTCAAAACCCTATTCCTCTCCCATCCCACCACCACCTCCAGTCCTCCACCCCGCCTCCATCTCTACAGTGTTAGTGCTACAGCTACAGCCACCGCGGCGAGGGGCGAGGCCGGGAAGAACGCGGCGGCGACGGCATCCGGGACGACAGCGAGGGAGCGCCGGCTGTTGAAGGTGCAGGAGGAGCGCTGCCGCTGTGAGTACGAGTGCGAGCGCACCTACCCCGGCTGGATTGCTCTACATTTGGTGCTGATTTCTTTATGTTGATTTTGCCTTGCTTCCCGGCCTATCGAAATGAATGTTCTGCTTAATTAGCTCCATGTTGTGGACTGATGCCGCTAATGCTGTGGTAATGCAGGGTTCTGGATGATGCCTGCAGGGATGATGAGGGGCTCCGCGCCATTCTCGGTGATAGCATCGGGAACCCAGAGCTCATGAAGCAGAGGGCGCGTATGTAATTGAGGTTGCTTTCTTTTGGGGCTTTGGTTGTCTGCCTCAAAATTCATTTGCTATACTTACTTTTTTATTTATGTGCATGGTTGACAGATACAAGAAAGGCAGCGCGGAGTTCAACAAATCGAAAACAGGGTCCATTTTGGTTTTAAAGTTAGCTTTCGGGAGCGAGTTATCTCATTGATGCTATTCATACTTATTTTTTCTGTTTGGCATGAGTATGGTAGTATTTCCTTCAGCATGCACGATAGTTGAAACTCCAACTAGATCTGATGATTGCTTCAACCATTAACAACATTGTTGAACATCGACTTGCCCTTTTTGAATCCATGATTCTGTTCCCATATAGTTGAAATTCTCTCTTGATGAAATAACTGAGCATCTCCAGAAACATCCATATTCAAACCAACTTTCGGTTCCATGCAGAATCTTTTGTTCTGATTATTTTCATTTTTCAAACTGAGATGATAATCTGAATTGGGCTACTTTGGTATATGAATCAACACTCAACAGCTAAGATTCTGTTGATATCACACATACTGTTGATATACTCATTGTTGTCACATCATTCCTTCTCTGTTCGTGTGTAATTGTTCTGAGTTCAAAGGAGTTGCAGGACCTAAGATCCTGAACACTGAATGGCATTTATCTCTGTATCGTTGCAGCTTCAACCCGTTAAATTCTTTCATTTGGTTTGAACTCTATGGAGAACCGACGGACCGAGGCATTGACCTGCTTGGCGGTGTAAAGTGACATTCTAAATTTGTTTCTTTGGATTCTCGTTATTTAGAAAGCAAACAGCCTGTCTTGAAATTAACTGCTCTAAGTGTTTTTCACAGGTAATTCAGGCTTGGGATGTCATGGGAAGGCTAGGGAGCTTTCAACTCTTTGAATTTGCAGGTTGGGTTTGTTCAAATGTTGAAAAGCTATAACGATACATGATGTTTGACGACTCACCTCCAACAGGAGAATAAAGTTACCCAAAAAAAAGATTTCGTCTTCATAAAGATTTCTTGGAATTTCTACACTAATTGCGCCAAACCGATAACTGAAAACCTGAAACTATATGCATCAATTCTAAGACAAACCTTCTGGGTTTCATTTGCCAGTGCTTGTGAACACAAAATTATTTCCACATTATATGTGCCGACTTCTGAATTTTGAAGAAAAAAATGCAATTTTTTTAACGGAATTTGTGAACCGTCTTTTGCAAACTCACAATCATATGGGCCTAGCTCATAGCTCGTACCACTTGGATCAAAATCCCACGTCTTACAGCAGCCATACTTCTTCTTTATCAAACACTTACACCATCTATGTAACCCTTTTCTGCTTATCTATATAAGCTGGCATGTATCTTTTGATGTTCTATGCTGGTTATTTTGTTTCCCTAACTCTTTAAGACTTGCAATTTTGTCAATTTTGATTTCAGCTAGCCAATTCAATGTTGGAGTATGACCCTTCGTACGATTCTGATCAAGCTTCTGCTGCAATGCCTTCATCTTTCCATGATATCAGTGATGTCAAGTTCCAAGACAATTGGGCTAGAGTTTGGTAAGGATTG
The DNA here is from genome assembly GCA_036346395.1 of Hsuehochloa calcarea. Lineage (NCBI taxonomy): Eukaryota > Viridiplantae > Streptophyta > Magnoliopsida > Poales > Poaceae > Hsuehochloa > Hsuehochloa calcarea. The sequence continues at coordinate 78,192,684 of CM070610.1, read as the reverse complement.
GAAACATCCAATTATTTGGAAACTCGTAATGTGGTTTCTACTATTCTGAAAATAACCCTATTTTTATTTCAGGGTGGACCTTGTAACATCAGATTATCTTGGATTGGATGTATTACTGAACTGTCTTACACAGTTAGGCTCAGAGTAAGGCATCTTTCGTTTATATTGTACAATACAGTAGTAGACTGGCAGTTTTAGCTTGGAAGAAGCATCACTACTGATCCTGTAATTTTCAACTCAACCGCGGAGATAAATTAGCACCTTAACTCTGTGCGCATATCTTAGCTGAACCCGACTTGCGAGATAACTCTGGAACTAAATTAACCGTTTATATACCCTTGTTTTTTTAATGATTAGACCCGTGTTTATTCATTTATTATTGTACCCATCCTCATGCCAGCTCTATAATCCTTGGATCTTATTGATAGTGGTATACGTCATGAAGAAAAATCACATCACATACATTACGAATTGTGGTATATTGTTTTTCATATTTAAAATCATCATGCATTGTTATTCACTCTTGCTGTCGTTTTGGCTTTGACAAAAAATGCAGACACTTGGGCATCAAACAAGTGGTTTTTGGTGGCAAAAAAATGGGTGATTGGGAAGAAGGCGTCAGATGACGAGCTCCGATTATGGATACGTACAATTAAGCACTTGAAAATATAAAAGTCAGCAAGTGATATGCGGTGGATCCTTGATAGACGATTGCAAGAAACTGTATAATAATACAGCCTCTGAGGGCTCCCCAGCCCATAATTTCAGAGAAATTTTGTTGAGGGCTGACTCAAGATTGTGCCTGGATTTGTACGTGCTCTTGTATGTAAATAGTTTTCTCACAGGGTTGTATGTATGGGTATGATAAGACCGAATCCAGCAGATTAGTAGCTTTACGAAAACGTCGGGAAATCACCATTCTTAACATTTGCACAGTATGTACATCGCAATTCCATTGCATTACAACATAGTTGATATATAGCTAGGTTAAACAAGAAGGAATAGCCATTATCATGTATTACTATATACAAAACAAGAATATGATCAACGTTGTCGCACTACATAAAGATCAGAATACTGAAGAAGAAAGAAACATCTAAACTGAGAAGCAGATCTTTGGCTCAATTAATCTCAAACTAATAACATGATCAAGACAACAAAAAGAAAAGGAATTACCAGCATTGTATAACACATGATGCATTGTTGATACTAATGAAATCCGAGAATTACAAGAGAGACTAGCAGCTAGTTTTACCATGCACCTGGAAAGAATATTGGAATTACTATCTAGCAGTAACTTGTCTGAAGCACGCATCCATGGATATTGATCAAACGGGCATGCAGGTGAACCCTAGCGCGAGGGAGGTGCAGGCGCTAGAGCCCATGGTGTCGCAGCTCAGACTGCAAGAGGCGAAGGCGGAGGCGAGGAGGTCGGCGTACGGGAGCTGCGGGGACGACGCCGGCGAGTCCAAGTCGGCGTCCATCCCCACGCCCTTCTGATCAGCTGCCGGTTGCGGCGGCGGTAGCGGCCGCCACATCTTCCTCAGGAACGTGTCGCTCTTGCGGAGCTCCCTCCAGCGGCGCTTCATGACGCGCGAGGTGCGGCCGTAGACGGCCCGGCCGATGTCCTTCCAGCGGCCGCCGAGACGCTGCTGGAGGCGGATGAGCTCCTCGTCGTCGCGGGCGGTGAAGGGGCGGTGGTAGACGTCGCGAGCGAGATGGTGACGCCACCTGTCGCGGCAGAACCTGGCGGAGCGCCCCGGCATCTGCCTGGCGACGCGGCGCCAGTGACGGAAGCCGTTCTCCTTGGCGAGGCGCTGGAGGAGGGCGTCCTCGTCGGGCGTCCAGGCCGGCGGGAGCCTGATGCGGAGGATGCACCTCGCGCGCGGAGGGTTGGACTGCGCAGACATGTCCTCCTCCTCGTCTACCTGGATCGATGGATGACAATTTGCAAGAACCAAGTCGCACGCGAGATAGGCCAGCTAGGAGATGATCACGGGAGAGAAATAATGATTGGTTTAGCCAGGCCGGGGCGCCGATTTATGGCGGGAATGGATCGAGGTGAGTCCGAGCCGAATCCAAGTCGGACTGGGTGGATTGATTGAGATTGATGGGCAAGTAAAGTCTGCCATGGATTAGTTGGGACATGCATCGAGAGCAACGCATACTCAGACTCCGAGTCGGCTCAGTTGGAAGCAATCATTTACAGAAAGATTACGGTCCGAACCGACTACGCGGCCGGCATCGGTCTCCCGGAACACAATGCTGGAGCTGCTACACGTATGTATATATATACGGTGCGGGCGACTGCACGCGTATACAAGCACCACACTAGAAGAAAAAAGGTAAGCAAGCAACAAGATTCGTAGCTAACTAGTGCTACCAGCTCTCTCCATGCTGTTCGTCCTGGCATTTTCCCGCATCTTCTCCACGATGTGCCTCCCCTTCTCTTCGATGTGCCGCCTCTTCTCTTCCAGCTTGTCTCCCATCCTCTTCCCGAAGTCCACCATCCGAGCTCGCCTACCGCTTTTTCGCTTCGCGTCGTCTGCAACAGAGGCTGCCGACGGCTGCTGCTCCCCTGCGGGTAAAATCGCCCTCAGAGACGTGTACAGGGGAGGAGGGCCCACTCTACTTCCTGAAGCCTCTTCCTGAAGCTTTTCTGTCATCGAGAGTGGCTTACTCAGCTCATCGGCTGCGTCGGAATGGGAAGGGGAAGCTTCACCAGCTGGAGCCGAGGGAGATTGCGCATCAGATGCTTCTGCGACAGGCTCTTGGCTTGGCTCGTCCATGGATGCCACTTTTTTCGGTGATTCCTCACTTCCAACTGACGAATCGGGCAAACTCGGCGCTGCACTTTTCTTGCTAGCATCGTCCTTCAGACCACCTTCCTCAGGCTGGGTTGGCGTGACGGCTGTGGCATGGCTTCTGATGTCAGTCGGTTCACGATTGAGCCAAATAAATGGTGCATCCTTGCGAGGTACCCAGTCATCCTTTTCTGCCAACATCCATGGAATGGAAATACTTTCACAGTTTGGAAGCACCAAGCTTTCCCGGAGCGAAGCCTGAACAATACGTCGTGTTACACACTTAGACATGTAAATTAGCAAAGAAACAACATGTTCAGAGGAAGGGCTGTATTCGATACCTTGAATCTGTTACCGATAAGTGAGGCAATGTGACTGTTGGTAATTTTCCTATCCCCAATGGAAGATTCCAAGTCCCATTCTAGATCAGGCATCGATGTAAATCCATACCACAGTTGATCAGAAGGAGGGGGCTTCAGATGTATGCGCAAGATACCTCGAACAGATGAAATTTTTATCGCCAGAGAAAGCGGAACCTGTGCAAGAAGAAAATGTATCACACATGTGAAATCTTTCTAGTGATACTAGTAAAATCTAAGCTGTTGAGATTAACTTTCTTATGTATGCTTTTTCACCAGGCAGATGATAACTAATATAATACACCTACTAACTTAACACATGCATAAAAAAAACTCAGGCAAAACACATGCATGAAGACAACTCAGAGAAGAGCAAACCTGTGAGACATGATCAGCTATTGAATGCAATATATTTTTCCACCTTGATATATAAGTTGATGTCCATCCGGTGCTCTTGGACTGACTAGCATCTGATACAAAATATCACAATGTCTCGATCACTATTCATACAATCAATGTCGATGCATCATAGTTTTCAGCCATTTTTCTTAGTTCAGTGTTTTTTCAGAATTAAGATATTAAATCAAGAAATAGTAAATGAAGATACAGGAAATTAATTCTCCCACAAGGCACAGGAAGACTGTTCAATATACAAGACCATTAACTTAAGTTCTGAAGCAAGCCTCAGATCCTAAATCCTAACATGTCTACCTCAAGCCAGTACAGGCATACATAAGCAATGAAGGGAAACAACATGTCGAAGGTACTGAAGATAAAAATTGACCAGACCATTTGACAGAAAGATAAATGGTACGATTCTTCTCTTATCATTCTAAGAATCATTTAGTCATTCGGTAGTACAAGCATAAAGAAAGATTCCAGGAAAGAACTGACACAACAAAGGAAATGCACAGAAAATTTAAAGTTTGAACAGACCTGCTTGACCTTTTTCTTCCACTGAAGAAACCGGGTTTTGTGAATCTCTAAATTGGTTACCATACTGTTCAATACTCTCAAGAAGATCTGAATCAACCTCCCCGTTGGAGTCTGTTCCAAAGCTAGTTTTCATTATGTCCTTTTGCAACTCTGGTTCCTGAACCTCAAGCCTTGTTTCAATGTGCAATAGTATTCCGCCTGAGTATTCAAAATCAACTTCAAAGGCCCACAACTCATTCAAATCCAACGGAAGGACTCTCATAGCGTGTACATAAGGTGGAAGTTTTCCAAGACTGAAGTCAGCAAGTGTAATTTCACCTATGTAAGCTGGGGTCCTCATATTTGATAATGTTCGCTGAACAAACAAAAATCAACAAATAAAAAATATGGATCAGGATATATTTTTTCTTGAACGTGAGCAGTATATCTAACCTGAATGCGTGCTTTGATGGCGTTGTTTATCTCATCGCTCATTTTAGCATCGAAAAATAGCCGTGAAGATAGAAGGTTCCAGCAAAGTGTACCTTCATCTGCGACTCTATCATCTGCATTTACATCAGGAAAAACTGAAAGCTGACCAGTGTGACTCAAAGCAGCAGTTGGGGCACTGGGTGTATCCTGTAATGAGCTGCTACTGGACTTGTCTTCTTGTGAACCTATTAACGCTTCAATAAATGGTGCGCCCTGATAGCTGCGTAATTTATCAAATATCTTTCTTTCTCCTTGCGTAGATGATCCCAAACTTGTTTTACCCTCTAGGGGAGCCTTTGTAGACGCCTTCTTTGCCAACTTTTTGAGGAAAAGACGGACTTTGGAAGATCCATCGGTTTTCATTGTCCTATCCATAACCTCATGATCCTCAGCTGAAAGTACTGCAGGCTTTAGGAAACATGGGTATTCATAATTTAATGATGATATGTAATTACAGAACTCTTCGTTCAACTTGGCATGCCAATTCAATTTCTCATTGTCAGCAGTAGCTGCAAGACGAAGTGCTTTACACCATGATTCCTTCTCCCAGGAAGTGCCAGCATAAAGATAGCACACCTTGCTTCCATCGTATATCTCAGAGTCATTGCTTTCCAATTTTATAGGATACCTCTTAGCCCTGAAAGTAAGAAACAGTAGCAGAGTTGCATATAGAGTCAAGTATACAAGTAAATTATCCTACCAGCGGCCTTAAAACAGCTTAATGAAAGGCACAGAAAGTTGCTTTACAATAACTTCTAACTTCAAAAGTAGATTTCGTTCTTGTAGGAGTTTCTTCAAGAAACAAAATTTATGTACTTAAACCGTTAGCTGATTGCAACATGTATAAATACATGACCTACCTTGAAATCAAAGCATTCGATGTTATTAACCAAATGTCCTTCTGAAATTTGTTTGATGCTTTACAGTGCATGCTCAAATTTGACTAACTACTACAGGTACACCTGGAAAGAGATAAATGCTGATTTCTTGATGATGGTAATTATTTTGGTTTGTACAGAGTACCGACCATTTGCGTGAGGGCATACTTGACGCAGAAACAGCGAAGACTGTGCAATTTAGAAGCTCAATGGTTGTGTGGGAGCCATCAGGACCAGACAAACTAAGTGAGTGCCCCTTGATTTTAGCCAACTTCCTAGCAGGAAAAACCTCCGCAATATTCTTTTTATCCTTCGTCTCTTTGGGACATGCAATTGATAAGCGCTCATTACTAACTTTTGGTATCTTTTCTGGCTCTAGTATCCACAGAAAGCCCTGTAAACATATGGCATCGATGTAAATAGGCTTGCTCATTAGCAAATAAAACATTTAGAATATAAATGAAATGCAAATGCAAATCCGGATGCCAGAGCAATTTGATGAGTAGTGAATTGCAAAGTTATTTAAGCCCTTCATCCACCTGGTATTGCTCATCAAATGCAATCTGTATGAACCATCTAATTGATTTTGTAAGTTGGATAGTGCATATTCATACATACAATCCATGTATGAACATAAAGACCAAGGAACATCGTGATGTAAAGCATAGTTGCAGGCAAGATGTTATGCTAAGTGGAAGATAGAGCTGCTGTTTTTTTCTGAGTAAGGTTGATCTGTATGTATCTTGGTCATGATGAGCTTTTACCAATTCTGATAATCAGAGGCAAAGCGTGCTTATACATGTTATCTACTTGTACATTACTTGAAATAATAAGTAAAGGACTTCTGAACTCTATCACATGTCCATATCCCATACTTCTGATTAAGATGAGTGATGCGAGCATCTTGTTGTCCCCATACAAGAGCCATGCAATTATGACACTTCAACTGAATTTGTTGTGACATTACTACACCTATCAGCTAGGCATGCCAAAAGATAGCATCACACCTCAAAGTACATGTCAATATGTCATTGCCAGAAGCAATTAAAAGTTCAAAATAATAATAGCTAGGAACCGAATAAGTAAGCACATATGACATGCATGAACACAAAAGAGCAATTCCCATCCTACGGGCGGCATGATTTTCTAGTTACGATTGGGGCTACATCTTTGGGTGACAAAAGGGGGGACAACAACAAGTTAACTCGCGAATGTAGCACACGGGACTAGCTCACCATCCCCTGTCTAGGAAACATCCAAAATTCCAAATTAAACAAATGAAAATAACTTAGTGGTAACAAACCGCAAATACTGATAACATTTAGCAGCAACTACACTGACGCTCAGGATCATGGATGAAAATCCCGGCCGGTTACCGTTACCGGCCAGTCACCGGTAAACTGGCCGGTTCCGAGTTTTTTATCCTTACTCGGGATCCAAAAGATCCACTCTGAACACAAACTACTGCAATTGGGGGGAAATTAAAAATGAATGCACAGTGTTGCTCCTCCCAAGCAACATCAATCGAAGCAAGCTACTGTCACCTATACGCGGTGGTTCCATCATCCAAGCCTTTATATATAAGTCGCTTGCCACTCAAAAACTAACCTTCGAAGAGCAGAGCAAATCGAGAGCTGATCCCTAGTCCCCGCAACTCCTCCAAGCTCCACTAGAACAATTACTACCCCCACCGCATTCAACCTAAGAAGCAAATCGAGGGGAAAGCTACATGCAGCGAAGCCGTCTTACCTGCTTCTCGTACGGGAACGGGCGTTCACCCGGAAGTTCCTCGGCGTCCGGCGGAGGCGACGGCGCCACCGCCTCGTGCCGGCGGCGGAGGTGACGGATGACCCACAGGAGCGCCGCCGCCTCGACCGCCGCCAGCGCCAGTATGCCGAAGAGGAAGCCCACTAGGAAGCCCACGGCCATGGCTGCGCCGGCGATGTGGACCTGGGTGTGATTTTTTCCTTTGGGTTGTTTGTTCAGGGAAGGAGTGGAGTTTAAAAGGGAGAAAATTGGGGGTGCCCCGTGTTTCTTCGCCGCGTCGCTGCGGCTGCGGGTGGGAATTACCACGTAAGCGGAAAGTGGGACACCGGGTGGGGTGGTCTTCACTTCAGGGTGAACACGATGACGTGTGGGGTCCCTTATGATGGGACCCACCTGTCGGCACGTGAGTTGGGGTGGGTCGTTTCCTTGCTTTTTGTGTTGGTTTTGCAAATTTTGGGTGCGCGGCTATTCTTGACCCATAAAAGAAGAGCACAACAAGCGTTTGTACGGACGGTCCGAATGTTAGTGTTGCACGTATCTCGACAAATTACGAAAAAAAAAATATTACCGCAACAAAAAAAAAAAAAAACTACTATCCAAACATTATATGAAAACATATTCACCGCTCTGACTTCTTTTCCGCTATGTTACGTTGCAGTTGTTAGAGATATATAAGTGTTAGAGTAAGATTCTAGATATTATTTGGTTTCCTTATATGTAACATGTACTTGTCTATATATACTGGCCCTTTGGCCTCCTGATAATACGTAAGCGATGTTCATAACATGGTATCAGAGCGTACCTAGGATTTCGCTTCGCTTATCGCTCCGTCACCGCCGCCCAGACGGCATCGCCTCCTGTCGTCATCTTCGACAACTCTCGATCGGATCTTCGGCGGTCGCGCCGCCTCCGGTCTCCAGACGTGGGCCATCGTCGCCGCTCACGGCGCTTCGGGGCGACTAGACCGGCCATGCGCTCCCCTCGTCGTCGCTGTCGCCGCTCCTCCTCATTGCGCTTCGGGTCTGTCGTCGACTCATCGCGTCGCTTCTGCGCTACCCACCCGACGCCGCCGGTTCGCCCATCGAAGTCGGCCGCCGCCTTTTCTTGCGTCGCCGCAAAGCATCTTGTCGCCGACCACTCTCGGCTCTCTCTCGGCTCCGACTCGGCTAACGCCGCATCCTCGCCTCTGCTTCTTTGTGAAGGCCGCCGTCGCGGGAGGCCGCCCCGCAAGAAGCGGCCGCCGCCTATTAGCCGCACCCGCCGCCGCGAGGGGGAACCCTAGCCCTCTCGTTGGTCGATTCTTTGGTAGGCCGTTCTTGGGCGCGTTTTTATAAATGTGGATTTCATGGGGATATGCTCCGGATCTTAGGATGATGTGACAATTGGCAATGGCGTTTACGGTTTGTCGTTTCACGCGTTTCGACAAAGCTACGGGCATTCGATGGTGCGGTCCGACCGGTCTTTGCACGGCGGTCCGACCGGCCCCAATCGGTCGGACCGACCATCCGAGGCTCGGACGGCGATGACCAAAAGTGTTCAAATCGAGTGGGCCAAAAATAGGTGTTGTAGACAAGTAAGGGATCCCAATGCACTTGGTCTCATGATTTTGGAGCCTCCAGGAAAAGTTCTATTGGTTTAAAGTTTCCGAAGGTTTCGGTTTTGGGAGCTTGAATTTCTGCTAAGTCTAAGGCGGTCCGACCGCTCACGAGGAGCGGTCCGACCGCCATGGAAATGATCGACCGCTCACTGGAGCGGTCGGGCCAGAACTACTTGAACGTCGACCAACCGTGGCGATGTTGTTTTGTTAGGTCAAAGTCATTGGTTTCATGGCATATGATTTGCATGATGCATGTTTTGACTAACATGGGTCAAGTTGTGAAGAACTTGTTCCCGAATCGTGTTTTCTTGTGCGTGGTTGTGCGGTAGCTTGGTGGTCAACGACGGTCAACGGCGAGGAGAATCGGGACTAGACTTGAAGAGTTGAGGTCGAGCGATCGGCGATGCGGGTGAGGTCAACGACTCAAGCGTGACACAAGATGGACAAGGGTGACCTATTGGCGAATCCATGATGCATGGTGAAGCGGTTTAGGTCAAAAGGTTAAAGACGGCGCTTTGCGAAGCGTGCGTGTGTGACCCGTTTGTTAGTGGGCCTTAACGGGAGCCCAATGGAGTCAAACCCTAGGAGTCTAGGCCTCCACTATAAATAGGGGGAGGTGGTGGCTGCACCATCTAGCTCTCTCTCTCTCGCCTCTTTTGTTGCAAAACCCTAATTGGCTTAGGGGAGTTGAGGTGGAGGCTAGGGCTCTTTATGGTTTGAGGAGAATTTCGTGATCTTGGATTGACCACTGATCCATGATGGCGTGGGTGTAATCCAGCGACGATCACGTTCTTAATCAATGCAAGGTTTGCTTGAGATAAGTCTCTTTTCGTTCTTGCTTTCAATTTCGTGATTTTAGGGCTTTCTTTGATCCACGAGTTTTTGATTGATTCCTTCACGTGGATTAGCTTGCTGTGATGTGTGGGAACCCATCTAGGATCAATTTGATCATCAATCACCCACAAGCAAGCGATTGGATCTAGTTTTCACTTTTGCGGTTTGCACCCTTCTTCAATCAGATCGTAAAAGATATTTGTTCGTCCAAGAATTATCATAATTGTTGATTGGAATAGGTCCTTAATATCATAGAGAAGGTGTGTGCAAAGTTTCGTGAAGTTTGGAGTTGAGAATCAAAAGTTAGACCTAATTGCAACTTCATCATCTGGCCGCTTTTTATGCTCGAGCTCTGCCGGTCGGACCGCCCCACATCGAGGTCGACCGATTTTGTTGCCGGTCCGACCGCCCCACACCGTAGGTCGACCGATTTTGGTGCGGTCGGACCGCCAGATAACAATGGGCGAGGCCGCCGACCTCTGTTAAGATTTGATTCTTCGATTTTTGTCGCATTGCTTAGGGGTTTAATTGGATTCAATACTAGTCTTCCATTTGTCTTCGATATATTGATCTTCATAGCTTCATCATAGCTATTGGAGTGAAATTGTGTTGAATTCATATTTTGTGAAAAAGTGAGCGTGCTCTATTCACCCCCTCTAGTCGCCTTTACGGTCCAACAAGTGGTATCGAGCCCTGTTAGTTCACTCTTGATCTTAACCGGTCACCGAACTTTGGCGATGGATAGATTCACTACAAAACCGCATATGTTCAATGGACAAGACTATGCCTATTGGAAGAATCGTATGCGAGTATTCCTTGAGAGCGAGGACAAGCTATATGGGACGTTGTTCGATCCCCGCTCATTATTCCCGAGGTTGAAACTCCCGCTACGTGGTTCTTTTGGCTAACAACAACAAGGCCAAGAATCTTTTATATGGTGCGCTTGGTAGACAAGAATATGATAGGATTTGCAATTTTGCATTGCATGCGAGATTTGGAGCACTCTCGAAACATATCATGAGGTTCGTCCCAAATTAAGAAAGTCGCCAAACAATCTATAAGCGTGATTATAACAAATTTGAGATGCGTCCCGAGAGAGCATCGATGACATTTTCGATCGTTTTAATAAAGTGATTAATCAAATGAAAGTCGTTGATATTGAATATTCTCAATCTGAAAATGCCACCCACCTCTTGGCCGCAATCAACACCAAGGAGTGGGAGATGAAGGCTCTTGCTATAGAAGAGAATGTTGATCTTTCGAGTCTTACTTTAGAATTGCTTTATAGTAAACTCAAGACTCATGAAATTAAAAGAGTTGATTATCCCAAGAAAGATAATTTAGCTTTGGTAGCGATCCTCACAAAAGGCTTTTGATGACTCTTTTGAATCTTCTTACGGATTTTCATTTGCTTGCTTATCTGCGATTTACGAGGAGGAGCTTGAAAATATTCCCGAGACAGAGTTAGCCCTTTTAGCTAAAAAATTCACACGGGCTTACAACAATGTGAGAAATAAAAGAGAGGTGGTCTGTTACTTGCTATGAGTGTGGAGAGCTTTACCACATCCGCCAATTGCCCCAAGCTAAAAGGTAAGGGTAAGCACAGGGGAGGAGAAGACGACTTGGAAGAAGCCTCATGATAACAACTCGAGTATGATCTTTGTCAAGCTCATAAAGGCCGCTCACGGGTCCTTGCCGCTTTTGGAGAGCAATCCATTAGTGATGTGGACTCGGGAGCGAAGAGGAAAAGAAAGGGAAGGCCAAAGACTTTCTTGGCATGTGCTTCATGGTGACAAGCGACATTGATAATGATGAGGTATCTTTTTCTTATGATGAGCTTTACGCTAAATATAATTCTATAGTTGAGCAAGTGCTTAGTCAAGATGAAGCGCTAGAATTTGTCATGACTAAAAATAAGAAACTAGAGTCAAAAATTGGTAAACTAAAACTAGAACTTGCAAATGTTAAGACTCTTGAACTCGATGAATGTTTATCTTGTCATGATATGCACTCGTAATTGGCTAAGCGCAATCTGCTCACAATATTGCTTTACAACAACTTGAAAATGCTAGAACTGAGCTAATTGAAATTAAATCTGCTCCTTGTGAAAAATGCTTAGAGTCTAGCAAGTTGATTGCTTCTGATGTGATTGATTCTAGCCCTTGCACTTCATGCTTAGAAAAAGAACGTGAAATCAAAGATATCTTAGAAGCTGCTAGAGTCAAATATGCTAAACTTAAGGACAATATTGAAAATACTACTTGTGCTTCATGTTCCGCTCTTAAGCTTGAAATTGCTTTGTATAAGGAGAAATCAATGGATAAAACTTGTCATGCTTGTGTTAACTTGAGAAAGAAAATGCTTACCTTCATGATACATTAGAGAATTTTCTAAAGGTAAGAAACAATTAAACATGATTCTTGACAAGTCTAAAACTCCTTATAAGAAGGAAGGTTTAGGATTCAATTCTTTTCAAGACAATTCAAACCCAAAAGTCATTCAAGTCTTGGAAAAAGGTTTAATTGAATTCAAAACTCAACCTGCAAAAACATCTTTTAAATCTGCGAGTTTTGCCCAACCTTGTATCAATTCAAATGGTGCTTCTTCTAGTGGTACCAAGTACCATTGCACTTATTGCAAGAAAAGTGGGCATTTGATTGAATTCTGTTGGCGTAGGTTGAAAAATGATAGGAAAAATCTTGATAGAATTTTATTCATGCAACCTAGAGCTATTATGAGACATGGTAACACCGAAAGGAATAAACACGGATTAGGATTTTCTCACATGCTAATCATTATGTTTCTACATATCCTAATTCTCATGTTCTTGATTGCGGCCCGATCACCGGTGCTCACCGGTCGACCGATATAGTCGCCGGCCCGATCGCCAGACTTTACTTGCCGGTCAGACCGCCGACGATTTAATTCCCATGTTAACTTAAACATTGCTCATAATGAATTTTAGATGAAATCAAGGCTAACACTACGCTTTGCATACTACTCGCAGACGTGTCTCAAAGATCTTGGGTTCCCAAGTCTTGTTTAACTAACTTGATGATCAAGACACATCGTTCTTACGTGCCTTGATTTTTCGGGATTACCGCGGAAGAGGAAGGGCACGTGCTTTGCCGACTCGATTGTTCACATCATATTGCCGGAGACTCAAGATGGTTCACCTCCTTCACGCTCGTCGACGGTCTCAAGCATCTCCAAGAACTTCCCATCGCCAGCCGTTAAGCTCTTATTCAGTACTTACACTCTACTCTCTTTGTATGGCATTTGATATTCCTATTCTTTATCCTTGTTCATTCGGGGTTTTTCTTATCCTAATTGTGCGGGTCATCGGCTAGATAGGAAGAGTACCTCGGCGCTTGTCACCCACTAGATTCTTCTCTTGTATCTTGTTTTTATCCCCACCAAATCTTTAGACCCAACTAGGTTTGCCACCTTGAGAAGCGAGTTAGGGTTATTTATCCTTATGGGTTGGTTTGAGGGGAGTTCGATCTTTCGATCTTTCCTTGTTCTTTTGATCTTTTATTGTTCTTTTTACGAACTTAGTGATCTTTTGAACTTTTTAAGTTTTTAGGCTTTTATTTGCATCTTCTTGTATCATATTACATTCATATGAAAAATCCAACAAGTGGTAACAACAAGTGGTTACAGACAAGTGGTATGAAAAATCCAAAAAGATGCATTATAATATAAGTTTTTCTGCTTATCTTTTAAAATTGATGGAGCTTTGCCTATTACCCTTTGGAGCTTTTGTATTTCAATTCTTGCTCAATGTCATGTCTAGTTCTTTGACTTGCTAGAATTATCATGCTTTTACATGTGTAGCTAAGTCTTTGCCATATGAGCTAGAACCTTTTAAACAACTCAAATTAAGAAATTGCAATTTGTGGATGTTTTAGCGAGTTGTGTAATTAGTGCTCCTCTTGTGACATTGGCCCTGTCAGAATTGCTTTGTTAGCTCTTTGATCTAAAATTGACCATTACTTGAGCTTTTGTGTTCTTGAGATTCTAAAAATGCTCTTGTGAAAAATGAAAATCAAGATTGTCTTATGCTTAAATTGTGCCAAACTATTCTTACGAGGCGCTTGTCAAATGACATGAACTTGGAGATAGTTTGATGAACAGACGATCTCATGGGGATTGCTTGTCGAAATGACATGAACCTCAAGATTTGTCGCCCCGGTAGAAGCTTAGAAAGAGTTTGTGGATGGCTCCTAGTCCAGGATCTTCTTTACTAAGATATACCTTTAATCAACTTTTGGTCAAGCTTAGGATGAGTTTGTGGATGGCTCCTAGTCCGGGATCTTGTCACTAAGTTAGATCATTAGTCAACTTCAATATTCAATGCAAATGAGAAAAATGTTGACAAATGGGCGTTTACAAAATATTGAGCAAAATGATTCAATACGGGACTTGATTGACTCTTCTTGTGGTCTTTGTTAGATTTTGATCTCACTTTGACATTTGACATGGCCAATTTCACTTTAGGATCTCTGTTGATGAACTTCTTTGAATTTGAGCGTTGCTTAAATTGATCAAATCTATCGCTTTACTTTTGAGCCTTTGTGCTTAGCTTTGATATATATGTCTTACCATGATCTTGCTAGCGTTGTCGGGCTTGATATCTTTGTTTGTGCAATATTAGAGAAACTACATTGTTCTTTTGGGTAATCTCCAAAGCTTCTTATCAAAAATTGAAAAATACAAAAATTGAAGCCACTCCATTGCACTTCATGCATATTCCTCTTTATGCTTCTTTTGTTTACGCTTCTTTCTTTATTCTCTATTTGTTATCCTGGATGAGAGTGATTCCTTGATGAATCCATTGTCAAAGGGGAGAAGATGTGTTAAATGAAGATATTTCTTTGGGAGAAGATGTGTAATATTTCTTTGCTACTCTTATTTGGAGAAGATGTGTTAATGAGAAGATTGGGGAGAAGTTTATACAAAGGAGAAACTGAAAATTTGAAATTTGATGATCATAGTGAGGGGAGTTTTGAGTTGCATTCTTATTGTCTTATTGAATATTACGAACTTGAATTGCATTCTTTTATACTCACAATGATCATAGGTCAATTGAACAATTATTTATTCATATGGACCTCATGTGAGAATTTTGACCCTTTATGGAAATCAAAGTTTTTATGCTTACTTTTGCCTTGTCTCACATGCCTATACTATTTACGATGCCGGCTTGGTCATTTTCATTGCTTTTTCTTGCTTATGGACCAAGTTGTGCCTTTGTCTGAAACTGCGAGTAAACTCGTTTCAAACCTCTTACTTACATTTTTCGGATAATTGCCAATGTGTTCATCAAGGGGAGATTGTGGATTTCATGGGGATATGCTCCGGATCTTAGGATGATGTGACAATTGGCAATGGCGTTTACGGTTTGTCGTTTCACGCGTTTTCGACAAAGCTACGAGCATTACGGGCGGGCGGTCCGACCGGTCTTTGCACGGCGGTCCGACCGGTCCCAAATCGGTCGGACCAAGGCCATCCGAGGCGATCGGACGGCGATGACCAAAAGTGTTCAAATCGAGTGGGCCAAAAATAGGTGTTGTAGACAAGTAAGGGGATCCCAATGCACTTGGTCTCATGATTTTGGAGCCTCGGTGAAAAGTTCTATTGGTTTAAAGTTTCGGAAGGTTTCGGTTTTGGGAGCTTGAATTTGGCTAAGTCTAAGGCGGTCCGACCGCTCACGAGGAGCGGTCCGACCGCCATGGAAGCGATCGACCGCTCACTGGAGCGGTCGGGCCAGAACTACTTGAACGTCGACCAACCGTGGCGATGTTGTTTTGTTAGGTCAAAGTCATTGGTTTCATGGCATATGATTTGCATGATGCATGTTTTGACTAACATGGGTCAAGTTGTGAAGAACTTGTTCCCGAATTCGTGTTTTCTTGTCTGTGGTTGTGCGGTAGCTTGGTGGTCAACGACGGTCAGCGGCGAGGAGAATCGGGACTAGACTTGAAGAGTTGAGGTCGAGCGATCGGCGATGCGGGTGAGTCAACGACTCAAGCGTGACACAAGATGGACAAGGGTGACCTATTGGCGAATCCATGATGCATGGTGAAGCGGTTTAGGTCAAAAGGTTAAAGACGGCGCTGCGGCGTGCGTGTGTGACCCGTTTGTTAGTGGGCCTTAACGGGAGCCCAATGGAGTCAAACCCTAGGAGTCTAGGCCTCCACTATAAATAGGGGGAGGTGGTGGCTGCACCATCTAGCTCCTCTCTCTCTCGCCTCTTTTGTTGCAAAACCCTAATTGGCTTAGGGGAGTTGAGGTGGAGGCTAGGGCTCTTTATGGTTTGAGGAGAATTTCGTGATCTTGGATTGACCACTGATCCATGATGGCGTGGGTGTAATCCAGCGACGATCACGTTCTTAATCAATGCAAGGTTTGCTTGAGATAAGTCTCTTTTCGTTCTTGCTTTCAATTTCGTGATTTTAGGGCTTTCTTTGATCCACGAGTTTTTGATTGATTCCTTCACGTGGATTAGCTTGCTGTGATGTGTGGGAACCCATCTAGGATCAATTTGATCATCAATCACCCACAAGCAAGCGATTGGATCTAGTTTTCACTTTTGCGGTTTGCACCCTTCTTCAATCAGATCGTAAAAGATATTTGTTCGTCCAAGAATTATCATAATTGTTGATTGGAATAGGTCCTTAATATCATAGAGAATGTGTGTGCAAAGTTTCGTGAAGTTTGGAGTTGAGAATCAAAAGTTAGACCTAATTGCAACCGTCATCGGTACATTTTCTTGTTCGAGAACTGCCGGTCGGACCGCCCCACATCGAGGTCGGACCGATTTTCTTCTTGTCCGACCGCCCCACACCGAGGTCGACCGATTTTGGTGCCGGTCGGACCGCTTGCGTATATTGTGATCGACCAAGCCACCTCTGTTAAGATTTGATTCTTCTTGATTTTTGTCGCATTGCTTAGGGTTTAATTGGATTCAATACTAGTCTTCCATTTGTCTTGATATATTGATCTTCATAGCTTCATCATAGCTATTGGAGTGAAATTGTGTTGAATTCATATTTTGTGAAAAAGTGAGCGTGCTCCTATTCACCCCCCCTCTAGTCGCCTTTACGGTCCAACAATAAAGAAGCGTAGTCGGTAGGTTAAAGCACAAAAAAATGTCAATACGATCGCTGCGCCGTCGGTACGCCTATTAGACTACGTTACCTTGGTCGTCGTGCCGTCCAGCGCCGCCTACCAATGGGCACCGTTTTCATCCCTCGCTGCCCGGTGATCTTCGATGGTGTCAATTACACTGACTTCGTGTCTCACATGCGCATCCACATACGTGGTCTTCGTCTCTGGGGCGTCCTCTTTGGCGATGTCACCTGCCCGTCTTGCCCTACTCCTTTGACGGAGCCTCGTGCATTACGCTTCCCGACGGTGACAAGGGCTGCTGCCGAAGGTTTCTGAGCTTGCTGATGAGAAGGTTGTCTCTCCCTACCAAGAGGCTCTGGATTCCTACATGGATCGGTTGACCGCCTACACTTAGTGGTGTGACGACGACGCTCGAGCTGCTGCTGTCTTAATCGCCAGTGTCCCGCCTCAGTTTTCTTCTGAGATTGTGGGATTTTCTTTGGCTGTCCAGATGTGGACTCATCTTCGTCAGCGCTACGAACCCTCTGGAGATGCCCTCTACATCGCGATGAGTTCGCCAGAGCACTCTCTTGGCGGTGATGCTACTGTTGGCGCTTTCGCTCGAGTTCGCAGTCTAGCGTCACCGGACTCTCTTCGCCTTCTTGCCGCCGCTCCGTTCTGTTTGTCTTTGCCTAGATGCGTCTTGACTTGGAGTTTCAGCGTGTCTACGAGTTCCTTACTCGCCTTCGTCCTGAGTTCGAGCAGAGGCGTGCCCAGCTTCTTGCACGCCACCCTTGTATCACTCTTCTGGAGGCCCTTACCGAGATACGTGCAGAGGAGACTCGTCGAGTGGTCTTTGATGCGATGCCACTCCCCTCGTGCTCATTGCCGTCCCACTGCTACACCGACTGCTTCACGCTTCAGTACACTGCTTCCTCCAGCAGCTGCCACAAGTGGTGGTGGTCGCCCTCCATCTGGCGGTGGCCGTCCTCGCTGCTCCTACTGCGACAAGGTCGGCCACATTTCGGTGGCGTCTGTTCGCCATTGGTCCGTTTCTCAATTTGATGTCAAGAATGTCTTTCTTAATGGCGAGTTTCGTGAGGAGGTCTACATGCATCCGCCACCTGGGTATTCTGTTCCTGAGGGTATGGTCTGTCGTCTTCGTCGCTCTCTCTATGGCCTTAAACAAGCCCCTCGTGCTTGGTTTGAGCGCTTCTCCTCTGTGGTCACTGCTGCAGGTTTCTCAGCTAGTGATCATGATCCTGCTCTTTTTGTCCACACTTCGTCTCGTGGTCGGACTCTTCTTCTTCTATATGTTGATGATATGATCATCACCGGAGATATTCTGAATACATTGCCTTTGTCAAGGCTCGTCTGAGTGAGCAGTTCCTTATGTCGGATCTTGGTCCTCTTTGTTACTTCCTTGGGATTGAGGTTACTTCCACTCCAGATGGTTTCTTTATGTCCCAAGAGAAGTATATTCAGGATCTTCTTGATCGCACTTCTCTCACTGATCAGCGTCCTGTTGAGACTCTCATGGAGCTCAACGTTCATCTCGACCCTCGATGGCGAGCCTCTTTCTGATCCGACTCGCTATCGTCATCTTGTTGGGAGTCTTGTCTACCTTGATGTTACTCGCCCGGATATCACTTATACAGTCCACATTCTAAGACAGTTCGTTTCTGCTCCCACTCAGGTCCACTACAGCCACCTTCTTCGAGTTCTGCGATACCTTCGTGGGACTATTTCTCGCCGTCTTTTCTTTCCACACTCCAGCTCGTTACAGCTTCAGGCTTATTCGGATGCTACTTGGGCCAGCGATCCCTCTGATCGCCGATTTATCTATGCTTACTGTGTTTTTCTTGGTGGTTCTCTCATTGCCTGGAAGACGAAGAAACAGACTGCAGTATCCCGTTCGAGTGTAGAGGTTGAGTTACGAGCTATGACTCTCTTGACAGCAGAGATTACTTGGCTACGGTGGTTACTTGAGGATTTTGGTGTTTCTATAACTACATCGACTCCTCTCTTGTCCGACGGTACATGTGCTATCAGTATTGCCCGTGATCCTGTGAAGCATGAGCGCACCAAACATGTTGGTGTTGATGCTTCCTTCATAAGGTTTTGTGTGCATGATCAGGTGATTGCTCTTCAGTATATGCCTTCGGAGTTTCAGATAGCGGATTTCTTCACGAAGGTCCAGACTCGAGCACAACACGGCTTCTATTTTTCTAAACTCAGTGTTGTTGATCCACCATGAATTTGAGAGTAGTGTTAGATATATATATATATGTGTGTTAGAGTAGGATTCTAGATATTATTTGGTTTTCTTATCTGTAATCTGTATTTGTCTATATATACTGACCCTTTGACCCCTATATATAAGCGCTGTTCATAACAGCAGTCACGTCATGCATGTGAATTAGAAACAGAGAGAGAGAGAGAGAGCGCGCGCGCGCCGGCAATTCGAGTCGAGACATAACTCCATGCAGATCAGATGCAAGTTATATCCTTTTTGCAAGGCCACAGAGAAAAAACAAACCGGTACAGTTGTAGCGAACCCTAGAAGAAATTCTGCTCGGCGTTTACATTGTTCAGCGCAAATGCAATGCCATCATTCGGTTGCTAAGACGGAGGAGCGAGCAAGCGGCAGATAGATTCTTTCATGGGGATCGGGGAGATGTGAAAAAACTCAAGTCAGGATGCGCAAATGCTCTCACTTGCTTCAGCCAAGAAGATGCTGCCCAGAAGAGATCATATATCCTCTTGGGGTCGGAGGATCCAGGCCTACTCCAAAGATTGCCTTCCGCTCTGTATGTCGCCAGTCCAAATGGGGAAACAGCAGCAATCTTGTCGGATCCATCACTTCCCGCTCCACTCTGTACGTTGTTGTCTGCAGGCATTTCATCAAGGAAGAAGAAGAGTGCTTGTCAGCATTCCATTACCAAACAGCGCGGTTTTCTTATGTACATACACGGTCTTAATTATACATGAATGAGCAGCGAGATGATTATACAGACTACAGTAGACTGATAGAGTGGCAAAAATATCCTCATCCATTGCTTATTCGTACATATCAACAGTGCGACGAATCGGATTCAGTAGAACATGTACAACCCCCTTTTGTTTAATACAGATATCGGTGGTCGTTGCTTACTCGTACAGCATTAACACGAATCAGATTCGGTACAAGGGATAATGTAATTTCAATAAGATATCCATGCCTGTCGATCACATACCAGGATGGGGGAATGAATGAGGGACTAGCTTCCCTTTTCCGAGAGGAAAAGGAATACGCAGCTCAAAATGTCTAGAAGTAGACTAACTGGCACAGCAATGGTCTGCAAAGAGACGCGTCAAATTACTCACAAAACTGCAACTGCAGCAACTAAATGGAAAAGCATAAGCAGGAAAGAAAGATTGACACAACTGTAACTACGATTATGGTTAAGTGGACATTTCTAGAGCTGTCTTGTATTGCCTATTTCTATACCATCACAAACGATTGTTACTCTATTCCATACTGCATAACGAATGGACCACAACCACCTAATGGGATATATCTCATTAGTTTCACAATACAAGTCAATGTGCCAGAAAGTACTGACTAGTAACTACTGATTAGAGCAACTGGCAGAATTATGTAGTATGGTAGGCAAGATTTAACCTTTAGACTATATCAGCCGCTACTGCAACTGATCCGTGCCCCCCGCGTCATTGGTCCGCTTACCCAGGAAGAGACGCGGGAGGACCCATACTGTAGGGGGGCGGTTCTTTATTGTGAGAATGGGAACTTTTTTTTATGTCTTTTGTATGTGTACATCATATTTCTTTGTATATTGCTCGTTTGGCATCATGAATACATACACAATATTCATAATATCGTATCAGAGCTAGGGGCACTAACCTAACAGACTGCAATTTCCCGTTTGAGTGTGGAAGCTGAGTTGAGAGTACAGCAGTGACAGCAGAAGTTACTTGGTTGAGATGTCTCCTTGCAAATTTTGGAGTGTATATGATGAGATCTACGACTTTTTTGTCTGGCAGTATATGTGCTATCAGTGTTGTCCGTGATCCAGTGAAGCATGAGCTCACAAAATACATTGGTGTGGATATTTCGTACACTCGCTCACAGGTGCATGGGTACTTGCTTTACAGTTTGTGCCATCAGAGTTACAAATTGATGGCTTCTTCACAAAGCCACATATTATGATACAATATTTGTATTTTCTCTCCAAACTCAGTGTGTGTGATCCACCATGAGTTTAAGGGGAGGGTGTTAGAATATAAATTCTTTTGTATTCTTTATATGTGTATGGTATATTCACTTGTAACATCTCCTTTGTACTCCATATATATATATTGCCCACCGAGTCTTCTGAATACATACATAGTATTCATTGTTAGAGATATAATTAGAGATAGACTTGTGTTAGAGTAGGACTCTAGATTTGATTTTGGTTTCCTTATCTGTAACATGTATTGTGTATATATATTTGCCAATTGGCTCCTGATAATACAAGTTGCTATTCCAACATGGTATCAGAGCATTAGGGTTACCTCTAATCGCTTCGTCTCGTCGCTTCGTTGGTATCATCTCATCACCGTCGCCTCGTCGGCCTCTCCGCCCGATCCGCCGATCCGCCGCTTCATCGACGATCGCCCGGCTTCTTCGCGCGGAGCCCACATCCAGCGTTCGATCGGGCGCGGCGGTGTGATCCCGCCGCCGCCTCGGTCGACCGGTCGTCGCTACCGCCGCCTCGTCGGCCGCCGCGACCTCGATCGACCGGTCGCCGCGCGGCCGCCGCCTGGTCCGACCCGTCGCGGCTCGCTAGGAGGTCTTAGGGAGTCGCCGCCGCCACCACAGGTCGGCTCGTCGACTTGCCGTCGCCGCCTCCGTCGACCCGCCGCCGCCCGTCGCCTCGTCGGCCTCTCCGCTCGACCGCGCACACCCGCCGCACCGGGGAGTCGCCGCTGCCGCCACCCTGGTCCGTCTCCGTCGACTTGCCGTCGCCGCCTCCGTAACCCGCACACCCGCCGCCATCAGAGGAGCACGGCAGGGGGAACCCTAATCCCCTGCTGTTCGACTCCGTCGTCGTGGGCGACTGTTAAAAAGCAGTAGGGTGATTAAAGAGATTAAAAACAAAGCGTTGTTCTAACCGCGCGCCGTCCAACGCCGCCTGTTAGACCTCGTTGTCTTGGTCGCCGCGCCGTCCAGCGCCGCCTACCAATGGGCACCGTTTCCCTCCCTCGCTGTCCGGTGATCTTCGACGGTACTAATTACACCGACTTTGTGTCTCACATGCGCATCCACATGCGTGGTCTTCGTCTCTGGGGCGTCCTCTCTGGCGATGTCACCTGCCCGCCATGCCCTACTCCTCCGACGACCTCGTCCATTGAGCTTTCTTGACGGTGACAAGGTGCTATTGAAATTTCTTGCCTTCTTGGCGATGAAGGCTACCTCTGCCTACCAAGAGGCTCGGACTCCTACTTGGATCGCTTGACTACCTACACTCGGTGGTGTGATGGCGGCGCCGAGGCTGCTTTGTCTTCATCGCCGATGTTGACCTCGATTCTCTTACGAGATTGTGGGATTTTCATGGTGTCGGATGTGGACTCATCTTCGACAGCGCTCGAACCCTCTGGAGATGCCCTCTACTTGTCGATGGTTCGTCGAGAGCACTCTCTTGGCGAGGTGATGCTCTGTTGGCGCCTTCTACGCTCGAGTTACGCGATGCGCGTCAATCGGACTCTATTCGCCTTTGTTTGTCGTTCTGTTCATCTTTGCTTGGTGTCGTCTTGACACAGTTTCAGGCGTGTCTCGAGTTCCTTACTCGCCTTCGTCTGAGTTCGAGCGAGCGTGCCCGGCTACTTGCACGCCACCCTCGTGTCACTCTTCTCGAGGCCCTTACCGAGATCGTGCGGAGGAGACTCGTCGAGTGGTGCTTGGCCGATACCACTCCCCTCGTGCTCGCCGCCCGTACACCTACTACACCGGCGCTTCCACGATTGATCTGTTGCCTCCTCCGGTGGTGCCACGAGAGGTGGTGGCCACCCTCCATCTGGCGGTAGTCGTCCTCGCTGCTCCTACTGCGACAAGATCGGCCACATTGAGTCTCAGTGCTACAAGAAACAGCGGCATATTTCACGCCGTTCTTCTCCTAGCACTGGCACCGGTACTTCTACATCGACGTCTGCATCGACTACTTCCGCGTTTTCTCTCATCGGCGAGAGATAGCGGACTTCGACGACTACTTGTCGCCGGGTCTTCCTCGGCGAGTTCTGCGGAGTTCTGCGGCCGACTCTTGAGCACGAGAAACCACCTCCTACGCAGACGGTAGCTCCCGTGGATCCTTGATTAGGAGCATCCTTCCACATGACTTCCGATTCTTCCACTCTATCTTTTGTTACACCTCTTTATTCCCCTGTCAGTGTTCTTACTGCTGATGGTACCTCTCTTTCTGTCTCTGGTCGAGGACCTCTTAGCAACTCATCTTTTCATGTTCCTTCTGTTGCTCATGTTCCTCGCCTAACCATGCGACTTCTTCTGCGGCGGTTCTTGACCTTGGTTATCGGATCATTCTCGACTGTGACTCTTGTTGTGTTCAGGACCGCCACACGGGAGCTCTGGTTGGTTCTGACCCTCGGCGCCTTGACTCGCAGCGTCTCTGGGAGCTTGACTGGCTTCACCTTCCTTCCGCTACCACCGTCGCCGCCAGTCTCTCCGCCTCTGCCACTCCGTCTACCGGCTCTTTCTAACAATGGCATCACCGTCTTGGCCATCTGTGTGGCTCTCGTCTGTCGTCTTTAGTTCGTCGTGGTCTTCGGTGCATCTCGGAGGCGTGTCTCTACATTGTCGGTGTAAGTTAGGCAAGCGGCTTGACTCCTTATCCTCATAGTGAGTCGGTGTCTCAACGTCCATTTGATCTTGTTCATTCGGATGTTTGGGGTCGGCTCCTTCGTTTGAAAGGGGTCATCGATACTATATCATATTTATAGATGATTTCTCTCGCCACACTTGGATATATTTCATGTCTTCGTAGTGAGGTCTTGTCTATCTATAAGCAGTTTGCCACTATGGTTCGCTTACGATTTTCCACTCCTATTCGTGTCTTTCGTCTTGACTCTCTGGCGAGTACCTCTCTCATCACTGCGCGGTTTTCTTCTTTGGCGGGGCACTCTCGCTTCGATTCTCTTGTCACGGTGCTCATGCTCGAATGGTGTTCTTGGCGCAAGCATCGTCACCTCCTTGAGTCGGCTCGTGCGATGATTGCGCCTCTATTCCACCTCACTTTTGGGCGGAGGTCGTTTCCACTGCCACCTATCTCGTCAACATCCGGCCTTCTTACGCTCTTGAGCGCAATCCCTATTGAGCGTCTCGTGGTCTCCTTCGACTACTCTACCCTTAAATGCATTTGGTTGCGTTTGCTCGATCCATTGAGTGTGTCTTTTTGGGAGTGCAGTCTGCGAGCACAAGGGCTATCGGTCTTTGGGATCACGTTGGTCGACGGATGCGGATTTCTCGGGATGTGACTTTCGGCGAGTCTCGTCCCTTCTACCCGTCTGTCTCTCCTTGACTTCCTCTGTGGAGTCTCGGTCTTTTTGACCTTTCGGATACACCTATCTCGTCTCCACATATTTCTCCTGTGGCCTCTCGCCATTGTTGCCGCTGTTTTGTCTCCTGCGGCTCCTCGGGCTCCCCACTACACTCGTCTACACTCGTCGACCTCGTATTGAGGATCTTCGGATGAGCCCACTTCTCCCGATGTTTCATCTTCTTCGATGCTTCATCTTCCCTCTTTGGTCGTCTTCTCCTCGCTTCGCTCTCGCGATCGCTTGTCGATTCGGCCTCTGCCCGTTTGCCTTTCTTTGGCGCGACTACTTGTGAGCTCGCCTCCTCCGGGATCTTGTTACTCATCTGAGTGGCGGCATGCCATGGCCGAGAGATTCTTGCCCTCGAGCGTCTTGGTACTTGGGACCTTGTTCCTTTTCCATCTCACTCGTCCCATCACATGTAAGTGGGTCTATAAGATTAAGACTCGCTCGATGGCTCTCTTGGCGCTATAAGGTGCGTCTTGTTGCTCGTGGCTTCCAGGCGGGAGCATGGTCGTGACTCTGACGAGACTTTTGCTCTGTGGCCCACATGACCCTTGTCGCACTCTTCTTTCGGTGGCGTCATTGCGGTCAGTGCATTCTCAACTTGATGTCAAGAATGCCTTTCTTAATGGCGAGTTGCGTGAGGAGGTCTACATGCATCCGCCACATGGGTATTCTGTTCCTGAGGGCATGGTTTGTCGCCTTCGTCGCTCTCTCTATGGCCTTAAGCAAGCCCTCGTGCTGGTTTGGCGCTTCTCCTCTGTAGTCACTTCTGCTTTTTTTGACAAGTGATCATGATCCTGCGCTCTTTGTCCACACTTCGTCTCGTGGTCGGACTCTTCTTCTTACATGCGTTGATGATATGATCATTCACGGAGATGACTCGAGTACATTGCCTTTGTCAAGGCTCGTCTTAGTGAGCAGTTCCTTATGTCGGATCTTGGTCCTCTTCGTTACTTCCTTGGGATTGAGGTTACTTCCACTCCAGATGGTTTCTTTATGTCCCAAGAGAAGTATATTCGAGATCTTCTTGATCGCGCCTCCCTCATCGATCGGCGTCTGTTGAGACTCCTATGGAGCTCAATGTTCACCTCAAACCCTCGATGGCGAGCCTCTTTACGATCCGGCTCGCTATCGCCATCTTGTTGGGAGTCTTGTCTACCTTCTTTGTTACTCGTCCGGATATCACTTATCCGATTCACATTACGAGTCGGTTTGTTTACGCTCCCACTCGGGTCCCTCTGACCACCTTCTTGAGTTCTGCGATACCTTCGTGGGACTATCTCTCGTCGTCTCTTCTTTCCACGCTCCGACATTTACGACTTGAGCTTATTCGGATGCTACTTGGGCGGCGATCCCTCGATCGCGGTCTATCTCTGCTTCTTGTGTTTTTCTTGGTGGTTCGCTTATTGCACGGAAGGCGAAGAAGCAGATGCGATGTCCGTTCGAGTCAGAGGTGAGTTGCGAGCTATGGCTCTCTTGACATGAGAGATTACTTGCTACGGTGGTTACTTGAGGATTTTGGTGTTTACATTACTACAGAGCTCCTCTCTTGTCGACACGATCAGTGCTATCGGTATTGCCGTGACCACATGAAGCATGAGCTCACCAAGCATATTGGTGTTGATGCTTCCTTCATGAGGTCTTGTGTGCATGATCGGTGATTGCTCTTGATATGTGCCTTGAGCTTGGATAGCGGATTTCTTCACGAAGGCCCAGACTCGAGCACAGCACGGCTTCTACCTCTCCAAACTCAGTGTTGTTGATCCACCATGAGTTTGAGGGGGGGTGTTAGAGATATAATTAGAGATAGACTTGTGTTAGAGTACGACTCTAGATTTGATTTTGGTTTCCTTATCTGTAACATGTATTGTGTATATATACTTGCCAATTGGCTCCTGATAATACAAGTTACTATTCCAACATTCATAACAGTCATCACAGGCCCAGACTTCAAAACCCAGGTTCGTTTTATCAAATAGTGGGTATATCCCTTTGTGCACACTTAGAATTTGGAGCCTGAGCTCCTATAAACCCATTAAAGCACACTAGACTGCCCAGAAATAACTACTATTGGCTAAGGTGCATAGGAAAGGCGACAAATGATTTGCGTTAACCATGCATGTGATATATGGTAAATATATACCTTGAAAAACCGATGAAATAGAATGATAGGTAAGAAAACACGCAGAGATTCCCTTCAGGTTTCCATGAGCAGGGATATGGTAAATAGGGTACCTGGTTATGGATAAGTTGCAATTAAAGTGAATATCTCAAGTAGCTATTTACCCAAAAGAAAGAGAGACCAAAACCAATAACTCCAGAGAAGGCAATAAAGTTCTACAAAAATGACTAATCCTTTGTAGCCTGATGTTTATTGGATTCTCTAGCTTCAGAGAAACAATAGAAATTGTTCTGTCACCATCGACACAATTACAGGCTTTCTTTTTATCATATAAATGATGTGCTTTTAAAGAAATTAAAAAAACATAGCTAATATACAGAGCAGTGAAATGATGCATAAAATTAAGTACCATGCTACAGACATCCAGCTTGAAGGTGAAAGTTCTGCACTCTTCAGTGATGTCAAGCATTGAGAATCTTGAGCCAATTCTGCCACCTGGTCAATAACACAGCAGTACATCAAAATCACTACAACGATATGCTAGTATTGACCGACTCCAAAGCTGAAGCAGCTAACAGCCTAACAGTATGTTAGGACTTGTACCTTATCAGCTAGTGGAACTCTTTCATAGGGTGTATTCCATTCTCTGTACTGGAAACTCATGTGGTTGTTAGAGATAAGGTGTTAGAGATATGTTAGAGATAGAATCTATCTTTAACATATTCTTATCTCTATCTTGTACTCTATATATATCATCCTTTGGGTCTCTCTTCAATACACACAATCAATTCATAACATGGTATCAGAGCATTAGGGTTTACCGGTCTACTGTAGCCGCGCCGTCTAGCTTCCGCTGCCGCCGCCCCCGGGAGGAGCAATCTCCACTCCCGGGGGTGGCCTCCTTTGGCTGCTCGCCGCCGCATCCTCTGCTCCCTGCTCAGCTGCCTCCTCTCTGAAGACATCGAAGGCGAGGGGGAGGTTGCCCGCGTCATGGCCGCCAACTGCGCCGCTGTGGAGGCTAGCCTTCGCGCCCTATCCGACGCCGGCTTCTCCCCAGCTGCACCCTCGGCTGCCGTCGCCGCTCGACTCGAGCTCACGCCACTCGCGCCGTCCACGCTCGTCGCTGGCGCTTCGCCGACGTCGTCGCCATCGCCGATCATCTGCGGCGGCCGCGGCTCGGCGCCATTGCCGCTTCGTCTCGAGCTTAGCCGACGCCGACCGATCGCTCGGGTCTCCCGACTCGGCGCCTCCGTCTCCGCTCCGCCGGGGCCATGCGCCGAGGTCGATCGTCACCGGGGCCGCTGCCGAGGGCGCCACGCTCCATCCTCCCGCCGCGTCGCCGCCATTGCCGCGACCAGGCGGCGATAAGTCGGTGAGTTGGGGCACGCAAGAACAACGTCCTTCACCGCGCTGTCCCGCGCATCGGCGCCGACGATCTCCGGCCGCGGGCCGCTCGGCCCGCCCTGCGCCGCGCGCGGCCGTCGGCAGCGACCCGAGCCTCGGCTCCTCCGGCGATGGCGGAGACAATGCGATCGGTGGCGCCCTCCGCCGCCTTGCCGGCGGCGGCGTCCATCCACACCATGGAGAAGGCGATAGATGACCGGCGCCACGAGCCGCGCGGCGGTGGCCACCATCCGCCCGATGGCCTCGTCGCGGCGCCCTCGCCTTGCGGCCGCCGCATCAGCGTTCAGCGGGAAGAAGAAGCGCCGGGAGGTGCGGCCGCGATCGCGCCGGCCGGCAGACGCAGTGCACGCCGCCAAGTCGCGGACGTTGCTAACATCGGCGAGGATGTCTTTGCACGATGCCGTCCGGGGCGGAGTCCATGCAGCCGCCGTCGCATT
Source organism: Hsuehochloa calcarea (assembly GCA_036346395.1). Lineage (NCBI taxonomy): Eukaryota > Viridiplantae > Streptophyta > Magnoliopsida > Poales > Poaceae > Hsuehochloa > Hsuehochloa calcarea. Next base: position 78,164,366 of record CM070610.1, on the reverse strand, counting down.
CCACGCGCTCGACGATATGCCCGCACAAACTCGCCACCGCTCCATCCCTCACCGCCGTCGCCGCTGTCGCTGTCGCAGCCGGTTGCTCGGTCGCCGCCGCCGCTGCCGTGGACAGAGGGAGGAACCCTAGTTCCTCTCTCCCGTTGGACTTCGGTTTTATTTGGGCCGGTCGAATCGGCCCGGTCCTTTTAAAGCCTGTTAGCTCTACATCTTGGCCGTCTCCGCTCCGAGCTGCTCCTCCACCGTTGGATCTGACCTGGCCTTCTCGAATTGTGCCGCCTCGGCCTGGATTCGCCTTGGCCTCCATCACCGGTCCCCTAGATCCGGCGAGATCCTTCGCTTGACCGACGTCGCCTCCTCACCCGACGACGCACGAGCTTGTTTTGACCAAGAGCTGTTTCTGGCCGAGAGCTGCTGGTTCGGACTACGTGATTATGCTACTACTATTCTGCTACTGCTAGTATTTTCTGCTTTGTGTCGTTGCTTCCGCTGCGTCCATCCAAGTCCGTAGCACTCAATCTTTGAGTTCGTCTTAGCCATGCGAGTCCACAAATTTATTGTCAGTCATAGAAGCATAGGAATTGCCTTATGCATGGCAGCAGCCACCGCTCCCGCTGCTATTTTCTTCGAGCCGCTACAAGCGTTCAAGGCCGCCGCGCTTCTTCCACACTGCGCCTCTGTTGCGCTTCTTGTGCATTGTGCCGCTCTTCTTCTGCACTGCGCCTCTGTTGCGCTTCTTGTGCATTGCGTTGCGCTTCTTTTGCACTGTGCATTCGTTGCACTTCTTATGCACTGCGTCGCCGCCGTCTTGGGCTACGATCTGCGCCGCCATGCTTCCATCAATTCCTATTCGACTTGATTTGACAGCTCTCTCAATATTTGTTGGTTTCATCATCTTCTTCGTCGTGTTTTCGCGGTCGACTTCGCTCCTGCACCTTGTGCCTTATGAGCTGTCGCATGACACCGGATGGGAGAAGATCTTTTGATACTCGACATATTTTTCCAAGAGCTGCATACTACGACGACATTATGAAGACTCGGATTTTGGATTTTCATATTTTAGTGTCAACCCTTTCCAAATGCAATGCTATTGCATACGCCTTGCATTTGAGGGGGGTGTTAGAGATAAGGTGTTGGAGATATATTAGAGATAGAATCTACTCTAATATATCCTTATCTCTATCTTGTACTCTATATATATAACTCTTTGGGCCTCTCTTCAATACACACAATCAATTCATAACAGTAGCCACTTTGCTTTGCAGAAATAGAGTCAGAGTCATCATGGATTGAATCATCTGATACAGCATCCCAAGACCTAGAAAACTTCTCACCCATACTATCATCGCTGCAGGATTCAGTCTCGCTTCTCATGCTTCTGTGTGTTTTCATTCAAGGACCGGGCAAATGGTCAATTTCCAAGTATTCTTGCAACTGACCAAAACTATGTGTAGGCAGCACACAGGAGATTGTCTCAATTACCAACCTGGAGATAGCAAGAGCCTTGGTGGTGTATATCTGAATAGCAGATAGGTATGGGACAAAATGCTGGGTTTCAAGACGGACAGGAACACCCAGGCCATACGCGCTACTCTCAGAATAGTGCCCCCACAGATCCTGAAGGGTGAAGTAGTCGACCACATCTTTCTTATCGAGCTGCCAAACATTATTTGGCCCTTCCAAACATTCCTGGTAAGCACAGAAGGAAAACAATAGAATTACTGAAATTGCTCAGCACAGAAGAGCCTTCTGCTGGTAAAAGCAGAAAACTTTCCACGAGCAAAATGGCATTATCAATCACTAATAGAGAACTTTCAGGCAGTACAAAAATGGTTCAGAGTAGAAAAATTGTGCTAGCATCATTCTGCAATTCGGTACTGCAAAAAAAAAAAAAGGGGGAAGTGAAAATCCTTATCTCCTTCCTGCATTACAAATGGATAACTCTAAATTCATGGAGCATGTGCCTTGTGGTGATTGGAATAACCTCTTCACTGTAACAATATCGTAAACTTATGTTCTAGGATCAGGTGGTAGATCTACCACAGATCCTCCAAAACAACAGGAATAAACTTCAATTCAGATGTGGCTGATTGCATGTCAAGACTCAAGAACAGATTATAGTATGGCTTTCGTGCAACCCCCAAATTGGCATTTTCCAAAGGAGGAATCAGGGGCTACTAACAGAACAGTAGACAAAAATCTAATGAAAAGAACAGAAAAATGGACAGCATACATGCCTAATCAGGGAAAAGTACATTACAAGGGAAGACATAGAACTGTGTTCTACACGACAGAGGTATGCAGATTCCAGAGTGGTAGACAATAGGGCTCACTCACCATGCTCACCGAGCGCCACCGCAACTGTGGAGTCGCGGCGTCGAGGAAGGCCTCAAGATTGCTCTCCATCCTGTTAGATATATATATTGTATAGGGTGTTATTTGCATTTGTTCCATCCTTATACATGTATATATATTGGCCTTTGGCCCATTGGAATTGTAAGAGGACTTATTCAAACATGGTATCAGAGCTAGGGTTTTGAAACCCTACCTTTTAGCCACCAGCCGCCGCCGCCATCAGAGCCGCCGCGCGCTCGCCGCCGCCGCCCCTGCCGCTGTGTCGCTGTCCCGCCGCTCCGTAGCCGCCGCCGCGCTCCGTAGCCGCCGCCGCCGCCGCCGTGCCGTGATCCGCGCCGGGTCGGCGCCGCCCTTCGGATCCACGTCGGGTCGGCCGGGCCGCCGCTCCTCCTCCGCCGGATAGCCGGGTCGAGCACCGCCGCCGCCCTCCATGCCAAGAAGGGGTCACGATCGGTCTTTGAAGAGGCGGCAGGAGCGAATCTTGGCAGACAAAGCAGATCGCATCCGAGCCATACCACGGTGGCGAGTCTCCTCGGCACACACACTCGTGAGGCCTCCACCAAGCTTCGGCGCGGGTGGCGAGTCGAGGCCGGCCGCATGATCTCGAACTCGAGCCGGAGGCGCGTCGAAGTCGTGGGGCGGTGTGTCTCTGGTGAGCACGGCCGCACACGCAGGGACAGTCCGTGGACATCCGGCCCAGAGAGTCAGGCGACGCCACACCTCGACAACCGGTAGAAGTCATCAGCGGTGGCATCAAGGCTGCTGAAGAGAATGTGCACAGTGCACAATCGAGAGATACATAGCATCGCTCGTCGGTGGTAGTGAGCTCGGGCGCTCCCACATAAGGCGTGTCGTCGGCGGCTCCGCCACATCCATAGAGATGGTCACGGGCATGCTACCCACTAGGATGGCGTAGCACGAGCCTCGACCTCCTGCCGGCGCTTCGTGGCGTGTACCTCGGTGGTAGAGCTCTAGCGCCTCCTCGATCTGACATTGTTGACCTCCGGCCGCCCGTCCGCACTTTGCCAGAGAGAGCCGGGCGATCTTGGCGGTGTAGGACGAGGCGACAGGTGCTCACCGATGAGATGACCCGAGACGCCGCCACAGTATCGATTGTTACAAGCGGAGGAGGGACCCGAGTCGTCGGGCGGGCGTCCCAGAAGGGCTCTGGAGGTTCCTCTCCCTCGAGGATGGCCCCTCGCGCGGGCTCCTCTGTGACGCCACATAACAGCTTCTCTCACTTTGCTTGGCGCCTCGGTGTCGGCTCATCCTCGGACTCCTCGGGTTACGCTTTCGTCGCTCTTGCTTCTCAGCAGTCTTCCTCGCCTCCGCCTCCTCCCTCGTCAGGTACCTTGTCTCTGTGGATCTTGGACTCTGGTGCTTCTTTTCACATGACACCAGATTCTACCCACCTTATTTCTGTGCGGTCCACCGATTTTTCTTCCACTTTGCTCAGATGCAGATGGTACCTCTCTTCTATTCTGGCCGAGGCATCCTTTCCACTTCTTCTTTTCATGTTCCTGCAGGTCTCTCATGTTCCTCGACTTACTATGCGACTTATGTCTACCGGTCGATCACCGATCACAACCGTCGTGTTGTTCTTGAGTCGACTCTTGTTGTGTTCAGGACCGCCGCACAGGGACTCTGCTTGGTACTGGCCCTCGGCGCCGTGATTCGCAGCGTCTTTGGGAGCTCGACTGGCTTCATCTTCCTTCCGCTGACTCCACCAGCCAGTCGGCCACTACCACTCCCTCTGCTCTTGCTGCGTCCTCCACTACATCTTTTGCTCAGTGGCACCATCGTCTCGGTCATCTCTGTGGCTCGCGTCTATCGTCTTTAGTTGGTCGTGGTGTTCTTGGAGTGCATTTACGGGGACACATCGTTACATTGTATGGGTTGCAAGCTTGGCAAGCATTGCGCTCCCTATCCCACTAGTGATTCTATTTCTACTTGTCCTTTTGATCTTGTTCACTCGATGTTTGGGGTCCGCTCCTTCGTTTGAAAGGGGTCATCGCTATTATGTGATCTTTATTGATGATTATTCTCGTTATACTTGGATCTACTTCATGTCCGAGCGCGGACGGTGTTCTTTCTATTTATCGGATGTTCGCCACCATGGTTCGTTTTCAGTTTGATTCATCATTCGTGTTTTTCGTGGCCGACTCTGCTGGTGAGTATCTCTCTTTTTGGCGTCGTTTTCTCGTGGCGGGCACTCTTCCTCGATACTCTTGTCCCGGTGCTCACGCTTCGAATGGTGTCTCTGATCGTAAACATCGTCACTTGCTTGAGACCGCTCGCGCTCTCATGCTTGCCTCCTCTGTTCCCCCTCACTGGCCGAATTTGTCTCTCTCTTCACTTTTACGATCAACCTCTGACCTTCTCTGCTCTTGAGGTTCTACTCTGTTGAGCGTCTTTTTAGTCGAGCTCGAGTACATCATCTTCGCGATTTGGTATGTATGCTTTCGTTCTTCTTCCACCTCGTGGCGCACCAAGTCGATTTCGCTCGATCGGTTGAGTGTGTTTTCTTGGCTCTGATCTTGAGCATAAGGGTTATCGTTGTTATGACCACATTGCTCGTCGGATGAGATTTCTCGGGATGTCATTTTTGACGAGTCCCGTCCTTACTACCCTCATTCCCCACTTGTCGGCCGGATTCCCTTCTTGAGTCGATCTCCTTTACGATTTTCACGACTCTCGACTTTCCACCACTGTTTCGCCTCATCCTCCATCTACTCCCCCTCCGGCTCCATCTATTCCGCCTCCACCGGATTCTCCTTCTCGCTCTTTTGTTGAGGCTCCATCTTTACCCTTGCACTACTCTCGCCGTCCTCGGCCTCCTCCTTCCTCTCCATCATTCTTTGGGTCCACTCCGTCTTCTCCTCCCGATATGCTCTTCGTGATCGTCACACTATCGGGCCGCTGCGCGCTCGGCTTTCTTTGCCACGCTCTTTCTCGAGCCTCGACCTCTGGTGAAATTTCTTTGCTCACCCCGAGTGGCGACTTGCGATGTCTGAGGAGATTCTTTGCTTTGGGCGCACTAGCACTTGGGATCTTGTGCCCTTGCTGCGCATGTTACACCTATCACGTGTAAATGGGTGTACAAGATAAAGACTTCGCTCGGATGGTTCTCTTGGCGCTACAAGGCTCGTCTTGTAGCGCGTGGTTTTCAGCGAGGAGCATGGTCGCGACTACGATGAGACTTTCGCCTGTTGCTCACATGACCACTGTTCGTACTCTCCTTCTTTGTGGCCTCTGTTCGCCAAATGGCCCATCTCTCGATTGGATGTTAAGAATGCCTTTCTCAATGGCGAGTTGCGTGAGGAGGTCTACATGCGGCCGCCCCAGGTATTCTCACCCCGATGGTGCGGTTTGTCGCCTTCGTCGTTCTCTCTATGGGCTAAAACAAGCCCGCGTGCTTGGTTTGATCGCTTCTCCTCTGTTGTCCTTCTTTGCGGCTTCTCTGCCGGTGCTCACGACCTGCTCTCTTTGTTCACACCTCTCCACGGGTCGGACGCTCCTCCTTCTCTATGTGGATGACATGATCATTCTTGGAGATGACTCTCGATACATTACCTTTGTGAAGGAGCGTCTCGGTGGCGATTCTTGATGTCCGATTTGGGCCCTCTTCGTTACTTCCTTGGGATTGAGATCACTTCTACGCTGAGGGCTACTATCTCTCCCGGAGAAGTACCTTGAGATATCCTTACTCGTGCTTGTCTCACCGATCGGTACGTAGTGGATACTCCTATGGAGTTAGGTGTTCACCTTCGCCCTCTCGATGGTGAGCCTCTTGAGGATCCCACTCGCTATCGCCATATTGTCGGGAGCCTCGTCTACCTTGGGATTACTCGACGACATTTCTCACCCGATTCACATCCCGAGTCGGTTTGTCTCTGCTCCCACCCACTCCACTCACGATCACCTTCTTCGTGTTCTTGATATCTTCGTGGAACCCTCACTCGGCGTCTTTTCTTTTCGTTCCAGATTCTTCTGACTTGAGCGTACTCGATGCGACTGGCTAGCGATCATTCGATCGCGGTCTCTTCTCGCCTATTGTGTTTTCCTTGGTTCCTCCTTGATTGCACGGAAGACTAAAAGCAAGCTGCGATTTCGTTAGTCTTGGTGAGTTGAGAGCCATGCCATCGTTGATACCGAGATCACAGCCGGTGGCTCCTTGCGATTTTGGCGTTTGTTTTTCAAAGACCGACTCGCTTCTATCGAGATAATCTTGGTGCGATCAGCATTGCTCGTGACCCCGTGAAACATGAGCTTACCAAGCACATTGGAGTGGATGCTTCATACATGCGATCGCAGGTGCAAGACCAAGTTATTGCTCTTCAGTATGTGCCTTCGGAACTTCAGTTAGCAGATTTCTTCACTAAGGCACAGACTCGAGCTCAGCATAACTTTTACCTCTCCAAACTCAGTGTTGTTGATCCACCATGAGTTTGAGGGGGGGTGTTAGATATATATATTGTATAGGATGTTATTTGCATTTGTTCCATCCTTGTACATGTATATATATTAGCCTTTGGCCCATTGAAATTGTAAGAGGACTTATTCAAACACATCCTTTGTATTGCCGCCACCACAGACACCTCTCTCTGTTCAAGAAACACTTGTCTCCTTTGCTTTGTTCTCGTAGGACTAATAAATCAAGACGGGAACAGATGCCTCCCTATGCTGCCGTGCCGCCAGAAATACTAGGACTAGGAGAGCATGGATAGACACAAGTTCAAGCCCGGACACAAGAACCTCATCCACGGCATTAAATGCAAGCCATGCACAGATAGCAGTACATCTAGCGTAGGCAAGAGCATGGTGATTCCGGTTCCGAGAAACAGATAAGCACAATCAAGAGTTTAACTGGAAGAGATAGCAGCAATCAATGTGCCGGGCCTCTCTCAAGTCTCTACTATACTCTTGTTTCGCCTTTCCCTTCCTGTTTTTGTTGGACTGTTGCAAAATAGAGAATAAATGGCGGCTCTGCAGGTTTGCTCCTCTGGATTTCCTTAGTAAAAAAATGCAGTTTTAGCGAATATTCAGAATTAATTTTAACAGTATTAATCATAGTTAAAGCATATTTCCAACAGCATTTAAATGACAAAATTAACATGTAAATATGTAAATTATCTGTGTCATTTAAACATAATAATATACTCAATACATAGGCCAATTAAAATCAGCATAATGCGCAGATTTAATATTTTGTTTATTGCTATCAGATGCCGCCGAGTTTGTCAAAACTCGGACCCGGATTTCTTAATCCGGAATCCTCTGTGATTATCTTGCGTTACTCCCTGGATCAGTAGATAGCGCTCACGGTTTATATCGTTGAATCATTTCATACACATCGTTGACCGACTCAACATAATATTACATTCATCAGAGTTTAAATAGATCATGTCGGGTCGAGTTTACAACAGGGGCCAAACATGCCAAATAAGTTCATTACATAAAATTCAGAGACAAGCGCGGAAGCAAAAGGGGCAACACGTCTCCCCGCAGGCAAGTGACTGCGACACTCTGTGTACCACCGATATTACCCAAGGACCTGGAGAATATTGGCTATACACAAGCGTCAGCGGAGCCAACTAGACTATGGTGAGCCCTAGCCTACGAAGCTAACTACTCCTCGTCTTGATCTTGATCGTCAAATCCTTGGTCCTCGTAGTAAGCATAGTTGTTCTGCTCAGCGGATTCTGGGGGTTTGGAGGGAAAGAGCGAGAGTAAGCACAACTCCGTGCTCGCGAGCCAACACAACAGATGCAATAATAAATATGCAAGGCTAAATAATGATGGCTCCGGATCTTTTATTTGCACAAAGCAATATTTGTAAATACACATAATAGAAAGTCCTATCCCTAGCATTTTGACTAAATCATGATTTCTTAAAAGAGGATAATTGTGCATTATTAATATCAGGGGAGGTTACCCCCACCTCATACTTATTTTTTTATTGATGGTCTCATCCACCTATTATCAACACTGGGTATGACTATCCAGGAAAAATCCAACACACGGGCTGGAGGAGCCCGCCACATCTTTCAACCCACCCACAAAGGTTTTTGAAATAGAACTAACTCTTGTAAGTTCTCATGTCAGTCCGTGACCGTGGGCACGGCTATTCGAACAGTTTGATTCTCTGCAGAGATTATACACTTTACCCACAAGAGATAATCGGCTTGATATAATCACACGTTTCCTTGGTCATGTAAATCAAGGGGAGATTACCACAAAGTCTTTACAATGCATCCCTCGGTACTTATTACACCCACCGAGGTTTCACCTGAGGTGGGTTACGCTCTCACACCCGCGTCAACCCTTGCCCCAGACCCCCCTTTGCGCCATCAAACGGCCTTCGCCGTGCACTCCGACCCTTCGCCACGAAGGCTTACGGCATCGCGAGTCATCTATCTGGTGCAACTCGTATTGACGAGTATAAATTATTTGGCCAGGTCGACACCATTATAGACTTGTGGTTGTACTGTTTTACAATAGAAAGTCATCACAGGATTAATTTCTTAAAGTTATATGAGCGGTTCATACCACATACCAAACACATTCCAACATATCCTGGGCTACATTAGTACCCAACCACATACCCTCTAACATACCATCCGCCCAGATGGGGTATTAGCAAGTTTTTAGGGTTGTGAGAAGAGTAAAACAAATTAACTCAACTATTTCAGTCATTTACCCCAATGACAGCCTAAAACAATCTTTACGTTTAAAAGATGATGATTGGGGTGGTTAATACCCCGGTACTCAAGCAAGACTAGCATGACACTTGAGTACGGACTATAACTAATATGTTACCATATAATTACTAGGGTGACAAGGATCAGGGAATCCAATTATCAAGGATATGGTATAATAATTACTTAATATTCAAGTTGTATTTAACTACCTTAGAACCATTTAACATACGTTTGCATAAAAATTAAAGCATGCAGTTTGTCATTTTAAGAGAACATAATTTGCATAAAATATAGGTTCAACATGATCAAAGTGTTGACTCACCTGGGTCAAAGGCTAGGGGGTCTTGGAAGTCTTGAGCTTGGTCGAAGTGGGAACCTTCGGCTTCTTCGAACTCTACGCGGATGATCGCACCGGAAATAAAAAGACAAGCAAACAAGACATATAAATACAAAGTCCATAATAAAAGAATTCAAAATTTAATCAAACTAGTACCAAAATATAGGTTTTGAAATTACAAATTTTTGGGCACAAGTTTCATAATTTTTGGAGTTATAATGAAAAAAAATATGGATTTTTAAAACTTTAAAACGAATTATCAGTTAAACCGAAAATAAAAAACGAAAATCACCGAGCCGACACGTGGCCCCGCGTGCACGGCACAGTGCGTAGACCCTACGCATGATCGCGTGGGGCCGCGGCACAGTGACAAGTGGGGCCCCACTTGTCAGCCGCACGGCCGACGCTGCGGGTGGGGCCCACTTATCAGCGTTGGCACGGCGTGGTAAAAGGCGAGGCGACGCGAGAATCGCGTTGCCTCATCTCCTCCGCTACGTGGAGGAAATGAGGGGGTGGGGAAATGGGGAGGGGGGAGAGAGAGGGGGAGGCGGGAGGCGCGCGCGATGGCGGTGGCGGCGGTGCGAGAGAGAGAGGGGGGAGGAGAGCGGCAGCGCCGGGACGGGCCGGAGGCGGCGTAGACAAAGAGATGGTGGCGTCGGCGCCGGCTCCGAGGAAGAAGAAGGGGCGGAGGCGGCTTGGCTCGGGGAGAGTGAGGAGGAGGCGGCGGGAAGAGAAGAAGTGGGGCGGGGTCGGCTTAAATAGCCGCGGGGGAGAGAAGAGCGGAGGAGGCGGCCTCGGGGAGAAGAACCGGGCGGCACGGCGATGGGACGGCCCTGGCGCAGGCGGCGTGGCAGCGTGGCGGCGGGAGAAGCAGGAGAGGCGGAGGACCGCGACAATGGGAACCAGCGAGCGCGGCGGTCTGGGAAGACCGAGGCGGGCGGATGGCGCAGAAGAACAGGCGAGAGGCGCCATCACAGGCGGCGCCAGTCGGGGCGAGACCCGAGGCGGAGCGGCGCGGGGAAACCGAGGTGGAGTGGAAGAACCGAGGCGGAGCGGGCCGGGTCGGGGTAGAGCGCGGGTTGGGCCGAAAGGGCCAAGCCCAAGTAGGGTTCCAATCTTCGAATTTTGGATTTTGAAATTGAGGTTCAGATTTTCGGGAGTTTTGAAATTGAAATCGTTCTTTTCTTGATTTTCATATAATGGATGTTACAGAGTTGCACAAGATATAATCTTAGCTTTCACAATACTTATGTCAAAATTTAATCACAAATTGAATATGGCAATTATATATCAGAGCCTTGATATATATATATATATATATATATATATATATATATATATATATATATATATATATATATATATATATATTAAAACTTACTATTCTAATCAGGCAAGGTCAAGCAAATCGTCAACTTTAACTTTGCTGGACAACATGAACATATTCTATTCATCAATTGACCACTAATAGAAGTATAAAACAGTGATAGAAAACAGAATCATAGTGAACAAAAAATATTGACTGAAAGAGTTATATTGAACAACAAGTATCACAGGATGGAACAAATGCACAGAATCAGAAAACAGCAAGTAATCTAACAGTTCAAAACCAGTCTATATTCAATGTCACATTCAATTTCAGTTTTAACATCAATTCATCATCGAGCATTTAAACCGAACCCACAACACCACTTTGTAATATCTCCCAGTACAAGAGTTAATCAAATCTACTTAATTTGAAACTTCTACTAGCACAACACATATGCAAAAGTAATACGAAAAATGGAAAGCAGCAATACCCACGAAGCGGATGGCACTCAAAAGCCACCGTGCAATAAACTGGGCAAAGCACGCGAATCGCACCGTCTCGGAAAACTAATCACTCCACTGTGTCGTGAAGAACGGACGAGGTCGTCAAAGATACAATGCCAATTCATAATTTCGAGACACCAAAATCGTGAAGTCGATGTACAGAGATGTTGCACAATACCAATCACAGTGCATCGCCCGATGCAACCACAGAGCGCCAGGAACAAGAAACATGATGCTTCTTTCGGTCCAAAATCAATCCAGAGACTACTGGATTAATCCACCAATTGGCGCAAGAGCCGATTTCCACACCAACCAACCAACAATAAGGCGCAAGAAGGGAAACCAGCTGGATGCGCAAGATCGTTGGTCCCCCCCACCAACGACGTCTGGCCACCAAGGTGAACCGGTAGCTTCCAAAACCAAGGTCGAAAACCCAATAGGAGGAGAAGCCGAAGCACACAAGGAGAAGAGGCTCACTGGTTTTATTTCGGGGGTCCAGAAAAGAGGAAGAAAGCTGGCTTTGAAGAGGAGGAGGAAGGGTGAAACAACGCGGTTGCTACGAATGACTGAGCCGCTGGCTCCTCCAGCGCTGCCACCACCTCTTGGCTTCCTCCTAAATCGCCCACGCAACAGAGGAAAGGAGAAACCTCCCCATCGATGCGCTCTGGCCAGTTGAGTCTCAACCTTATCACCTCTCTTACTCCCAATGACAGGTGGACCCCACCATTCTTTTTCTTTTTTTCATTTCTTTTCCTTTTCTCAAGTGAGAAATTACCAAAAGGACCTCATGTATCCAACTCTACCTACCTTCCTTCCGGTGCTTGCTGGGATTGATGGGAAGAAGACCCTTTTGTCTTGCGCCTTTTGATTCATAATGCTTGTGGCCGTTGGAGTGGGACTTCCATTCGTACTCGTAGCGAAGGAGACTACTGGAAGCAGATTTGGGAGTAGTGGAGAGCCAAAATTGTCTAGGCCCACCCCGACTCCTCACACACTACTCAAAGTCAACGGCTGCTCCATCACTCCTAGTTTGATGTATCGGTACCATGACATGAGAAAAATAAACATGCAATATTATGACATAAGTAAGAAATTATTTTGTATTTTCATGAAATATTAAAATGTAAGAAATTAAGGATCATGACTTGTCTGATCTGCTTAACAAAGGCCTAAAATAACTCCAATGGTGATGTTATTTTGTATTTTCATGAAATATTAAAATGTAAGAAATTAAGGATCATAGCTTGTCTGATCTGCTTAACAAAGGCCTAAAATAACTCCAATGGTGATGTTTCAAAAAATTTTACATTGCAGTCAAAATGAAACCATCAGCAGATAAGGCTAACTTATTACTAGTAACATTGACTTCCAAAGATAAAAGCAATTACTAGTTACTAGTAATAAGAACGGTTTGTCGAGCGTTACTAGTATTAGTGCTAAGCGTTTTTTCCCCATGTGGAATGGTAACCAAAATAAATTATATGAATCAATACGTTGCAGCACAAGTTCTTAACAGAAATCCGGAATACGTCGTGTTTTCAGAATCAGGTGATATGCATTTGGCCAGATAAGGACGGTTTGCGGAGTATTAATGCCCAAGGGTTTCTTCCTTCTTGAACCAAAAATTAGAGGGAGCCAATTTAGCTAATTGTGCTCCAAATCCTACTAACCACCTGTTAACTTGTTGCTTGATTAGTGTATAAATAGCAACAAGATTTCAATTTGAAAGGGGAGGGGGCCCCGGATGCCGCCTTCTTAGCATTAGCAGTGAACCAAAGTTACAACTTTGGTATCCAGAGCAGGTTCTGAAGTTTTGTTATGGGTTCATAGTAATCTGGTATCCAGATTATATACGATGAAACCCATAATGAACGCATAAAATGCCATGAGATCTGAAAGTGTACAATTAAACAAAGACAGATCGGCAAAATAGCGAGTACTGAAGTTTATGTTAAGTTCCATGTGCTTGTGAACCTACAGGAGTGCTAGCTAGCCTCCTGTGACAGGAGAAATGACCTACCTGAACACTCAAATAGATGTTAATCATACTTGATACTAGTCAGGAATAACCAATTCAACCAACTCAAAAATCGAGACAAACAAATTGGCTAGCAGCCTAGCATCATCATCATCCAACTGAAAGTACAAGCTACTCAACAGAAAGTGCAAAAATGACTTGTGAGTGCTAGAGTCCAGATAAGAAAATGGATAACGGAGGCATAAAAATAACACGTCAGCTGCAAGTAAAAGGTCAGAAATGCTGGAGTCCAGATAAAGAAAGCGGATAATGGATAAACGAGTACACATACAAGTGCTGCAGACCACAATGCAGTAAAGCTTTTGCTCAGTCCATAAAAATGCTTGGGCTTTGCTAGCCGACTCAATTTTGAAGCGAACTATACGAGAAATGTAGAAGCTATCAGGTTTGACATACTAGTGACATACAAAATTAAATGATGCCAATCTAGTGGACCAACTAAAAGTTATCACTATTAAACACAAGTACTTACCATGATCTTAATCTTTGCCGGCATACAGCACCAATCAAGCTCTTGTGAAAGATGAACCGACGCTTTTCAAATGTCGCTCAGCAATCAAACTGAAAAGGGGAGGCATATGTGGGACATGTTGGATCTTTGAGGTAATTTCTCATTTTGAGAAAACAAGAAATAGAAAAGGGAAATAGAGAGTGGGGCCCACCTGTCGGTTGGAGAGAGAGGAAGAGATAAGTCCAACCCTATCTTCCTCTGGGCGGCGCGTGCGGCTTGGAGCTCCCGCGAGCAAGGAGGCGCAGACTGGCCCGGGTACTTCGGAGTCGGCCGTTTGCAGCCACCGCGTCGCGTGCTCCTGTTCTCCTCTTCAAAAGGCAGCCCCCTTCTCTTCTTTTTGGTACCAAAGATCAGTGTAACATCCCGTTTTCAGTTGATAAATAGTAATTACCTTGATTTCCGATTTTTATTCGAATTTTCAAATTTGGCGTTATTTTCAAAAATTTCCAGCCTCCTTCTAAGTTCAGATTTGTGTTTCAAACATCCCTTCAATTTCTGAATTCAAAATTTAATTGGAATTCCCTTGTTTCAGTTTCCGGACCCCACTCAAATTTTTGCCTCCCCTTATTTTCTTGGACCTAATCTTTTCTTCTTGGGCCGGTTTCTCCCCCCGGCCCAACTCCTTTCTCTCCTACCAATCCCAGGCCCGGCCCGTGCTTTCTCCCCGGCCCGGCCAGGTCGTTTCTCCTCCTCCCTTTTCTTTCTCCCCCGAATGCACCGCCGCCACCCAGTCGCTCGCCTCGTGCGCTCCGCCCCCTCCTCCCGCACTCGCCGCCGCCCGCGCGTCCTCTCCGCTCGGCCTCTGCCTCGGCTGTCTCCCCCTTCCGCCTCGCCTCGGCCTTCTCCGCTTCGGCCGGATCGCCTTCTTCTCCCCGGGCCGATTCCTCTCCTTTTTCTTCTTCGCCGGCCGGCCTCCTCTCCCACTCGGCCTCGCATCAGCTCCCCGCCCCACCACCGGCCAGCAAGGTCTACGCGACACGCCACCGCCACGCCACTAATCGTCGCCATGGCATGCACATCGTCGGGTCCCATCGGCGCCGACCTCTCCGCCAAGCACGCACCGCCGCCCGTCCCTCACCGCCCTTCTTCACTAATCGCCCGACCGCTATGCTCGTGCCCCGCCGCCATCACCGTCCCCACCTTCCCACCTTCCCGGCTATAAAGAGCCGAGCCCCCAGTCTTCACCGCCTCCCTCTCTCTCTCTCCCCCCTCTTGCTGCAGCTTCGGTGCCGCCCCAACCGCACCGGTGATGCCGCCTTCTTCCCCCTCTCCGACGCTTCTTCGACCGGTTCAGCGCCGCCGGGAGCTTCGCCCTTCGCCCCAACGCTTCTCCGCCCGTCGGTCGCGCTTCGTCGCTGCCGCCAAGCGCCTCCCTTGCGCCGCCTCCACTCCCGACGCCGGCCGTCTCCACCGTTCCCCCGCTCGGCCGATCTCGCGGTGAGCTTCCCCGCACTGCCCCGGCACCCTTGCTCTCCTCCCCTCTCCCCCCCGGTCGGACCGGCCGCCACGCCCGGTCAGACCGGCCCGCTTCCCCTTCTCCCCCTGTTCCTGTGGTCAAAGCCACCCTGCTCTCTCTGGCAGTGAGGTTGATCAGTAGCAGTGACGTTCAATGTCATTGGTGATGGTTGGCAGTGTGTTGGTTTGTAATTGTTGTCTGTATGTTGAATTGAAGATTTGTGTATTGATCATGCGTATATTGTTAACCCTGTGCAGTGGAGTCTTGGAGCAGCAGTAGAAGTTGAGTTTTTGTTGAAGAAAGTTTTGTGTATTGAAAGTTGTGTATTGAAGTTTGCATGGTGATCTTGTATGGTTTTGTATCACTAGGTCATCTGGTAGCTTCCCATTTTGGCAAAAATATTTCCAAAATATATATTCTCTTTTGATTGTGTTGTGAATTGCGATGAATCGATTAACCGTTGTTAGTGGTTAACTCGCTGATTTTCGCTTTTAGTTAAGAGTAATCGATTAAGAGCGTAATTTGCAAAATCTCGGGAAATCGAAGTTATGCAAATGACCTTCGTAATCGTCTCCGCAATCGTGTTTATTTTTGTTAAAACTTATTTATTCAAATTTCCTGCGTTGTGTAAAATGCTTTGAAATAAACTTGCATTTTCTCAAAATATTTTGGAGAGCTATTCGGGATTAACATGTTAATCTCGACAGCTTACCTTGAAAACATGTAAATTAATCTTGTAATCCTATCCAGTATTCTTGGTCTAAATATTGTTTATCCCCGTTCAAAAGTCATCTCTGATAAAATGTTTTACGATCTTGTTAAAAGCCCGGCAAATTATCATGTATCATAATCTTGCTCGATCAGCGGGTATCCAAAGTGGAGTATCCCCGCGAAAGTTCTTCGACTTCGTTTCTCCCTTGTTTTCCCTGGCAGAGTTTTTCAGCCATGACCCCTCTCGCTCAGTTGATCGGTTGACTTTGTCAATCGTCCCTTCCTCGCTGAATCCTGTCTCTACAGCTCGTTCATCGCAAAACTTATTTAAAGCGCTTTGATTATATTTGGTCTTTTGGAAGTTCTTTGGATTTATTTGTTGTTCTTGCTTGTATCGTGTAATTAGGAGTCGGAGTCCAGAAGAAGCTGCGACTCAAGCAGGATCAAGATTCGGATACAGACGCAGACCCGGAATTCAATACCCCTGGTAGAGAAGGCCCTGAGTAAGATCAAGGCCGCGATAACCTGACCCAGGCGAGTCAATACTTTGATCATTCTGAGCCTACATTTTATGCAAACTATGTTTATTTAAAATATCAAAATTACATGCTTTACTTTTGTAATCAAATGTATGTTAAAGCATAAGGTAGTTAAATACACATTTGCTGATTTGTTAATTATTAAGCCATCCTTTGATAATTGAATTCGGTATTCTTTGTTACCCTAGTAAATATATGGTAAATACTAGCCTAGGTTGTACTTAAGCGACATGCTAGTCTTGCTTAAGTACTGGGACAATAAATGTCCCGATCATCATCCTTTAAACATGAAAAATGGTTTTGGGCAGTCATTGGATGTAGATGACTGGTGTGTTGCGTTAATTGGTTTTCCTTTCCAAAACCCTAAACAACTTGCTAGTACCACATCTGGACGGATGGAAAGAGTGGTGGGTGCGGACGTAGCACGAGAATGGTTGGTATGTGGTATGAACCGTCCAGATGAATTAAGGACTTAATCTTGTCATGACCTCCTGTGTAAAACAAGTACAACCGCAAGTCTGCAAAGTGCAACTTGGCTTAGTAAAATTATTGAACCCTGAATGTCATCCCACAGCTGGTGTTTAGAAGTGTGCAAGCGGCAGGACGTATGCTAGCTTGAATGGGACACTGAAAACGGTGAAGTTATCAGCTGCGCTAGTCGTTGTGGCCGGGGCCAGCTGCGCTAGTCGTTGTGGTAAGCATCCCGCACAACTTATGGAATTGGCCATAGGGGTGAGATGACGGAAGGGGCAAGGTAGTTTGAAACGTTACTGTGACGATCGCTCAACTACATGACTAAGGAATCATGTGGGGTAACGAGTATGATTATCTCTTGTGGGTACAGTGTACAACCTCTGCAGAGTCTAAACTGTTTAAACAGCCGCGCCTACGATTAAAGGCGGACATGGAAACTTAACCTGAGTTAGCTCTATTTCAAAAACCTTTGTGGGTGAAAATGAAAATGTGGTGGGCTCATCCAGCCCTTGTTTTGGATTTTTCCTGGGTAGCCTTACCCAGTGGATGTAACCACTATCAAAATTAAGCATGAGGTGGAGGTAACCTCTACTGTTATTTATTACTGTTATTTATTATTGCACAAATACTCTCTTTAATAAAAATGCAATTTGTTCAAAAAGCTAAGTCATTGGACTTTGTAATTATGATAATTCAAAATGTTGCTTTAGCAAATAAAAGAACCTGAGCCATCCTTGTTAAGCCTTGCATGTATACTATTGCATTATGTGTGTTGGCTCGCGAGCACGGTAGTTGTGCTCATTCTCGCTCTTTCCCCAAACTCTCAGAAGCAGGAAATTTAGGAGATTACGACTACTACGAGGAACCAGATGTCTGAAGACCCAGGAGTTCTTGAAGCATAGTTTAGTCTATAGTTGTTCTAGTCTCACCCCAGTCTAGCTGACTCCGCTGGTACCTAGGTGCATCCTATATTATCTGAGTTTTTTGGTAATATCGGATGTACACAGGTTTCCCCAGTCGCTTGCCTGTGGAAAGATGTGCCCTCACCCTTTTTGCTTCCGTTGTCACTTCCGCTACCTTTGTGATGTAATCATTTGGCCTGTTCGGCCCTTATTGTAAAACTTGACCCGATGCGGTCTATGTAAACTCTGATGTGTTAAAATAATGAATGGTATGGTTTTAAGCCATGTATGAGATGATTCAGTGATGTATCTGTGAGTGCTATCTACTGATCCAGGGAATAGCACAGTGCTTTCACAGATGATTCGGGATTAAAAAATCCGGGTCCGACAATTAGTGAGTTTTTTTTCCCTTCTTGGTGTTTCTTCTTCCCCTCTGATTGGTCGTCGGTTTTGAGGTTTTGGAGCTCCCGTGCCACCATGTTCGACCTGACGCTGTCGGTGGTGAGCTCCGGACATTCCTCTGTACGCATCCCACTGGTTCCCTTCTTGCGCCCTCTCCTCTGTGGGTGTTTTGTTTGGCAATCTCGGTCTTGCGTATCTGGAGAATCGTTTTTGGCTTGATCTTGAGTGGAAGAAGACATTCCGCTTAGTGACTGGTGCATGTCGACTGTGGTTCTTGTGCGGTATCCCTTGTACCTCGTCTTCGCATACTGGTGTGTCCCCGGTTTGTGAAGTTGGCATTGTATCTCCGTCAACCTCGTCTGGTATTCGCACCACAGCGGGGCGATTTGTTTTCTGAAATAACACGATTCTCGTGCTTTGCCCGGTTCTTCTCAGTGGATTCAAGTGACATCCGCTTCGTGAGTTTTCTGGTTTTTCATTTTTCGCGTCACTTTGCATATGTGTTGTACTAGTCAAAATTTGAAATTGTGATTAATTGGATTGATACTAGTACCGGGAGATATTGATTACTGTTATTGTGGGCTCGGTTTAAATGCTCAATGAGGATAATTGTCATATACTGAAATTGGATTGATAGCTATTTAGATTTGAGCTCTAATTGTGTTGCTTACTGTTGTCGATTTATCTCTAGTTTTCAGCTCTATTACTTTTAGAAGGTTCGGCTGCATTGTGTCTATCGAATTGGTTTGATTCTCTGCTCTGTGAACTTATTGGCGATAGGCTTACATGCTGCAATTTGTGATCTTTTAGCTCTGTTAGTCATTTACTTCTCTGTTGACTGAAATGCTAAAGTATTGATTCTATGATTCCTTGCACTGTTAAGCAAAATGAATTCTTAGTTGGCTAAAAGAAAACTTGTTGTTTATGGGATTATTTTTTGACATATTAGTAAAGTATTATTTAGAGCTCAATGTCTGATTTTTTATTGCCGTATCTAATTTGTGAAGGGTATAGATATTAGTGGCGAGGAGGCCAAGATCTTATCTTGAGCAGCCCGACATGTGAGAACAATAAATAATCAAATTAAATGTGGGCATTATGTTGATTTCTTTTGTTGTCAAGTTCTATCTTTTGAGCATTTTATCATATTTAAATGACATGAATATAATAAATACTTATGTGTTATTTTTGTCATTAAATGCTGCTAAAAAATGTTTTAATTATTGTAATTTATGCTGGAATTAATTATGAATGTTTGCTAAAACTGCTAAATTTACGGGACATTATGTAACTTCCATTCATGATCTTCCAACGAAAAGCACATTTAAGAACAATATACATAATTAATCAATGCACCGGAAATATAATAACATTGAGATAGAACTAATATATAAGGATATGACTAACTATTGAGCCAGCTTGTACCTGTCATGCAAGTTTAGTGTTTCATACTGCCTTGGATGCTTACTGCAATATTGATGTCGCTTTTTATCTCTTGTTCGTGTTGCACCGTGTTAGCGACCAGAGCAGATGGTGAATAGGAGCTTACATTTTCCTTTATTGAAATCTATGTTGGAAATAGGCTCATATGAGTGAGGCTCATTTTCTATAATTCTAAAGCATGTATGGTTTAGTATCATATTGCTAAGGTAAGGTGGAGGTGACCAACATATAAGGTGGAGTCCTTACAATTCTTTGAAACATGTGACACATGGATGATGGTGGCACGAAGAGGGCTTCGACTAAACACGCACGCGCGTGCGCACATTCGCGTATTTCGCGTGAAAAATCGTGTGACTTGTGGTCATGCCGTGTCGTGGCGTGCCACTTGGCAGATCGAGTCCACCTTATTTTTGTTGAACCATGCATCTCTCTCTCTGTGTTTGAATGAGATCCAAATGTTTGAATTTGAGGCTTTATTGAGTGATGATGACAGATAGTTACCAGTGGGTAAATGGCTGGTTAAGTGTGCCAGTTAGTAAA